>CM076570.1:1552026224-1552626224 GCA_034641835.2 Pinus albicaulis
ATGCTTTTCATATAGAAAGGATTCTCAGGAATAGAAGGCTGCTGGGGTTGTTTCTGCGGGTTGATCTGGGGGTGCTAGTTTCTCCCTTGTCACAGGTATATTGGCATTTCTCTGCGTGCAACAATGATCTTTTCCTTACGGAACAGCTGTTGGGTGCCGCCATATGGTAATTCGTTATCTGTTCCTCTCCACATGCCGGGACAACTATGGGAGGTATCTTTTGCTGGTCTCTAAGGTGTAAGCTACTTCTGGGGGACCGTAGGTGGTTCCGTATTTGGACTTTCTACATGCTAGCCAGAGTTATCTCGGATGATATCCTCTTAAAGCAGGCGTGCCAGTTCATTTATTCTTTCTTCTTCAGGTCCAAGCGAGCCAGTTTTGGATGTTTTTTAATAGCAAGCGAGGCTGATCCCTGGATGATTCATAAATTGCAATCGCGGCTGTTACAAGCCAGTTTTCCTTCTCTCTCATGTCTGAACATCTCTGTTCCTTTTCTGGAAGTTGGTGGCCTTTATATTTTCGGGTTCGGGTCCAGTTACAGGTTTCCTCTGGATCCTAGTTTTTGTCGCGGTATTATGTTGCTGTTCTGTATAGTTTTTATGGTGCCAGCTTTCTGGTATAATTTGTGAATTTATAATCATCTTTTGGCCTATGTCGGTTACTCTTTGCTGGAGTTTATGGGGCCTAAAACGTTGTATAAGACTGCATCATCTATGCTCTTTTATTGCATCATCTATGCTCTTTTATTCCATTGGTACAGTGATTCCATGCACTGTATCGCAATGTATTTCATATACTGTTTTGCATATTTTAATATAAAACAATGTTTTCCTTCTGAAAAAAGAAGAAGAAAGGATTCTCGGGAGTATAATGCATTTGAATCTATACTTATCAGAAATTATTGTTTTTTTCATTTCCGATAGTTGATTGTGAAAGAGATAAATTTTCTTAGAAAAAAAAGAAAGAGTCGAATTTTGTATAGTATAAAATTTAACAAATGTAATCGAATATATATATATAAATTTCAAACAATTTCTTTTACAATCTAACCTCCAAATACAGCTATAATTACGAAAGAGTGTTCCCTTTACCCAGTTGCTTGAATGTCACTGTTCACTAGAGCCAATGAGGAAAGCGCAGCTTTCTCCATCGCCCTTCCAGCCATTGAAAAATCTGACATTTGCCGCTTTGAAGTTCCAGCTCTTGTTGTTTCCCCTCACCTCACACTATTTGCCACACAGTTTCAGCTGCTGGCTCTTCCACCTCACACTTTCACGATTTACCAGCGCGTACTGCTGAGATATGGACTTACCAGCTCATAGTTCCGTGCGTACTCTCCAAATTAATTGCTCAGATATGGACTCTTCTTTATTTTCCACGATCACATTATAGGAGGTATGATGTTACGGCCACAGACTAGAGATCAGCCACAAGCTCCAGGAAATATTCTCCCATCGACCGGGCAACCTCAACCACAACATCCAGTGCTCCAACAAAATTGGCAAAATAGCATACCTGCAGTTGGAATGCCAAACTCGGGTGGTTTAGCACCTTCCTTGTCTTCGGTTCCTAATGGTCTGCCAACTATGCAAGGAATACCACATAACTTAATAAATAGCTCAACAGGTCAATCAAGAGAACAGCAGCACCGGCAGCATCAACTTTTCCAACATCAGCTGCAACAACAACAACGGGCTATTTTGAATAGGCAGCTTCAACAGCAGTCTCAAATATAGCCATCTATTCTTCAGCAGCAACAATCGGCCTTGTCACAGAGTCAGCTCCAGCCATCACAGCAGTATAGCACACAACCAGCTCAACAATCTGTCCGTCAATCAACTCAGCAATCTGCTCTACAACAAGCATCTCAGTCTTCCCTTCCGCTGCATCAGCAATCTACCCTTAGGCAGCAGCAATCACAACAATCTACTATACAACAGCAACAACAGTCTTCTATGGTTCAGCAGTCAATTCTACAACCATAGCAACAACAACACAAACTTTTGGGTCAGCAAAATATGCAACAGCAACAACTCCAGCATAAAATTCAACAGCTTTTGCAATCAAAGCATTAGCAAACACAACAGACATCATCATCCTCATTACAATCACAATCCCAGCAGTTGCAGGAACAGTCACAGCAGTAGCAGTTTCTCTCGGTTCTTCTTATTACAGTCCCATTTAAACAACAAGTTACCCTGAAAGAAAATCAAAATGAAAAGGAAAGGTAGATTCATCAAGATAGCCTTGAAAATTAGGCATATTTAAGCGAAAATAGGTAACGAAAATAAGTCTTTGTGGAAAGAACAAACGCAAACTATTTTTTTTATAAAAATGGTGCTACCATTATAGGACAGTCAATTGAAAGACTAACCAGAACTCTGAAAGACAAAGCACGGGAATCTAAAAAGAAATGGAGTACTATTTTCTCGTTTAGTTTAAATCCAAATGCAGGGTCTAATTTTGTAAGCCATCTTTTCTGATAATTTTCCCACACAATACATAACATAGTTATATCAAGACCATTAGAACCATGAATTTATGCTCGACCATGACCTGTTAAAACTGGCAATGGTAGATTCGTTCGGTTTAAGACCTTCTTGTTGCATTTGCAAGAATAATTTGGTAGCACCATCAGCATACCCATATTCTGTGCATATCCTACAATCATAGTGTTCCATGACACCATACCCACCAGCAAAGCCAACAATAAGACAGAAAGCTAGCCCACAACAGCTAGATACCACCGCCAACTGCTTCAAGCGCAAGCTATAAAGTCATTACTAAGCCAAGCCAAAGCCATCAAACCTGGAAGCTCTTGTTGCTACATTAATAAGTTCTTTGTGCAACTTGTCATTGCATGCGTCATAATCATGGATGGATGCCACTAGTTGATGCAGGTGGTGATACACTCCCGATACGCAGTTTTCGATCCAGGCGTGTATCCATGCATTCTCGGTACTCCATGTTGATCTCTCACTCTTCACAGACATGCTTATAAGCGCATTTACCACAGATACATCTGATTCAAAGCCAATTTTAATCCCACAGATACATCTGATTCAAAGCCAGTTTTAATGATTGTGGCATTAAACTGCCTACCTTGTTCGCCAATTTCCAAACTAGCGCAGGCACTAATGACACAGGAGAAGTTGAATTCACCCAAACCCATGCCCAGCCTAAACATTTGCTTTATTAACTTCAAGGCTTTGTCAATGTGACCATTATGGACATGCATTATTTCAAACACTTGGCACGCATCATCAATGTTGTCACACTTGGCGTAGGCATTCAAGCATTATTTGAAACACTTGGCACATATCCTCAATGCTATCACACTTGGCATAAGCATTAACAAGACAATAGCCCACATAGAAATTAGAATTTAATTTCGTTGATGTTTGGTGTTTTCGGGAGAGATGCCTATTTTCAGAGTATATTAGTTTCTTATTTAATTTAATCTTATTAACAATATTCGTAGAATTTGCCAATAAAAACAACTAAAAACCTGCATAGAAATTAGAATTTAATTTCGTTGATGTTTGGTGTTTTGCGGAGAAATGCCTATTTTCAGACTATATTAGTTTCTTGTTTAATTTAATCTTATTAACAATATTCTTGGAATTTTCCAATAAAAACCACTAAATGGCTTCTTTAAGTGTTGTCCATTAAGAGTATTCTTGGAATTTGCCAATAAAAACAACTAAATGGCTTCTTTAAGTGTTGTGCATAATTATTGACTTTTAATTTGTCAAAATTTTAGGATTGTCGAAACATCAATGCAATTTACTTCCTGCAAGTCTATAAAGATAAATTTAAAAGAGTTCATCTATCTGAAATTGCCACTTGTATGCTACGACAAGACAAAGCATCTCTTAGTAACTCTCAGAACTATGGTTTCTGTTGAAATCGTGTTCATCTTTTTTATGATACTTTGCTGACAAGAATTGCTACACAACATATCTGGCTGGGGCATTGCTGCCCCGTAGCGCATCTTGTTTGAAATCATACCTGATGGCTTCCCTTTATAATTTTCGGAACTACTTTCTTTACTCTGTCATGGTGGGGGACTGAGTGTTAGACATAAATGGAGCGAGGGACTAAGTGCTCACGTTTTTCTTTCTCACTAAAGTAACTAAAAAAAATATAAAAGAGTAAGGATCGAGTTTTGGATTTTTATATATGTAATAAAAAGGTTTTGGCTTATTATAAAATGCTTATTATTATTTAGTCATATTTAGAACGATTGATTTAGAATTTTGTTAGAATTTTGTGTTCAAATGGTAAGATTATGGATTAAGATTATGGATTGTATTTTTTGTTATGTAAATGAATGAAATGTGATGCACAACAACAAGATGTGTAGTCAAGCTAAATCTATCTCATAAAAAATATGTAATTCTAACTTAAAAAAACTAAAAATATAAACAAAATATTTAAATTTCAGAAATAATAGTCTTACCTAATGTGAAAAATTATCTTAATTTTGTTGTGACTCAAAAAAATATTATCTTATAATATTTTATTTTATGAAAACATCTATTTATCTAAAATTTCTTCGAGATTTGTTTTTGATTCTATAAAATCAAACATCACAAAACTAGTTAACTCTTTTTTAACTTTCAACTAAAATTTATTATAATTTTTAATTGAAACAAGTTATTCAAACCCTGTACAAATTCCCACCATCTACTTGTAATTAAAAAAAAAAATCCTTCGAATTCAAGAAGTGAAGCATCACTTTGGTCAAAAGAAAAATTTATTAATCACAAGTATTTTAAACATTCCATTTCGGTTTACCCAAGGTTTGGTACCTCTATGTGGAGACTAAGTAATCTTATCAAGTTTTGTTTGGATTTTTTGCAATTGTAGTCTGTATCAATATAGTGCTTGGAATTTTCCAGTGCATAGAAATTAAATGCTACAAAATTGAATTTATACACTTACTAGAGAAATGGATGCATGGGAGGGTTTGGATATAGGGATTCCAAACATAATATACTCTTCGTGCACAAGAACATCAATAAATAAAAATGTAAATAGTGCCTCATCGTACCTCTATAATTTTGCCTCAAAAATTTTGGACACTTGAGGCCATTAACGGGATTATATGAGTTGGATCATTATGGATATATTAAATAAGTTGGCTATAAATTTATTGGTTGAAAATATTTTATATTTTAAAAATTATTGATTTTTTTGTCACTTAAAATATTTGATTCTAACCTGAACATAGGTCTTTAACATAATGCTACATACTAGCCATACACCAAAAAACATATTCTGATAGATAATAGTGTCCGGTGGATTCTTTGCTCCATACAAACCATTCAAAGCACATTGAATTTATATATTTATTCTATTTTCAACAATTAAATGCTATCATATATAAGATATCAGAAAAAAAAAATATAAATACAAATAAATAAATTAATTAAAAAAATGAATAAAGCAAAATATGGATAGATAAATACAAATACATAAAAAACAAAACAAAATAAAATAAAGATAGAATTACAAATACAAAATATAATATGTAAAACAAAAAAAAATTATATTTAAATATATATATATATATATATATACATAAAAAAAACAAAAAATCAATAAATAAATCAATAAATAAACAAACAAACAAATAACATACAATATAATAAATTACATTTTACTAATATTCAATTAATAATTATTCTTTTTATTAAAATAAATATTGCAATTTAAAATTAAGTTTATCAACTTTGATCATTTGGTTTACTCTTTTTGTAATAAAATAGAATGAATTTTATTATTTGAGTCAAGCTAGCCATTTTTTACAAACGCCTAGTAGAAATTATAGTTTCTATTTAAAGAGGTTATTTGACCAAGTTTTCCATATTATTTTCGTCATGCCTCACCCTGGCTGGTTCAACACGTGTCAACCTAATCTACTCTAATCTGATTTTCGCAAAGACATTTAGTACATTTCGTTCACTCTTTCTAAAATAGAAAACAAATTGTTTTCTAATTGTTTGAGTCAAACTTGCCATTTCAATCTTATTCTCTCTATTATTTAGTATTTACTTAGTACTATTTACAACTTCAATCAATGTTTCCTATTTCTGTATATGCTTACATTTCAAATTGTGATGTGCATATATCATTTCAAATATGATTAACAATAGTTTAAAAAAAAAAAAACAAATGCTTCGAATATTACACATATGCAATAGCAAGTCACTCTTTGCTAATCTTAGGCTATTTTAGTTTGTTGTTTCAGGCTTTAGTATCTACTATTTAGTGTTTACTTAGTACCATTGACAATTTCAATCAATGTATTCCATTTGCTTATGCGCTTATGTTTCAAACTTTCATGTGCATGTGTTGTGTCAAACATGATTTTCAATAAGTTGAAAAAAACACTTAGAATATTCAAGATATACAATTGCAAGTAGCATACTTCAAAAGCTAATTTACAAATATGGTTATTTGACATTACTATTTCCTTTCCTTTTATACCTACAAACCAACATCCTCTCCTAACTTATTTTATGCCTATGCCTTGTTTACCATGAAAATAATTCAACATGCCCTATGCCAAAATATATGTTCCATAGGGAAAGCCTTTAAATTACTCATTGTCAAGAACGTATTTGCAAAACTTGCACTTGTACAACTTGCAATAACGTCTTCCATATAGCGAATTTGCCACTATAAATGCGTTTGTCAAAAGGGGCACCCAAAATACTAAATTCGTCTCCTTTCGCACCATAGGTGCAATTTCTGTTTATATTGTAAATATAAACTTGTAGATTCATCAATCCACGTACAAACTTTGCAGACACAAAACAACAAAGCCTAGTACCATTATCGCACTTTCCCAATGAGGTTTGAGGGAAGCATAAAAAAACTTTTCTTTTTGTCAACAACTCACTCAGTCAAAAACTTTGGAAAGATCGAGTCAAAGGGTAGTGATTTTCATAATGATCTTATATATAAAGTTGCAAAGGCAGATGGGATGAAATAGTTCAAAAGAGTATGGAGATTGAGATTTCACTTTAGGGGTGATAGCAAGAATTTTTTTTTGTTTTTTTTTATATTGATAAGTAGAGATTTTCATAAAATCTGCTTGTGGAACACAACAAAAACCAGGAGTTTACATCAAGTTCTAGGATTTGATTCTCTTATAGAAGAAGATATGATGAGAGTTTCTATATCACTAACATTACTATTATTGTGTTAGCGTTGTACAACCTAGTATAGGGTAGAGGTGTAGGTGTAATGTAAGTATGTACACAGGTTTAAATGTTTGCTCAATTTAAAAATAATAAAAAGTTAAAAGTAATAGTTAAAAGTGGTATACCCTGGATGCGAGTGATAGTAGCAGCACACATGAACACAAGCGCTCCCACACTCAAGATGACGAAGATCTGCAGCGCAGGCCATCACTTGACGTGGATCCTCACTACTACAATATTTCGCATGAGGTGAAAAATACCAAGCATCATGAAGACACACAAAGACAACAACATCCCCTCCAGGGCATCTCTCTACCGCAATATTTTGAATGATCACTTGGACAAATATGAGGTTCAAACATAACTTCTCAAACATGCCTAATCATGAAAACAGATACAACACGTAGCTGCGAGTGAAGCACAATAATGCTCATCATCTTCGCATGTGTCACATCCCTACAAAAGGGGAGGACCTACAACACAGAGCTACTCACAATCTTCTCCTTCTGGTTTTTTTGATTCAGTTCCAGCCCTCTTGCATCCCCAGTCTGCCATGCAGCCTCCCCCTCAGTGCTGTGCTCCACAAAATCCTCCAAGCTACGTACTCCCCTCATTGCGCACTTTACCCTGGACCCTCATGCCTTGCTAGTCTGACCCTCATGCCTTGCTAGTCTCACCAACCTGTGTATTCTCGTTATCCTACGCCCCTTGCTCCGCATCCTCCATCAGCGTACCTCCCTATCCATCACCATCTTGCTGCGCACCTCCCGTCTTGGATCAGAGCTGCTCCTAACCTCCTCTTAGACACCCATCAACCCCCATGCTTCAACTGACCATGACTCCTAAGCTGTGCCAAAGAACCATCAGAGGGGGCCAGAGAGGTGCGCTCCCTGGTCGTTACCATCGGGGGCTAGATAATCGCTTGGAATCTGTTGAAGGCTCCTCCTCGGGCAGTCACGTTAAAGAGGCCCCCGATCTCAACCAGGAGGAGTAGGAGGACCCCACTCATGTAATGCAAAGAGGCAGAAGCGGACCTCAGAATTCCACCATTGCTCACCAGGAGCACCCCTTGCCTCGCAAGACTGAGCCTCTTCCAACACTTGAGGATGAAGGGGATGACATAGAAGTCTGGATAATGGACTTCAAAGGCACCTGGACGCGAGTCCTGGATGTTGTGTACCCATTTGCTCCCATCCTCAGCGCACCAACTTCCAGGCCTCTACGTCAACCCACTGCTGAAGAGGATGTCACTGCGCAGGAGTACGCCTCTCCCATTATGGAGGAAGATCCAGATAACGATGATGATGTAGAAGACTCATGACTATGCTGCAGCTCAACTCTTCTTAGTTTTTTGTCATGCTTGTTATTATCACCGAACCTCTAGTTTCACTGGTGCTACAACACACTATGTAATTTTTTTTATAATGATGATGATGTAGAAGACTCATGACTATGCTGCAGCTCAACTTTTCATAGTTTTTTGTCATGCTTGTTATTATCACCAAACCTCTAGTTTCACTGGTGCTACAACACACTATGTAAATTTTTTATTTATTTATTTATTTAATTTTATTAATTAATTAATTAATTAATTTATTTTTATTAATTTTTATTAATTTATTAATTTATTGTTTTTTTTGTTTTTAATTTTTAATTTTTTTGTTTTTGTTTTTAATTTAATTTAATTAATTTATTTTTTTCGAGCTCATTTCCTCCAAGGAGGCAGCCCCATATTTGCGCAACAAAGGCTAGGATTGTTTAATCGCAGCGTACCAACCCAACCTGTAGCATATGTACTATTTTATTTTCGAATTAATATAGATTAGCCTCATTTACCAAAAAGAAAAATAGTTAAAAGTGGTGTAGGTGTAATGTAAGTATGTAAAGAAGTTTGCGCAATTAAAAAATAAAAAAATTTAAAAGTAATAAATAAAATGTCAAAAGTAATATAAACCTTAGTATTGGGGATGAGTGTAGACATTTAAATGTTTGCTCAATTAATAATAAAAAGTTAAATTAATCAAAATAATAAAATTCAATTTTTTTTTTTTTTTTTTTTTTTTTAATATTTTGATTTTATTATTAACGTGTGAATAGACTTTGTTACAATACCATAGGCTAATCACATGCTCAAAAACCACTTTCACAACCAAAATATTTTATAACAATATGAAAAGATTCTTAACCATGAATGCTCACCCCCACTTTACCATCCATATTATTAACTTGTGAATATGATTTGTTACAATACCATGGCTTATAAATACTAGATGCCCAAAAAACATAACTTATTTCACAATCAAATTATTTTATAACAATATGAAAAGATTCTTAACCATGAATATTCACCCCCACTTTACCATGGATTTATTAACTTGTAAATAGACTTTGTTACAATACCATGGGCCAATACTATGGCTTATTAATACCACATGTCCAAAAAAACATAACTTATTTCACAATCAAAATATTTTATAACAATGTGACCAGATTCTTAACCATGGATATTCACCCCTACTTTGCCATTGATATTATGAAATTGTGAATAAGCTTTGTTATAATTCCATGGGCCAATAATGATGGCTTATCAATACCATATGCCAAAAAATCATAACTTATTTCACAATCAAAATATTGTATAACAATATGACAAGATTCTTAACCATGGATATTCACCCCCAATTTACCATGCATATTATTAACTTGTAAACAGGCTTTGTTACAATACCATAGGCCAATACTATGGTTTATCAATACCACAAGTCCAAAAACCTTAACTTATTTCACAATTTTATTTTATAATATTTTTTTAATTGAATCTAAAAGGAAAATTGTTATAATTACTTTTGAGATATATCTAAACCCTCTTTTATACATAAAAATGTGAAATTTATACAATATAAATAATATTATTAAGAACCAACATAGATCCATTTTAACTGAGGATCCAAGCGATGAGAGAAAGCAAAGTGACTAACAATAATAGAGGAAAGATAATGCATGTTTTTTAAAAGTTTTTCATTACTATTTTTTCTTTGACATGATTGATCCAAAATATAGGTACAACCAATTGAGTTTTTTGTTTTTGTTTTTTTTAGATCCTTTCTTAAACACAAAGAGGGGTGGGGTTCGAGATAGTGATAAAGGTGGAGAGAGAGAGAGAGAGAGAGAGAGAGAGAGGAAAGAACAAATACATAGATAGATAGAGATGGAGAGATAGGGAGTGACAAGGGAGAGATGGAGAGAGGCTGAGAGAGAGAAGATACAAAAGAGGAGAGTACAGAGATAGGGAGAGAAGGGGAATAGAGAGCGAGAGGGAGACAAAGATGAAGTGGAGAGAGAGAAGGAGAGAGGGAGGGTGATTGATCTGAATAGGAGGAATATTAGTGAATGCTATGCTAAGTACCTCTTTCAAATTTTAAACATGCTTGCTTCTTATGTGCATATATATGAGTTGAACAAAAAATTACTTCAATGGTTTCTTTTAAGTGTCTTTCAACAATGTAATTCCATGAACAAAATGTAAAGCATAAAATCATCAAACACTTGTAACGAAATTTGCATCAAACCATAAGAAAAAAGCCAATGATAAAGGAGTTCACCCCTCCTGGGCTACATCTCCTAGTCCGTCAACATGATTAGACCTCTACTGTATTTGGTGTCAAAAGTACATATTACTTTGCTGCCAATAACATGTGGATATTACCCCTTCACGGTAATTTTCTCCTGCAAATAACTCTCACAATATCAACAACACAACATATCTCCTACAAAGATGACATTCTTTCACTAGTGAGAGCTAGAAGCCCCTCTCATATACCCTTCAATTCCACACTGAAGAATACAATAAAAAAATTCATGAATAAATAATTCAAACTAGAGCTAAACCATGCTGGTCACAACTGATGTAAAAAGCTTTCTGGAATTGGGAAAACCCCTACAAGGTCTCCTCCTTGTTCAACAGCTTCCAAAACTGCTTCAAACATCTGATTGATCCATACACCTTACTTGTCAAACCTGCAATATGACCCTGAAGATGTGATCAAATCAATAAAAATAGGTTACCAATGGATTCAAAGCACCCAAAAACCCCTAAGTAGCCTATTTTGGGTCTTCAAAATTGTCTTTAGGTGAAGCAGATGTGGCCTCCTCTTCTGGTGGCCCTGGGTATCTTTAATCTTCAAGATGGAAAAATAACTTCCATAAGTGCTCCTATACCTCTGAAACTTGCACCAATGAGTGAGGAATGCTTGAAAATGGCCATCTAGCCTCTTCCTGTGCTCAATTTGGTCGAAAATTGGCCAAGTTATGACTTCTTCTAGTTTCTCCTAGGAAAAGTTCTCTAAAACTAGAGCAACTCTAGTTAACTCCGCCAAATTTGGAGTTTCAATGAAAATAGCTAACTCCACCAACTAAACCGCCAAGGATAATCTCTGATTAATTAGAGATAAGCGTAGTTTAATGGTAATTAAGTGAGGGTTAATGTGCTAACTCCACACTTAATTAAATCGGCACTAAGACTTTGGGTTAGTGCTAATAAATACGATTATGGGATAATAATCATGGTTTAAAAGTTTAAACCCACGCACTAAGGTTTGGAGCTCCAACGCGGTCATGGTGTATGGTACTATGGACTGGGGGCTGGCCCTCGCTTACCCCCACCTTAACACATTGGTTAATATAAATACAAATGGGTTCCCAACATAGTTAAGAACCATGTGTAGGTATAACAGTATGTCGTTGCATTTGTGTAGGGGAGGCCGCGGGGTTGACCCGGACCTCCACCTTGGATGCCGATATAAAATTTCGCACCACCATGTAATATGAGGGGGGGCAAGTTTCGACCTCCAGGCTTGCCATGTTTCAACACCCAATCGGCCTTGAAATAAACTAGTAAAACTGCAACAAATCACCAACTTAAAAACCAATCTCGCAGTGACACTTGTCAGCAGCTCATGGGACCAACTAGAGGAATATTCTAGGAATATTCTTTTTGTTGATTGGGTTGCCCAGTCATCATTCTGTCAATTCTGCATAAATTTTAGTTGTTTGTGAAAACAAACAACAAGCTCTAATTTTTACACACGGAGTTAGTTTTCGATGAAATGAAGTGCACTAGAATCAAGGAAACAATACTTATCCAGTCATTCAGGTTTCGAGTGATTCTGAGAAATTTTATTTTTAAGCTTAAATTTGAACTGCTGATGAGTGATAGTGACAGAGTTGGAGGGAAGAGAGAGAGAGCGAGTGGGGTTGGGAGATAGTGATAAAGGTGGAGGGCGGAGAGAGAGAGAGTGGATGGGGTTAGGAGATAGTGATAAAGGTGGAGAGAGAGAGAGAGAGAGAGAGAGAGAGAGAGAGAGAACAAAGACATAGAGAGATAGAGGTGGAGAGAGAGGGAGTGACTAGGGAGAGATGGAGAGAGATAACGAGTGATGGGGGGAGAGATAGAGGGAGGTGGGAGAGAATGGGAGAGAGAGGAAGGAATAAAGAGAGGAATCAAGAGAGAGACAAAGTTGGAGGGGGAGAGATAGGGAGGTAAGAGGAAAGACATAGAGGGAGAAAGTTGGAGTGAGAGAGAGAGTGATAAGTGAGAGTTGGGGAGAGAGTGAGGGAGAGAGGAGAGCGGGAGGGAAGAGTGTTATAGGTCAATTTGGGCACCATTCCTAATGACTTGGTTAAATTGGAAATCATCCCCAGAACCAATGAAATGGGGTCTATCATCCCCTATCATTTCAGTTACTACATGCCCTAAGACAAGAACAATAACAAATCATCTATGACTTCCATTGCAAGGTTTCCAAGATTTGAAGTATATGTTATATCACCTATGAGCTCACCAACTCAGCTTCTCAAGGGACTAACTGCTTTGCATATGCAGTTACCTCCATTCAAGGGTGCTCTACAAAGCACTTCCCAACATTTAAGAGTGTGTTGGTCAAATGGGAGTGAAATTCTCATTGTTCTGGAATCTCCACATGGCTAGTGCCTTCTAGAAGAGTCCATATGTGTCAAACTTCGAATCCATATGTCCATCTAACACCTCTGAGATTGGGAACATGTCTTGCCTATTATTAGAAATTCATTGATTGTGAAACTACCTTAAGCTACTCTATAAATTGAGCACAGATCCTAGTGCTTGAGAAGGAAGAAATTAGGTAAAGAAATGTTGTTGGTTTCTCAATTGAGTGTTTGATTTGAGTGATATTCTACTGGCACTACAAGGAAAAGACCCTCTAGTGGAGGTTATAAAGGAGGTTTTTAGTGTTATAAAATTGGCCAAAATTGTCAAAAAAACATATGCTACCGCATCCGTTTTTGGTAACGGAGGTTTTGGCGGAGCTTTTAACGGAAATTCAACACAAATAAAAAAAATGGGTTGCCAGAGGTTATTACGGATGTTTTTTCATCGGTGCTCTTATCAGGTTTTAACGCATCGGTGCATATCGGTAGACAGTGCACCGGGGCGGTCGAAGGAGAATGCACCGGGCTGTTAAGGAAAACAATAGCACCAGGCCTGGTGTTGGTGATACAATGCATGGGGCCATTATAATTGGTGTTGGGATTTGAGCGGTGCCCATAGGTCGTATAAGCACACCAGTGCATGTATCTTTATGAGGCACCGGTGCTCCGTATCACAGAAAGGAACCGAGATTTATAATTGGTATCAGTATTCGTGCGGTGCACATGGCATCTACAAATGCACTGGTGCTTATAGATACTTAAACGCTCCAGTGCGTAGTATCACACAAACACACCGATATTTATAACTAGAATCGATATTAGTGCGGTGCCCATAGAATCATAAACACATCGGTGCGTATAGACACATAAACGCACCGGTTTTCATTTTGTTTTTTTTAGAAACATCCACCTCTGACAGTCCAATTATTTTGATTGTTTTAAATTCATTATTCATCAAAAGTCGACACATCTTATAACAATATTCATATTAATTACATTTTTATTAATGCATTTGAATGTGCTATTTGGATTAATTTGTTATATCATATCAGAATTATTGTGGTTTTTTAAAATTCATTATTCATCAAAAGTCGACACATATATATAATCTTATAACAATATTCATATGAATTAAATTTTTATTAGTGCATTTGAGAACGAAAATGGAGAACGCAATAGAATAAATTAAAACATATATATATATATATATATATATAAGACAATCTTTATCATACAAAATGGGACAATTATTCGTATCCCTTTGTCTTTCAATTGGGACACTATGTCCATTACATTAAACAAAATGTCTGATTTCACAGACATATTTCAAAAAATAAAACGCCTTGCTTTGATATCCAAATTACATAGTGATCATCATTCTTCGCTTGAACTGCTATCACTGCTAGAGCTACTTCCATGACTTGGATTATTTTCAGGAATGTTGTGTTCACGACGTTGATTTTTTTCTTCTTCTTCACTTTCCATCTACAAACATAAAAATAAACTGAAATGAGTGTATATACATTGGTGAGAATAATGAAAATTCCAATATTAAATAATATACATCAATGTAAATCGAAAAGAAAAATGATGTACCATAGCAACAATTGACTCATAAACTATACACATTCTTTCAAAACCATGTACCATGCCATCTTTCAAAATTTCATTTGTTGGCGCAGTTCCATACTTTGTTTCCTGCAAGTTTTATACCCCATAACAAATCATATATTTAATATAAAAGATTTTTTTGTTCTATTAATTATAGACGAAGCTAAGTAAAACAAGATCGATAGATGCTTACAAATTCCATAATTAATTTATGATATGCCAACATATACTCACAACCCATATTTAACCCAATTTCAATCAATTCGTCTGATGGTTCTTCTTTGTATGTTAGCACCTGTTTGAAGACATTCAACGATGATTTTTGTAAAACAACTTAAAAAATACAAAGTGAAATCTAGTTAAGTTGCTATAAGGAAGTAACAATTACTCACAAACTTAGAGATCAACCATTTTCTTCCTTGTTGTCCTATTTTATGTGCTGAATGGGTTTCATTTTCTTTTCTTTTCTGCAAGAAAATTCTTGAAAATTAATATTTAATGCTAAATTGTTTATTTATTTTACCTAATGATCGAAAAATTCAATGATTACATATTACATTTGAAGCACGTTGTTGTATTCGTTCCACTAGATCCCTCAAAATTTTGTAAAAGTTTTCCCCCTTTCGTTAACTTCTGGCACCACTCTAGATGAGCCAAGGAGCAATTCATTTTCATTTGCATGTTCTATTTTTTTTCTTTTCTTAGAACAACATTCCTTTTCTGAGTTGTTGGTCCCTATAGAACATTAAACATATGTGAATTAGTAGACTGTTTGACACATGTTATCTAATAAATTTAAGTATATTATTAATGATAATTAAAAAAAGAAACTCATATTGGATCGATAGTATTGTTTCATTCATCTGATTCATCTTTTTGCAATTTTTTCATTAAACTTTTACGCTCTTTTGGTCGTAGATCAGAAATAATCATATCGAGCTTCATAATTTTGTGGCTCTGCATGATACAGAGTAAAAAATACATATTAGTTAAAGTTACATATAGTTCAAAAATAACATTTTTTATAAAGAATTTACAAAGAACTTGCCTTTTTTGCTTTTCTTGATGTGTTAACAGTATTTTTGTTACTTGATATCTTGTCAGTCATTTCTTTATCAATCTGAAACCTGTAGCATATCATTCATTAATATATTTATAAATAAATTCTCAAATTTTCAGGTAGAAAATAAATCTCCAGACACCGGTGTGTCTTTCATGAAATCTGCACCACCACTTGTGCGTGGATATATTAACAATGGACTGCACTAGCCTAGATCCATCTAAATCTGGATCTATCATGCGCCGAGAGGGATCAAATCTCTTGAGGTGCAAACCTATTTTTTGAGTGAAAAACTTGAGGAAAGGTTTGCACCTCGAGAGATTTGATCCCTCTCGGCGCATGATAGATCCAGACTTAGATAGATCTAGGCTGGTTCTAGTCGGAGGCATCAACGTCACATTTTTTAGATTATTAAAATTTTTGTATATTTTTGAAATGTAAGATGGATCTAGGCTGCTTTCAGTCGTGTGCTGCCAAGGAAAATCTATCAAAGATATGATTAATTTTTTCAGTAATATGTAAATATATCAAATATTAATATAATCATTTTAAATATGCTAAATATTTCTTAGATTAACTTGGTCATTTTAATTTTAAATTTTCTTAGTTACCTCAGTTCGTTGAGATGATAATTATTGTTAATAACTATAATGATGAAAAATGATGAAATATTTTTTTTTAAATGCAAAGTGACAATAATAGTGTTGAAAGATAGAAAATGTGAATAATAAGAACATACTCATGTTACAATCAATCTCAAACTATTTTCTTCTACTATTCTTATTTCCTCCCTTGTTAGTTTTGTTATCTTTTCATATCAATTATATGAAAAAGAAAATTTAAATCATAAACCATTTAAATCTTTAGCTCGATCTGTTGTAGTAAACATGATACCTTGTCTCTCTTGCTCTCCAATATTAATAGCTTAAATTACTATAACACAAAAATCAATCTACATTGTTAATAACTTTTTGTTCTTACACTAAAATCAATGCATATTTTTAATCCAATCACTTTAATATTAATGTACCATCATATATCCAATTACATCAAATCATAAATCAACATATACATTGAAATCAATGCATTTAATGCAAGCAATCAAATAAGATTAGAAAATAACTTCTACGTTGAAATCAATGCACCTAATGCAATCAATCAAATAAGATTAGAAACCAACATCTACACTGGAATCAATGCATTTACTCAAAGCAATCAAATAGGATTAGAAATCGCCATCTACACTGAAATCAATGCATTTAGCACAAACAATCAAATAGTATTAGGAATAATCTACATTGAAATCAATGCATCTAGTGCAAGCAATCAAATATAATTATAAATCGACGTCTAAATTGAAATCAACACATCTAGTGCAAGCAATCAAATAGTATTAGGAATCATCACCTACACTAAAATCAATGCATCTAGTGCAAGTAATAAAATATCACTAGAAATAAATATCTACACTAAAATCGATGCATCTAGTGCAAATAATCAAATAGGATTATAAATCACCATCTCCACTTAAATCAATCCATCTAGTGCAAGAAATATTCTTCCCTCTCTCCAGCCTCCATCCATATCTATATCCCCATCCATCTATTTTTTTTTGTCTCTATCTCACCCCCCTAAACACACACGCTCTCGCACTCCATATATATCATTCTCTTTGTCGATCACCCTCTCTCCCCATCTCTCTCTTCTTCCCTCTCTTCCCCTTCTCTCCCTCTCCCCCACTAATATCTCTCTTTCCTCCTTTTGTCCTCTCTCTCTCTCTCTCCATATTCCTTATCACTCACTCTCTCTCTCTCTAGGAACCAACATCTACACTAAAATCAATGCATTTACTCAAAGAAATCAAATAGGATTAGAAATCGCCATCTACACTGAAATCAATGCATTTAGTGCAAACAATCAAATAGGATTAGAAATCATCTACATTGAAATTAAGTCATCTAGTGCAAGTAATCAAATATAATTATAAATCGACATCTAAATTGAAATCAACACATTCATTGCAAGCAATCAAATTGTATTAGAAATCACCACCTACACTGAAATCAATGCATCTAGTGCAAGTAATCAAATATCATTAGAAATAAATATCTACACTAAAATTGATGCATCTAGTGCAAATAATCAAATAGGATTAGAAATCACCATCCCCACTTATATCAATCCATCCAGTGTGAGAAATATTCCTCCCTCTCTCCACCCTCCATCCATATCTATATCCCCCTCCATCTATTCTTTTTTGTCTCTCTATCTCACCCCCCTAAACACACGCGCTCTCGTACTCCATATATATCAATCTCTTTTTCAATCACCCCCTCTCTCCATCTCTCTATTCTTCCCTCTCTTCACTTTCCATCTATATCTCTATCTTCCCCTTCTCTCCCTCTCCCCCATTAATATCTCTCTTTCCTCCTTTTGTCCTCTCTCCCTCTCTCTCCATATTCCTTATCACTCTCTCTCTCGCTCTCTCTAGAAACCAACATCTACACTGAAATCAATTCATTTACTCAAATAAATCAAATAGGATTAGAAATCGCCATCTACACTAAAATCAATGCATTTAGTGCAAACAATCAAATAGGATTAGAAATCATCTACATTGAAACCAATTCATCTAGTGCAAGTAATCAAATATAATTATAAATCGACATCTAAATTGAAATCAACAAATTCGGTGCAAGCAATCAAATTGTATTAGAAATCACCACCTACACTGAAATCAATGCATCTAGTGCAAGTAATCAAATATCATTAGAAATAAATATCTACACTAAAATCGATGCATATAGTGCAAATAATCAAATAAGATTATAAATCACCATCTCCACTTATATCAATCCATCTAGTGTGAGAAATATTCTTCCCTCTCTCCACCCTCCATCCATATCTATATCCCCCTCCATCTCTTCTTTTCTGTCTCTCTATCTCACCCCCCTAAACACACACACTCTCGCAGTCCATATATATCAATTTCTTTGTCAATCCCCTCCTCTCCCCATCTCTCTCTTCTTCCCTCTCTTCACCTTCCATCTATATCTCTATCTTCCCCCTCTCTCCCTCTCTCTCCATCTTCTTTATCACTCACTCACTCTCTCTCTCTCCACCTTTCTCTCTCTATTTATTTCTTCTTACCTCTCTCCTCCTCCCCCTCCAAGTCCATCTCTCTTTCCCTCCCTCTCTCCACTCTCTCACATCCTCTCTCTTCCTTCCTCTCTTTCCCTTTCTCTCCCATCTCTCTCTCCCTCTCTCTCTCTTCACCGACCAACTATGTTACTATATCCCTCCCTCTCTCCTTATATCTCCTTCTCCCCCCTTATCTCCATCTCTCCTTATTTGTCTCTTTATCTCAACCCCAAACATACACACTCTCTCTCTGTCTCTCCCTTGTCACTCCTTCTCTCTCTCCACTTCTCACTCTCTATATTTCTTATTTCCTACATCTCTCCCCCTCCAACTCCATCTCTCTTATCGATCCCTCTCTCCTCCTCTCTCTCAAGTCCTCTCTCTCATCCTTCCTCTCTCTCTCTTCCCTAAATCCCTTTCTCTTCCCTAATCTCTCTCTCTCTCTCCAATACTCTCTCTTCCCCCATCACTCTCCTCCTCTCTCTCACCCTTCCTCTCTCTCCCTTTCTCTCCCACCTCTCTCTTTCTCTTTTCCCTCCAGTCCTCTCTCTTCCCCCATATCTCTCTCTCTCTCTCTCTCTAATCCTCTCTCTTCCCCCATCCCTTTCTTTATCTCTCTCTTTCCACCCCTCTCTCTCTCCAACTACATTACTATATCCCTCCCTCTCTCCTTCTCACTTCTTCTCTCCCCCCTTCTTTCCATACATTTTACTTTGTCTCTTTATCTCACCCCTAAACATACACACTCTCTCTCCATCTCTCCCTTATCACTCTCTCTCTCTATTTCTTCTTAGTTATGTAAACTAATGAACATAAATATTCTTAAATATAAAGTAGATTATGGAGTAAATATGAAAAGAGGTTTTATTTACTTACCATACCTCTAGTTTATTTATATTTTTATTTATTTACCATACCCCTTTTCTTTACTATGGTATTTTGCCCATAGGCTTGTTATATAATTAGATTTTTATTTATAATCCTATTTGATATATTGTTATTTATTTACGTTACCTCTTTATGCCTCTTTTATATTTATTTATTTACCCATGGTATTTGGCCCATGGTATCAATATTAATTTGTCCCATGGTATTAGTCCCATAGGCTTCATCTAAATAAAACCTCTTTTTAAAGTTTTTTTAAATATAAAAAGGTTTATGGAATAAATATAAAAAGAATTTTTATTTATTTACCATACATCTAGTTTATATATATTTTTATTTATTTACCATAGCTGAGTAAGTATAAATTCATTTTACAAATATTTAATTAAAATAAATATTAAAAGATTTTGGATTTTGATTGTTTGTGTTGAATCAACTCTTTTCCTTTGATTTAGGAAATGGTATTGACTTTAGTAAAGAGTAAAGATGTTTAAAATTTTACTTAATTTGGAAATTCAATGTGGTAATTTTTTTTGTTAAAGGTAAATTTATGACCCATTCAAATTCACGTATATAATTTACTATCCATTCAAATTATATAAATAATATATAATTGTATTAGAAATTGATATATGTTCTAGCACAATGCCATTTTTATTTTTTATTTTTTATTTTTAATTTAAAACTTAAGCCAACATTTTGTATGAGGACGTGACCCACCTGACATCGGGGTCATATTGGGCTGTAGATGCGCCTCTCGGCAAAAAAACAGTATAATACACCGTACGGTGCGTTCAATATTATAAACACATCGCAAAAATAGTGTAATAGACCTAACGGTGCGGGGGTATTATAAACACACCGCAAAAATGATGTAATACACCGTACAGTGCTTTCCTAGTTAAAGAGAGCACCGGTGCTCTATTTCAGATTTGGCGCATGGATTTAAAAAAACGTTTTCAATTTTTTACGACACAACTTGCGCGGTGCACTATAATAATACAGAGCACCGGTGCAGTGGCGTATGCAGGGCACACCGATAAAGAAAAATCCATTTTTTCAAAAATTCACACAATGGCCGAATGGATTGGGATTCGACTATGCAAGTCGTCCCATGGGTTGGACGTCTATCTAAAATGAAAAACCCTAATTCTGAAATCACAGAAACAGGGAGAAGAAAGGGCAAAAACAAAAAAAATGAAGGGTTCAGGGTAAAAGTGGATAAAACTGTAGGAAAAAATAAAAAACTGCAGAAAAAAGTAAAAAAAATAATTAAATTTAATCACGAAATGGTTTGAAATTCTATGATAAAGGGCTTGAATCACCAGAGTTTTAGTTTCTGATTGTCTGAATACTTCTGTTCGAACGTATTTCGCCATCCACAGTGCCCTCATACTCTCTTGCTCCAGGTCTGTCTCCTGCAAAAATATGACTGAATTTTTTTAGCAAAAATAGTGAAATAATGAAAAATGTTTAGTATTTAAAGAATTGTTTTATCAAATTAGATTTTCGAAAATATTTTGCCTCCCATTCTTCAAATTTCCGTGTTTTTTTTTTTTTTTTTTTTTTTTTTTTTTTTTTTTTTTTTTTTTTTTTTTTTATTATATATATATAACTTAAACAAAATAGAGTTGCATTTTTTTTTTATTTGCGTTTATTTGTTTTCGGTGCACGGAAATGTGATGCATTGGTGCGTTGTATTAATACAATGCACCGGGGCCTGTTAGGATGATAAGCACACCAGAATTTTTAAAGTTTGTTTGTTTGTATGTAAGATCATATTAAAATAATGATAATTATAAAGTACATGAATTTATTCTCATTATTTTCTAAACTTTATATATGTTAGATCGTAATAAAATAATGATAATTATAAAGTACATGAATTTATTTTCATTATTTTCTAAACTTTATGTTACAAAAATTCGTATTATTCTAGATTTGTTATTTTACAGTTATTTGAAAATTTACAAATTTAAATATTTTAATAAAATCATTTCACATTAATACAATTAAAATTTTGACATTAATAGAATTAAAATTTTACAAATTAAAATTTTACATACAATTACATTAATTAAAATTAAAATTACAATTAGAATTAAAATTACAATTACAATTTTACTTCAATTTCACATACATGAATTACGATTAGAATTAGAATTACAATTTTAATTTTACATACAATTACATTTACAATTTTACATATAATTACATTTACAATTACAATTACAATTTTACAAATATTTTACAGACAGTTCAATTAAAATTATAGTTACAAATACAATTACATTTACAATTTTACATAGAATTACATTTACAATTACAATTACAATTTTACAAATATTTTACATACAATTCAATTAAAATTATAATTACAAATACAATTACAATTTGTGAAATTTACATACAATTAGAATTAGAATTAGAATTTTACAATTTTTCATATATACAATTACAATCATTTCAGAATAAATTAAATATTACAATTACAATTAAAATTTTACATTAATAAATATTTTACATACAATTACACTTTAAATTGCAATTAGTACAAACACAAATACAATTTTTCAATTTTACATAGAATTAAAATTTAAATTACAATTACATTCACGACATAATATTAATAAATATCATGGTCATTTAATAATATTAAATTAATTAATAAACATCATCATGATCATGATAACCATCGTACAAACATCATATTCGAATAATAAACACATTCAATTAACATCAAATTAACAATATATATTAACATCATCACAACACAAACATCAAATATACATCTCAATATAATGTCAAATAACACATGTGCCTATCACATATACACATCTATCTACAAGCTAAACATTAAATGAAAATATCTAACATGACTAACAATATGTGCCACATCATGATGATCATCAACATGAAAATTAAGTACAACTGCAACATGAACATAAAATACATCGACCATATATATATATATATATATATATATATACATATACATATACATATACATATACATATAACTGAATAATGTTAAAAATATACAACTGTAATATAAATGTCATGGATCAGGCGCTGGTGGTAGTATAACAACATTAATAACACTAGTACAAGTGGATGCGACCTGCTCAGTAAAGCTAGGTGCAACCTCGACAGTTGATGGTCAACTAGCCTGCTCATGATCACGATGATCACTAGTATTAATGGATGCATCCGCTGGTGGTAGTACAAAATGATCAATATGAGGCGTAGTAGTAGTGGAGGCCTGCTCAGTCAATAGTACTACAACCTCGGCGGTCGATGGTCTAGCCTGGTTATGATGATCGTGACTAGTACTCATGATGGATGCTACAGGCTGCTGACTAGACGTGGCCGATGGTCCAGCCTCATCTCCATGATGAATAGTGTCAGATGCCGCCAGTGGAGCCTCATGCTGATCATCAGGCGCGCCGCGAGGTGAACGATCACGAGATGCATTTGAGTCACTGCTGGCGCACTGTCCATCACGTGCTGCAGCTCGAATACACCTATAGCTACAGACAATCCTCCTCAATCGTGTAATAGCTGTCATAGCTCCTACGACAGGCTGCATCAGGCCGTACATGTCACACGACATGCCTCTCCACATCCATAACAATCTATCATCGCCCTATATCTCTTTGTAATGAGCGGGCTTGATGCCCACATCTGAAATCAATCCATAGAATTGGCTGCCCAACTCCATCCGGTATCTGGTATTAGGTCGACCACGCCTAGAAAAAGGCAGTACCGGTGCACCATGAGGCATAGGATCAACACATCTCTCTGCTGCGCCACTGGCCTCATCCTCCAGCACATCAGCCATCTCCTGATCATAATCATCAGGTTCGACACCTGGATCATGTGGTGGATCCGACATCTCATCGCCATCAAAAGAGCCAATGTCTACAAAATATATACAAGTACACTACAATAATTAAACAATTTCATTACACAATTTAATAAAAACAAGTTAAAGAACATGTTAGAATAAATATAAATAAAACAATAATATTACCTCTATCATTTGGTAGCTCATCAGGAGTGAAGAGGATGTTGGGACACCCTCGCCAATCTAGTCCAGCATAAGGACATGGGACCATAGTGAAGGGATGAAGCCCACCAACACTAGCTAGTAAGTCCAGCGAATCATGTGATATCCTCGCTGGAAACATAGTGTCTCCCCTCTTGGGCATCATCTGCCCCCACATGCGCATCCGAGCCTTGAACATCGACCTACGAGGTTGTCGAACAAAACTAGGTCTCATCTCTAGAAACCTCTCAAAAAATAAACAAAACATCTCTGAAGCAAAAGGGAAGTTGACCCTCCCTTGTGCATGAGCACAACATCTATCTAAGGCCATACAAAACTGTCGCAAAAAAATGGCAGACCACCTAACAAGTCGTGGCTGCTATACTAAAGAATCAACATAATATAAAAGTGAGCAACTAATGCGTTGCCCATCACTGGTGTTGTGTGAAATGATCGAAGTGATAATAGAGAGGCACTCCACGTCCTGTTTACCAAAAGCACCTATACGTAACTGACCTCCAGGTACCTGAAACTCTAAAGGAGACAATACATGTGCTCCAATGTATCTCTGGGAGTAAACTAAATGACTCCCTGCTACACAACTAGCTGGCACGTCTGGGAATGAGGGAAAATCCACCCCTCTCCTCGATAGTCCTGTAATAAAATAAATGTCCTCCTCAGTGGGTGTGTACCACTGGTCAGGACCAACCTGAAAAGCCTGTCGGTGGGCATTCCACCTACCGATAAGATGTCTCAAAAGCACACTATGGGCCTTTAGGCCGGAAATAGCCTCTTGATAGATATTGAGGAGGCCTACCTGCATAAAGATCTCCTAGGTATCTGCAGTAATAGGGCGAGGGCATCCATCTCTCTCCCTCTCTCTCGCCTCCCATTGGCGAATCATGTCATATTTTTCTTGTTGTTGTTGCTGCTGTTCTCTCTGAATCATTGCCATATTTTTTTTTTTTTTAAACAAAAATGTATTTATAAATATACATATATAATTTTTTCTGAAAAAAAACAAACATACAAGTCGGTGCTCCATAAAAACAGTCACGCACCAGTGCCGGTGCATCCTAATATTTTAGTGCACCGTCCCCGGGGCACCTAATGAAACAGACCGCACCAGATTCGGTGCAGATGTCTATTTTTCAAGCACCGTGGACTGTATATAATTCAGAATAGCGGTGCGCTGACTGAAATATACGCCCCAATGCGTATAGTCGTGTCAGCGCACTGACTTCATGACAATGACATAGTTGATGGTGCGGTCTTTTACCCAGCCGTACCATTGACCCTCTCGGAATGCAAAATGCGGTGCGCTGACATAAACTGGGGCGGAAAATGAAGTCAACGCACCGCACTGTGATTTCCGTGGTCAACGGTGCACCTAGATAAATGAGCGCACCGCCTTTTTTATTTTTTATTTTTAGTTTAAAATTATTCGGGGCGCCTTCCGGCACCGCCTCAGAAACGGTGCGGTTACTGTTAGCACTAGTAGCGGTGCTGCCTATAAATTTTACAGGTAGCACCACTATCTGGTGCGAGCCGAACAACTCGAGCGCACCGCGATGTACATTTCACGGTCGGGAAGGCATATTGGCTGTAAAATTTGGAAAATAAAATTTGCCCACTGTTTTTCAAAATGTAAGCTAGAGATTGGTGGCCAATGCAGAGCAACAGTGCGTGCAATGGGTGCAATGAGAGAACTGATGTCAGGGCGGCTCAGAAATAAGGAAATAGCACCGGGGCTTGAGAGCTCTGGAGCACTGAGGAAAATGAATAATGAAGTTTTTTGGCCGTAATTTTTTTTTTAAAATTAACCCTGTTTCGGTGCGCGGGGTTTTATAAGCGCACCGGTGGTGTTAAATAAAACCCTTTAAATTCTCAATTTATTAGCATTATTTACTCTTGTGATAGTATTCCCTTCTTTAGCGCAAGAGATGTTTTGATTTATTGCTTGGTGATGATGCAAGGGAAGTCGTAATCTTATTCTAGTGCGTGTGGTTTCTCTTGAGAAGAACACGCGGTCGTTTATGTTTTATTGATGTTTTATGATGCAAGCGCGCTAAGAGTATTGACAACGTAGTGTGTTACGTAATTTGGACTGCCCAGCGGTGCTTATACTACAGCCTTAAATAAATGTCACATGTTGCCCAATGTTGGTCAACATCTTGGTGCGTTCTGCGGTATGCGCAGGTAATTTGTGCACTTCCTGAGAACCTCGAGGCAGAAAAATTCGGGTTTTGTGTGACATCTTTTAATTTAGCCTTACACCCAGTGCACGTTTTTATAGGCGCCTTGGTATTGTTGCTATAGTACTTTCAGTCTCAGTTTGTGTTTTGGCGCGTTTTTTATGATGCACCGGTGCGGTTTCTGTCTACCACACCGGGTGGTTTCAGTGTTGGCGTTGTGTTTTATAATGCACCGGCAGGGAAGAGTTGTGAGGCACCGGTGCTCTATTATATTATGACGCACCGGGCGGGTGTGTATGGAGTGCACGGTGTCTGGTGTGCCAATGATTTTGTCCGCACTAGTGCTTTCTTTTTTTGAGAGCACCGGGGTGAGTTTTAACGATAAGAGCACCGATAGGAAAACATTCGCAAAACCCTACGCTCGCCAACCTCCTCTAGTAACCTCCGCTAGAAACGGATGTATGGGGTATTTTTCTTTGTGGTTCCTCAAAAACATCCGCTAGAGGGTCTTTTCCTTGTAGTGTGGAGAGATGTTTATTGTGATGAGGCTGGGATGAAGGTTGGAGCTAGTGACATCAAATCAACCATTGGTTGTAACCTCCCCCTTCTATCCATTAATAAAGATTGCTGCTCATTTTACCACATATGTATCTATTTATGTTTCTAGATTTCATATCATGGATTCTTAGCTGATGTATATGTTTCATGTTTCATTGATTTAAATGATTAAGACAAATAGGCATCTGTATATTGCAATCTCTTTGCCGTTTAGTGTTTATACTTGCAGGAACTAGTCTGGTGATCAAAGTTGGATTGGAAGCCACAATAAGAGCGACAGAAGGAGAATAGAAAGCGCTTGGATCACAATTAAGTTCCTATATCGTACTATGTGTATATTTACTCTTAGGAAAAGTGTCTTGCAGAAAATTATTTTTGGCTGTTTATTTCCTGTCCTGGCACCACATTTAGGGATACAATTTTATACGCAATCCACATAATTCCACATAACAAAGAGAGAGAAGGGAAGAGAGAGAGACTACGAGGAAAAAGATAGATAGATATGGAAGTCTATATGTTTGAGGTGAGATGAGAGAGGAGAAACACACACACACACACACACCTGACTGACCTAGATCCCATCTTAACCCCCGGATCATCCCAAGCGTTGGGAGGGACCGAGAGGGACCACAAATTCACTCTTCAACTTTCCTCAAGTTTTTCACTAAAAAAAGAGGTTAATAACCATGAAAAATGTTTTCCCTATAACTATATTTGTATCTATATATAGAAGGAAACCCAAACTCTATTCAAGAAAAGTAACCATTTTCATAATAAGGCAACCCAAACTCTATTCAAGAAAAAAAACCATTTGCATTTGAAAACTAACCAGTTGCATCTAAAAATGCAAAGAATTCGACCATTGGAGAAAAAATATGTTATTTAACAACAAATTACAATTAGTTATTTGTTTTTTATGCTTACAAAAATGTTGATTATTGAATTAAAGTAAATGTAGCACACAAAAGATGGTGTTGTACCTCGAAATGAAAAGAAAGCAATACTGCCAAAACATTCATATTTTCTAATATGATTTTCATGATCCCTCTCTCCTTCTCTCTCTTGCTATCCATCTTAAAGATATCTAACCATGGATACTCTCTCTACATACATCTTGCTAGCATAGTGGCAAATATAGTCTGTCAAACTAAAACATATTTAAAGAATTTTATCATTCACCACCTGAGGAGTCAATTGACATAACTTATGCCTAAACTGCACCTACATTTCCATCTAAAGATTGATACCAAGGTTGGGCTTTCCGAGAGATTCTCCAACTGAATACGAAGAGCATATATTTCATCATTTTTATGGTTGATCCGAAGTTGGAAGCCATGCATTCACTCAGATTGATATGCTAGCGTAATGGAGAGTTGGAGGACCAAATGAAAAAGAGTGTGAGAGTATTTTTTCATTTACAGGAAGGTGAGGGAAGAGGGGACACTTTGAAGACCTCGCCCCTCACCTTCATGATTGGTATTGTCCATCATTAGGCTCTCTCAATTCCAAAGTCTATCACTATCTAAGGAAAATTCAAATTCCCAATTTCATACCAAACAAATCAATGCTTGAATACCAAACACTGCAAGATAAAACCAAAGACTGACAAATGTTGAATTAAGAGCACCATAGAGAAATAAATTTACCAAATTCTCCCATGAGAGCGAAGGAGACTAACACAAGCCAATTACCATGTGAGGTAATGAACTACTATTCTACACCTTGCTCAGATAACCACACCCACATTTAATGGCCTTCGTAATTTGCTAAAGTGTGTGCATAGACAATTGATTCTTCCCTTTCTTTTCAAGGCTCTGATGGCAAAGCTTGTTTTCAAGAGACATTTTTAACAATTCAGTCTCGACCAAGTGAGACCTATGGACATAAATCTCGTCCAAATCCTGTGGGCTCGATGGTATTCCCCAATCAGTGAAAAGGCGAAACTATATTTTCATTCTAATTCGATGACCCTCAACCTCCCTTAAATAAATAAGAAACTGAATCAAATAATTAATTTCCTCCATGAATGGGGATATTGATCCCTACACCGCTTGCACAAACGCCATCCTTCCTACCTATGTGAGTAATGAATCTATAAATTCAGGAATCTTGAGCTTGAAATGCGCACATAGGGAGTATATGAATCAAAACTTAGTGTGAAATCTCCCTCTGGTCGATGTATAAGGAGGCACGTGGCTTGCTAGCTGGCCCCATTCCTCCACCGAAGATAATTTGTCGTCGAGTGTAGTGAAAACGTCACATATTATTGATTGAACTAAGATCACATTAATGAATAGGAGTTGGTCTATCAAATCAAAATTTTCCTTCAAGGTTCTAATGTTTTTGAGTAGTGAATACACATAAATCCTTACCATTATCATTATTAATTCATGGGACATATTTCCAACCTTGTTTCTCAATGATCTCTATTTGTCCCTTTCTTAAATTGCATGCTTGATTGACTCGTTTGTCTGCCTCTATGTTTTGGATCCTAAGAATATGATAGAAGGTTTTATGATGAAATGATCCCAGGATACTCATAATTATTAGAAAGAGGAGATAAAACTTATTAGTATTGGAGAAGGTACCATTTTGAAAATTTTGAATTTTTATGAGGGAGTCCCCAACAATTATAATCCTAGCAATTCCTTTTTCCTGAGCAATCTGGAGACCTAGAAGGATTCAATACATATATGTCATGTTATTAGATACATTGCCAAGACCCCAATCATAATTAATTTCATGTTTCTCAATGAGATACCAAAGTATCCCTCCCCCTCCTGCCACCCCCACATTATTTTTTGATGCTCAATGAAAAAGGAGAATCCAACTAGTTTGGGAGGTCTTCGAGTGTTCAAATTATGCTTCATAGAGATGTATTTTCCAGCCTGGGATCAGGGTATGAGGATGAGGGGTAAGAGGGAGAGGGTGCAGGGGATTGAATAGGGTGCTGATCCATTAAATTTATAGGGAGTCAAGGGATAATTACCTTTCATGCAATTGGTTCCCATTGTGCTCAATGCATAGACAGAGAGCTTTGAGAGTCGAGGTTCTGGGGGATAAAATAATGCTCTTAAATATGACACTATTTCAAGATAACCAATTTTTCCAACAAATGTGCTTAGTAATGGAGTTCCAGATCCATTTGAAATGGGGTTTACCTATGAATGAAACTTTGTACTACTTATGCCATTTTGAGAATATTACATTAACTTCAGATGGGAGAATAAGGCGAGGAAACAAAGGGCCAAGAGTTATGGACTAGACATGGAAGGAGAATGAGCACCAAAGGAAAAGATGAAGAATGGATTCTTCATCTTGGAGACATAAAGGGAAAAACAGAGGAAAAAAGACCATCCTTTTTTGGAGGTTCTTAGAGGTGAGGACTTTTTTATGAGAAAGTAACCAATAAAAAGAGTTGATTTTGGGTATGGCATTATTCAACCATATCTTGTTCTATTATGCTAATTTTTGGAGGGATCTAATGGGAGAAAAGGAGGTCCTCATACCCTGACTTCATCATGTACATATGCGCTTTCCATTCCAAATGATCCTCTGCCTCTCGATGCCAAGCTGCACATCCAATCAATCCTTCCTGTAATTTGTTCCCAAGTTTTTTCAAGTTGGAAGGGATAAGTTCTAGCCTCCAACCAAACCATCGACTAGAGTTGTCTCACTGCGATAATTTCCCCAGAGTGTTGATTCCCATATTTGAAACATGTTGTTGGAGTGGCCTTAGTTTAGGGTTTGAAAGCAAGGTAGGTAGGTTCAGGATAAGATCTATCCAAATTTTGATGCAAGACCCATTCCCAGTCCAACTGATATGTTTTCGATCAAAGGGGCAAAATAGTAAATCAATTTTCAGATGGGAGAGACTTTCCTAGGATACTGACTTGGCCTTAATTTGGTGCTAGTATTGTACTTGGAGAGGAGAACACAAGCCCACCATGCATCAAGATTTTTTTTTTAAATTTCCAAGCCAACTTAGATCACGTTGCTTAGTTTACTAAGGCCGAGTCTCTAATCCCAAATCATCCATGCACAATGGGAGATCAGATGGTAAACGATTTTACCAAATGATTTTTTTTTTTAAGATGCTTTACTGCCTTCCAACAAAATTTTCCTAGTGATCTTCCCCAGGGCATTGAGAATGTATCAGGGAGCTACACTGATAGAGAATTAGAAGATGGGAATGGCTGAGAGGACCGCCTTGATGTGCATAATGTGCTTTGCGAGGGTGAGCCATCGAGCTCCCCATGACTCCAACTTCCCCATGAGTTTAGCTATTACACTATGCCATGCTTACAGAGAATGAGATTGAAGACATATCATAATACCAAGATACTTAAATTCTCTCCAATGTTCAACAATGTTGAACCTTAGCACCTCCCCGATCTGTGGTCTCTTCACTGTAGATATATTCCAAGTGTAGATATGAGATTTAGATGAATTTTCTATACCTCCATAGGCCTCTAGAAAATTATCCAATACCACCTTGAATCGTTTTTCAATTTCCAATAAAGCTCTACCCATGAAAATGGCGCTGTCTGCAAATTTGGCATGATTTACACTTTTGAAATAGGGGAGAATATGAGGCCTGGAAGCTTCCAAGATCTACGCTCATGTTCAAGGCACATGCTCAAAGAATCAACCATAAGAATGTATAAGAAAGGAGAGAGTAGGAAGCCTTGGTGAATCCACTTAGAGGCTTGAAAAACCAGGTGAATCTACCATTTACTAGGGGTGTGATCCACCGAGATTTCGTACAAGTAGAGATCCATTGGATAAAGATGTTGTTGAAACCAAATTTAATTAGAATTTTGAAGAGAAAATTATGCCTTACTCTATAAAACACATTGGATATGTTATCACATGGTAATTTTACTGGGTTGCTTCAAAAAAATGGCCAAGGTAACCATTTCAAACCACTTCAGATTGTAAACTGACCTTTTCTAATCAGAGAGGGCTAGCTCTTTCAAGATTCACTTAACATAGAAACACTGTAGCTCAGGAAATTCATACAGAGGTTAGATCTATAATTTTAGGACAAAATCTCAGAGATGTAGGTACTGTAACTTAAGGGAAGTCAAATCATTGGGAAATGGATTCATGAGCTCAGAAACATAATGAAACACTTCGAGTGACTAGTGATAATACTCGTGGAAGCAGAGGCAGTAGAGCTAATGCTTGCTCAAAATAATTTGGTCGTTGTAGCAAATGATAGAACAAAAGAAAAGCATATAATGGACTGTTACAGAGCACCAAATTGGTGAATTCTATAACTTAAGAACACAACAACTTCAAACTAGTACAAAGCATCAAAGTGGATGAATTATGTATAGTTCCTTTTAGAATAATGACAACAAATAACTGGCACTGAGCATCTGAAAGATGAAATCAATGAAAACTACTAGGATAAAAACACAAGTATTTTCTTAAATGAAATACAAAGCATTAAAAAATGAATTCTGTATATTCAGTCCATCAAATCTTTAGACAGTCACAAAAATCATAAGATAACAACATACACTCATCAGGGAAAAACATACAATGAACAACACAACATTCTCTGAACGAATCTATGGAAAGAGAAAATATACTTCTGCACTGAAAAAGAGTCATTATTGATATCCGGAAAGTACAATACTCAAGTTTTCTTCTGAAAGTTCCCCCCCTTCCCCAAAATGAAAAGGCTCCACATATATAGAGTGAGGCCTCTATTACAATCTTCTACCACCTGGGTTAGACTCGATACCTACCTAAGAGACCTATTTCTAATTGAATTTCAAAACAATGGAGCCTTTTTAGAGATATTTCTGTTTGCAGAGTTTCAATACAAATAGGAGTTTATCACCATTTAAGAAGTTTAACAAACTTTGCTAATGATACTTATCGAATATAATAAACTGCCGAGGTGCTAGATTTCTGATTTGTCATCATGCCATGTGGATGCTGGCCTGTTGACTTGATGAGCTATCTCCCCAAGTCGAATTTCAAAATTTATGCAGAAATATGGCTAGTATTTTTTTTTGTAAAATAGGCCTCAAATATAAGTATTTATTTTCCAGATCTTGATGGTTGTGAAAAAAATGAGAGAGGCTTTTATATATGATCTCGTTCTAAAGAAAAAAATCCTTAAGATTTCCAAAATTCCTTTCCATTTGATCATAAAGTGAGCTTGAAGTTCACTAGTAAAACAATCATTTCCAGAATTTACGTAGCAAAAATTTAGTAGCAAATGCTAAAAACACTCTATTGCTAGTTATCTAATTCTGCTGACTATTCTAGGGTCTTTTCTGATTTTTATAAGCTAAAAACATTCTTTGAGCATTTCCATTGCTGAGATTTAAACTTGTCTTTTTCTCCATTGAAATCTAGAACAAATTCGTAGCAAAATTTCGCCTTCAATATGGAGAGTTGCTACGAAACTGCCTAATTTATGAGATTTTGCCTTTCAATATTTTTTTCACCTCTAAAACACTTCTTATAGCCTATACAATCCTTTATATCACCAAACATATTGATTAGCCATAGCTTAAGCAAAAATTTATGGTCTTACCATATTCATGGAGTGTCATCAGTTTCAACAGTCATCTTGAGACCTTTCTTCAAAAGCTTATAGCTTGTATCATTTCAATTTGTGTTTCTAAAGCTTTGATTTACCCCTGGAACTTTTACTTGTATTCTTGTAACCAAACTTTCCTTCTGCACAAGTGTTTCATCATTCTGTGCGGTAATGTCCTCTTCCAGTAGCTTCATATCTTACAACTGAATCTCCTTTATATTGTTTTTTCTGAGCTGTTATGGCTTCAACACGTTGAGAGCTACTTCTTGCCACCTGAAAATGATCCTATATATAGCTAGACCTGCTATTGACACAAAAAATCCTTCCCTAAAGACAACAAGACCAACTCACAAGACAACAAAAATAGTTCGAATGATAACAAGACCAAGCTAAAGTGAAAGGAGAACGAGATAAGAAATGAAGTTATACGGTGAGGTGTTTTGGGGATAACAGATAAAGGCAAAAGCACGTATTTATGACCCACTGTGACTCTGACCCATGTTTTTAAAAATTAACTGTTACGAAAAACCGCAGAGTTTCGTAGCAGAACATTTGGCAAATGTGACATATTTGCTACGGAAGTTTCAGGAACTTTCGTAGAAAATACTCTGTTTTTCTAAGCGGAGTTGCTATGGATTTTTGTAAAACTGTCAAAGTACTAATTATGACTAGATAAGCCCGAGACACATGGAAATGGATTTTAACCTTGATGATTAACCCTACATAAAATCAAAATGACCCTACAAACTGACTAAATGACCCAAAAGACTTATGTGCGTCTGATTTTTTTTGAGAAAATTCAAAACCCTAACTATTTTAACCAATTGATTCAACGACTAATTCTAAGTGTTATCTTGGATAACATGAAAAATCCAATTTTATTTCCATTCTTTTATCATTTCTCGATCTGCTGCACTGTATAGCTTCCTGGACTAGTATAATATTATCAAATATCTAGCTCCCCGGAAGAAAACCTCCTTGATTTTTAGATATGATGGAGGGAAGGAGACTCTCGAGCCTACCTGAAATAAGTTTAGAGATACATTACATAAAGGGATTGGACGAAATCTAGAGAAGGAAGAGGGATTGTATTTCTTTGATATTAAAGTCAGAAAAGATGAGTTAATTCCCCCTCCCATGCAACACCTCTTTAGCGAATATCTGACCATTCTACAAAGATCACTTTTGATTATGTCCCATAGGTGTTGATAAAAGTGCATGTAGAAACTATCCAGTCCTAGAGCATTGTTCGTTTGAAAGGATAAAACCACTCTTTGTATCTCATCTTCAATAGGGAGCTGAGTTAACTCATGGTTTGTTTCCTCAAATATTCGGGGCTGAATGTATTCCAACACGTATTCTTCAAAGTCTGCAGAGAGAGGGGGACTGTCTTTGTATAGATTGTCGAAGAAAGCCGCTAAATCTTCCTTTATCTGATGGAAGTATTCATTCTTGTTCCCATTGACTGTTATTGAATGAATTTGATTCTTTTGCTCTCTATTCTTGGCTTTCTTATGAAAGACTTTGGTATTCCGATATCCTTCCTGCAACCAGACGCTCCTTGACTTAATTTTCCAATATTCCTCCTCTTCCTCAAGCATTAAGTGATACTTATCAAATGTGAGTGTCTCCTTCTATAATATATCTTGAGTCGGTACATTCACATCCATTTTAGAGTGTAATGAACTCAAATTGTACTCCATGTATTTCATAGTTTTTTGCTGATCTATTTGCATGGTTTTAGCCAATAGCTTAATGTTTTTCTTGAGTCTTTTTATTTTTTTGTTCCCAAATTATATTTTGTTAGCTTCACTCTCATATCATGAAAACAATTATAAGTCCAAAATAATTAACATAATTAAAATCACGAAAGTTGGATTTTATTCCTACTTTTCTAGATTGGGTTTGTTCCTCAAACTTAGGAGTCTGTTTAGGTCTAGTTGGTTGAGAAATTCTCTCAAACTAGTTAGGCTCCTAGATTAGTGTGTGGTTGAGATATTTGCTCAACCAAAATAATTATGTCTAAGATAGACGCATAATCTTGAGACAATCTCCTCATATATTTATATTTGTATAATTAACATTATTTTTGTAATGAGAGATGAATACAATACAATGAAGCTCTGAAGCCTTTTCCACCACTTCTCTGTCTCTGATATTTTATGTGTGTTTATTAAATTTCCTTAATATGGTATAAGAGCCAAGTTGATTGTGCGTTGTGTTAGAGTCTTGGCTTACATTCCTTCTTAATTGATTTTGCGTTGTGTTAGAGTCTAAGCAGCGTGAAGCCAACAAGGACAAGAAGATTGTTTGATGTGGAGATTGCATATGAGATTTGAGACCATCGCCTCATTTATACCATCTAATTATTGAGGTAATGAAGTGTGTGTCTCTGCCACAAGATTATTGAGGCATGTTGCTTTGCACCTCATATCTATGCGTTGTCATCACAGCGACGTTTCACCCAAGTCGCTTCAATACTTTCATATGTTGTTAGTTGGAGTTGTTTAATTAAATTAGCGGAAAGTATATTAAAATTGTTTTGGGGCACCTACAACTTACTATATTTTTGCATCCGTGTGCATGAAAAAGTGATTAACTCATTATGAAGGGAAAAATGTGTTGGTAGGCCAGAAGGAATTTATTCTGCATTCTAGACTTGGGTCGTGGTCGCCATTGCGTCGAAGCGAGTTGATCTGAAATTGAATTGCGTGTTGGATTTCATAATTACTTGTGAAAGAGCTACGCACCGAAGCATGGAGTAGCACATATCTTTGGTCTGCAAAGTGGAATTGTAGCGTGGATCGTGGCATGGAACTGGTGTGCGGACCTGTGTGAAGAGCTGGTAAGCGTAATCTGTTTATCAGATAGGAATATGAAGTCCCAAAGTTATTTTATGGATTATGCATTTGGATTTTGCGTGAAGGTTTGGCGTTGTTTAGTGGATCTACCATTGTTTGGGAGAGTTACCATATATGGTAGATCTCGATATATCATGGAAATACATGTTGGAGGAATGGCTGTAATTGACCGAGCGACGCTAACAGAGTCGTTCTCCACTCTGATTTTGCTTGGAAGTAAATGCTGCAGCCGCCTGTAGTGACAGTGCTAAATTGTACCAATTTGTATCCTTTTTATCGATCCTTTGGATATGCCTATTTGTAACTGAAAATGTGTGTTTTTTTTGCACATTTGATTGGAAATTTCAAGTCAACGTGGGAATAGATGAGCGAGGCACTGCAACTTCTACACTCTTTCGAAACCAGCGTGGAGGAGCCATGGAGATACGACTGTGTGGGAGATACGTGTGCTAGTAGGTGGATGTTGGTCAAAGTGCAGTCTTCATTCGATAAACTTTACTCTACTCTTTTATGGAAAATTCAACATTTTCATAAATTCATTTTTCTTTTTCATAATGCACTACCATTTATAAATACATCTAAAGTGGCATATTAAAAAAAAGGGATGTATGATTTATGAAAGACTACGTGGGCTAGTCATTTTGTATAATTTAAGAAAAAAGTGGCATATTAAAAAAATAAAGGGATAAGACTGGTGTTATTTAAAAAAATGAAGGGACAAGAGTGGTGTAATAATGAAGTTTTTGTAATGGAGCCATAATGTGTATTTTTGGAGTGATAAGTGAATATTTGTTTTTTTAAAGGGAAGTTCATTATTGTATTTTGAAGTAAAGTTTTTATTTTTGGAAGTTGAGTCAATTTTGAAGGTAAGTTGCTTTAAGGTATTGTGAGTGTGGTATTATTATTGCTTTTGAAGTTGAAGGTTGATGTTTTTCAATATTTAATAAAACATATATTTTTGTGTTGTGTTGAAGTGTCCTCGATTCACCCGAAATTTAAATAAGGGGATCTTAAGTACACCTTGTGTAGTGAATGATTGTGCATTTTTTGTGTCTAGTTTTGACACTACAATTCTCTCATCTAACACAAATGAGATTCAAAATAAGTGAAAGAAATCAAACACATTAATCAAAGCATCTGTAACTAAGTAGCTGCAAAGAACATTCAATGAAGGATAATCAAGCACAAACAAGCAAAGCACACGCATTTGAGCAACTACAACACATAATCAAGCTAATAAAGAGATCATCCACATCAACATTCAACGACATCAACAACAATTGGTCTTTTTTTATAACTTGCAAATAATCTTATTTTTTGTAAGTTAACTTGTAATCAAATAAAATTGAGTTGAATTGTAAGGGTGCATTCTCGGTTGAACTCTACACCTAAGGTTTGAATTGATAGGAGGTCAACTGAATCAATTATTTTCAACTAAGTCATCAAATTCATTTGAAATTTTCATTAAATCATTGTAAGAATTCTCTTGGATGCATTTTCAATGGTATTCAACACCCATATTTTGCAAAGAAATTAAATCAAGTGAGCGAGTTCAAGCGAGTGCAAAGTGCAAGTGAACAAGTTCAAGACATCAAGAGAGCGTGAAATTTATTAAAGAAAAATCAACCGAGCATGAGTTCCAGCATTTAATTGTTAACATAAGTTCAAGCAAGAAAATTCACATGGAGAAAAACATTCAATTGTTACAAGTTCTTAACAATATGATTATATCCACTGTTGAAGACACAATGAAAATCAACAAAGCGACTCTTGCTGACATCAAAATGCATCTACATTAGGCACATGAGACAATTGAGTTTCTTCAACTGGAATCACAACTACAACGATATGATTCGTTGCAAAAGGGATGTATTTCAAATCCTTTCAACAATACAAATTCAGAAGATGATGATTCCAAGCCACTCGTCCAAACAACTTCAAGTGTAGAAGTTGTCCATGATCAAATTCAAATTTCTTCTTACAAGCCAATAATCAAGTTGTGGGAAGAAATACAATGCAATAAAAATTGACGTGGCTTAGGATATGACAAAGATGACAACAAATTGCATCTTCCATATTATGCAAAACCAATCAAGTTCATCAATGTAAGGTTTATTTATCAGGTAACATCAAAAAGCCATAAGAAAGTTGAAGACAAACCCAAATGAAAACATTGTAAAAGAACAAGTCATATGTAAGATCATTGTTTTGATCTTCATCCCTATCAATAATATGGAAAGCATAATCACTCATCAAAGAAATGTTTCAAACAAAACCAACCAACCAGATTGAAGATCAATTATGCATGGATTGACCTCTGGGAATGGTTGTCAGAAGTCAAACGATTATACAATTTTTACCACAGAATTAAATCTCACCTATTGAATCCAAGAATTAAATAAATATGGTACTCTCGTGCACCTAAACAAGGGAGTACAATAGTGAAACTCTCCTACACCTAAAGGGGAGAGTTCAGAAATCAAATGCAGATGATTGTCTTTCTTTTCAACTGACAAAGAGGGGAAATGATAATGGAATTAAAGGTGCTTGTCAAAATAAATGTTTCGACAGGATCAACATCAAAGCAGCTAGTGGGCGGTCAATATCCAAGTAGCTAGTAGGGCGGTCATAATCAAAGTAGCTAGTGGGAAGTTTCGACATCATCAAATTTTTCGGTGGGAGTTATCAACATTTTATCAGTGGCCAAACAATTAAGATGTTGATTGAGAGAAAAGGACAAAAAAATCCTTTTGCATTATAGCTTGACATTTGATGGAGTTGTCAAGAAACTTTCGGTATAACCTAATTTCAGTAACCGATCATGTCTTCTTCAAGATCGAGTTTTTCTTGTGATTCAAGTCATGTTTTTTTTTCTGTAGTTGGCTTTTTGGATCAGTCCTAGGTTTCAAAGATGAGGACTGGAGATGGTTCTCTGCTCTTATTTTGGACTTAAGGATTGAGGGGGGGCTGAGGGGGGGGTGTTACTTCAATTCCTACTATATGAAGTTGAAAATTCGAACCTCCTAATAAAAAAATTCAAAATTCTTGTTATAACATGAATCTTGCTTTGATACCATGTAGAATTATGATGTAGAATTGCAACTACTCAAGAAATTTCAATCTAAATCAAGAGACACAATTCTACTCTACTATTATTTGGACATTAATTCATAATTTAGAACAAAAATCAAACACATGTAATAAGAAATAACACACATGCATAGTACTTTTCTAGGGGAAAGAAGCTCCTAAGAACCCCTTAAGCCTTCTTGCATTAATCAGATGAATAAAGATGTATTACAATTGCTCTCCGTCTTTGAACACAACCTGCAAGTGTATAACCTATCTCTTAGCTCAATTAGAAGCTATAACCCAAACTTAGTCAAATTTTGCCTCAACTTGAGCCCCTATTTCCTTCTGTAATTCCTTAGGAATTATACCCCTATTATTTATGAATTTTCATCGAATTTATTTTGCAGTTCTCAAGGTTGATCATCTGGTTGCATGCAAAACATGTACACTCAATACTAGTCTACAACTGATGTTACAATACCTTATCATCTCCACCATAGTTGGGGAATTCGAATTCTCTGCATGCACTAGCTATTTTGGGTTGATTTATCAATTAACTGGATGATCACTGAGTTAGAAAATCGTCCCACTCCACAACTAACCTCCAACTAGTTGTATTTATAGTAAGAACTAGTTTAACTGAATACAACTGGAAATAACCGACCTTGATTGCTACAAATTAGAAATCACACAGGCTTAATTGAACTCCAAGCCCTCTAACTTGAATTTTCTAAGGTAATTGATTGACACAAGCCATGTCACACAAGTTAACTACATCCAAGTTGTCTGTTGATGTGGAAATTCAAAATTTCTCAATTTGACCAAGGAAAAGTCAAATTGAGACTTTATTGCTGTACTTCTCAACACTTTGATGGTTTTCCTATTATGGTTTATATGTTTTCATTTTTTGATTATATGTCGGTTATATGATGTATATTATCTATGGATCTTGATATATTTGATTAGTTGATGAATGTTTAATGAATGTATGCACTAACAAATGTTATTTCGGCTATTATGAGAGGGAATTATACCATCTTGGTGATCCTTAGATAAGTTTCATACCCCTATGTTCATATATGCATTCATGACTTTTAGATTACATGTTCATCATATGTTTGACGAATTAACTGTCATGGTTAGGCATGGATAGCTCAAGTCTTTGAACAAGTTTTGTATGATTGGCTTTGACTTGATGCCAATTATCATTCTAGAAAGTCTCACTTATTTATGGGTAGTGGTCTAGAGGCTGACATGGAATTTAGGCTCAGAATCTGATATTGCACCCTCTGAACTAAATAAATTGGGTTGCAACCACATGGAGGCAGTGTTATGCATGTAGTTCGAGGCTCCAAACTACATGGAGGCCTTGTTGTGGGTGCATTTGTGGGCCTGGGGCTGAGAAAAATAGGTCTAGCTCAGGTTTCAGCTACCTGGGGTGGTTTTTTCAGCCCTTGAGGGACTTGTAGCCCCTATTGGATGTGGCGAGTTGTCAGTTTGTTGTTAGTAGTCGGCCCCACTTCCTTAAGTGGATATAGGAGGGCGGGTCAAGTTATAATATCTCTTCCTCTCATGTTTACCTCGGTAGGCTGATGAAATTGGGTAAATGTGGGAGGGGTGGTTACAATGATATTATGTTGAAATCCCACACATGAAATTGAAGGAATCTATCATGTTGTAGAAAAAAAATGACACAATAAATTTCCTCATCATGATCTTAAGAAAAATATCTATTGGTCATCTCTAAGGTGATCACACACACAAACACACATACATGAGAAGGGACCTACTTCATGAATGGAGCAACATGCCCCTTAAATTTTGATACCAGTTCAAACAAACATAGAACTAAAAAACTAAAACAATCCTTAAATTATTGGTATGTGGCACAATTGTCTTCAACAACTACATATTCGTGTAATCCTTAGCTAATTATGTCATCAAAAATCCCTTTGCACCCTTTGAAGATTTGACTACAACTTGTGGTCATGGGTTCCTATAAGTGTTATCATAGTTATTCATTTAAAAGATGATGAGATTTGATGCCCTCTTCGATTTGTAGGGTCATGTGGAATTAAACCTCAAGCATGATGATGCAAAATTGCTAATGTGTTCAATGAAATGCTTGTGGTCTACTATTAAACCTTTTTCACAAAGGATACCTTTATGATGATACTCAAACTCTTACACTATTTATTATACATTTAGTAATGCATCTTCCTAAAATATCCTTGATTCAAGAGAACCATTGATCTGAATTCAATGGTTGGGTTTAAATGTTGTTCCTGTTGCACGAGTGTATAAAGTATGACTAGGAAGAACTCATACTAACCTAAAAATAGTGATCATTCTCATTTTAGTTCAAGCTAGTAATGTCCTTATCATCAAAACATTAATGCATCTATATGTGCATGGATCCAACATATCTTGAAACACAATTTAACTCTAACTATAAAAATAAATTAAGAGGGAAAATGGAAAATGTATCCCTTGAGAAAAATCATAATAAGTAAGGGAAAACATAATGGAAATAAGGAAAAAATGGGCATTTATTTAAAGCAATTAGGGAGTGTTTCTATATAAAAAACGAGTCAAAATTATGATCTATCATCTCCCCCCAATTGGTCTAGTTGTTTGCCCCTATGCAACCCCGACTATTCTTCCTTTAAAACCCTTGCATGTAGATCTCTCGAATTAAAGGTTAGGTGCCCATAATTCCCATGATTATATTAGCCTAGGGAATTGTCTAATTGTATCCAATGAACCCTTTCTTCCTCCTCATTCCAAGTCACATGTACCTTATAATATCACCTTAGGCACAATATAATGGGATAGTGGAACTAGAGCCCAATCCATCTTATACCGTACCTTAACAAGGAATCGATATAGAACCTTTTCCTATTGAGGGAAATGTTAAAATATGGATATCCAACAAGGTTTGTACGTTTCAACTAATTGGAGAGAGTTTCCCATGTGTCATGAGAAATCGAGGGTGCTTCTACGAAATGTTCCCTTGCAATTTCACAATATTATATTGAAGCATGCCTTTAATAATGTTGAATGGAAATTGTATCCCTCTAGTCTTGCATCAAGATTTGTAGGCCATATGTTATCACATTGGGTAGAGGGTATTCATCTATGACCTTTAAGCTTGCTTCTATCTGAATCCTTGCATAGAGCTAAATATCCTCCTTCCATTTGACTAGGCCAAAGACGTGATATGTAAATGCATACAACTGGACATCCCTGACATAGGGATTGTGGTTCCATCATGTGATATTACTACAAGGAAAATACCCTCTAGCGGATGTTTTTGAGGAACCACAAAGAAAAATACCCCATACATCCGTTTCTAGTGGAGGTTACTAGAGGAGGTTGGCGGGCGGAGGGTTTTGCGGATGTTTTCCCATCGGTGCTCTTATCGTTAAAACTTGCCCCAGTGCTTTAAAAAAAATAAAGCACTGGTGCAGCCTAAATCATTGGCACACCGGACACCGTGCTCTCCGTACACACATGCCCAGTGCTTCATAATATAATAGAGCACTGATGCCTCACAACTCGTCCGCGCCGGTGCATTATAAAACACTACGCCAACACCGAAACCACGCGGTGCGGTAGACAGAAACCGCACTGCTGCATCATAAAAAACACGCCAAAACACAAACCGACTAGTGCGTTTGCAGCAAAGAGTACCGGTGCGCCTATAAATAACGCACACCGGTAAAGGGTTAAATTAAACGACAAAAAACCCAGATTTTTCAGTTTTCCAGTGCTCTTGAGCTATCAATTACCAGTACGCACGATACCATAGAACACACCGGTGTGCACCGAACATTGGCACACCGGACAACGTGCACGAAGTACACACCATCGGGGCGTCAATACTCTTTCGTGCCGGTGCATCATAAAACATTGCGCCAAAACAGAAACGAATCAGTGTGTTCTTCTCTAAGAGCATCGATGTGCCAGAAACAACATGCATTGGAATAGCATTATATTAAAAAAAAAAAAGGCCAAAAAACTGATGCTTTGTGACTATTACGCACTGGTGCTTAACCATTACGCCGCCCTGGTGCATCATAAAATTTTCGCGCTGAAACTGAAAAATCCCAGTGCACTGTTAGGGCAACGCCCCGGGGTGTTATAAACAACGCACCAAAATTGATACCGCCCAGTGTGGTTTTCCTAACCGCACCGGTGCGCTTATAAAACCTCATGCACCAGAACAGGGTTAATAAAAAAAAAAAATTACGGCCAAAAAACTTCATTATTCACTTTCCTCAGTGCTCTAGAGCTCTCAAGCCTCGGTGCTATTTCATTATTTCTGAGCCACCCTGCCATCGGTGCTCTCATTGCACCCATTGCACCCACTGCTACTCTGCATTGCCAACCAATCTGCAACTTGCATTTTGAAAAACAATGGGCAAATTTTATTTTCCAAATTTTACAGCCAATATGCCTCGACCACGAAATGTACAGGTATTTTTCTAGTTTTTCTATAACTAAGCCTTTTACCGGATTAGATATTGAAATAAACTTAAAAATAACCATTAAAAAAAAAAAAAAATTTGTCACGCGATGCGCTCGAACTGTTCGGCTCGCATCGGTCATGGTGCTACCTGTAAAATTTACAAGCATCACCGCTACCGGTGCTAACGGTAACTGCACTGTTTCGGGGGTGGTTCCAGAAGGCGCCTCGAATAATTTTAAATTAAAAAGAAAAAGAAAAAGAAAAAGGCGGTGCGCTCATTTATCTAGGTGCACCGTTGACCCCGGTAATCACAGTGCGGTGCGTTGAATGCATTTTCCGCCCCGGTTTATGTCAGCACACTGCATTTTTCATTCTGAGAGCGCCAATGGTGCGGTTGGGTAAAAGACCGCACCGTCAACTATGTCATTGTCATGAAGTCGGTGCGCTGACATGACTATACGTGCCGGGGCATATATTTCAGTTAGCACACCGCTATTCTGAATTATATACAGTCCGTGGTGCTTGAAAAATAGACATCGGGACCGAAGCCGGTGTGGTTAGTTTCTTTAGCGGCCCCGAGGATGGTGCGCTAAAATATTATAACGCACCAGCACTGGTGCATGACTGTTTTTATGGAGCACCAACTTGTATGTATGTTTTTTTTTCAAAAAAAATTATATATGTATATTTATAAATGCATTTATGTTTTAATAAAAAAAATTATTTAATATGGCAATGATTCAGAGAGAACATGAGAAACAACAGCAACAACAAGCAGAACAATATGACATGATTTGCCAATGGGAGGCGAGAGAGAGGGAGAGAGATGGATGCCCTCGCCCTATTACTACAGATACCCAGGAGATCCTTAGGCAGGTAGGCCTCCTCAAGTTCTATGAGGAGGCTATTTCCGGCCTAAAGGCCCATAGTGTGATTTTGAGACATCTTATTGGCAGGTGGAATGCCCACCAACAGGTTTTTTAGGTTGGTCCTTACCAGTGGTACACACCCACTGAGGAGGAAATTTATTTTATTACAGGACTATCGAGGAGAGGGGTGGATTTTCCCTCATTCCTAGACATGCCACTTGGTTGTGTAGGAGGGAGTCAGTTAGTTTACTCCCAAAGATACATTGGAGCACATGTACTGTCTCCTTCAAAGTTTCAGGTACTTGGAGGTTAGTTACGAATAGGTGCTTTTGGTAGACAGGACGTGCAGTGCCTCTCTATTATCACTTCGATCATTTCGCACAACACCAGTGATGGGCAACGCATTAGTTGCTCGCTTTTATATTATGTTGATTCTTTAGTACAACAACCATGATTTGTTAGGTGGTCTGCCATTTTTTTGCGACAGTTTTGTATGGCCCTAGATAGATTTTGTGCTCATGCACAAGGGAGGGTCAACTTCCCTTTTGCTTCAGAGCTATTTTGTTTATTTTTTGAGAGGTTTCCAGAGATGAGACTGAGTTTTGTTCAACAGCCTCGTAGGCCGATGTTGCAGGTCCAGATGCGCATGTGGGGGCAGATGATGCCCAAGAGGGGAGACACTAGGTTTCCAACAAGGATATCACATGATTCCCTGGACTTACTATCCAACGTTGGCGGGTTGCATCTCTTCATTATGGTCCCATGTCCTTATGCTGGACTAGATTGGCGAGGGTGTCCCAACATCCTCTTCACTCCTGATGAGCCGCCAGATGATAGAGGTAATATTATTGTTTTATTTATATTTATTCTAACATTTTCTTTAACTTGTTTTTATTAAATTATGTAATGAAATTATTTAATTATTGTTGTGTACTTGTATATATTTTGCAGACATTGGGTCTTTTGATGGCGATGAGATGCTGGATCCACCACATGATCCAGGTGTCGATCCTGATGACTTTTATCAGGAGATGGCTGATGCGCCAGATGATCAGGATGATCCTCATGCACCTCATGGTGCACCGGTACTACCTTTTGCTAGGCGTGGTCGACCAGAGACCAGATATCGGATGGAGTTGGGCAACCAACTCTGTGGATTGATTTAAGATGCGAGCATCAGGCCCACTCATTACAGAGATATACAGGGCGATGATAGATTGATACGGATGTGGAGAGGTATGCCGCGTGACATGTACGACCTGATGCGGCATGTCGTAGGAGCTACGACAATTGTTACGCGATTAAGGAGGATTTTTTGTAGCTATAGGCGTAGTCGAGTTGCGGCACATGATGGATAGTCTGCCAGCAGCCACTCATATGCATCTCATGATCGTTCACCTCACGACGTGCCTGATGATCAACATGAGGCTCCACTTCCAGCATCTGACACTAGTCATCATGGAGATGAGGTTGGACCATCGGCCACATCCAGTAAGCAGCCTGCAGCATCCACCATGAGTACTAGGCATGATCATCATGAGCAGGCTGGACCATCGACCGCCGAGGCTGCAGTACTATTGACTAAGCAGGCCGCCTCCACTACTACTGTGCCTCATATTGATCATGTTGTACTACCACCAGCGGATGCATCCATCAGTAGTAGTGATCATCATGATCATGAGTAGGCTAGTCGACCATCAACTATCGAGGCTGCACCCAGCGTTATTGAGCAGGACACATCCACTTCTACTAGTGTTATTCATGATGTTGTTATACTACCACCAGAGCATGATCCATGAAATTTATATTACAGTTGTATATTTTTAACATTATTCCATTCTATATATATATATATATATATATATATATATATAGATATATATATAGATATGGTCCATGTATTTTATGTTCATGTTGCAGTTGTACTTAATTTCATGTTGATGATCATCATGATGTGGCGCATATTGTTAGTCATGTTAGATATGTAAATTTAATGTTTAGCTTGCAGATAGATGTGTATATGTGATAGGCGCATGAGTTATTTGACATTATATTGAGATGTATATTTGATGTTTGTGTTGGTGATGATGTTTATTAATTAATTTAATATTATTAAATGACCATGATATTTATTATATATATATATATATATATATATATATATATATATATATATATATATATATAATTTAATTGGTCTACTTCTATATTGATACAAAATAAAATTATAGAGAGGCAGAGGCCTCAGGAGGTCCAGCCCAAAGTTGCGGCATTCTCACATTACAATGCTGGTCATTGACGGACAAAACTTGATGGAATCTGACCAAGAGAGCTATAAAAACTATGACCTTGTCGACTCACGTAAATAGCTAACATCTATGAGCTGGATTGTGAACAAACCTTGAGAGATTGACCTTATCGAGACCTTACCAGATTAGATCGGATTCTTAAAGACGCCGCCCATTACAAAACCCAAAAGCTGACATTTCAAAATTCCGTAGCCAATGCCAAAAATTAAAGTCATAAATAGGATAATGCCTCCCCACGCGAGTGGCGCGTTTAACAAAAGAGTGAACAGAAGTGCACGAGAACGGTAAAGGTAGAACACCAAAATGGAATTGAACACCTCCATGCCCTCGAAAACCAAAAACCAAGGAACACAAAACCTGATTAGACTTCATGAGATGAGGGAGGCTCTTCCTCGACGATAAGACAAGCATATTTGTATGGATCGTCTTCTTTGGGAGGAGGGTTGTCCTTGCTTGCGAGCCATCATCATTTGGAGCGCTTGGACACCGCTGCGAGCCCACATTCTGGGTAGCAATGCCACCGGGATCAACACTTTCGCCGGATGCCCTTCGAGAAATGCCGTGCTCGGCTTCCTCCTCGGTCTCCGAGCCACTTCGGGAGTAGCCATGACATGACCCGAGTGAAACTTCCCGAGTTCGATGTTGACGAGTGGCTAAGAGGGAGATATCAGCGAAAGTGCGGGGGGAATTGAAGGCGAGCATGGTGAGAATGAGCCCTGGAGGAAAGACAGAAATTGCCGGCGAGGTGGGTGACCTCGACCTCGTCACGACCCCTCCCGGAGGCGGGGAAAGTGAAGCAGGGGCCGAAATCGGAAGAGTAGGACAAAGAATCGGGAGGTGGAGGGGAAGGACTCGCGGTTCACTTGCCCACGAGAACTGCCTCTCTGCAGCCGCATTCTCGGGCGCAATCTTGGCATGGTTTGAAGAGTAGAGGGAGTGAAATTGTCGACGGTATTGTGGGAGCAGGGGGAGAGCCGAAAGGAGTCTTGCTTGAGCCCACGCAAAGGATGGCAGTGACAATTTCACTCCCCCTCCCTCTTCAAAACTCATGTAGTGCCCGGGGGTCCGCCCAGCGCACACATCTCAGTCAATCACGCACATGATCCCACCCTCCTCCACCTCACGATTCTTGTCCTACTCTTCCCGATTTCGGCCACACAATTCCTTTTCTGCCTCGAGGTCATGGCGGGGTCGAAGATCGATCGATCCCCAGCGCTGTCCCAGGATAATTCGTCTTTCAGGGGCTGTGTCACGTCGTCGTCGGTCTCCCGCTGGCAATCTCCCTCCCAGCCTTTGTCCAGCATCAGACTTTCCGGGAGGTGAGTGCATGTGTGAAAGCTACCTCTGAAGTGGCTGCAGAGGCGAGAGGAAAGCCGGCCTTCTCCGAAGGGCATGCAACTGATGTTTAGTGAACGTACTTCGCTGAAGCGGTGGCATCTCAAAATGATGATGGCTTTCTGCGAAGCCCTCCTCCCAAGAAGGCGATCCATACAAATATGCTGTCTTGCTCCTCATCTCATGGGGGAGTCTAATGGGGTTTAAGTTCCGCTGGTTTGGTTTTGAGCATGGAAGGTGTTGATTCCGTTTTGTGTTCTGCCCTAACTTCTCGAGAGCATATTCCTTCTTTTGTTAAATTTGCCGATTTACAAAATTAAAATTATCTATCAAACTATTTTGATAATCGAAATTTTGAAATCTTCGATTTTGGGTTTTGCAATGGGCGAAAGATAGGTCAAATCATTAAATTAAAATAGTCATTATAATTTATTCACAATCAGGTCATAGATGTTATTATTTGTGAGGGCATTTTGGAGTCATAGTTTATAAATATATGATAGTTTATCAAATTTACTAATCCCGTCAAATAATACATATTCTATCAAATCTTTAACTTAAATTAATCATGAAAAAGATTTATATTATATATATATAATTTTAATTTTATATCCGAAAGAGTAGGACCAATTAAATTATATATATATATATATATATATATATATATATATATATATATATATATAATAAATATCATGGTCATTTAATAATATTAAATTAATTAATAAACATCATCACAACACAAACATCAAATATACATCTCAATATAATGTCAAATAACTCATGCGCCTATCACATATACACATCTATCTGCAAGCTAAACATTAAATGAACATATCTAACATGACTAACAATATGTGCCACATCATGATGATCATCAACATGAAAATTAAGTACAACTACAACATGAACATAAAATACATGGAATATATATATATAATGTTAAAAATATACAATTGTAATATAAATCATGTCATGGATCATGCTCTGGTGGTAGTATAACAACATCATGAATAACACTAGTAGAAGTGGATGTGTCCTGCTCAATAACGCTGGGTGCAGCCTCGATAGTTGATGGTCGACTAGCCTACTCATGATCATGATGATCACTACTACTGATGGATGCATCCGCTGGTGGTAGTACAACATGATCAATATGAGGCACAGTAGTAGTGGAGGCGGCCTGCTTAGTCAATAGTACTGCAGCCTCGGCGGTCGATGGTCCAGCCTGCTCATGATGATCATGCCTAGTACTCATGGTGGATGCTGCAGGCTGCTTACTGGATGTGGCCGATGGTCCAACCTCATCTCCATGATGACTAGTGTCAGATGCTGGAAGTGGAGCCTCATGTTGATCATCAGGCACGTCGTGAGGTGAACGATCATGAGATGCATATGAGTGGCTGCTGGCAGACTATCCATCATGTGCCGCAACTCGACTACGCCTATAGCTACAAAAAATCCTCCTTAATCGCGTAACAATTGTCGTAGCTCCTACGACATGCCGCATCAGGTCGTACATGTCACGCGGCATACCTCTCCACATCCGTATCAATCTATCATCGCCCTGTATATCTCTGTAATGAGTGGGCCTGATGCTCGCATCTTAAATCAATCCACAGAGTTGGTTGCCCAACTCCATCCGATATCTGGTCTCTGGTCGACCACGCCTAGCAAAAGGTAGTACCGGTGCACCATGAGGTGCATGAGGATCATCCTGATCATCTGGCGCATCAGCCATCTCCTGATAAAAGTCATCAGGATCGACACCTGGATCATGTGGTGGATCCAGCATCTCATCGCCATCAAAAGACCCAATGTCTGCAAAATATATACAAGTACACAACAATAATTAAATAATTTCATTACATAATTTAATAAAAACAAGTTAAAGAAAATGTTAGAATAAATATAAATAAAACAATAATATTACCTCTATCATCTGGCGGCTCATCAGGAGTGAAGAGGATGTTGGGACACCCTCGCCAATCTAGTCCAGCATAAGGACATGGGACCATAATGAAGAGATGCAACCCGCCAACGTTGGATAGTAAGTCCAGGGAATCATGTGATATCCTTGTTGGAAACCTAGTGTCTCCCCTCTTGGGCATCATCTGCCCCCACATGCGCATCTGGACCTGCAACATCGGCCTACGAGGCTGTTGAACAAAACTCAGTCTCATCTCTGGAAACCTCTCAAAAAATAAACAAAATAGCTCTGAAGCAAAAGGGAAGTTGACCCTCCCTTGTGCATGAGCACAAAATCTATCTAGGGCCATACAAAACTGTCGCAAAAAAATGGCAGACCACCTAACAAATCATGGTTGTTGTACTAAAGAATCAACATAATATAAAAGCGAGCAACTAATGCGTTGCCCATCACTGGTGTTGTGCGAAATGATCGAAGTGATAATAGAGAGGCACTGCACGTCCTGTCTACCAAAAGCACCTATTCGTAACTAACCTCCAAGTACCTGAAACTTTGAAGGAGACAGTACATGTGCTCCAATGTATCTTTGGGAGTAAACTAACTGACTCCCTCCTACACAACCAAGTGGCATGTCTAGGAATGAGGGAAAATCCACCCCTCTCCTCGATAGTCCTGTAATAAAATAAATTTCCTCCTCAGTGGGTGTGTACCACTGGTAAGGACCAACCTAAAAAACCTGTTGGTGGGCATTCCACCTGCCAATAAGATGTCTCAAAATCACACTATGGGCCTTTAGGCCGGAAATAGCCTCCTCATAGAACTTGAGGAGGCCTACCTGCCTAAGGATCTCCTGGGTATCTGTAGTAATAGGGCGAGGGCATCCATCTCTCTCCCTCTCTCTCGCCTCCCATTGGCAAATCATGTCATATTGTTCTGCTTGTTGTTGCTGTTGTTTCTCATGTTCTCTCTGAATCATTGCCATATTAAATAATTTTTTTTATTAAAACATAAATGCATTTATAAATATACATATATAATTTTTTTTGAAAAAAAAACATACATACAAGTTGGTGCTCCATAAAAACAGTCATGCACCAGTGCTGGTGCGTTATAATATTTTAGCGCACCATCCTCGGGGCCGCTAAAGAAACTAACCACACCGGCTTCGGTCCCGATGTCTATTTTTCAAGCACCACGGACTGTATATAATTCAGAATAGCGGTGTGCTAACTGAAATATATGCCCCGGCACGTATAGTCATGTCAGCGCACCGACTTCATGACAATGACATAGTTGACGGTGCGGTCTTTTACCCAACCGCACCATTGGCGCTCTCAGAATGAAAAATGCAGTGTGCTGACATAAACCGGGGCGGAAAATGCATTCAACGCACCGCACTGTGATTACCGGGGTCAACGGTGCACCTAGATAAATGAGCGCACCGCCTTTTTCTTTTTCTTTTTCTTTTTAATTTAAAATTATTCGAGGCGCCTTCTGGAACCACCCCCGAAACAGTGCAGTTACCGTTAGCACCGGTAGCGGTGATGCTTGTAAATTTTACAGGTAGCACCATGACCGATGCGAGCCGAACAGTTCGAGCGCATCGCGTGACAAATTTTTTTTTTTTTTTAATGGTTATTTTTAAGTTTATTTCAATATCTAATCCGGTAAAAGGCTTAGTTATAGAAAAACTAGAAAAATACCTGTACATTTCGTGGTCGAGGCATATTGGCTGTAAAATTTGGAAAATAAAATTTGCCCATTGTTTTTCAAAATGCAAGTTGCAGATTGGTTGGCAATGCAGAGTAGCAGTGGGTGCAATGGGTGCAATGAGAGCACCGATGGCAGGGTGGCTCAGAAATAATGAAATAGCACCGAGGCTTGAGAGCTCTAGAGCACTGAGGAAAGTGAATAATGAAGTTTTTTGGCCGTAATTTTTTTTTTTTATTAACCCTGTTCTGGTGCATGAGGTTTTATAAGCGCACCGGTGCGGTTAGGAAAACCACACTGGGCGGTATCAATTTTGGTGCGTTGTTTATAACACCCCGGGGCGTTGCCCTAACAGTGCACTGGGATTTTTCAGTTTCAGCGCGAAAATTTTATGATGCACCAGGGCGGCGTAATGGTTAAGCACCAGTGCGTAATAGTCACAAAGCATCAGTTTTTTGGCCTTTTTTTTTTTTAATATAATGCTATTCCAATGCATGTTGTTTCTGGCACATCGATGCTCTTAGAGAAGAACACACTGATTCGTTTCTGTTTTGGCGCAATGTTTTATGATGCACCGGCACGAAAGAGTATTGACGCCCCGATGGTGTGTACTTCGTGCACGTTGTCCGGTGTGCCAATGTTCGGTGCACACCGGTGTGTTCTATGGTATCGTGCGTACTGGTAATTGATAGCTCAAGAGCACTGGAAAACTGAAAAATCTGGGTTTTTTGTCGTTTAATTTAACCCTTTACCGGTGTGCGTTATTTATAGGCGCACCGGTACTCTTTGCTGCAAACGCACTAGTCGGTTTGTGTTTTGGCGTGTTTTTTATGATGCAGCAGTGCGGTTTCTGTCTACCGCACCGCGTGGTTTCGGTGTTGGCGTAGTGTTTTATAATGCACCGGCGCGGACGAGTTGTGAGGCATCAGTGCTCTATTATATTATGAAGCACTGGGCATGTGTGTACGGAGAGCACGGTGTCCGGTGTGCCAATGATTTAGGCTGCACCAGTGCTTTATTTTTTTTAAAGCACTGGGGCAAGTTTTAACGATAAGAGCACCGATGGGAAAACATCCGCAAAACCCTCCGCCCGCCAACCTCCTCTAGTAACCTCCACTAGAAACGGATGTATGGGGTATTTTTCTTTGTGGTTCCTCAAAAACATCCGCTAGAGGGTATTTTCCTTGTAGTAATATCACATGATGGAACCACAATCCCTATGTCAGGGATGTCCAGTTGTATGCATTTACATATCACGTCTTTGGCCTAGTCAAATGGAAGGAGGATATTTAGCTCTATGCAAGGATTCAGATAGAAGCAAGCTTAAAGGTCATAGATGAATACCCTCTACCCAATGTGATAACATATGGCCTACAAATCTTGATGCAAGACTAGAGGGATACAATTTCCATTCAACATTATTAAAGGCATGCTTCAATATAATATTGTGAAATTGCAAGGGAACATTTCGTAGAAGCACCCTCGATTTCTCATGACACATGGGAAACTCTCTCCAATTAGTTGAAACGTACAAACCTTGTTGGATATCCATATTTTAACATTTCCCTCAATAGGAAAAGGTTCTATATCGATTCCTTGTTAAGGTACGGTATAAGATGGATTGGGCTCTAGTTCCACTATCCCATTATATTGTGCCTAAGGTGATATTATAAGGTACATGTGACTTGGAATGAGGAGGAAGAAAGGGTTCATTGGATACAATTAGACAATTCCCTAGGCTAATATAATCATGGGAATTATGGGCACCTAACCTTTAATTCGAGAGATCTACATGCAAGGGTTTTAAAGGAAGAATAGTCGGGGTTGCATAGGGGCAAACAACTAGACCAATTGGGGGGAGATGATAGATCATAATTTTGACTCGTTTTTTATATAGAAACACTCCCTAATTGCTTTAAATAAATGCCCATTTTTTCCTTATTTCCATTATGTTTTCCCTTACTTATTATGATTTTTCTCAAGGGATACATTTTCCATTTTCCCTCTTAATTTATTTTTATAGTTAGAGTTAAATTGTGTTTCAAGATATGTTGGATCCATGCACATATAGATGCATTAATGTTTTGATGATAAGGACATTACTAGCTTGAACTAAAATGAGAATGATCACTATTTTTAGGTTAGTATGAGTTCTTCCTAGTCATACTTTATACACTCGTGCAACAGGAACAACATTTAAACCCAACCATTGAATTCAGATCAATGGTTCTCTTGAATCAAGGATATTTTAGGAAGATGCATTACTAAATGTATAATAAATAGTGTAAGAGTTTGAGTATCATCATAAAGGTATCCTTTGTGAAAAAGGTTTAATAGTAGACCACAAGCATTTCATTGAACACATTAGCAATTTTGCATCATCATGCTTGAGGTTTAATTCCACATGACCCTACAAATCGAAGAGGGCATCAAATCTCATCATCTTTTAAATGAATAACTATGATAACACTTATAGGAACCCATGACCACAAGTTGTAGTCAAATCTTCAAAGGGTGCAAAGGGATTTTTGATGACATAATTAGCTAAGGATTACACGAATATGTAGTTGTTGAAGACAATTGTGCCACATACCAATAATTTAAGGATTGTTTTAGTTTTTTAGTTCTATGTTTGTTTGAACTGGTATCAAAATTTAAGGGGCATGTTGCTCCATTCATGAAGTAGGTCCCTTCTCATGTATGTGTGTTTGTGTGTGTGATCACCTTAGAGATGACCAATAGATATTTTTCTTAAGATCATGATGAGGAAATTTATTGTGTCATTTTTTTTCTACAACATGATAGATTCCTTCAATTTCATGTGTGGGATTTCAACATAATATCATTGTAACCACCCCTCCCACATTTACCCAATTTCATCAGCCTACCGAGGTAAACATGAGAGGAAGAGATATTATAACTTGACCCGCCCTCCTATATCCACTTAAGGAAGTGGGGCCGACTACTAACAACAAACTGACAACTCGCCACATCCAATAGGGGCTACAAGTCCCTCAAGGGCTGAAAAAACCACCCCAGGTAGCTGAAACCTGAGCTAGACCTATTTTTCTCAGCCCCAGGCCCACAAATGCACCCACAACAAGGCCTCCATGTAGTTTGGAGCCTCGAACTACATGCATAACACTGCCTCCATGTGGTTGCAACCCAATTTATTTAGTTCAGAGGGTGCAATATCAGATTCTGAGCCTAAATTCCATGTCAGCCTCTAGACCACTACCCATAAATAAGTGAGACTTTCTAGAATGATAATTGGCATCAAGTCAAAGCCAATCATACAAAACTTGTTCAAAGACTTGAGCTATCCATGCCTAACCATGACAGTTAATTCGTCAAACATATGATGAACATGTAATCTAAAAGTCATGAATGCATATATGAACATAGGGGTATGAAACTTATCTAAGGATCACCAAGATGGTATAATTCCCTCTCATAATAGCCGAAATAACATTTGTTAGTGCATACATTCATTAAACATTCATCAACTAATCAAATATATCAAGATCCATAGATAATATACATCATATAACCGACATATAATCAAAAAATGAAAACATATAAACCATAATAGGAAAACCATCAAAGTGTTGAGAAGTACAGCAATAAAGTCTCAATTTGACTTTTCCTTGGTCAAATTGAGAAATTTTGAATTTCCACATCAACAGACAACTTGGATGTAGTTAACTTGTGTGACATGGCTTGTGTCAATCAATTACCTTAGAAAATTCAAGTTAGAGGGCTTGGAGTTCAATTAAGCCTGTGTGATTTCTAATTTGTAGCAATCAAGGTCGGTTATTTCCAGTTGTATTCAGTTAAACTAGTTCTTACTATAAATACAACTAGTTGGAGGTTAGTTGTGGAGTGGGACGATTTTCTAACTCAGTGATCATCCAGTTAATTGATAAATCAACCCAAAATAGCTAGTGCATGCAGAGAATTCGAATTCCCCAACTATGGTGGAGATGATAAGGTATTGTAACATCAGTTGTAGACTAGTATTGAGTGTACATGTTTTGCATGCAACCAGATGATCAACCTTGAGAACTGCAAAATAAATTCGATGAAAATTCATAAATAATAGGGGTATAATTCCTAAGGAATTACAGAAGGAAATAGGGGCTCAAGTTGAGGCAAAATTTGACTAAGTTTGGGTTATAGCTTCTAATTGAGCTAAGAGATAGGTTATACACTTGCAGGTTGTGTTCAAAGACGGAGAGCAATTGTAATACATCTTTATTCATCTGATTAATGCAAGAAGGCTTAAGGGGTTCTTAGGAGCTTCTTTCCCCTAGAAAAGTACTATGCATGTGTGTTATTTCTTATTACATGTGTTTGATTTTTGTTCTAAATTATGAATTAATGTCCAAATAATAGTAGAGTAGAATTGTGTCTCTTGATTTAGATTGAAATTTCTTGAGTAGTTGCAATTCTACATCATAATTCTACATGGTATCAAAGCAAGATTCATGTTATAACAAGAATTTTGAATTTTTTTATTAGGAGGTTCGAATTTTCAACTTCATTATAGTAGGAATTGAGGCTAACGTCCCCCCCCCCCCCCCCCTCAATCATAAATCCAAAATAAGAACAAAGATCCCATCTCCAAGTCCCCATGCGTCGAAACCTGAGTCGAGGTTGATTCAAAAAGCATTTTAAAAGAAACCAAACTTGAATGCCGAAAAAACTCTAATCTGAAGAGAACATGAGTCAGTTGCAAGTCTGATTCATCTCTGAAAGTTTCTTGTGTTACAGGTCAAAATACCTCCTCATCAGCTCAGAGGGGAAGACAAATATGGAAGAAGTGCAAAGACCTAAATTAAACCTACTTCTGCCAGGGTAACACCTGTCTATAACAACACAAGAGCATTATAACGCAGCTAATCAGTGAATGGGCCGCGTTAGTGGCTAGGGCAACGCTCTGTTTACTCTGGAGGGAAGCGTTACCCGTGTTTTAAGTTTGAATCGGGAAAAGCCCGCGGAGAATGATTTGAATCTCCGACTTTCCCTCACAAGAGAGTCAGTTCACAAAATAAATTGCAAAGCATCGGTTCATTATTGGTCATTGCTATAACAAGACTGAACTCCAAAGGAGGCAAAAGCATAGAGATTAAAGAAACATCTAAGTTTTTTCCATTCCAAACTAGTGGAAAGAGAAGGGCAACAATGGCTTTCTCCCTCTCCTATAAGAAGGAGCTGAAGGCTCTTAATTGAAGGTCGAAGGATTGCTAAAGGTTTTGGCATACTTGTGGAATAGAGAATAGTGTTGTGTTGTGAAGGCCAAGAGTCAAAGAGGTTCCTAAGGAGCTTGTTGACTTGGACTTCTTCACTTAAGAGATAAGAGAGATTGGGAGACTGAGGAGGGCTTGGTACAACCAACGGTTGTAATCCTCCTTCTTTCAAAATTAATAGAACTGTGTTCGTTTTGTCCATTCAATGCTTAATATTTTCATTATTGTTTGAACATTTACATAGTATGATATGAATGGCTCAGATGTGTAGAATTTAGTAGTTCATTATATATTGACTTGATTGATAGAATATATGTTATGTTAGGAATTACACGGGTGCTTTGACTGGTTGCAGGACTAATATTTGGAGCCGGTGAAGAAGGAATCTTGCTTCACTACCTAGCGCTCTCCAAGGGACTCCAAGATTGTCAAAGAGGTAATTCTATATCGCATTCCATTTAGTTATCTTAAGTTAATATGAACATGCTCATGCCATCTTTGTGAACAGCACGGCTAATCTTACTGTCTGCCTCGGGCACCGGAAAGCCCTGAGAGGGATATTTGAAAACCAAAAACCCAAGAAGTTTACCCTATAGCAGAATTGGCGACTCCGCTAGGGAGTTTCCCCATATTTTCCGGACTATTCTTTCCCTCCTCTCTTCTGTTCTCTGTTCACAGACCCTTCCGACCATTTTTTATGCCCAGTAGACATATCAAACACTCGCATAGTTCAATCATGTTTCTGTTCGACCAACTAAAGAACCTTTCCCTGGCTAACGCTACCTCTGTAGGTTGTCCAGTGCGTTATAACGCTATCTCTGTTCAAAAATAATGCGTTAGTCGTTGTCTTTTCTCACAGATAGAGCGTTACTCAACCAAAACCTTGCTGTTCACTGCTGTGATGGTGTTTTAGTTGCAGATTTTTGGACATCAGTACCTTTAGCTGACTAAATCCCTGTGCTTGTCTGCTAAGATGGCATTTCTATTTGTTTCTCTTGTTTGAAAAGTCAGTGTCCAAAGCATTTACTTTTTAAGAGGAATTTTTTTTATTATTATTTTTCTGCATATAGCTGAGTTTATTCTGAAATTTCCAGTTCATAGACTGTTTAAAAGAGGTAGATAGAACTCTGAATATTTAAAAGTTGAACTGAGCTATTTGAATGTTAGTGCATGGATGTTGAACAGAAACCTCTCCCTGTAGAAACACTCTTCATCGAATTTAATATCTAGAGCATGTTTTGCATGGTTTCTTGAGTCAGAGTCTCATCACATTTCATACGTCCACTCCCCCTCCGCAAGACTAATAATCAAGTACACTAAGAATAAAGCGATAATAAAATAAATCAACTCTTTTTGAACTCACACAAACAGTAGTTCAGGCTAGTATCTTGGGTTAGGAACAGTGAGAAAACTACCCAAGGTCTCAAAACTTGAAACTAGAGTCATTAACGAGCGAAATCCTACTGCACTCATATTATCGGGACCATTCCTTTACCGGAGCTCAGCGCGAGACAACACTTGGGTGCACAAGAAGGTAGCCCACCTTCGACTGCATCTTGTGGGTGTGTTATATATTTGGGTTCCCTTTGGGGATGTCGAAACTAGATCGGGGATCTAGGTATTATGCCCATATAGCACACTGTCCTTGACCGTGGACCCCCCTGATGATGTTTGTGATTTGAGGTATCTTTAGTGGCCATACTTTTTAGGGACTTACACAAGGTGACTGGGACGGGATGTCCTGGTACCTGAAACAGACGGACCCACTCTGTCTTCGGTCTTTAGGAGGGTACTCGTCTTCACGAGAGTGCTTACACCTATCGTCTGAGGTTCGGGCAAAGCTCTAGAGTGACCATAACTGTACTTTCGACCAACCCTCTCCGTATACTATTTTGATACTGGATTTCATCACCAGCGAGCAGTAGTACTCAGACAGGGCACCCTATTCTGGCTGCTTGCTGATTGTTTTTAGAGAGTCCTTTTTCTTTTTTAGGTGTGTGGTTACTGTCACTGAGACTTTATAAAACATCACAATTTATTAAAATTTGTTAAAATTAAGCAGGTCACCGTGGCGTCCCCCGACCCACGCCGTCTGTCTAGACGACAGCAAGGTATACCTCCTTTAACTATTGAAGAAGAACTGAACCTTGGTGACCCTGTGCCTTCCACGGAAGAGCAGTCTCCATTGACTAATCTTGATTTTCACATAGCCTCATACCAGCCAGAATTTCCAGAGGACCCTTTCACTGAAGGTGTTGTACCTCATTACAACCCTCCGCTCACTGATATGTTGGGGCCTGTGATAATTCAGATTCCACCACGCCAAGATATGTCTTCGGCCACACCAACATCCATTTCACCACCAGCATCCACTGGGTCGATGCCAATGGCAACCATCCTAGGTTCGCCACCATCCTCCCTGTCGGTGGTCAGTTCTATGCCATCACTAGGTAACTCCAGTAGTCAACACATACCTATTCCCAACCCTATGGTCATCACAAATGCCAGTAGCTTACCGAATCCTTCGGCATCTACTTCTACCATGACCACGTTGGGACCCACGGTAGCTCCTCCCATGAGTATGACTACTTCGGTACCTTTTAGCAACCCTTTCGGTTGGAACCCTCTGCTGAGTTCAAACCCCTTGGCCTCTATGCCAGGGGGCAGTGTCACCAGCACTCAGGTAGCAGGGATTATTTCACTTCCTATGAAATCCTTAGGACAAATAGGACAACCTATTGTTAATACTTTTCCCTTAAGTGGTTCAAATATAGGTGTAGGGTCCATACCGTTGCCAAACTATGCAAGTAGTAGCATGCCTCTGGGAAACTCTATTGCATCCATTTGGACTAACCAACCCCAACCTCCATCTGGAATGGGAGGGAACTTTTATAATGGGGGCAACCAACAGTTCGCCCTGCAATACAACATGCCCTATGGACAGCAACCATATGTCCCTACTCCTCCACCTATAGGAAGTTTTTACCAAAGTCCTACTTATCCTCCTGGTAACACATTGATGGGTGGACCCTATGGTCTAAATAGTCAGCCCATACTGCCTTGGTTAGATTCGGGGGCAAATCCACAATTGCCATTCTTGGCAGCTTTGGACATCCCCGATATCCATAAACTGACTAATGATCCCATCAATCACAACTCGCTTTGGCCTCCTGTGCCGCATAAGATTCCTTCTGACATCTCGAAGTTCGACGGGAAACAAGGGGACGACCCAGCCGCACACATCACTACCTTTCACCTATGGTCTATATCCAATTCCATGGTAGATGATAGTGTCTGAATTCGACTGTTTCCCCGCACACTTACAGGCAATGCTGCCAAGTGGCACATTGAATTACCACGCGCCACCATCAATACGTTTGGTGCTTTAACAACGGAGTTTCTAAAGAACTTCCAACTACCAATTAGATTTGAGACCGGAACGGAACTATTAACCTCACTCCACCAAGACACTGCCACCCACATCTCCGTTCACATTCATGAATGGAGACGTAGGAGGAGGCTAGTCAAAGCGCCAATTCCGGATCATCTCTTAGCCAATTGGTTTTGCAAGTCTCTCTTACCCCACATAGCTAAAGACATTGGCCTTTCTGGTGCGGTCACAGAAGATCAATGCATTCGTCGTGCCCAGCATCTAGATTTAATCTATTCGCAATCTGGCACGCTGTATGATTTGCTCCCCCATGCCCCTGGCAACCCAAACCCTCCGGCTATTCAGAAAACCGGAGCTCATGCCAATGGTTTCGTTGGCACGATCTTTGGCGTAGCCACAAAGCAGTCTCAGGGGCAAGCCTCCCAGCCATCTTTGGCTGCCGCCGCCCCTCACCAAGCGACTACTCTTCCCACCGCTGAGGTAAATACGATGCAAACCTCACAAAAACCTAGCGGGAAAAATAATAAGAACAAGAAAAATTCATCTTCTTCAGAAGAGCAGTCAGATAATCAGAATAACACTAATCAGAAAAATGCTGCCAAAAATGACAAAGCGAAGGATAAACCCATGAAATTTCCTTGCAAAATATGTGCGGAGGACCACTTGACATACAAATGTCCTCGGCTGCAGGAATGCACCGATTTTATTTCTAACAAGGATTCTGGGTGAACACCTGTCGTTCTTCACAATCCTTTCCCTAATCAACAGCAGCAACATCAACACATGGTTGACAATCCGCCACAACCCCATCAACGGGGTGATCCGGATTTATGCAGGAACGCAACAGAATAAACACATAACCATAAATACAGAGATGCAACGGAAATAACACTTCATTTCATTAATATCAAATAACAGAAAGATGCTTACAGACATAATGGAAATAAAATAGCTAGGGTGCTGGTAGCGAATCTCTGAGAAGAGATGTGGTGGCTACAGACCTCTGAACTGCTTTACAATGAGGCGCGAGGGCCTATTTATTATTGAGAAACAATGGAGAATCCTAAACATCCCAAAAACCTAACCCTAGGAGATGAAGCGCCAAAATTATGGGCCCCGTTTGGGTAAATTGGTGTTTCAACTTCCCAGGGACGTAACTTTGGCATACTATCTCCGTTTGACGCATATGATACATCATTAGAAAGCTCTATCCGAGGACTACAGCTGTCGGGACGAATTTTATCAGAAAATTCGCTGGCGCTTTCATACCCAAAAACGTCGTTTAGGGCCTCAAAACGGCTCCGGAAGTTCAGGACCCGAAAAACTGCTAAAAATAGTAAGTTATGCCGAAACTGAAAAACTGAAAGAGACAATGGTGGGGGGCCAAGTGGAATAGGTGGGTGGCCACCAATATCCACCTGGATCATTCCTCCCCCCTTAGGAAGCAATGGTCCCTATTGCGTTAAGTTCCTCCATGAGATGAGGAAATTTCTGCTGAACTTGGTCCCTGGTGAACCACTTTCCTTGGAGGTGGAGCCGGTCAGCCGATGAACCCGACAGCTTGGATTCGTTGTCGACGAGTGTTTCGACGTGTATGTCCACAGACACAACCGCGGGCAGGGCTCGGCTCCACACCGGGCTAACTCGCTGGTGTGAGCGTTCGCAACGTCCGCAGGTGTCCAAAGAGAGGTGGAAAGTAAGGACGAAGGCGATCCACATTGAAGACTGGGTGCAAATCAAGGAATGGTGGAATACTAAGCTCAAAGGCATTGTTACCTACAGCCTTGGTGATGGTGTACGGCCCGTATCGGAGCGGGCGAAGCTTGCGGTGAGGTCCAGTGAGGCGCTCCTTCTGCAAATGTAGCCATACTTTGTCGCCCACCTGGAAGTGGTGTGGCACCCGGTGTTGATCATGGCGTTGTTTGTACTTTGCATTGGCTCTGTCCAATATATCATGAACCTGTTGGCGGATGTGTTGAATGCGCTCGATGAAGCTACTTGCTTTGTCAACTTCAGACTGGACGTGCGCTGAATCGGCCTGAGCAGCTGCAAATGGCATGGCTACGTCAATGGGACATAGTGGCTGGAATCCCAAGCCCACCTGAAAGGGGCTATGGCCAATTGAACTGTGGAGAGCCCGGTTATAACTATGTTGTACATAAGGGAGGCTCTCGTCCCATGTGCGTCGATGCTTTGAATTGTACATGCGCAGAATGTGTACAATCATTCTGTTGACGACCTCTGTCTGGCCATCCGTTTGGGGATGGAAAGCTGTGGACTTGGTGAGCTTGGTATCCAACATCGACCAGAGGCTGGACCAAAATGTGCTGAGGAACCTGCTATCCTGATCTGATATGATAGACTGTGGGATCCCAAAGTGCACCCACACCCGTTCAAAGAAGAGTTTAGCAGTGGCTTCTGCTGTGATATTCTTCTTGCAGGCCGCCATAATGGCCATCTTCGAGAATCTGTCGACGACCACAAAAACACAGTCATTTCCCTGCTTAGTAGAAGGCAGGCCCGACATGTAATCCATGGAGATGGATTCCCAAGGTCGACTAGGGGTAGGCAGAGGAGTATATAGGCCTTGCTTCTTGATGGTCGGTTTGGCAATGGCACAAGCAGTGCAGGATCTGATGTGCTTCTCGACATCCTTTCGAAGGTTCGGCCAATAGAAATACTTCTGCAGGATTGCTACTGTTTTCTCGACCCCGAAATGCCCAACAACTCGACTGTAGTGTGCTTCCCATATCATCTTGGCACGCTCGCTTGAAGGAACACAAAGGTGTCCCATGTGACATAAAAGTGCATCTTGGAGGTGAAAATTTGGAACTTGTGTGCCCCCCAAGAGTGCCTTGTAAGTGTGGCCGAATTCTGGGTCACTCTCATAGCGAAGCGGCCAATCAGAAGTCTCGTGCCCACAAGAGTTGAGCACGGTGGTGAGCGCCACGATCGGTGGTCGGCTGAGGCAGTCTGCAACATTATTGGTGCTAACCTTCTTGTACTTGATGTTCAAATGAAACTGTTGCAGATATGTGGACCACTTCTGATGGCGATCATTCTGCAACTTCCCTTGTGTCTGTATGAACTGCAGGGGCCGGTGGTCTGTGTGGATGATTGTTTCCTTCCCCAAAATGTAATGCTTCCATTGTCGACAAGCTTGCACAATGGAGTACATTTCTTTGTCATAAGTAGGATACTTGCGAACTGTGTCAGACAATGTCTCACTGTGAAATGCCACTGGATGTCCCTGTTGAGTAAGAACTGCCCCAATAGCATAGTCAGAGGCATCTGTCTCGATCTCAAATGGCTGTTGCAAGTCTGGTAAAGTGAGCACTGGGGCAGAACAGAGGCGGTTTTTTAGTTCTGTGAACGCCTTCTGTTGAGGTTCCGACCAAAAAATTTTTGCTCTCGCTCCTCCCTTGGTGACTTGACTCAAGGGCCAAGTGATATGAGAGAATCCGAACACGAACCTCCGATAGAAATTAGCAAGACCCAGAAAGCTGCGAAGCTCTGTTATAGTGGTTGGGGCTGGCCAATCCCGAATGACTTGGATCTTGGCCGGATCCACATGCACCCCCCTTTCATCAATAATGTATCCCAGATATTGAACCTGGGTCATGCCAAACGTGCACTTCTCCAAATTGGCACACAACTTGTGTTGCCGCAGTGTTTGGAGGACTTGTCTGATGTGATGAAGGTGCTCTTCCCAAGTCTTGCTGAAGATCAGAATGTCATCCAAGTACACCACTACGAATGAGTTGGTGAATGGCCGCAAGATGTCTTCCATCATCCTCATGAAGGTTGCGGGAGCATTCGTCAACCCGAAAGGCATGACCAACCATTCAAAAAGGCCTTCCTTAGCTTTGAAGGCAGTCTTCCACACATCAGAGGGTTCAATTGGTACCTGGTGATACCCAGACTTCAGGTCGATCTTACTGAAATATTTTGCACCTTGGAGTTGGTCCATAAGGTCATCAATCCGTGGGATTGGGTACCTATTCCGGACAGTGATCTTGTTCAGCGCCCGATAGTCAATACAGAGTCTCCACGTCCCATCCTTCTTCTGTACCAACACGATCGGGCTCCCACAGGGCGATGAACTTGGTCCGATGTGACCTTTCTGCAACAGCTCCTGAATCTGCCTCTTGATTTCATCATTTTCCAGAACAGAGCGTCGATAGATCGGTCCATTGGGTAGCGGCGCACCTGGGGTCAGATCAATCGGGTGCTTGACCTGGCAGTGCAGAGGAACCCCCGTGGGTGAGGTGAAGATGTCCCCGTACTCCTCCACGACCTTATCCATTTGTTGTCGTCGTGCAGAGGGGCCCTGTCTGGAGGTCGTGGCCACAGTCTTCTTCTTGCCCTGGGGGCGGATCATCAGGAAAACGAATTTCCTGGTTTGGGAAATGAGCTTACTACATTGTTTTGCAGTAACCAAAGAGATAGCGGCAGGAGGTGGTACCTCTGGTATCCCGTACAACTTATTTCCCAAAGTAACAATAACAGCACGAGGTCGAGACTCATACACAGCATGACGCTTCCACAAGTATGGTTGTCCTAATAATACATCAGAAACATCAATAGGAGCAACGTCACATAATACCTCATCCGTGAAGGGCTTGATGCTATAGGGAAGGCGGCACTGCTGGCTGACGCGCAGATCTCGTCCTTGGTGAAGCCACCCGATGGTGTATGGATGTGGGTGAGCTGTGGTCGGCAAGCCCAACCGCTTCACGGCGTCTGCTGAAATGAGGTTCTTTTGGCTTCCATTGTCGACAATGAACTGTACAGGGGAGCCCTTTACCCACATCTGGGAGTGGAAGAGACGTTCCTCCTCCTCTGGATCTTCCAGTTCCTCCTTCTGGACCTTTGTAGTGGCAACAATGGCGTTGGGCTCCGCATCAATAATCTGTTTCCCTTTTTCATTCCCCTTTTCAAGTTCTGATTCGGAGTCGGAGCATGCATCTGACTCAGAAGCCCTCATCTCGGCCACTAGCGACTGCTTGGCCCGACACTCACTTGTGTTGTGAGTGGAGCTCTTATGGAACTCACACCACTTTCCCGTGTCCTTTTTTGGCTTTACGGTGTTGTTCTTGTCTTGTGGCTTTGATGGGTTGTCTTTAGCCGCCATGCTCTGTCCTTTGTTTTGCGGTTTGGAAGCACCTTTTCCTTGCTTTTGATTCACAGATCCAAAGTCTCGCTTCTTCTGTTTGAATTTCTGCTCAATCTTGGCAGCATACCGGTATGCCGTACCAAGCGAGGAGATGTCGAGGAACTCCATTTCCTCCCGAATGTATCTGTGCAGACAACTGCGATACTTTAGCACCAAATGTTTCTCTGAATCTTTGATACCCAACTTTGTGCGCAGGGTATGGAACAGATTCGTCAGCTCGTGCACATCTTGATCCCTTTGTTGTCGCAGCGTGGTCCATTGTATGTACTTGTCCTCACAGCTCCCCACGGGATAGTACTGTTCCTTGACGGCGTCTCGGAAAGAATTCCAAGTTGGTACGGCCGAGAACAGAGAGGGTTCTGTCTGGTCCTTGTTCTCACAGTAGGTTTCCCACCAGTCCTTAACATGGGGGTAGCTTTGAGGAGTGCAAAAATAATCTTCTCCCGGTCTGAAAAGTCATGAACAGAGAAATATCCTTCTAATAGATTCAACCATCTATCTACGGCATCTGCGTCTATTTGACCCTCAAATATGGGAATGTCAAAATTTACTTTTACCTTAAAGGGAGTCGCAACTCCAGAGTGGCTACTGGATGCAGATGCGCCGCCGGTGGGCAGCCGTTGAAGGATCTGAGCAAAACTATCCATCATCGTGTTCCTTTGTTTTTCGAGGGCCTCCTCGAGCAATATTTTGATAGGATCTCCTGCTCCCTCATCTTTCTTTTCGTCCCCCATGGGTGTCCGTCGAGGTTTGCGAGGCTGATCTTGCAAAGGTTTCACCAGATCAAGCCCTAGCTCCTTATACCCCGACCTCGTTGGGGACATGCAAAGAAGGATCGAGAAAAAGCAGACCCCTCTGATACCACTGATCCGGATTTATGCAGGAACGCAACAGAATAAACATATAACCATAAATACAAAGATGCAACGGAAATAACACTTCATTTCATTAATATCAAAGAACTGAAATTTGCTTACAGACAGAATGGAAATAAAACTAGCTAGGGCGCTGGTAGCTATCTCTGAGAAGAGATGTGGCGGCTACAGGCCTCTGAACTGAGTTACAATGAGGCTCGAGGGCCTATTTATTATTGAGAAACAATGGAGAACCCTAAATATCCAAAAACCTAACCCTAGGAGATGAAGCGCCAAAACTATGGGCCCCGTTTGGGTAAATTGGTGTTTCAACTTCCCAGGGACGTAACTTTGGCATACTATCTCCGTTTGACGCACATGATACATCATTAGAAAGTTCTATCCGAGGACTACAACTTTCGGGACGAATTTGATGATCAAATTCGTTGGTAAAACGATACCCAAAATAGCTAGGGTGCTCGTAGCGAATCTCTGAGAAGAGATGTGGTGGCTACAGACCTCTGAACTGCTTTACAATGAGGCGCGAGGGCCTATTTATTATTGAGAAACAATGGAGAACCCTAAACATCCCAAAAACCTAACCCTAGGAGATGAAGCGCCAAAGCTATGGGCCCCGTTTGGGTAAATTGGTGTTTCAACTTCCCAGGGACGTAACTTTGGCATACTATCTCCGTTTGACGCATATGATACATCATTAGAAAGCTCTATCAGAGGAATACAATAATCGGGACGAATTTTATCAAAAAATTCGCCGGCGCTTTCATACCCAAAAAACGTCGTTTAGGGCCTCAAAACGGCTCCGGAAGTTCAGGACCCGAAAAACTGCTAAAAATAGTAAGTTATGCCGAAACTGAAAAACTGAAAGAGACAATGGTGGGGGGCCAAGTGGAATAGGTGGGTGGCCACCAATATCCACCTGGATCACGGGGCAATGGTGGTTCATATCCTTCCGGCGAAGGACCATCTGCCATTTATGGCATTGAGATTGTTGACCTTCAAACTCGAGCTAAGCTTTATGGAAACCCTACCATAGATGCTCAAGAACCTGGTACTAGTTCCAATCCGCCACCGCCAAACGATTTGTATATCGAACGGCCTACTGCTGACCCCGTGATTCGTCCCCCCAAAGGGACACTTCGACGCACGACTCATAATACCTCTGCACGTGCAGCCCAAAACTACAACATTGTAGAAGATTTGGTGCAGGCACCGTTAGCTATGTCTGCTCTCGAAGTATTACAAACCTGTCCAGCACAAAGGAAAGCCTTGCTTTCGGCCATTGGTGGAATAGACCCCCAGGATTCTATGCTAGCTATATTTGATATGGAAAAGGCTAAACCTCGCCTCTCACACCAACTCGCATTCCAGGTGTAGGTTGTGTCGAAAGGGAGACCAATCCATCGCACTGTCATAGACGAAGGTGCTTCGACCTGTGTTATGTCACAAGCTTGCTGGCTCAATTTAGGTTCTCCTACCCTCACCCCGCCATCGAATTCCCTCAAAGCTTTCGATGGGCACACTTTCCTCCCAAAAGGATACCCTGCTAGCTTTCCCATCACTCTGAGTGGGAAAATGGTAAACGTGGACGTTGAAGTCGTAGAGCGTCATCTAGACTATAATCTATTTCTTGGTCATAGTTGGTCGTATGCCATGACCGCCATTGTGTCTTCGGTTTTCCGACTCATCCTATTTCCATTGGATGGGAAAATAGTCACAGTGGACCAGCTATCCTTCTACACCCCTGATTATGCCACGTTGCCAAGTAGCACTGTACCCCTAATAGGAAGCTTTCCTGACTCTTACGTCAGTATCGGTACCAGTCTTCTGAAGGCGTCATCCCTACTGGGTTGTTTTCCTCTCCCGCCGCCATCGATCCCAAACACGGTTGTAATGATATCCACCATTTTGAGTGGCTCTATCGACCCATGGATCATTCTGGCACCTTCAGACATTGATTCATACGGAGATCAGATGCCGCTCTCACCAGCAGAGTTGGCTTACCAAGCCATCCAAACCGCATCTGAACCCTCCACTGCTATGGTTTCGACCGAAAGTACAAAACTCCCTCCCATCACTGTTCTCTCTAAGGATCTCCTCAATGAAGTCTTGCTGATAGACAAAGCTATTCAAGAGATCATGTCTTTAGAAGAATGACCTTGGGGAGAGTTCCACCATCGCGCTTCGATGATTGACTCGGACGCGATAAAAACTGAAATCCCATCTTTTGACCCACCTGAGATGGTTCCCTCCGCTTAGACGACTGTCCAAACTATCGAGTCAGAAGGGAACATGGGTAATCTTTCTAAGACAATGCTCATTGATATCTCGGTCAAAACGGGTATCGTGGAAAATATTCAGATTGGAGCCGATTGCAATCCAGAGGAAATTGCATGCTTCACATCCCTTTTTAAGGAATTCCGCGATGTGTTTGCTTGGTCTTATGACGAAATGCCCGGCATAGACCCTTCTATTGTCGAGCACGAAATCAAGATTTATGATAATGCCAAACCTGTTCGGCAACGTCTCAGACCTGTCCACCCGCGCAAAGCAGTCGCCATCAAGATTGAAGTAGAAAAACTTTTGAACGCTAGTTTCATCTATCCCGTTCCTTTAACGGAATGGGTTTCCAATCCGGTTCCCGTTGATAAAAAACAAGGCACCATTAGAGTTTGCGTTGACTATCGCGATCTGAATGCCGCTTGTCCCAAAGACAATTATCCTACACCGTTCATTGACCAGATTCTCGATGATTGTGCCGAATGCGAATCTTTCTCATTCATGGATGGATTCTCGGGCTATAACCAGATTGCAATAAAAAAAGAAGACCAGCATAAAACTACTTTCATCTGTCCTTGGGGAATTTTTGCGTACCGAAAACTCCCATTCGGTCTGAAGAATGCAGGAGCAACTTTTCAGCGGGCTATGGACTATGCTTTTCATGACATTCGACATATTGTACAGGCTTACTTGGATGACCTTCCAGCCCATTCCAAGAAGCGATAGGATCACCTGGCTCATTTAAGAGAAATTTTTGCTAGGTGCAGATTCTACAATATACGCTTGAATCCTCATAAATGCGTATTTATGGTCGAGTCCGGACGATTGTTAGGGTTCATTGTTTCCAAGCACGGGATTAGGGTTGATCCCGATAAGGTAAAAGCAATTATTGAATTGCCGGCACCACAATCCATCCTTCAACTCCAAAGCTTGCAGGGGAAGGCAAACTTTTTGCGTCGTTTCATCGTTAACTATGCTGAGATGACGAAAGGATTCATGCGATTATTGAAGAAAGGAACACTATACTTGTGGGATGACCAATCTCAACGGTCATTTGATGCTTTAAAACATGCACTTGTTTCAGCCCCACTCCTTAGTGCCCCCGATTACTCACGCGACTTTCTCCTCTATCTGGCAGCATCACCATCCTCACTTGGAATGGTTTTGGTTCAAGTACACGATGACGACAGCGAACATGTGATTTACTATTTATCCAAAGGTCTGATCGGACCAGAATTACGTAATTCACATGTGGAGAAACTTTCTCTGGCGGTAGTTTTTGCCGTCACCCGACTCCGACACTATATATTGCTGCGACAAACTACGGTCATTGCTTTGGAGAACCCCATGCGACATATCTTGTCTAGACAAATTATTGGAGGAAAATATTCCAAATGGATTATAATCCTCCAGCAATTTGATTTGGTTTTCACGGCTGCCAAAGAAAATAAATCCCTGGTCTTCGCTGAATTATTATCGGATCTTCCCAGAATCGACCTAGCAGAAGTAGCTCACGATCCATTTCCTGATGAATCTGTGTACTTGGTCGATTCTTCGGACCCATGGTATGGAGACATTTTAGTCTACCTACAAACCCAACGCTTTCGCCCGACTCTCACGTCCGACGACCGTCGTTGTATCCGACACCAAGCAAAGCACTACCTCGTGCTAAACGGTACGCTATATCGTCGTGGTGTTGATACTATTCTCTGACGTTGTCTCACTTTCGATGAAGCGGAACGCGTTTTGAATGACTGCCACGCAGGGGCATGCGGTGGTCATCTTTCGGGCATAGCTACTACCCAAAAAATCTTGCGCGTAGGTTACTATTGGCCCAATTTGTTTAAAGACTGTATTGTAGCAGTCCAGAAATTCCATCCCTGTCAAATTTTCACAAAGAAAATGCGCGCTCATCCTTCCCCCCTTCATCTGGTTATCTTCATCGATCCTTTCGCTAAATGGGGAATTGACTTCGTCACCTACAATCCTGCTTCGGAAAATAGACACAACTACATCATAGTTGCGGTCGACTATTTTACGAAATGGGTGGAAGCCCTTCCCACGTTCAAAGCCGATGGCGAAACTGCCGCCCTCTTCCTGTTTAATCAGGTAATCTGTCGGTTCGGCGTACCCCTATCAATTGTCACAGATCATGGATCCCACTTTCAGAATCATATGATGACCAAATTAACATCCATCCTAGGTTTTCGGCAAGATCAATCTTCGTCTTATTATCCTCAAGCTAATGGTAAAGTCGAAGCCGTAAATGGCGTCCTCAAAACCATGATTCGTCGGTTGGTCGGAAACCACAAAACCACTTGGCATCGGAAGTTGTATTCCGCGTTATGGGCATACCGAACGTCAGTCAAAACTGCCACCAGCTTCACTCCTCTCCAACTTGCGTTCGGCCTGGAGGCCGTACTTCCAATCGAGTGCGAAATCCCATCACTTAAAATTTCCGTTGAACTCCTTCCTGGCACTACCGCCACAGAAGAGCGCTTGCTCTCACTCGATCATTTGGACGAAACTCGTCGAGATGCTACACTAGCACTCGAAGCTCACCAGCGCCGAGTTAAAGCTCAATACGACAAATCTGTCAAGCCTCGTTCTTTCCAAGAGGGCGATCTTGTTCTACTTTATGATCAAAAACACGACCTCTTGGGGGCAGGAACACTCCAACCAATGTGGCTCGGTCCTTACATCGTTACTAAAGCCCTCTCAAAAGGAGCTTACGAACTACAGGACTGTAATGGAATTCCACTCGAGGAGCCCCGCAACGGGCTCTATTTGAAGAAGTATTTTGCCTAGTTTCGCACTAGGCATATGCTTTGTAATTTTATGTATATAAGTTTTGCTTATTTTATTTTGATGCTTCTGGATTATTTTTTTTGGTTTAAGGTGTTTTTCTCATGTAATCTTTTTCTTTCGCACAGATGTCGTCACATTCGTTATCATACGTCGGATATGCGGACGGTGCTAGTCGTCACACTAGACACATTGCTTCAGCTGCTTGGGTTCTCTATACTCCTAAGTCGGACCTTCTTGGTTCCAGGGGAATCTTCCTGGTTAACGCCACCAATAATGTTGCCGAGTACATGTCGGTGATCCAACTCCTCACGGAAGCGGCATCTCGTGACATCTCCGATTTAGTGGTCAGGTTAGATTCCCAACTCATCATTATGCAGTTAAACAATCATTACCGTGTCCACCACCCTGTGTTGTTACGTTATTTTTTACGAGTGCGACTTTTAGAACGTCAATTTCAAACAATCACATTTGAACACGTTCCTAGAGAATTTAATGCATTAGCTGATTCTTTGGAAAATTATGTGTTAGATTGGCATTTGTCACATTTATTGTAAAATATTTACTCATGAGTACATATCTTTTTATCACATTAAAAATACATAAAAATTTCAAAACACAAAATCACCAATATATATATATATATATATATAGATCAGGTCCAGTACATAGTTACATCAAAAAATCTTCCAAAACTTGGGTGTTTTACGAAAATTTGGCTATACTAAGCCACGCTCTGACACTAATACATCCGCTCCGCCAGCTAGGCCTGATGCTCATAATAGCATACAACTTCTCTAGCTATCCTCCTTAGAGGCACTAGGTATCTCTCCGGCACACCTACAGTATGCCGCTGCAGACGAACTGGAACCTCCCACATAGGAAGGGGTGGTATGCCCATACTCAGACCCTCCAGGTTTCTGGAGAGTTCATGTAAAACTTGGGCATCATCATCGTCGCCGGCTTCCGCATCCTCTACTAGTGCGCCAGCCCTGGGTAGCTGCAGTCCTCGCTGTGCATAGCGAGGGGCCCCAACTAGCCAGACAGGTGCCACATCTGTGTCAAGTAAACAAAAGCTTCATGTCAAAACATAATTTCCACCCTACCTCAACAAAAAAATTACATAAACGTTCAAAAGATAAAAAACAAAGTACTTCTTTGGAAATTCACTGATCATCTCTTTCTTACCATCGAGTCCCCACTGGGTACCAGGAGGCAGGACTAACTCCGGATCACCGGTGAAGTTCATCCCTGCATAGGGATAATCCTCAATCATGATTATCTGGGAGCCTAGCCAATCAAAAAATCCATCATCAAAACAGTGACGGACGGGACCCTCTCCAGTCCGCGGAAGCAAAGCTGCCCACTGAGCCTGCCTCAGCTCGCATGGGCCCATTTCCGCTGTAACGATCCTGGGCCTCATCAATGGTATCTGCTCCAGTAAGAAAGAAACAACCAGTGTACCGTACCCAAACTCTCTTTGGGTACGGGTCTTACATGCGGTAAGTTATGCTCGGACCCGACGGACAACTCTGTCACACCAGTCGAAAACCTGAGGTTGCATACAGTCCAGGGCTAGGAGCATTTGGGCCTTAGTGGCCACATGCTGACTCTTGGCGCCTGCCAAGCGAACAATCATCCATAAAATAGACCTCATTGGTCTCAAGGTCACTCGGGCGATTGGTATCCGGTTGCTCACAGCCTGGGTGTCACGTATGTAATGGGCACGAATCAGATCAGTAGTGGAACATGGGTCAGCTCTGGACCCCGTCAAGTTGGGTCTCGCCCCACGACATTATAGGCCGGTCAAAAAGTACACATCATCATTTTCGATTGAAAGCTCATTGCCCCCAATCCGAAAGACATGGTGGCATTCGTCCCACTACTGGATTAGCCACCTCAGGAGGTCCTCTTGACCCCTCATCAGTTCTAAGCGGGCATATTTTAGCAATCCACACCTGCGAAGGGCCAGTAACCTTGCAGCATCCGTCACCATCTCTCGTTCTTCCCGTTCATGTTCTCTCTCTCGCCAGATACTCATGTTTAAATAGCTGAATACCTGCACAAACAACATTTTCAAATGATCAAAACTTGCCTGGACCACTTCAAAAAATAAAAAATTGAGTTGCTAGAAAACACGGTGCACCTAACACTGGCTCTAGTACAAAACAGAGCGTGCTAACGCGGTATCCCTTCACGGGTTATGCGCTTAACGCGACTCTTATACTCCTGACCCGTGTTAGGCGCAAACATTTTTCTAGGGCCTCGAAAATCTCTAATTTTGAACCAGCAAAAAGTAACAAAAATATAATTAAATGATAACAAGAGGTTCTAGCTCTTACCTGGATCTCGCGAGAAGGAAAACCGTTGCCCGGATTGACCGTAATTGTCAGCTGAAGTTTTTACCCATTTTCACCCCAGAGCTTCTTCACAGCACTTCGCACAGTGAAAATGAAGGCCTTTTGACCTTTTTATAGCTATTTTTGGGGCACGACTCTCTTAAGCTAGTCAGCAAAGTCGTGAATTCTTGCTACGCATGTGTCACAACTTTTGAGATTTGGTACGGTTGTTTTGATGAGCGATCAAGATTTATATGCAGACATACTCATGTGACGTCGAGAATTCTTTTTACAGTATTTTCTTGCTCGTTAATCCGAAAAACCTCGAGTTCCCTTCTTTGGACTCGTTAAACTTATACGAAGTTGGAATCAAGTGTTCTTTTTATATGGTCTTTTTCTTGCTCGTTAATCCGAAAAACCTAGAGTTTTCTTCTTCAGACTCGTTAAAATCATGAAGAAGCATTGAGCCTTCTTTTTTAGGAATCTTTTTCTCGCTCATAAAACTGAAAAAACCCCGAGTTGCCTTTTTCGGGCTCGTTAAATTACCACGACATCAAATGATAGAGCCATTCTTTTTTCTTTTTCAAAGCTCTTTAAACTGAAAAAGTAGTCGAGTTTTCTCCGCGTGACTTGTTAAAATTTCACGGAGGTAATCGAGTTTTCTCCGCATGACTCGTTAAAATTTCACGGAGGGCACCGAGTTTTATTTGTTGGACTCGTTAAAATTTCACAAAGAATACTGAGTTCACTCCATCTCCTCGTACTCATAACAAAATGAGGTAGACGTCTATCGAACATAGATTTATCACTTTTCCGGTTTCGATGGACTAACTTACGGAAAATGAACTGTTTCGGGCTTACTATTATCCCTTTTCCGTGCCCGGTTATCAAGACATGACAAAGGTACCACAGTGGAGTTGTCTTTTATGATATTTTTCAGACTCTCTAAACATGAAAAATTCACCGAGTTTACTCGTCTGGACTCGTTAAACCTAATCAGACGGGGCACAAAGTTGTCTTTCCTGACATTTTTTAGACTCTCTAAACATGAAAAATTCACCGATTTTACTCATCTGGACTCGTTAAACCTAATCATACGGGGCACATAGTTGTCTTTCCTGAAATTTTTTAGACTCTCTAAACATGAAAAATCCACCGAGTTCACTCGTCTGGACTCGCTAAACTTAATCAGACGGGGAAAAATTTGGATAAAGTGGATACTACCTCTGTTACATTTTCAAAAAGGTTGATTTGGTAGAAAAATTCTTGAACATGGCACTTCCCAGAAAACTCTTTCGCAGTTAGCCGAACCCTACCATCTATGAGTATTGGCCTTCATTTCCCAGTGTCCCTGCACCGGTAAAATCCTAACACACTCTTTGGTGTTCATCAAGCTTCATCTGCCTAGTACCCTGCTAGAGTGCCTTCTATTGTTCAAGCACATTTCACTATGTACTGCTCCTGTTATCAACCAAACCGCTCATTATGCCAGAAATTATTGTCATCCGATGTTCCCATTTCCTCTTCACTATCTCAATCATAAACAAAATTAGTTGGTTTCCATTTCGTGTTGACTGATGTAGGACACCTTAGTGCCTACCTTTCGATAGATCTCTTCCTATCGACTTCAACATCTTATCTAGGAAGTTGATCCAGAAACCCATCAGTACCCGGATACTTGCAGACATCAGTGGTAGGTAGTCATGTGTTTGATCAGGGGTCTCCATCATTGGCTCCTGGTCGAATGATTCTACGATTGTTTGACTTCAACTCATTTTATTCACACTCGCTAGATTGTACTGTGCATCTTAGGGACCATCATCATTATCGATGGCCACCTTCGCGTCTGTTAACAGTTTTCGTTATTGAATGGTAATCAGATAGTTTCTCACATGTTCGATGACAACTCCTTCATTCACATGTTGATAAATATGTAATTTAAGTGAATCGGTAGTCAAGACCTTGGGGCCAAGGTTACATCATTAAATTTGTGTGTCTTTCCCCAAGTTGCAATATTGTTTATGGAGACAACTTCTTCAGCCTGATCATGTTATTACAGACACTTCCACATTGTGCCTATCGGTGGACAGATTCTTCATATCTCTATTCTAGAGAAATCATGTTGTTTAAGCTATTGAGCATGGGATATGCCCGACTCAAGGAAAATACTATATTTTCTGACATATGTTGTTGTTTCAGGTTTTCCTCAGTCTTTCAATCTCTTTATCTCTACACAAATTATAAAGTATTTCCACCATCGTCTTCGTCTCTTACCTCACACTTTAGGGGGCATATATTACAGGTCAAAATACCTCCTCATCAACTCAGAGGGGAAGAAAAATATGGAAGAAGTGCAAAGACCTAAATTAAACCTATTTCTGCCAGGGTAATGCTTGTCTATAACAACACAAGAGCGTTATAACGCAGCTAATCAGTGAATGGGTCGCATTAGTGGCTAGCGAAACGCTCTGTTTACACTGGAGGGAAGCGTTACCCGTGTTTTAAGGTTGAATCGGGAAAAGCCCATGGATAATGATTTGAATCTCCGACTTTCCCTCACAAAAGAGTCAGTTCACAAAAGAAACTACAGAGCATCAGTTCATTATTGGTCATTGCTATAACAAGACTGAACTCTAAAGGAGGAAAAAGCATAGAGATTAAAGAAACATCTAATTTATTTCCATTCCAAACTAGTGGAAAGAGAAGGGCAACAATGGCTTTCTCCCTCTCCTATAAGAAGGAGCTGAAGGCTCTTAATTGAAGGTCGAAGGATTGCTAAAGGTTTTGGCATACTTGTGGAATAGAGAATAGTGTTGTGTTGTGAAGGCCAAGAGTCAAAGAGGTTCCTAGAGAGCTTGTTGACTTGGAATTCTTTACTTAAGAGATAAGAGAGATTGGGAGACTGAGGAGGGCTTGGTACAACCGACGGTTGTAATCCTCCTTCTTTCAAAATTAATAGAACTGTGTTCGTTTTGTCCATTCAATGCTTAATATTGTCATTATTGTTTGAACATTTACATAGCATTATATGAATGGCTCAGATGTGTAGAAGTTAGTAGTTCATTATATATTGACTTGATTGATAGGATATATGTTATGTTAGGAATTACACGGGTGCTTTTACTGGTTGCAGGACTAAGATTTGGAGCCGCTTTTACTGGTTGCAGGACTAAGATTTGGAGCCGGTGAAGAAGGACTCTTGCTTCACTGCCTAGTGCTCTCCAAGGGACTCCAAGATTTTCAAAGAGGTAATTCTATATTGCATTCCATTCAGTTATATTAAGTTAATATGAACATGCTCATGCCATCTTTGTGAACAGCACATCTAATCTTATTGTCTGCCTCGGGCACCGGAAATCCCTGAGAGGGATATTCGAAAACCAACAACCCAAGAAGTTTACCCTATAGCACTTGACAACTCCATCAAATGTCAAGCTATAATGCAAAAGGATTTTTTTGTCCTTTTCTCTCAATCAACATCTTAATTGTTTGGCCACTGATAAAATGTTGATAACTCCCACCGAAAAATTTGATGATGTCGAAACTTCCCACTAGCTACTTTGATTATGACCGCCCTACTAGCTACTTGGATATTGACCGCCCACTAGCTGCTTTGATGTTGATCCTGTCGAAACATTTATTTTGACAAGCACCTTTAATTCCATTATCATTTCCCCTCTTTGTCAGTTGAAAAGAAAGACAATCATCTGCATTTGATTTCTGAACTCTCCCCTTTAGGTGTAGGAGAGTTTCACTATTGTACTCCCTTGTTTAGGTGCACGAGAGTACCATATTTATTTAATTCTTGGATTCAATAGGTGAGATTTAATTCTGTGGTAAAAATTGTATAATCGTTTGACTTCTGACAACCATTCCCAGAGGTCAATCCATGCATAATTGATCTTCAATCTGGTTGGTTGGTTTTGTTTGAAACATTTCTTTGATGAGTGATTATGCTTTCCATATTATTGATAGGGATGAAGATCAAAACAATGATCTTACATATGACTTGTTCTTTTACAATGTTTTCATTTGGGTTTGTCTTCAACTTTCTTATGGCTTTTTGATGTTACCTGATAAATAAACCTTACATTGATGAACTTGATTGGTTTTGCATAATATGGAAGATGCAATTTGTTGTCATCTTTGTCATATCCTAAGCCACGTCAATTTTTATTGCATTGTATTTCTTCCCACAACTTGATTATTGGCTTGTAAGAAGAAATTTGAATTTGATCATGGACAACTTCTACACTTGAAGTTGTTTGGACGAGTGGCTTGGAATCATCATCTTCTGAATTTGTATTGTTGAAAGGATTTGAAATACATCCCTTTTGCAACGAATCATATCGTTGTAGTTGTGATTCCAGTTGAAGAAACTCAATTGTCTCATGTGCCTAATGTAGATGCATTTTGATGTCAGCAAGAGTCGCTTTGTTGATTTTCATTGTGTCTTCAACAGTGGATATAATCATATTGTTAAGAACTTGTAACAATTGAATGTTTTTCTCCATGTGAATTTTCTTGCTTGAACTTATGTTAACAATTAAATGCTGGAACTCATGCTCGGTTGATTTTTCTTTAATAAATTTCACGCTCTCTTGATGTCTTGAACTTGTTCACTTGCACTTTGCACTCGCTTGAACTCGCTCACTTGATTTAATTTCTTTGCAAAATATGGGTGTTGAATACCATTGAAAATGCATCCAAGAGAATTCTTACAATGATTTAATGAAAATTTCAAATGAATTTGATGACTTAGTTGAAAATAATTGATTCAGTTGACCTCCTATCAATTCAAACCTTAGGTGTAGAGTTCAACCGAGAATGCACCCTTACAATTCAACTCAATTTTATTTGATTACAAGTTAACTTACAAAAAATAAGATTATTTGCAAGTTATAAAAAAAGACCAATTGTTGTTGATGTCGTTGAATGTTGATGTGGATGATCTCTTTATTAGCTTGATTATGTGTTGTAGTTGCTCAAATGCGTGTGCTTTGCTTGTTTGTGCTTGATTATCCTTCATTGAATGTTCTTTGCAGCTACTTAGTTACAGATGCTTTGATTAATGTGTTTGATTTCTTTCACTTATTTTGAATCTCATTTGTGTTAGATGAGAGAATTGTAGTGTCAAAACTAGACACAAAAAATGCACAATCATTCACTACACAAGGTGTACTTAAGATCCCCTTATTTAAATTTCGGGTGAATCGAGGACACTTCAACACAACACAAAAATATATGTTTTATTAAATATTGAAAAACATCAACCTTCAACTTCAAAAGCAATAATAATACCACACTCACAATACCTTAAAGCAACTTACCTTCAAAATTGACTCAACTTCCAAAAATAAAAACTTTACTTCAAAATACAATAATGAACTTCCCTTTAAAAAAACAAATATTCACTTATCACTCCAAAAATACACATTATGGCTCCATTACAAAAACTTCATTATTACACCACTCTTGTCCCTTCATTTTTTTAAATAACACCAGTCTTATCCCTTTATTTTTTTAATATGCCACTTTTTTCTTAAATTATACAAAATGACTAGCCCACGTAGTCTTTCATAAATCATACATCCCTTTTTTTTAATATGCCACTTTAGATGTATTTATAAATGGTAGTGCATTATGAAAAAGAAAAATGAATTTATGAAAATGTTGAATTTTCCATAAAAGAGTAGAGTAAAGTTTATCGAATGAAGACTGCACTTTGACCAACATCCACCTACTAGCACACGTATCTCCCACACAGTCGTATCTCCATGGCTCCTCCACGCTGGTTTCGAAAGAGTGTAGAAGTTGCAGTGCCTCGCTCATCTATTCCCACGTTGACTTGAAATTTCCAATCAAATGTGCAAAAAAAACACACATTTTCAGTTACAAATAGGCATATCCAAAGGATCGATAAAAAGGATACAAATTGGTACAATTTTTTTACTTTAGCTTTTTTTTTTTCATAAGAAAAAAAAACGCTGTATATTAGGAGAAAATATAACAGTACATAAACGACATCACATCACTGTTTTGGATACAGCATGGATAACCAGATTTCCAAATACAAAACCAAACATCCTGAAGAAAGACATTCGATGTATGTGGCATGCAGAATTACGGGTGGCTTACCAACCCCATCACAGATGTACAAAACATCCCTGCTAACATTATACTACATACAAGTGAGAGCATAAACGACATAAGAAATATAGAGGCTGATAGTATGAATAGAGAGGCGAAACCAGGGCAGAGAAAAGCCTATAATGACAACCCAGGTGTGAAAGCCATCCCTTAATTACATTCAACCACCCTAAACAAAAGGAAGAAACCAAAGATCAGCCAAGACAAAAATTTGATAAAATGCTGAGAGTAGCAATAAGATACAGGCTCACTTGAAGTATGATCAACACAGCATGGGCCACTGAGAGGCAGTATGTAACAGGCTTGCTTGCATTATTGAACTCCACAACACTAACCCTGTCCCGCTCGCTTGATGCAAACATCCAAAAAAACCAAATAGTTACCAGTCAAAGAATACCGGTATGATAACACTTGATGGGCTCCAACCCAGATGAGCAGGCGAGAGGTTAAAACCATATACGGAAAACCCCTGTCACATAAGTTGTCTCCACGGCGATCTAGCAGAAGCCTCACTTGGAAAAATCCTTCGACGGTCAAATAGGAAAGGGGTCCATATACAGAGATCCGAGATCACCAGACAAAATTATGAGATAGAGAGCGCTGAAAGAATAAAATACAGCCAGAATCTATATTTAAGCATATAACATATGAAAAAGATAGCATGAACCTAGGAAGAGAAAAGAAGCCCATCACCCAGCAAAATTAGCGTCATGGTATAGGAACAGTCGAGTTCCATATCACGTCCCTATCTTTGAAACCAGTGAAATACATCTGTCCAAACTCAGCAAAGATACCTTTTTTGGACAGACCATCAGCCCTGGTGTTGTTTTCTCTGTATATATGCATAATAGGAGGTTGATTTAAATTGTGCCATAAATAGAGAGTCCTCTGCATCCATCCCCACAAAATAGGAATTGTGAGCTCACATCTACTGTTTATCCAATCAGTAACCACCTTTGAATCGCCATAGAAGTTGGGGTTTTGTAATTTAAGCATTGTTGCCACCAGTAGGCCACCCCACAATGCCATGATTTCCGCCTTATTGTTTGTTCCAGACCCCCCATTCCAGTAGATATGTACCCTCTCACGTTGTGATATTTTAACCCATACACCGCATCCCATGATACCTCCCGGAGATGCTCCATCAAAGTATATAGCAGGGAGATGAATCTCGTCGGGCCTGTTCCTGAATGATTTATCAACCACCTGTAGGGGAGGAGCATTCCCTTCTACAATCCAGCTCATGATGTTTGATATGATAATATGTGACAAGAAAGGCTTATTATCAAAGATGAGATTATTCCTCGCAATCCAAACTTCCCAACAGAAATAGAAGGGAAGTGACTTGTATTTACCTTTCAGCCTGTCCCAATCCTCCACAACAGAAATAAAGTCTTTAGCCGTCCAATTAGGATCCATAATGTGATGTGAGAAAGACCTCCATATATATTTAACCACAGTACATGTGAAAAATAGGTGCAGAATAGATTCAGCCTCCATGCAGCATATCGCACACCTGTTTGGCCCATGAACACCTCTTCTAGCAAGATTATCCCACGTTAGAATTTTGTCCTTCCATATCATCCAGCCAAATAATGTGATCTTAGTGGGTATCCGTCGTTTCCAAAACCGATAGAAGATCTTGGTAGTGTTACTCCCCGCGGCATCTAAGATGATATTCCTGTAGGCGTCTCGAACTATAATGACATCCTGCTTCAATGGGCCATTCCATATGATTCTATCCCCTCCCTCCACATGGCAGAAATCGGCTGCTTTGAAAGATAACAACAGATCCTCCCACTCCAAAGCTTCTTCCCCCATTAAACCCATTTGAGTTGCACTCTTGAAAGAAGGCGCGCCAAATTTCCATTCGGAAATGATCTGCGATAACACCATATACCCCCGCTGATATAGGCATTGTAACAGTCGAGGGGAGATAATCTTATCTTTTGTGAGGCCTGATATGTTCTTGAAAGCCAATGGAATTTTGCCACCACTTCCAAAATCCCATGTCATCCGATCACAAACATAAGTAATAATATTTCTGAACCCGCCCCATATGACAGAATAATTGAGTGGACATATGATCTCCCTGCTCATCAGCTGATGTAAAATATCACCGTTAATATACTTACTTTTAATGATTGCGCTCCATATATTATCTCCACTAATCGCGCGCCAGAAGGATTTGATCAATAATGCGATGTTGAAGACTCTTGTGTCTAGAATTCCACATCCATCAAGATCAATGGGTTTACATAAAAGACCCATTTTACAAAGGTGATATTTATTATCCATATTTGTGCCCCCCCACAAGAATTTGGAAATAATCCCATTTATCATCCCCACTATTTTGGCAGGTAAATAGTATAGGTGACCCCAGTACACCATTAATTGCGATAAAACCGCCTGGATAAGAATGAGCCTACCGCCCATGGATAACCATTTGTGGGTCCACCTGTATATACGAGATCTGAAATGATCAACAAGCCGCATCCAGTCTTTGCAATGATAACTATAGGGCTTTAAAAAGCAACCCAAATATTTGAATCCTTCTGTAATGGACTGTGCTTGAACCCCCAATAAATCCGCCACATACTGTATCTCCTTAAGATCGCCTTTGGCGAATAAGAGAATAGACTTACCATTGTTCATTCCTAAACCCGTGGCAGATTTAAACCGACTCAGAAGCAAGTGAGTATGTAGCCACTGGTTTCTATTGAAATATCCAAAAATCATCATGTCATCTACAAAGAGCGAGTGGGTGGTTGAAATAGAATCAGAGAAGGAAAACCCACTTATATAACCCAATTGTTCCGCATAATGCAAACTCTTGCTGAATCCATCGAGAACCAGGATGAAGATGAGGGGAGATAGGGCGCAGCCCTGGCGGAGACCTCTGGCAGCCCGAAAGAATAGCATGGGAACGCCATTAATTAGCACAGCATATCTAACAGTAGAAATACAGGACATAACCCAACGAATGATACCGAGAGGCAGACCAATCTTGAGCAAAAGAATCCGGATGTATGACCAGTCTACCGAATCGTATGCTTTGTGTAAATCAACCTTCAATATCAGAGCTTCCTTGTTTCCAACATGCGCAGAATGTAGAACTTCTTATGCGATGGCGATCGCATCATGAATCGAACGTCCATGGAGGAACCCATATTGTTCCAGGCAAATGTGTTCAGAGAGGATGGATCTGATACGATTAGAAATGATTTTAGAAGTGATCTTATAAATTATGTTGCACAACGCTATCGGTCTGAAATCAGTAAAAGATTGCAGATCTGCCACCTTAGGAATGAGTGCAATGAAAGTAGAGTTGATGTTTGCTGGCATATGCCCACGATTCCTAATCCCTTCGATCATTTTCGTGAGTTCTTCACCAATCAAATCAAAGAAGTAAATGAAGAATTCCGCCGGCCATCCATCCGGCCCCGGGCATTTGTCATGTGCAAAAGTTTTCAGGACCCCATGCACTTCATCCCCCTTGATTTCCTATTGAAGGAGCTCTATAGCAGCCGTATCAAAAATTTTCGGTACAAGATTCAAAAACCAAGTCTGACTCTCCGGCACAATAGGCAGTTCTGTTTGATAGAAATCCGAAAAATGTGTGAATGCCTCTTTTTGAATCTCCTCAGCAGAAATGGCAAAAGTACCATCCGATCTTTTTATCTTCCAGATCGCATTCTTGTTCCTCCTATCAGAAGCATACTTATGAAATAATTTTGTATTAAGGTCCCCCTCCTTCAGCCAATCAATCCAGCTCTTGAGCTTCCAAGTGGTTTCTTCAATCTGCAAGATCTCTCTTTTTCTCTTCCCGAGCTGTTGGAGGAGTGTATAGGTCGCCTCCACAGGAGCCTTACTAATAAAACCTTTATATATGATCCCCATCTGTTGTTTGATATGCTCAAGCTCAGCCTTGAGGGCAAATTTTTTCTGAATTTCCCACTTTTTAGTAGCGGTCTTAACTCTCTGAAGTTTGTGATGAAAACTGTCCACAAATTGGTAGTCATCATTCTCTATGTCTTCATTCCAAATTGTTTTAACCATATTGGTATAATCACCATCATCAAGCCAGGCTCGATTAAACTTGAAAGGGACCCCCCTCGTGATGCGCCATGCATTCCATGAAATAGATATGGGCATGTGGTCTGATACATCAGAGACCAATACCGTTGTTCTTGGGTTCCCCCACCTGTCAATGAGATTATCTTTTACAAGAGCCCGGTCCAATCGTTTTCCAATATATTTCCCCCCTCTCCTCCTATTAGTCCATGTGGGCATCATCGGACAAGGTCTGATATCCATCAGCTGTAGATTGAAGAACATGTCATTTAAGAAATTTGATAGTGGAGCCCCGCGTGCCTCCTTACCCCATATTTTGTCCGCCTGTAAAGTGATGTTGAGGTCTCCCATCAGGATCAAATTCGGCAACCCCAAAATACCAGAATCCCTCATCTTGGTCCAGAAAGAAAGTCTTCCAACATATGGCGCATATATATTTATGATGTTGAGAGTTTCCATCATCCCTCTCATACGACTAGAGAGAAGAATTCCGCCAGAGAAGCTAAAAGCTTTGAAGTTGAACCACCCCGGGTCCCAAATAGCCACTAATCCACCAGAGTGTCCACAGGAATCTATGGCTGCCGCCTTCCACCCTTCTTTCAAGCTAAGAAAAGTTCTAATAGCTTTTCCCCGTCTGCTCAGAGTCTCCTGACCTAAAAAAATGCTACATTTGCAGTCAAAAATCAGTTCACGCAGGCAATGTATCTTGGGGTCATCGCCAATACCCCGTAAATTCAGAGATAGTATATGATTCATGGCGCACCCATGTTCAGGTGGCTAGCTCTAAGTGCCCGCGTGAGATCCAGATTAACTTCCCCCACCGAAATAGGAATGTCCGAGAGGTTTTCCTCTCCATCAGTGAACAGAGCAATGGACTTGAATTTCCCTTTGCCCAGATTCTTGGAACTCTTTGCTTTTTTCCTTATAGTGACATTCGTTTTCTTAGAGCTAGCTTCGTAGGATTCCGGGTCCATAGGAGGTCTGTCAAAGACCGTCAGAGCAGCAAGATCGAAATTTGGGTTGCGCAACAAGGAATCAATGTCACTTCCAACAGAGTTCCGGGGGGATTCGGGGGGAGTAACAGTCTCAAAAGGATCAGAAAAAGCCTGCGTCATGGAAGGTCGAACCGGAGTAGAGGCAGCTGGACCAGATGGTTCACCAATCACATAGGACGCAGTTTGATGACACGGAGCACCTCCTTTCAACCCCGCTGCCTATAACTCTTCTACTCCGGTCTTACCACAAGAGAATGCTACCATCCTATCTGGTCCTTCTCACGGCGATATCTTGGAAAGGGGACCCATTATGACCACTCAGTAATTGGTGAGAACGATTCCCTTCATATACTTCCAGAAACGGCATATCCCTCTCGACATTCTCAACATTCTCACTAGCAAAAACAAAGGCGTCTGCCTCCGAATGATAGGGAGAGAAATTACCTGGAAGTGCGCCACGCGGAGAGCCCGCAGTAGCCTGATACTGTCTGGTCCCAATATACTCCTGGGCAGCATCAGCAGTACGCGTCTTACTGGAGCGGTAAGGGCATTGTTCCCGAAGATGACCCGTTTTGTGGCATATCAAACATCTGAAGGGGATACCCCAAAAATCAATTCTCTGCCTATGGCGTATGTTCCCCCATAGGAGATCTACATCCCCAGGCAAGCCACCCACGAATTCAACCTCCACCAGCAGCCAAGCAATTCTTTTGTCAGCTGCTCCAATGATGCTAGGATCGATATATTTAGTGGTGCCTATAGAGTCCCCGATCTGTTTCAAAGCTTTTAGAGTCCAAAACTCCAGAGGCAAGCCCGGCAGCTTAACCCATAAAATCCTGCTGCGTGGGGCTTCCATAACAGGATTAAAGCCCAGGTACCATGGTATCAATTGCATATAACTTCACCCTCTTACCCACATCCTGCTAATGATTTTATAGACATCGCACTAGTCCATAAAGTGAAATGAGAACCATCCATTGATTAGTAAGCTGACCTTCGGAGCGTATCCAATAATGGGGCTCCAGTGTTGTTTGATCCACAACGCAGTATCAACCTCCTTGTTGTCTGGGAACATCCAACGTCCTATAACAGCTCTTTTCTGTAAACTTGCCACCCTCGTGAGCATATCTTCAGGATCCAAATAAATTTCACTGATCTCCATCCGATGTCTGTAATAGTTCTTCTTAATCTTTCGACGTCTTCTGCGTGTATTCCTCTCACCATACCCCAGAGAGTCACTAGATACAGGATTACTGTTTCCCAGCGCGCTCTGTATGATAAGTTCCTCAATCGCCTAATCAGAAGGTGACTTTGCAACAGTCGGCGAGGACATAGGGTTTTCCTTGATGTTAATTCCGGTTGATGACATCGGGTCATGTGATAGAGCGCCAAAGATGAGCTGTGAATGATACAGCTGTAACAGTAATAACTCCACACACCTTCCAAAGTGATCAAAAAAAATTGTTGTCAGAAGCCACCAACATGTCGATTGATGAGAAATTATATAAAAAGATGTGGCTCCCTCGTTTCTTGTTGCCAGTCATCATCCCATCACATGAACATTAACCCCAAAATATAAGCCCACTGGCCGAAATAGCAATCCTTATCCAAGTGGCAATCCACATCAACATTAGGCACGTAAAATCCGCAATCACCTTTAATCAGGAACCTCAGAATCCCATACACTATTAATAAGTCTGAAACCAGGAGCTGCCTTTGTAAGGTGACAGATAGCCGCCACTGTAGGAGGGAGATTCAAAATATTAAAGGAGGAGGTACCATACAAAGAAAAGCAATCCCGATGAAGATAATCCTGACAAGTCAAATAAGATGAAGGACACCTGAACGCTACTTCCCTAGAGGGAAATCACGCCATTCCCAGAGATCGGTCTTGGAATGAGGAATTGTCCTAAAATAAAGATAAAGGACATTCACCTAAACAATCAACCTTAAAGAGGGCCAATATGGCCACCTAACAAAAGTCCTCGGGTCGGTCATCAGAAGTCCCCGGGTTAAGTGACCGAGGAGAAAGTCATAATGATCACAACTGATTAAGTCATCGGAAAATTTGAAATAGCCTGTGAAAAGATTTTCCAGCATTGCTCAATCAGAAAGAATCAGGTAAACAGACGAAAAGGTCTACCAATCCAAGATCAATGACAGCAACAGCAACAGAAGCAACCAGGAAAAGCCCACCACCTCCCAACGAAACGACAACCAAAACTTTTGCAGGGTCAGTAAATGGAAATGAAATTACACCATTTGCTCCATAGACTTTCCCATTTATTGGTTCCAGGAATTTCAGAGACGATAGATTCCAAAGAAGACTTGAAAGAGGAGGATTGAATGTATGGAATGAATTCTTCCTTGCTATTCATAAATCCTATATAGAGTATATATAGCATCTAAAACAAGAAAGGCTGCGATTGAGAAAGAAAATATTACGCATGTTTCACAGAATAAGAAACAAATGCGTAATGCAATCTCCCGCATCTAATACATCTACCTGAAATGCCTGCACGAAATCCATTAATACAGATACCTGATGCGTCGAGGAAACCTCTTTTCTGTTGCAATCCCTCGGTCAATTACAGCCATTCCTCCAACATGTATTTCCATGATATATCGAGATCTACCATATATGGTAACTCTCCCAAACAATGGTAGATCCACTAAACAACGCCAAACCTTCACGCAAAATCCAAATGCATAATCCATAAAATAACTTTGGGACTTCATATTCCTATCTGATAAACAGATTACGCTTACCAGCTCTTCACACAGGTCCGCACACCAGTTCCATGCCACGATCCACGCTACAATTCCACTTTGCAGACCAAAGATATGTGCTACTCCATGCTTCGGTGCGTAGCTCTTTCACAAGTAATTATGAAATCCAACACGCAATTCAATTTCAGATCAACTCGCTTCGACGCAATGGCGACCACGACCCAAGTCTAGAATGCAGAATAAATTCCTTCTGGCCTACCAACACATTTTTCCCTTCATAATGAGTTAATCACTTTTTCATGCACACGGATGCAAAAATATAGTAAGTTGTAGGTGCCCCAAAACAATTTTAATATACTTTCCGCTAATTTAATTAAACAACTCCAACTAACAACATATGAAAGTATTGAAGCGACTTGGGTGAAACGTCGCTGTGATGACAACGCATAGATATGAGGTGCAAAGCAACATGCCTCAATAATCTTGTGGCAGAGACACACACTTCATTACCTCAATAATTAGATGGTATAAATGAGGCGATGGTCTCAAATCTCATATGCAATCTCCACATCAAACAATCTTCTTGTCCTTGTTGGCTTCACGCTGCTTAGACTCTAACACAACGCAAAATCAATTAAGAAGGAATGTAAGCCAAGACTCTAACACAACGCACAATCAACTTGGCTCTTATACCATATTAAGGAAATTTAATAAACACACATAAAATATCAGAGACAGAGAAGTGGTGGAAAAGGCTTCAGAGCTTCATTGTATTGTATTCATCTCTCATTACAAAAATAATGTTAATTATACAAATATAAATATATGAGGAGATTGTCTCAAGATTATGCGTCTATCTTAGACATAATTATTTTGGTTGAGCAAATATCTCAACCACACACTAATCTAGGAGCCTAACTAGTTTGAGAGAATTTCTCAACCAACTAGACCTAAACAGACTCCTAAGTTTGAGGAACAAACCCAATCTAGAAAAGTAGGAATAAAATCCAACTTTCGTGATTTTAATTATGTTAATTATTTTGGACTTATAATTGTTTTCATGATATGAGAGTGAAGCTAACAAAATATAATTTGGGAACAAAAAAATAAAAAGACTCAAGAAAAACATTAAGCTATTGGCTAAAACCATGCAAATAGATCAGCAAAAAACTATGAAATACATGGAGTACAATTTGAGTTCATTACACTCTAAAATGGATGTGAATGTACCGACTCAAGATATATTATAGAAGGAGACACTCACATTTGATAAGTATCACTTAATGCTTGAGGAAGAGGAGGAATATTGGAAAATTAAGTCAAGGAGCGTCTGGTTGCAGGAAGGATATCGGAATACCAAAGTCTTTCATAAGAAAGCCAAGAATAGAGAGCAAAAGAATCAAATTCATTCAATAACAGTCAATGGGAACAAGAATGAATACTTCCATCAGATAAAGGAAGATTTAGCGGCTTTCTTCGACAATCTATACAAAGACAGTCCCCCTCTCTCTGCAGACTTTGAAGAATACGTGTTGGAATACATTCAGCCCCGAATATTTGAGGAAACAAACCATGAGTTAACTCAGCTCCCTATTGAAGATGAGATACAAAGAGTGGTTTTATCCTTTCAAACGAACAATGCTCTAGGACTGGATAGTTTCTACATGCACTTTTATCAACACCTATGGGACATAATCAAAAGTGATCTTTGTAGAATGGTCAGATATTCGCTAAAGAGGTGTTGCATGGGAGGGGGAATTAACTCATCTTTTCTGACTTTAATATCAAAGAAATACAATCCCTCTTCCTTCTCTAGATTTCGTCCAATCCCTTTATGTAATGTATCTCTAAACTTATTTCAGGTAGGCTCGAGAGTCTCCTTCCCTCCATCATATCTAAAAATCAAGGAGGTTTTCTTCCGGGGAGCTAGATATTTGATAATATTATACTAGTCCAGGAAGCTATACAGTGCAGCAGATCGAGAAATGATAAAAGAATGGAAATAAAATTGGATTTTTCATGTTATCCAAGATAACACTTAGAATTAGTCGTTGAATCAATTGGTTAAAATAGTTAGGGTTTTGAATTTTCTCAAAAAAAATCAGACGCACATAAGTCTTTTGGGTCATTTAGTCAGTTTGTAGGGTCATTTTGATTTTATGTAGGGTTAATCATCAAGGTTAAAATCCATTTCCATGTGTCTCGGGCTTATCTAGTCATAATTAGTACTTTGACAGTTTTACAAAAATCCATAGCAACTCCGCTTAGAAAAACAGAGTATTTTCTACGAAAGTTCCTGAAACTTCCGTAGCAAATATGTCACATTTGCCAAATGTTCTGCTACGAAACTCTGCGGTTTTTCGTAACAGTTAATTTTTAAAAACATGGGTCAGAGTCACAGTGGGTCATAAATACGTGCTTTTGCCTTTATCTGTTATCCCCAAAACACCTCACCGTATAACTTCATTTCTTATCTCGTTCTCCTTTCACTTTAGCTTGGTCTTGTTATCATTCGAACTATTTTTGTTGTCTTGTGAGTTGGTCTTGTTGTCTTTAGGGAAGGATTTTTTGTGTCAATAGCAGGTCTAGCTATATATAGGATCATTTTCAGGTGGCAAGAAGTAGCTCTCAACGTGTTGAAGCCATAACAGCTCAGAAAAAACAATATAAAGGAGATTCAGTTGTAAGATATGAAGCTACTGGAAGAGGACATTACCGCACAGAATGATGAAACACTTGTGCAGAAGGAAAGTTTGGTTACAAGAATACAAGTAAAAGTTCCAGGGGTAAATCAAAGCTTTAGAAACACAAATTGAAATGATACAAGCTATAAGCTTTTGAAGAAAGGTCTCAAGATGACTGTTGAAACTGATGACACTCCATGAATATGGTAAGACCATAAATTTTTGCTTAAGCTATGGCTAATCAATATGTTTGGTGATATAAAGGATTGTATAGGCTATAAGAAGTGTTTTAGAGGTGAAAAAAATATTGAAAGGCAAAATCTCATAAATTAGGCAGTTTCGTAGCAACTCTCCATATTGAAGGCGAAATTTTGCTACGAATTTGTTCTAGATTTCAATGGAGAAAAAGACAAGTTTAAATCTCAGCAATGGAAATGCTCAAAGAATGTTTTTAGCTTATAAAAATCAGAAAAGACCCTAGAATAGTCAGCAGAATTAGATAACTAGCAATAGAGTGTTTTTAGCATTTGCTACTAAATTTTTGCTACGTAAATTCTGGAAATGATTGTTTTACTAGTGAACTTCAAGCTCACTTTATGATCAAATGGAAAGGAATTTTGGAAATCTTAAGGATTTTTTTCTTTAGAACGAGATCATATATAAAAGCCTCTCTCATTTTTTTCACAACCATCAAGATCTGGAAAATAAATACTTATATTTGAGGCCTATTTTACAAAAAAAAATACTAGCCATATTTCTGCATAAATTTTGAAATTCGACTTGGGGAGATAGCTCATCAAGTCAACAGGCCAGCATCCACATGGCATGATGACAAATCAGAAATCTAGCACCTCGGCAGTTTATTATATTCGATAAGTATCATTAGCAAAGTTTGTTAAACTTCTTAAATGGTGATAAACTCCTATTTGTATTGAAACTCTGCAAACAGAAATATCTCTAAAAAGGCTCCATTGTTTTGAAATTCAATTAGAAATAGGTCTCTTAGGTAGGTATCGAGTCTAACCCAGGTGGTAGAAGATTGTAATAGAGGCCTCACTCTATATATGTGGAGCCTTTTCATTTTGGGGAAGGGGGGGAACTTTCAGAAGAAAACTTGAGTATTGTACTTTCCGGATATCAATAATGACTCTTTTTCAGTGCAGAAGTATATTTTCTCTTTCCATAGATTCGTTCAGAGAATGTTGTGTTGTTCATTGTATGTTTTTCCCTGATGAGTGTATGTTGTTATCTTATGATTTTTGTGACTGTCTAAAGATTTGATGGACTGAATATACAGAATTCATTTTTTAATGCTTTGTATTTCATTTAAGAAAATACTTGTGTTTTTATCCTAGTAGTTTTCATTGATTTCATCTTTCAGATGCTCAGTGCCAGTTATTTGTTGTCATTATTCTAAAAGGAACTATACATAATTCATCCACTTTGATGCTTTGTACTAGTTTGAAGTTGTTGTGTTCTTAAGTTATAGAATTCACCAATTTGGTGCTCTGTAACAGTCCATTATATGCTTTTCTTTTGTTCTATCATTTGCTACAACGACCAAATTATTTTGAGCAAGCATTAGCTCTACTGCCTCTGCTTCCACGAGTATTATCACTAGTCACTCGAAGTGTTTCATTATGTTTCTGAGCTCATGAATCCATTTCCCAATGATTTGACTTCCCTTAAGTTACAGTACCTACATCTCTGAGATTTTGTCCTAAAATTATAGATCTAACCTCTGTATGAATTTCCTGAGCTACAGTGTTTCTATGTTAAGTGAATCTTGAAAGAGCTAGCCCTCTCTGATTAGAAAAGGTCAGTTTACAATCTGAAGTGGTTTGAAATGGTTACCTTGGCCATTTTTTTGAAGCAACCCAGTAAAATTACCATGTGATAACATATCCAATGTGTTTTATAGAGTAAGGCATAATTTTCTCTTCAAAATTCTAATTAAATTTGGTTTCAACAACATCTTTATCCAATGGATCTCTACTTGTACGAAATCTCGGTGGATCACACCCCTAGTAAATGGTAGATTCACCTGGTTTTTCAAGCCTCTAAGTGGATTCACCAAGGCTTCCTACTCTCTCCTTTCTTATACATTCTTATGGTTGATTCTTTGAGCATGTGCCTTGAACATGAGCGTAGATCTTGGAAGCTTCCAGGCCTCATATTCTCCCCTATTTCAAAAGTGTAAATCATGCCAAATTTGCAGACAGCGCCATTTTCATGGGTAGAGCTTTATTGGAAATTGAAAAACGATTCAAGGTGGTATTGGATAATTTTCTAGAGGCCTATGGAGGTATAGAAAATTCATCTAAATCTCATATCTACACTTGGAATATATCTACAGTGAAGAGACCACAGATCGGGGAGGTGCTAAGGTTCAACATTGTTGAACATTGGAGAGAATTTAAGTATCTTGGTATTATGATATGTCTTCAATCTCATTCTCTGTAAGCATGGCATAGTGTAATAGCTAAACTCATGGGGAAGTTGGAGTCATGGGGAGCTCGATGGCTCACCCTCGCAAAGCACATTATGCACATCAAGGCGGTCCTCTCAGCCATTCCCATCTTCTAATTCTCTATCAGTGTAGCTCCCTGATACATTCTCAATGCCCTGGGGAAGATCACTAGGAAAATTTTGTTGGAAGGCAGTAAAGCATCTTAAAAAAAAAAATCATTTGGTAAAATCGTTTACCATCTGATCTCCCATTGTGCATGGATGATTTGGGATTAGAGACTCGGCCTTAGTAAACTAAGCAACGTGATCTAAGTTGGCTTGGAAATTTAAAAAAAAAATCTTGATGCATGGTGGGCTTGTGTTCTCCTCTCCAAGTACAATACTAGCACCAAATTAAGGCCAAGTCAGTATCCTAGGAAAGTCTCTCCCATCTGAAAATTGATTTACTATTTTGCCCCTTTGATCGAAAACATATCAGTTGGACTGGGAATGGGTCTTGCATCAAAATTTGGATAGATCTTATCCTGAACCTACCTACCTTGCTTTCAAACCCTAAACTAAGGCCACTCCAACAACATGTTTCAAATATGGGAATCAACACTCTGGGGAAATTATCGCAGTGAGACAACTCTAGTCGATGGTTTGGTTGGAGGCTAGAACTTATCCCTTCCAACTTGAAAAAACTTGGGAACAAATTACAGGAAGGATTGATTGGATGTGCAGCTTGGCATCGAGAGGCAGAGGATCATTTGGAATGGAAAGCGCATATGTACATGATGAAGTCAGGGTATGAGGACCTCCTTTTCTCCCATTAGATCCCTCCAAAAATTAGCATAATAGAACAAGATATGGTTGAATAATGCCATACCCAAAATCAACTCTTTTTATTGGTTACTTTCTCATAAAAAAGTCCTCACCTCTAAGAACCTCCAAAAAAGGATGGTCTTTTTTCCTCTGTTTTTCCCTTTATGTCTCCAAGATGAAGAATCCATTCTTCATCTTTTCCTTTGGTGCTCATTCTCCTTCCATGTCTAGTCCATAACTCTTGGCCCTTTGTTTCCTCGCCTTATTCTCCCATCTGAAGTTAATGTAATATTCTCAAAATGGCATAAGTAGTACAAAGTTTCATTCATAGGTAAACCCCATTTCAAATGGATCTGGAACTCCATTACTAAGCACATTTGTTGGAAAAATTGGTTATCTTGAAATAGTGTCATATTTAAGAGCATTATTTTATCCCCCAGAACCTCGACTCTCAAAGCTCTCTGTCTATGCATTGAGCACAATGGGAACCAATTGCATGAAAGGTAATTATCCCTTGACTCCCTATAAATTTAATGGATCAGCACCCTATTCAATCCCCTGCACCCTCTCCCTCTTACCCCTCATCCTCATACCCTGATCCCAGGCTGGAAAATACATCTCTATGAAGCATAATTTGAACACTCGAAGACCTCCCAAACTAGTTGGATTCTCCTTTTTCATTGAGCATCAAAAAATAATGTGGGGGTGGCAGGAGGGGGAGGGATACTTTGGTATCTCATTGAGAAACATGAAATTAATTATGATTGGGGTCTTGGCAATGTATCTAATAACATGACATATATGTATTGAATCCTTCTAGGTCTCCAGATTGCTCAGGAAAAAGGAATTGCTAGGATTATAATTGTTGGGGACTCCCTCATAAAAATTCAAAATTTTCAAAATGGTACCTTCTCCAATACTAATAAGTTTTATCTCCTCTTTCTAATAATTATGAGTATCCTGGGATCATTTCATCATAAAACCTTCTATCATATTCTTAGGATCCAAAACATAGAGGCAGACAAACGAGTCAATCAAGCATGCAATTTAAGAAAGGGACAAATAGAGATCATTGAGAAACAAGGTTGGAAATATGTCCCATGAATTAATAATGATAATGGTAAGGATTTATGTGTATTCACTACTCAAAAACATTAGAACCTTGAAGGAAAATTTTGATTTGATAGACCAACTCCTATTCATTAATGTGATCTTAGTTCAATCAATAATATGTGACGTTTTCACTACACTCGACGACAAATTATCTTCGGTGGAGGAATGGGGCCAGCTAGCAAGCCACGTGCCTCCTTATACATCGACCAGAGGGAGATTTCACACTAAGTTTTGATTCATATACTCCCTATGTGCGCATTTCAAGCTCAAGATTCCTGAATTTATAGATTCATTACTCACATAGGTAGGAAGGATGGCGTTTGTGCAAGCGGTGTAGGGATCAATATCCCCATTCATGGAGGAAATTAATTATTTGATTCAGTTTCTTATTTATTTAAGGGAGGTTGAGGGTCATCGAATTAGAATGAAAATATAGTTTCGCCTTTTCACTGATTGGGGAATACCATCGAGCCCACAGGATTTGGACGAGATTTATGTCCATAGGTCTCACTTGGTCGAGACTGAATTGTTAAAAATGTCTCTTGAAAACAAGCTTTGCCATCAGAGCCTTGAAAAGAAAGGGAAGAATCAATTGTCTATGCACACACTTTAGCAAATTACGAAGGCCATTAAATGTGGGTGTGGTTATCTGAGCAAGGTGTAGAATAGTAGTTCATTACCTCACATGGTAATTGGCTTGTGTTAGTCTCCTTCGCTCTCATGGGAGAATTTGGTAAATTTATTTCTCTATGGTGCTCTTAATTCAACATTTGTCAGTCTTTGGTTTTATCTTGCAGTGTTTGGTATTCAAGCATTGATTTGTTTGGTATGAAATTGGGAATTTGAATTTTCCTTAGATAGTGATAGACTTTGGAATTGAGAGAGCCTAATGATGGACAATACCAATCATGAAGGTGAGGGGCGAGGTCTTCAAAGTGTCCCCTCTTCCCTCACCTTCCTGTAAATGAAAAAATACTCTCACACTCTTTTTCATTTGGTCCTCCAACTCTCCATTACGCTAGCATATCAATCTGAGTGAATGCATGGCTTCCAACTTCGGATCAACCATAAAAATGATGAAATATATGCTCTTCGTATTCAGTTGGAGAATCTCTCGGAAAGCCCAACCTTGGTATCAATCTTTAGATGGAAATGTAGGTGCAGTTTAGGCATAAGTTATGTCAATTGACTCCTCAGGTGGTGAATGATAAAATTCTTTAAATATGTTTTAGTTTGACAGACTATATTTGCCACTATGCTAGCAAGATGTATGTAGAGAGAGTATCCATGGTTAGATATCTTTAAGATGGATAGCAAGAGAGAGAAGGAGAGAGGGATCATGAAAATCATATTAGAAAATATGAATGTTTTGGCAGTATTGCTTTCTTTTCATTTCGAGGTACAACACCATCTTTTGTGTGCTACATTTACTTTAATTCAATAATCAACATTTTTGTAAGCATAAAAAACAAATAACTAATTGTAATTTGTTGTTAAATAACATATTTTTTCTCCAATGGTCGAATTCTTTGCATTTTTAGATGCAACTGGTTAGTTTTCAAATGCAAATGGTTTTTTTTCTTGAATAGAGTTTGGGTTGCCTTATTATGAAAATGGTTACTTTTCTTGAATAGAGTTTGGGTTTCCTTCTATATATAGATACAAATATAGTTATAGGGAAAACATTTTTCATGGTTATTAACCTCTTTTTTTAGTGAAAAACTTGAGGAAAGGTTTGCACCTCAATAGATTTGGTCCTGTTAGCGCTCAAATCTACCTCAGGCTGAAATGAAGTAAAACTCAAGGCTACATCAAACCACGCTCAGCCTCGTAGCTAGCCCTACGAGGGCAGGAGAGGGCTCTCTCCGTCAATCTCGAGAAAATGAGCAATAGGATGCGAGATGACTTACAATAAGAACTGATTTTAGGCTAGTAAAGAGATAGGTATGTTTGATTTTTTGGTTTTTGGGTTTTCGCTGGAGAAATGGGAAAACAGATTTTGGGTCCGGGGATAAGGTCAGACCTTTGCAGATTTTGAGTTGGGGCGAGGTAGGTGATTGTGTTGATGCTTTTTATTTCGATATACGGACAGATTAGACTGACGAGGAGCTGAAGAGGGCAAAGAAGAACTTGGATCCTCTCCAAACAGTCAAAAACATATAGAACTAACTGAATTCAAAGGCAGAGCACTGTAAACAATGGATTCAACCTCATTTACTCATTCAATTTAGTTCAGAAGCATATGAAAGGATGGCATACATTAAACATGAAGAAACTTACAGTTAACAAAGAGAAAACACCATCAAGAACATAACACCACAAGGATCCCAACAAGTGCCGCAAAACCTCTGATCTTTCCTTAGCCAAAATATGAAAAATAGGTACAATGATATCAAAAGTCTCCCAAGAGTCCAACCTGTAGAATGTCTCAGAAATTACAATATATAGATCACTCTAACACCTTTCCCCACCTCTAGGGGTCGAATTCCCTCTTCAGGGATCAGTTTCAACCAATTCTAATCATGGAACTACAATCTATGCAGCTAACAACTTGCCTCTAAAAGAGTGGAAACTGATCCATTTACATGATTTTTACCTTTTTGATAGTGAATCTTCTAGAATAGATAAAAATAAGCCAAATTTACATGCCCAATATACATTTTCATCATAAAAACCCAAAAATTCCATCCACAAGCAAAACTGGTCCATACTAGGAGAAAATCTGAGCTGGCAGTTGAAAATTCAGCAAAAATTTAAGTGGGTCGCATTTGAGCCGAGTGGGTCGCATTTTTTCCAGCCTGAATTTGAGGTACTTCCCGGAATCCAAATTGAGCTCATGATAGCTCGTTGGAAAGCCCTGGATGTTGACTATCCAACCCAAGTAGAATTTCGGAATTTGGAGCTCATTTGACCCTCCAAAACTTCTTTCTCCCAGAAGTACTTCCTGCTGGTGCAAAAGGTGGCAGCAAGGTGGTTTTCATGGTGTTTTTGAGCTCTTTGACCATCCAGATTTTGACGAAATGCTTAGGTGATATCTGAGGATGCATAAATAACCATGAAAAATCCAAAAATGCAAAAATTTCCTCCAGCAAGTGTCCCGAAAAAAAGTGAGCATATGAGGGTGAGACCCACTTAACTGAAAAACCTGTTTTTTGACCCAAAAATTTGAAAATGACAAAATTTTCTCCGAATTTGCCCAAATTCGGAGCGGAGGTCCTCCATCATGTATCCTGCCCAGTCAACGAAGCCTCGGCCAAAATCTGAAGTGGATTAGGCCTTTTCCGCCGTCTTAGTGCTTCGCGCAACCTCCTCTTCAGAATCTTCATTCTTGCTTTGCAGACATGCGTGCGAGCCCAATAATGGCCTTTCATGTGACGAAGCATGTCTTTGTCTCGATTGGCCTTCACCAATAATTTTTCCAGATGAATTTTCACATGTGTGAGTACAGTATCTCGGTCAGCTGGTGTCATGTCACCGGGTCTCTTTCGATTCCACTGTCGGTCCTCACGGATTCGACGCAACTCATAATATGTGAGCTCATCCTCAAGATGTTTGTTGCGCTGCTCCACATAGTTAATCACCCACTGAGCCTTCTGCAATTGATCTTTCAGCTTGTCATTTTCGGCCCTTTGCTCCTGGATGATTTCCCTCAGTTTCGAGCTAGGAGAGCTCGCATCAACATCAATGATTGTGAAATCTGTGTCCCGGCCTCCTGATGGGCCCTCATCATGCATGGGCTTCTTGCCCCTGTCCTGGATCTGTACCTGTGCTGAAGAAGAAGGCGAGACCCCTTCCACATCATGTGGAGATAATACTCGCTGTGCTGATGAAGTCGGCAAGACCCCGTCCACCCTGGGTGGAGATAATACTCGCCGTGTGGCTGCAAATAAGGCCCTGTGGCCTCGCTGATATGTCATAACCAATGGAGCGCTGATGTGCTCAACCTCAAGAATGTCTGGCTGGTGTGAAGGCTCTCCCGCATCATGAACTACCTCGGGAGGCGGCTGTGACGCTGTGAAAAAGTCACGGGAGATGAAATCCTCCCAAGTGATGCCCTGCTGTGCCAACTGATGTAACACTATGATCTTGATCAAAGCGTAATGATATATACTCCTATACTGCTGCGCTGGGCTCGTCTTCTTTTGTACAAAAATCACCATCCTCTCTATGTTGCGATATATGAAGTACGGAATGTTCATCATACGTACCCTTGTGAAGTGCATCAACAAACGAATACGGTACGCAAAGAGACGGGCATATCTGCCCTCACAACTAAAATACTGAATGATGAGTTTCATCAGCGGTGCAAACTCATCCCTTAAGAATATGAACGGAAAAACTTTGCCCAAGTACTTCATATATCCAGTTTTAATGTATGGCTCATAGTGGAATTTCTCTAAATGCTGACGTTTGTTCCATTCCTCGCCCATGTTTGGTATGCCAGTGGCTTGAGCAATAGTCAAGGGTGACAGAATGAAATAAACCCCGGCAAGATTTACACGGCCATCCCGTAAATGTAGAACAAACAGACGAGCTAGTTCACGATGAAGCCGGGTTTGTGCAATCATCTCACAAAATCGAAAACATGACAAATACCGAAAACAATCCATTGCTAGTGGACATGCCTGCAACCGAGCCAAAGAAGTAGGCTCCTCTCTGCGATGATCACCACCTTTAACAACTCTGTGAGACCTCCGTGACACATTACCTTCAGTCGTGGAATCAATGTCCGACTCCTGCTCATAAACTGACTCTGTTTCTGACATGGCTGTGAACAAGATAGTTGTAATATAGCTGCTGATAGAGGTGCAGTGAAAATCAAGTTTTAATGTATTTTCAAAACCCAACAGATATCACCCATATACCCAAGTAGCAAGGGAAAACCAAAATCATCATAGGGATGGCTTTGTTTTAATGGCAAAAACACTATCTCTGTTTTCAGATTGCAAGTAGGTTTGACAAATGACTACCAAATGCAAATGTGTAGTCAAGTTTTAATAATGGCCAAAATCTGTCAAAGGATTGTGTTTCATGTAATGTAGAATAGGACCATTCATTGCAAAGACCATATGAAAGAAAAAATGAACATGACAATGGCAGTCAAATGATGATGAAAATAGTCATATAGTGATGGAGGTTAAATACAAGTCAACATGAAAACTGTGCAAAACATGAAAGGGTATAATGGCAATGATAAAATGATGACTGACGGCGTGAGGGTGACATATACAATGCGCTAGGGTGTGAACCATTCAAAATCTTCCAAATTCTTCATAAACTGTCCATACAATTGAAAACCCTTGAGGAATCATTTGCATGGTGAATGTAGGGTTTACACAATTTTCTCCAAGCATGGTTAGTTTCTTCAACATCAATGACATCCCAACTACATTAAAAATCCATTGGGCGATGATAAAAACCTGTTTGTACGCCGCCGGAGCTAATTTGAATCGAATCTGGGCGCCCAACGCAATTTTCTGAGTTTTTTTTTTAAGTGGGTCGCACCCCCCTCAAGTGGGTCGCATCCATTAAGTGGGTCGCACCCATTCAAATTTACACTGGCCAAAACGCACAGGTGGGTCGCATCTACCAAGTGGGTCGCATGCGCTCAAGTGGGTCGCATGCCCTCCAAACGCAGTCCACACTTCTGCAAAGCACGATTTTGGCCTCCAAACACGATTTCGACTTTACCTTGGCGAATTTTGTTGAAATTGATTTATGCTTGCCATGTTTATATATGAAGAAAATATCTCATGCAATCAGATCTGACTTCAAATGTGTTTTGAGAACCCACTTTATAATGTTTCTGCATTTTTACATTTGGCTTTTTAATACAATATCTCTCTTTGGCTTTTCAGATTTTTTGGACTGATAAATTTGCTATCTTCTGCAGGGATACGGCACTTTAGCTTAGGAAAAGATCAGAGGCTTGTGAAGTTTCTTCACGGTGAAATGAATACAATTTATTACAAAAATGAAATTAACAATTTCTAGTTCCAAAACAGAGTTTTGGACTAGAAATGTTTTCAAATGCTTATGATAAAAAAAAAAATATGAAATCAAACTTATGAAACCATCCTCATAGCCTGCGGGCTTTATGACATGTATGCAAAAGACTCGGAAAACCCTAGACTTTAAGACTAAAGACCTTTTTGACGAAACTGATATTTAATGACCATGAATGAAATGACGATGAACTTCAGTACTTTTTGAGATTTTTTTTTTTAAATAGCCCTGCAGGTACAAACATGAGGAAACAAAGGACAACCAGACCCCCTCGTCAATCAGTGGCATGTTCCTAGCGAAATGCAACGAAGTGGAACAAGCGAGACACCTAAGAATGAATATGCAAACGCGAAACGATCTCTGACGGAGGGCTGTATGGACCGACTCTAACATTGGCTCCAATGGGGATGGTGGCTCCATGGAGATGCCAAGAACAGCAAATCTCTGGGGAAGTCAGACAGTGCCTTCATCCATTGGGCAATGGAATCATTATTTCAATTGATAAAACAAAAACTTTAGACTTATTTATTGACTGCAGATTTGACTAAAGACTGACTGAAATTTGACCAAAACTGACATGACTTTAAAACTAAAAGACTGATAAAACTAACTTGACAATTTCAAACCAACCAACCTCCATCTCCAGAATTATAGCCTTCGCTCCGGGCCCCAGACTGAAGATGAGAGATCAGTACACACTTGCAATGAAACATAAGTAAAATGATGTGTACAATGATGATGAAATCAGCATAAAATACTCAGAAGTAATATCGCTTCAGCAACCGACCATTGATCGGTCCTCCAGGACAATCATCTCCATTCATTTCTTTGAGAAGAAATGCATTTTGACCCCGATACGCTGCAATCTTAAAAGGACCCTTCCACAGATTTTCAAATTTTCCGTGCTTTCCCTTATCTTCATTCCGAGCATCCCATTTCAAAACTACCTCATCCAACTGAAACTTATCCGCTTTTGCCTTTCTGTCGTAGATCTTCTTTATGCGCTCCTGCAACTTGAAAGTATTTTGAAACACCTCCTCTCGTGTCTGCTGTAAATGAATCATCTGATTAATCCTCCGCTGCATAGGATCTTCCTCACTCCCAGCCTCCTGAAGCAATTTGACCACCGGGACAGCCAGTGAAGTAGGAAAAACCGTGTATATTCCGTACACCAGCTCGAAAGGAGACATGCCAATCGACTTTTTCTGACTTACTCTATCAGCCCACAGCGCATTCATTAATTTCTTATGCCAGCCCTTTTTGTTGATTTCTAGCAATTTCTTAATGATATTCACCAAGGACTTGTTTGAAGATTCCGCCAAACCATTTCCTTGCAGGTGGTAAGCGGTCGAATGTCCCAAACTGATATTGTACTTATAGCAAAATTCAACCATCCTTTTAGACTTGAAGGCCGCTGCATTATCTGTGATTATTTTGCTAGGACACCCAAAACGTGACAGAATATTATTTTCAAGAAAAGAGATAATTACCGCATCCGTGGCCTGTCGAGTGGGAATTGCTTCAATCCACTTGGTGAAGTAGTCCGTAGTTGTCAAAATCCATCTATGCTGTCTGGAAGATGCTGGATGAATTTCCCCGATAAAATCCAATCCCCACTGCTGGAATGGTGCACTAACTTCAATTGGTTTTAGAGGCAAAGGCTGTAGTTTCTGCTTCCCTTCGAAAATTTGACACTCATGACAATTTTTAACAGCCTTGAACACATCAGAAAACAAAGAAGGCCAATAATACCCCGCCCTTAGAATCTTATTCGCTGTGGTCTTCCAAAACAAATGACCTCCACAGTCACCTTTGTGAAAATCCTCCAAAACTTTTTGAGCTTCCTCCTCTACCAAACAATTCAACAACATACCTCCAGGGTCTTTCCAATATAATGCAGAATTCAGAATGCAGAATTTAGCAGCTCTTAACTTCAATGTTCTACTCTTATTTCTAGGCATCCCGGGCAGTGGAGACAAATTCTGAAGCACGTATAAAATGTCAGCATACCAAGGGGAAGAAACAAAAATATCGGATACCTGAACTGACGTACTTTCCTCATCTTCATCAGACATGGCAGCCATCAAATTTATGTCTAGAGCATGCAGATTTGTTTCAGCCATGAGCTTGGCGAGTCCTTGTCCTTTGATCAGCTTGGTTGGTTTAATCTCCACATCGTATTCTAACAACGCAGCGATCCACTTACCCCTTCTTCCCTCTGGATCTGCCTATACCAAAACATCTTTAACTGCTACGTTAGGAAAGTATGCTATAATGTGGGAATGCAGTATATACACTCGGAAATCTTTCAAGGCCTTTACAAGCGCAAGTTCTTGTTTCTCAATAATATTGTACTTCAATGCTCCATCCCTTATGATCCGACTGAAAAAAGCAATGGGCTTCTCAACTCCATCCCTTTTTTGCATCAGAACAGCTGCCAATGTGTGCTCAGAAGCAAAAGAAAATAAAATGAAGTCCTGTGTGTAATCCGGGCTGATTAAAATAGGGGCTGAGGAAAGAGCTATCTTTACCAAATTGAATGATTTCACTGCCTCTTCTGTCCACTTTACCTGACTGTCCTTTTTCAGCATGTTCGTGATTTCTCTAAGGTGTTATGCAAGATTTGGAATGAAACAACGCAGAAAATTCATTTTACCATTGAATGACTGTATTTCTTTCTTGTTCCGAGGCTGTTCAATCTGCTGTATGGCTTCAACACGTGCAGGGTCAACTCTAATGCCATCTTTCGATATGATGTGGCCAAGGAGCTTGCCTTCATCCATGGCAAAAAGGCTCTTTTTCGATTCAGCGAAATGCCATATTTTCTGCACTTCTGGAAAACAATTTTCAAATGATATAAATGTTCCTCATCAGAGTTTGAAAACACAGTTAAATCATCATGGTAAACAACCAAAAACACATCTTTCTCGTTGGCAAAAGCCATGTCCATTGCACGCTGAAAGGTAGCGCCTGCATTCTTTAAACCAAACGGCATTTTTGCATAATGAAATGTTCCCCAAGGAGTGGTGAACGCAGTCTTGTCACGATCATCTTCCTACACTAAAATCTGATTATAACCTGAGTATCCGTCGAGTAGTGACATCCTTGATGCTCCAACTACTCGCTGCAATATATGGTCCATTTTTGGCAGCGGATAATTGTCTTTTAATGATACCTTATTCAAATTTCTGAAATCGATACATAAACAGATCTCACTTGTTTTCTTTCTCACGGGCACCAAATTTGATATCCAATCTGAAAATTGGATAGGCACAATGATTCCTGACTTATAAAACCTATTTACCTCTTTTTCGATCGATGGTAGCAGCTTAGGATTGATTCTCCTCAACCTTTGACGAAAAGGATTCTGATTTGGTTTGATGGGGATAGTATGCTGAATGATGTTAGTATCATATGTTTTTAGATCTGAATAATCCCACGCAAATGCATCAGAAAATGAAGACAACAATTTCACATATTCTGCCTTTACCTTTGGTGACAATGACTTTGATAATTTTACCATCTTGGGATTCTCAGCTGTCCCAATATTTACCTCTTCAACACCTTTTTCTGTTGGCCTCAATATTGGTTTGCGGGCTACATCATCTTGATCAAACAACTCTTCCAAAGGAATCAATCCCTTAGGAATGATGTTATCCTTAAGTTGCAGCACTTCCATTTGGTTTATTTGAATGTCATCACTGCCATCATCATTTTCAGTATCTATGGAAGTGTCTTTGAACTTACCCTTATTTTGGAGAAAATCACTAATCTCTTCATCATCCTAAAAAACTTGCCAACACCGCTGATTGTCTGGAACGGTAGGGCGGTGTTTCACATGAATCTCGAATTTGTTGCTGGAATTCATCGGAATTTTAAGATTGCTTGCTGCCTTAGCAAGTCCATCAACAACACCATTTTGTATGCGGGGCACACATGTCAAAGTATGATCAGAAAATAACTTCAGAATGTCTAAGACTGCATTACGGTAAGCCCTCATGCGAGGATGCTTAGCCTGAAACTCACCTTTAACTTTCTTTATCACTAATTCCGAATCACCGTATACTGCAATCCTTTTCGCTTTCAGCTTCTTAAGAATCTTAAGGCCAGCAATAAGAGCCTCATATTCCGCTTCATTATTAGAACAGTCAAATGCCAGCTTGTAGGAACACACTCTCACGTTGCTCGGAACTCTATCAGGAGCGGAAAATGGACTACGAATCCACACACCAATCCCAGCACCGTCGCTGCCCACTGCGCCATCAAAATCCATGGTCCAAAGACCATCTTCATCGTCCTCTAAATGCTGAAATTGTACCGGCTCTGTTTTTTCTGTTTGCTGCCCATTGTCTTCAGCTGATTGCTCCACAATAACTTGTTTTTCTCTTCTTTCTTTTTGCAAAACTTCTCTAAAATTCTCGGTGATTTCTGGTATATCTTCTGCCTGAACTAATTGACTTTCTATATCATTAAAACTATCAGCAAGCAACAAAAATGACTCTAAGTCGGTATGTACATAATTTACAGGATGATTGATTGGCTTCTCTTTGCTAGTTATCATGTATTTCATCTTCTGCTCTCGATATAACTTTCTCATTTGACCGAAGACTGGGATTGTAGCATAAGAGAAATCTAACTGAAGTGTACCTTTCAACTTTGCCCCCCAAGATCGCGAAAGGAGCATACCAAAACGTGGAGGAATGTCCGCCACCACCACATCCATTAAGACATTCTTTGCTGGAATTTGATCTAAGCTTACAACCAAATCTTTGATGAGTCCTATACATCTCACACGGCTGGAATCAAATGAATATAGATCATGATATTTTCTTGTAATATCTAGTCCCAACTTTTCCATGATTGCCTTTGGCATCAAATTGTGCGAAGCACCCGAATCGAACATAGCATTGTGCAAAACATATTCATGCAACCTTAAACTGATATAAAAGGGAGGAACATCACTGTCAGGTGACTCACCATCTAATGCAGGCCCGAAAATCAGTTCTGGCTGATCATCCTCAACATTAACTGTATCAAACATTGGATCAAAGTTCAGAATTTTGGAGACTTGCCCGCAATAGCTACTGTTCTTCATGATTTATGTCAAAGGAATAGATATTTTTAATTTGGAAATCTCATTTTCCAAACTAAATGCTGAAACTTTCTCAACTTCTTTGACCGGAACTTCCTTCCTCTCAGCCTTGTCTTTCACTATGTTTGACTGATTTACTTTTTCTGCTGATGATACTTTACTAGCTGCTGGATCAATTGTCTCTTTTCCTTTCTTCTGTGGTATCGGTGAATCCGTCTTTGGTGCTAAAGCTTCTTTTCGTTTCTGAATTGGATTTAAGGGCACATCTCGGTTTCTCAATGAGTATTGCTTTTTTTGGGCAGACAAAGCATTCAAATATCCTCTTTGGTATTCATCTGACTCTTCCTCTAAATCTGCATCATTTGCTAGAATGAAATCTTCATCTTTCTGAACAACTGAACTTTCTCCGTATTCTTCATCCTCAGTGATATAGATAGGCAGATCATCGGGAGTGAAGAAATGATTTTGCTCACTTGCTACATCATCATCATCGTCGGAATCTTGACTCACAAAATTATGCAAAAGAGGTGTCTTAATCTGCTGTTGGGCTGCTGGCTCTGGTGGTCTTTGTTCACGCTGCTTTATTCTGAACTGTGGCTGCTGCTGGCCACGATAATTTGGATTCCGAATCTGCATTTCTGATTTGTCAAGATTCATTCTCTTAAACATTTTCTCCATCTCACGAATCAAGTGCTGTTCAGATGTAGATGTGGAAGGCTCTTCTTTTATCGTCACTCTTTTCTCTGCTTTCAACCGTGCTCTTTTATCGTTCAAATTTGCCTCAACACTAACATCGATCTTCTGCATATCTTCTAAAGTTGGCGGATCTCTATCACGAAGGGAATAAGCCATCTCCGGATCAAAGCCATCCGGGAATTTAAGGAGAGCAGATTTTTTAGACGGTCTCAAGTCATCTGGAATTGCATTATACATCGTATTGAATCTAATAATATAATCCTGAACAGACTCACCAGGATTACATTTGATGTTTGTATATTCTGAAGTAATCTGCAGCGGATCCTTTTTCATCTCCCATCGATCTAAAAACTGATCCTGAAGTTCTTGCAATGTGTTGATACTTCTGGCTTGTAGAGCTCTGAACCATTTACGAACTTCTCCTCCAAAAGTTTGAGCAAACAATCTCATTGAAACATTTTCTGCATCAACTTCATGCAGATCCAAAAAGTCTATCATTTGAATGATGTGCTGCTGAGCGGATATACTCTGTGGTGTGCCATCAAATATGGGAATTTTGATTTGGTAATCAGCAGGCATAGGATCTAAATTGGCTGGTAAAGCAAGAGGTGCAAATCTGGCTGCCATGACTCTTGGCGGATTGATGATAATCTGCTGTCTAGGAGAAATAGGAGGACTTGGAGCAGTAGGTGTGCGAGGTATATGCGGTGGAGATGGAGGAGAGATTACTATGGATTGCTAATCAGAAAACTCAGGCTGAACCGGAATGGTAGGTATAAAGGGAGGCTCAGTAGGGATCCATGAACTAGATGCAAATTTAGATGGTTCAAAAGTTTGCAGATCAGATTCAGTGAATTCAGGAGTGTTGGTATCCACAATGGAGCTTTGCAATTGTCTATCCAAGTAATTAGAAACAAATATATATTGCAAATCTTCGGTAAACAATGGATCCGGAACTAATCTTGACAACTCAGTTTCAGAAAAATTTACAAACAAGGATGTTTCAAATCGTGCATCAAAAGGAATTTCATCAACATATATAATCTTCACAGGACAGGATGCAGATCTAGATAGCACTCTGGAATTCCCAAAACTCACTTGACTTTCTCTTTCAGAACTTTCTTGACTTCCTTGCCTTCTAAGGATCCTAGGAATCAGATTTGGATTTTTGAATACTGTTGGTGGATCAGGGTCAGGATTCGACCTAGTATTCCTTCTTGAAGCCAGTGTATTGATCTTCTCGGGATAAATTTCAAGGAACACAATCAATTATTTTCAGCCTTTCGACTTCTAGACTCAATCATCCAAAGGGTATAGAACGAATAAGTATACTGAGGTGATTTGCAAATCAAGTGCTGCACTCACAAGCTTACCGGAGATCGACTGAAGCAGCGTTTATCTACTACCGCTTATGCATAGCAAAAGCGTTTAAACTACAGCGTGACTTGACTCCTCAGACTCGCCAGGCCAACACATCAACAAACAGCCATCCAAGTCCCCGGTCATCATTCCCTTCTATGTTAAACTCCATTTTCTCGAAATTTGAAATGAAGTAAAACTCAAGGCTACATCAAACCATGCAGCCTGGCGCTAACTACGAGGGCAGGAGAGGGCTCTCTCCGTCAATCTCGATAAAATGAGCAATCGGGTACGAGATGACTTACAATAGGAACTGATTTTAGGCTAGTAAAGAGATAGGTATGTTTGATTTTTTGATTTTTGGTTTTTCGCTGGAGAAATGGGAAAACAAATTTTGGGTCCGGGGATAAGGTCAGACCTTTGCAGATTTCAAGTTGGGGCGAGGTAGGTGAATGTCTTGATGCTTTTGATTGGATATATGGACAGATTAGACCGACGAGGAGCTGAAGAGGACAAAGAAGAACTTGGATCCTCTCCAAACAGCTGAAAACATATAGAACTAACTGAATTCAAAGGCCAAGCACTGTAAACAATGGATTCAACCTTATTCACTCATTCAATTTAGTTCAGAAGCATAATGAAAGGATGGCATACATTAAACATGAAGAAGCTTACAGTAAACAAAGAAGAAACATCATCAAGAAACAGAACACCACAAGGATCCCAACAAATTAACCAAACCCTGATCTGCCAGCCAAAATATGAGAAATATGCAATGATAATAAAGTCTCCCAAGAATCAACACATAGAATGCCTGAAGTACAATATATGATCACTCTAACACCTTTCCCCACCTCTGGGGGTCGAATTCCTCTTAAGGGGATCAGTTTCAACCAATTCTAATCATGGAACTACAATCATGACATTATATTTACTCCCAAAAAGTGAAATAGATCTATTACATGAACACACAGCAGAAGTGAATCTTCTAGAATAGATAAAAATAAGCCAAAGTTACATTACCCAATATACATTTTACATCATAAAAACCCAAATTCCATCCACAAGAAAATTGGTCCATACTAGGCAGAAAATGCGAAATTTGTGATTCAGAAAATTAGTAAAAGACTTAAATTAGGTCGCATTTTAAGTAAGATGCAGGTCGCATTTTTCCTTTGAATTGAGTACTCAGAGCATCAAGTAGACACATGATAGCTCGTTGGAAAGCCCTGGATGTTGACTATCCAACCCAAGTGGAATTTCTGAATTTGGAGCTCATTTGACCCTCCAAACTTCTTTCTCCCAGAAGTACTTCCTGCTGGTGCAAAAGGTGGCAGCAAGGTGGTTTTCATGGTGTTTTCGAGCTCTTTGACCATCCAGATTTTGATGAAATGCTTAGGTAATGTCTGAGGATGCATAATTAACCATGAAAAATCCAAAAATGCAAAAATTTCCTCCAACAAGTGTCCCAAAAAAAAGTGAGCATATGAGGGTGAGACCCATATACACTATGTTTTTGACCCAAGGCAAAAATGACAAAATTTGCCTCTGGTACCCAAATTCGAGGACGGAGATCCTCATCATTTATCTCCCGCCAACAATGAATCTCGGCAAATCAGAAATTGGACAGGCCTTTATGAAATATGAATTAACCACTTTTAACCTCCTCTTCAGAATCTTCATTCTCGCTTTGCAGACATGCATGCGAGCCCAATAATGGCCTTTCATGTGACGAAGCATGTCTTTGTCTTGATTGGCCTTCGCCAACAATTTCTCCAGATGAATGTTCACATGTGTGAGTACAGTATCTCGATCAGCTGGTGTCATGTCACCAGGTCTCTTTCGATTCCACTGTCGGTCCTCACGGATTCGACGCAGCTCATAATATGTGAGCTCATCCTCAAGCTGTTTGTTGCGCTGCTCCACACAGTTTATGACCCACTGAGCCTTCTGCAATTGATCTTTCATCTTGTCATTCTCGGCCCTTTGCTCCTGGATGACTTCCCTCAGTTTCGAGCTAAGAGAGCTCGCATCAACATCAATGACTGTGAAATTTGTGTCCCGGCCTCCTGATGGGCCCTCATCACATCAGCCTCTTGCCCACAATCACCCTTCATACATGCCACCTTGTTGAGAAAAGTGAAGACCCCTTCCCACCTCATGTGGAATATTACTCGCTCTGGCTGATGAAGTCGAAGCCAGAACCCCTTCCACCTCACGTGGAGATAATACACAGAGTATGACCTCAAATAAGGCCACCGGCCTCGCTAATATGTCAGAACCAAGGAGCGTATATCAACCTCGGGCATGTCTAGGCTAGTTGTGACTCCTCTGCATCATGAGCTGTCTCGGAAACCGTGCAACGCTCAGAAAAAGTCTCACAAGTAAATCCTCCCAAGTGATACCTTGATGTGCGCCCCGATTTTAACACTATGATCTTGAGTCAGCTTGCCAATGGCTTCTGCACTCTTCTTCTTGTATTGGCTCGTCCTTCTTTGCACAAATCACCATCCTCTCTATGTTGTGATACATGAAGTACGGAATCTTCATCATACGTACCCTCGTGAAGTGCATCAACAAACGGACATGGTACGCAAAGAGACGCGAGAATCTGCCTTCGCAACTGAAATACCGAATGATGAGTTTCATCAGTGGTGCAAACTCATCCTTCAGGAATCTGAAAGGAAAACTCGCTGAGAATTACCTCATATATCCCTTGATCCCGGTTTAATGTATGGCTCATAGTGGAATTTCTCTAAATGCTGACGTTTGTTCCATTCCTCGCCCATGTTTGGTATGCCAGTGGCTTGAGCAATAGTCAAGGGTGACAAAATGAAATCAACCCCGGCAAGATTTACCCGGCCATCCCGTAAATGTAGAACAAACAGACGAGCCAATTCACGATGAAGCCGGGTTTGTGCAATCATCTCACAAAATCGGAAACATGACAAATACCGAAAACAATCCATTGCTAGTGGACATGCCTGCAACCGAGCCAAAGAATTAGGCTCCTCTCTGCGATGATTACCACCTCTGACAACTCTATGAGACCCCCGTGGCACATTACCTTCAGTCGTGGAATCACTGCCTGACCCTTGCTCATACACTACTCTGTCTCTGACATGGCTTTAAACAAGATATTGGCAATATGTATACTGATATAAGTGCAGTGAAAACAGAGTTATAATGTATGTTTCAACACCCAATAAATATCCCCCACCGTCAAAGCACCATAAGGAAACAAACAATGATAACAACTATGTTTTAGGTGGATTGAGACAGAAGCACAGTCTCTGTTTTAGGTGCAAGTGAAATTTGACAAATGGTAGCAAGCAGCCTTTAAAATATCGGATAAACTTTGTCAAAGGGAAAAATGAATCACAAGACTGTGTTTTTCAATGGGCAGTGAACAATGAGTATAAGAACGTTTTTATCATTGGGCAGTGAGACGCAATATGACCATGTTCACCATGGAACACAAGCCATGACAGTGGTGAAACAATAATGATGACCACGGTGGTATAATGGGTGTGAAAACAGTGGGACTTTGACAATACACGCAAAGGTAGATATATCAATGATATAAGGTGGGAAAAAACTCATAAAACCATTTCATATACATTTTAAAACCCTGAGGAACAAATCTGCTATGACTGTAGGGTTTTACTCTTCCATTCAAATGTTTAAAGTCTTCAAGATATCACCAACACATTAAAATCTACTGAGCAATAATTTAGAACCTGTTTGAAGGCAGCTGGAGATGATTTAAATCGAAACTGGGCGCTCAACACAACTTTTCTGAACTCTGTTATCAAGTGGGTCGCATGCGATCAAGTGGGTCGCTTTTGCCAAGTGGGTCGCATGCGTTGTAATTTACACTGGAGAAAACGCCCAGGTGGGTCGCTTTTGCCAAGTGGGTCGCTTTTGCCCAAGTGGGTCTCACGACCTCCAAACTCTATCAACGATGCTCCAAAACTCGATTTCGGCCTCCAAACTCCAGATTTCGACTTCTATGCTGCGGATCTATGCAAATGAACTTGTTTGACATTTTATACATGATGTAAATATCTTTCACAATCAGATTTGATCCAAATCTATTTGATAACCCATATTACAATGTTTTTGCATTTTCACATTTGGCTTTTTAATACAATATCTCTATTTTAGCTTTTTTGAGTTTTGAACTGATGATTTTGTTGTCTCTTGCAGGGGTATGGCTCTTTAGCTTAAGAAAAGATCAGGGGTCTGCATTGAAACTTCTTCTTGGTGAAATGAATACAATTTATTACAAAAATAAAATTGAACAATTTCTAGTTCCAAAACAGAGTTTTGGACTAGAAATGTTTTTAAATGCTAATGATAATAAAAACATGAAATCAAAATTTGCGGAACCATCCTCATCCTGCAGGCTTTATGACATGTATGCAAATGACTCGAAAACCCTAGACTCTAGGACTAAAGACACTTATTGACATTTAATGACCATAAATGAAATGATGATGATTTTGAGTGATTTTTTTGAATTTTTTTTTAAATAGCCCTGCAGGTGTAAGCATGAGGAAACATAAGACAACAGACCCCTTCGTCAGTCAATGGCATGCTCCTAGCGAAATGCAACGAAGTGGAACAAGCGAGACACCTAAGAATGAATATGCAAAAAAAGAAATGATCACTGACGGAGGGGTGTAAGGACCGACTCTAACACCATCATCGGGATTGGGCTCAAAAACTTCCAGAGGCTCTATGGGCATACAGAACAACATGGCAGAATACAACCGGGTTTTCACCATTCGAGTTGGTTTATGGGAAATCCCCGTTGTTTCCAATTGAATTTGAAATAATCACGCTAAGAACAGCTCTAGAATTTGGTTTAGATCTATTAGATGCCTAGAAACACCGATTGGCTCAGCTTAATGAACTTGATGAAATACGTTCAATGACTGTCCAACGAACTACTACTATTCAGCAGCAGAGAACGAAATGGCACAATAAGTTTATCAGAAACAAGGTGTTTTAAAGTGGAGATTGGGCACTACTTTATGACTCTCGTTTTAAGGATTTTAAGGGAAAGCTTTGCTCTTGGTGGATGGGACCTTATGAGGTGAATGTTGTATTTGATGATGGAACAGTCAGGCTAGTCACAATTGACGATACACGTACTTCCTTTATAGTCAATGGACATTGCTTGAGACTATACCACCGGCCGACCTCTAAGGATGCTTTTATTAAACAACTCTCTGAGAAATCTGGTTTGAAGGTTATTAGTGCAAAGAATCTTTCCTCTGCACCCTTGTTGTAAAAATAAAATTAAAAAAAATAAAAAAAATTGTTCTATTTTCTTGTCTTTTTGCAGGAGCTACGACTAAGGAGTAAAAATCAAGGAATTTTCATGTTGTTGTTACTTGGTTGTTGCTACTCCGATGCTGCTACACTAGATGATGTTACTTGGTTGCTGCTACTCATGTTGTTGTTACTTGGTTGCTGCTACTTCGATGCTGCTACACCGAATGTTGTTACTCGTTGCTGCTACTCATGTTGTTGTTACTCGGATGCTGTTACTCTGATGTTGCTACACTGGATGTTGCTACTTGGTTGCTGCTACTCATGATGTTGTTACTCCACTACTGTTACACTAGATGCTGTTACACCGATGTTGTTACACTAATGTTGTTACTCCGTTGTTGTTACTTCACTGCTGTTACGACAGATTTTGTTACATCGATGTTGTTACATCGGCGTTGTTACACCGATGTTGTTACTCCACTGTTGTTACACCAGATGCTGTTACACCGATGTTGTTACACTGACGTTGTTACTCTGATGCTATTACACCGATTTTGTTACACCATCCACCTCATTACTCCGCCACCATCCTACCAACCATCCCATCATCCAGGTAGGTCGTTAGGTACGCCTCCACGTGACTTTTACTGATTTAATTAAATATCCCATGTGAACATTTTAATGCCGCGAACGTAAAAAATTAAGTCGGGGGGGGGGGGTCGTCATGCCAAGGACGGTGTAATAATTACCCCATAAGTTAAGAATGACATCCCGCTCATGGTACACCTTATGAATCACATCAATATGTGGTATCATCATTTAAATCGTATTGGGATTTGAAAAATGTCTCATCCACCCTGTACGGATAATTATTATTTCTATTCTACCACACTTACCATACTCTTTTATGATTTTTCTTGGTTTTCAATAATTACCAACCGTATTTACCATTACCACCTGTCCATTTTCACTATGTTTTTCCTCCGAATTCGGTACCCACCACCTTGCCCAACGGTCTGCTACTATAGGAAGTGTTGCTAAAAGTCTCTACAGTATGGGTAGGCTAGCTGTGTGGCATGAACTTAAAACACAGTTTCAATTCGCAGTAATCCAGAGGTTTGGCAAGTTTTTGTCGACGAAGGATGGGATATCTACTTTGACAAATTGCAGGGATTCGATGGAGGCATTACAATGGAATTCACACTCAATTTAGAGGAGAATCATTCGTGGGTTAGAGGTCTGGAAGTTCTTGTTACAGAGGAAGTAATTGCAGAGTTTAGCGGGCTAAGAAGCAGGGGTAGCAATGGTTTGCTCGGAAGGTTTCTCTCCCGGAGTTTCTCGAATTGTTTTTGTAGGAAGGAGAAAGTGTAGTTCAATTGGGTAGGGGATACGAGTGTAGAACTGTACCGTATCCTTGGAATGAAGTTGTAGGTTTCGTAATCAAAGACATTACTTGCGAGGGTCGGGCCTCAGCTCTGTTCAACTATCACTTTAAAATTCTAACGCACCTCCGATTTCCACAGAATCAGGTGCATCCACTAAACATGCCATTTTTTCTATTGAAACAACTGCAGCATATGGCACAGTCTGCTCGGCGCTCCCGCCGGATGATGGCAGTACTTTCTAACCATGGATTGGTGTGATTATTGGTCATGCATGCAATAGGTAGGCTGCGGGTTTCTTGGGTGGAACTCTGCGGATCCTCAGAAGAAGCAATAGCAGCTATGATTGCTGCTAGAGAAGAAGAGCTAGTTTCTCTGGCTGGTCAGGTGGAAGAAGAACCTTCAGAGGAAATTAATCAAGAGGAACTCGAGGAAATGGAAACAGAGATTGATCAGGAAGAACCTAAGGAAGAGGAGACGATGATTGATCAAGAGGAACCTGAATAAATGAGTATGGAGGAAATAATCGGCAACGCAGTCGAGGCTATCACACAAGAACCGGCCTCGCTAGAAAAATCCACAGAAGAGGAAATAAGAATGGAAGAGCTGATTAGCGGCATAGACGAGGCTACCACACAAGAACTAGCTTCGCTCGAGGAACCCACAAAGGAAGGGATTATGGACATTATGCAGGAAATTGATATTGTGATACAGTCGGCAACCTTTTCCGATGAAGAACAAAGGGATGGAATTGTGGATAGAGAAATGGCAAGTGATGATGTTTCGCAAGAAACAACATCACCTGCTCAGATAAAAATGGATGTTGATACAATTGGGGGTGCTACATAAGAACCACCCCCAATTCGGCTAGAACAGGAGGAGTCAACCCGCAGAATTGATGTTGGACCTCAAGAATCGGTACCAACTGTGAAAACGAAGGTGATTCCTGGGGAAAAAGAGGCTAAAGAAGGAATGAGTCAGGTGTTCGATATTGTTCCACAAGAACCAGTATCGACCTATGAAGAAGAAGTGATAAGAAAAGGGCAAGAGGAAAGAAGGGAATTGAGCCATGGAATCAATGCTGCTCCACAAGAAACAGCATCGACTCTAGTTGAGGTAGTAATGCATGAAGTTCCGGTTCAACCCGAGAATGATGATGAGGGGTTTGTTCCCTGTTCTCCGTTCTAGTCCCTGATTCCTAGAGGGGAGAGGGGATTTCGCTCGCCCAAACAGTTAGTGGAAGAAGTCGTTATTCCCCCGGTATTGAAATTTTTTGACACGGCCAAGGTTGGCCCAGACACTACTGAACTGGAACAATTGGAGGTTCACCAAGAAGACATAGTTCCTGTAGAAACATCGGAACATAGAGGGGTTAATGAATTTGTCGGCCAAAAAGTAGAAGTTTCCAGAAGAAATGTAGAAGAAGTAGGACCTGTGGGTTGGGGGCCCAGCCAAGAGGGTTTTTCAAAAGAATCTGGAGAAGATTCCGGCAGCATTCCGCCACCTTCTGAGCCTGTCATAGGTCCAGAACCTGAATTAACTGTTAAACAGGAATGGGTCAAATAGTGCGAGAAAAGAAGGTTACCTCTCAAAAAGAGGTACCAGCTGCAATTTAGTGAAACCATGAGACTGAAAAGAGAGGTTCGGATTTTGAAGAAGCAAGTTTCACGTTTAAAAAGGAAGGTAAAAATCTACAAATGGAGGGCAATAAAGCCGAAGATTAAAGTCTCTATTACGGCTACCTAGACCGGCCCAATCGAAGAATTGTTTGAAGGTCGAGAATTTGTATTGGCCGCTGAAGTTAAAAAATGGCAGTCTGCAGCGAGCGACCACAAGAAAGAAACAACTAGGGTTCGAGAATAGGCTGTTGGAGTCGTTAGAGGGTACATAGATCAGTTATACAAGTCTCGGCTAAAGCAGGCCAAACAAAAGGCTAGGATAGAAGAGTTGGAAGAACAAGTTCAGTTGCTAAAGACAAATAAGGAGAAGATGTTCTCCCTAGCACAACAGGTAATGGCCTGCAGACCTCCTGCACATAGCTATGCCTTATTCCTTCATGAACAACTTCTTTTCTTTTTTCTTGAAAGTATATATAAGGAGATTTTGTACGAAATTGAGGACCCCATTCAATTTCTCTGTATTTTAAAAATTCATGATGTTATAGGACAACAATTAATGTGTGAGCTCTACATGCATGGGTATTATTTAAAGTGTGATCAGTCCTTCAACCCGGTTCCATTCGTGGGGGACATCCACTTAATGGCTTTCACCTCCTATACCATCAATCAGACTAAATGGAGAAAGGCTTGGGATACATTTGAATAAAATCAAGTCGGAAAGCCATTAATGGTGAGAAGAGAGCATGGTCAGTCCTCGAATATTTACAATAAGCATTATACCTTTCTACAGATTGAGGACCATAAGGAACACATGACGGCAACTCAGAAGTGGTGTGTTGACCTGTGTGTCAGCTAGATTACGACATTCGCAAGGAAGCCCTGGACAATTGTTAGAAAAGATGGATGTTGTCTTCTTCAGCCGTCAGGGGAAAAGAACCAGTTGGGGCACATAAATTTGCACGTGTCTTGGAAATAATGCTGCGTTATGTGGCATGCATTCATACTTGTGGGGTTAGATGGATGGGATTGAGATTTTGATTTCCCCTTTTATGGCTGCCAGCTGAACAGTATACTCATGCTTATAACGTTGAACCCGACTGGTGGAAAGACGTTGTTTTGATAGAAGGATATAAGCCACCAGGAACAGAGATGGTTGTAGAATATGACCTCACACAACTTCATGCCAATCACAGTCAGTCCAATCCGGACCTAAGGAGACGATGAGCTGCATGAGGACATGCGGATAGACCAGTTGGGGAGAGATGATGGGCACCGGATTTATATACTTTCTTCTCTCATTCTTACCCTACCTTTCTATCTCTTTGTGCCGTTATTTATCTTAAAAGCATGAGGTAAAACCCTTCTTCCTATCTCTTATGGGATATTTGATTAATGACGTACTTGTCATGGAGGTTTTACCTTTTTACATATTAAATCCTATATTTCTTTAGATTTGGCTACAATAGGCGTGTCGCAGCCGCAAGTCAAGGCACAACCCATTATTTCCAGCATCTCCCTTATTTCTGCTACAATGTGACAACCATGGGTGTATCAGCGCTACCTTTGGCTTTCTTACAGTTTCTTGCTGGGCAATCTGGTTTTCGTTGTAACAATATGTATTTTTGTAACAATGAGGTCGTTGGGAGGAATTGGGGGTTTCAGGACTATGGTATAAAGAAGCCTACGGGCTGTGAATCGGGAGACCTTTACATATACACAGATTTTTGTAATTAATCTTTCTATTATTAATTGAATATACAACAGCTCGTTGTTTCTCCTGTAATCTTTGAGTTTCCGCAGCCCCGATCCAAGAGTTGGGCCCACTCTTGTGATCAGGTGTTGCGTTCTTATTTATTTTATTGCAGTACTGTGTTTTGTGTGATTCTTTAATTGCTGTTACAATCATGTTAATTGTTGTGGATGTTTTTTATTTCTGCAGTCCATTTATTGTTGTTACAATGGTATTTGTGTTATAGATTAAACCTATGATCTACAACGGACCATGTGCTTGTATCTGCATATAATTTGTCGTTAGTCTTGAAATAACTAACGCCCTCGGGTTGATAATTTATGTGGAAAAGGATTGAATCTTGTTCATATCCAAACACCAACAAATATCATCATCTTGATTGTTCAACTCTGCATGGATAACATCAGATCCATCTAAAACACAATTAAGAAATAACTCACCATCATCTTTACCTTCAGATCTACTATGTTGTATCACATTTGGTTCTTTTGCACCTTCGTTTTTTTATTTCTCCTCTTGATGATATGTTCAACTTGCACTAGGGGGTGGATCTTATTGGAATAAGATTATTCCTTCTGAGAGGCCTTTCTATTCTTCTTCTTTTTGTTCTTCTTCTCACTATTGTTACTACCGATCTCTTCTCCATACAAGACTTGCAATTTGTCCCATAAATCCTTTGTTGATTTGACATCCATTGACTTCTCAATATTTGCATTGTGGATATTACTGAATATCACACACTTTTCTTGAGCATTCTTCTATTATACTTACTTTGAATGGGGATCTTTACCATAACCTTCAAACATCATACTCTAAACATCATATCCACAAGCTAACAACACATATTTTACCTTACCCTCCATACCCAATAACTTGCAACATTGGGTAGGGGCACACTTCAATGATCCATCAGACCAAAAAAAAATCCAGATCTACCTTCCAACGGCCAAGTTGCACCTGAAAGCACCTGCTCTAATACCAACTGTTGGGATTTTGACAATATTGAGGGAGGGGCATGAATCAATATTCTACCATATGGATCATAAATTATAATTTTTACCTTTATTTACAATACAAGCCTCATAAAAGGAGTATATCGCCCATTCATTACAAGGCTTATCACAATACAAGACAATAAAGCACTACTCTCATGATAAAACACTAACAACTCATATACATGGCAGCTACAACTCCAAAGACATCTTCCCTTGCAAGATCAAAATAATTTCAGCAACACAAAATACACATCCATCGTAAAGCTCACTACCCCACATCAAAATCAACACATATGCTCTGTTAATTACACAAGCTCTAAATCGTGCAACATCAAAACCTAGCTCCACTGTGTCTCCAACAATTTAATGCTAATAGGAGCCATACACACTACCTCTGGAATTTTTTCATAACATAATGCTTCAAGTAGCTCGCACACCATACATGGCTATCTAGTGATCTCAAAACATACTCATTAGTGAATAATTCAATGCATAAAATGTATTCTTCAAGCTGTAATCACATTTTTGTAACATGAGTTCCATCCATGGCACAACCATTTAAACCAATTACCCAATCACCGAATTGGACTAGATCAATTCTCACTAATTACATTCCACTTTGTCTTGATAATTTTAGACCAAATAAAATGTCGTTAACTGATTCAAATCACCTTCAAAAATGTTGAGCAAAATCCTTGGAAAAGGCCTATGGTTTTTTGTGTGCATTCATAGATCGCAAATTTTTCACCTACATGTATTTGTGAGGGCAATTAAAGGCAGCCATAGTATATTTTCATGGACATATAAAGGAACGCTAGAGCAAATTATGAAATTTACGCTTGAAGAGGCAAGCCAGAGTATATGTTTTCAACATTAAATTCTTCATCCAAAACTGCTAAACTTGCTTCAAGTCACCTGCACACATTCTTCCAAGCATTTTTACACCTCCAGAACACATCAGAAAATAATATCAATTGTGTATAAGCTCCCATAGTTGTTTGAAATCAATGCCTATTACAAGTTGACTCGTCCTTTGAAACAAATTCCAACACCATACTACCAACATGAGCTAGGCTAACTAAAAGTATCCAGCAACTAAAGGGGGCATCCCTCAAATTCAACATTCTATATTTTTAATGTATTCCCATGTTATGATAAATGTGTTAGGTCCCTATAATACTGGTGTATCTCCTTATTTTTATTATTAGTATAGCCCCCTTATTGTTATTTCTCTACCCATGTAGTCCCCATATTGTTATTATTGTGCCCCATAGAAGCCCACTATTGTTATCATTGTGCCCTTACATTTTTATTGTTATGTCAGCTAGGATTATATTATGACCCATTGGACTCCTATATATAGAAAGGAGGTTTTGTCATTTGTATCATCCAAAAAAATTTCATTTATGTAATGTAAAGGAGGTTTCCCTCTCGAAGAGGCTTATTTCTAAGGCATTGATCTATCTTTTCTTCTATTTTGTGAGTTGGTTCCATAGAAATTGGTATCAGAGCTTTGGATTAGAGGGTTTCACTGCTGCAAACAGGTCATCATGGCATGTTTGGTATAAAAAACAATTCGACAAAATTTCATAAGTAAAAAAAAAAAACCCATTTGAGCCGAAATCCTGAGGACCATTGTGTAAAAATTTTAAATCTTGGTTCTCTATATTTTCAAAGATATGATTTGAGGAAGTTAGGGTTTTTGCAGGCTCTCGAATTTCATCTCAAACATGTGACTATGGGAAAATCGACATAAATTTTGTTTCAAACATCAGATTGGAATTATGTAATAAGTGTCTGAAAATGCATGGACTGTAGTTTCTTGTGTATCAATTTTATAGTCGAAGGTCAACATAGTGACATGTGGCACACTGTACAGGTTCGCTCTACTGAACTAACCCATAATTAAGACATTGTGGGAGATTGGGCATAGCTTTGCCTTGAAGAATCCAAATTAGGTTTTACCTGTGGAATTGGAAAGAAGACTCAAAGGGATACCACAAGACTGAATTTTAGATCTTGGAGATCCTAAATTACAGAGTTACAATCGTTTCAATATCGAGATCCTAAAAGAAAGAAAAAGGTTTGTATTTGTTTTTTAAAAATTGCATAACTTTTGTTTGAAAAAGTAGTTTGAAGTGATTCCAAGGGCTTATTGAAGCATATATATCAGTATTGGGTTTTATAATGCCTCCCAAAAATAATTATACACCCAATAATCCATCAGAATACTCTACTATGATGCATGAACAGGAAGAATTACAGTATAATATATTAAAATTGTGATACCAAGTGCAACAAATTTCGATCTCACAAAGAGCAACCAAAGATGACATAGATGGTTTAAAAGCAGACATGGAGGCTAAGGTGGATGGTTTGAAGGATGAAATGAAATCTAATATGGATGATCAAGCAGTGGAATATCACATTGAGCATCAACAACAAGATCTCCAACTCTTAAAGGATAACCTAACTTTGGTATAGAATCAAATGAAACAATAGGCAGATCAACATCGCAGTGAAATAAGTTTTGATGTAGGTGACTGGGTATTTTTACGGCTACAACATATAAACCAATTTCCCTCAAGCAAGCTAATAAGTATAATAAATTATCACTAAAGTACTATGGTCCTCACAAGGTGCTGCAAAATATTGGTGCTATGGAATACAAATTGGAGTTGTTGGCATCTTCCCGAGTGCACCCAATTTTCCATGTTTCATGCTTAAAGAAGGTTATAGGTGACAAACTCCCAGTTCAAATAATATTTCTAGAACTTGACGAGGAAGGAAAAATCATATTGGAACCTGAAGTAGTCACAGAAACAAGAACTCGACAACTACAAAATCGATCAATTTCAAAGCATCTTAGCAAGTGGAAGAACTTACCCGCTGAATATTCCACATGGGAGGATGAGAATTTTATACAGAAGCATCCAGAAATAATCAAGAATTGAGGAAAACACTTGTTTTAAGGAGAGGGGCATGTTAGGTCCCTATAATATTAGTGTATCCCCTTATTTTTATTGTTAGTATCACCTCCTTATTGTTATTGTTGTGCCCATGTAGTCCCCATATTGTTATTATTGTGCCCATAGAAGCCCACTATTGTTATTGTTATGTCAGCTAGGATTATATTATGACCCATTGGACTCCTATATATTAAAATTAGGTTTTTTCATTTGTGTAATGTAAAGGAAGTTGCCCTCTCGAAGAGGTTGATTTCTAAGGCATTGATCTATCTTTTTGTCTATTTTGCGAGTTGCTTTCATAACAAAATGTGCATTGTTTAGATATAAAAACTCAAACTAAAACAATATAGATATTTATAATGTATAACTACAATAGTAATAAAACATTAAACAAGCAAAGGGCATTTTTTTCTCTTTCAGTTGGTATATTAGAAAATATGGAAGAAACATATTAAACTTCATTAAAACAATTAATCAAGATAAATCTTTTTAAAGAAGGGAATAAGGATCAAAATATTAAGCCCCAAGGGATAGCTCAAATGGTCGAGTTCCCGTTGCTAAAGACCTTGCCATACGGAAGGTCACGGGGTCAAATCTCCTCGACGCCCTTGGGGTTAGGCCCCGAAATTAAAGCCGACGATTGATCCCTTCGGGAGGATCTATCGGATTATTACCCGTGGATGTAGCGACCACTTAGTGACCGTGTAAATATGATTTCACATATACAACATCCACTCAAAGTTTCTTCATGAAAAGTAGACTACATAATCTGACTTTAAAATTTTTAAAAATTGTTTTTTTGGATTAAGTCTCCATAAACACAAAATTACACAAATTAATGGTCTTCAGGGACTCCATGATAGTGATTCAACAAATGACCAAACTCAAATAAAAATGCAACTTCTACAATCCCCCAATAGCACGGAGGATTTCATTGCAATTAAAGAATTTTGAGATAATAGAGTTTTATAATGTCAAACGGCATTTGAATTTAGGTGCAAATGATTTGACCAATAAAGGAGAAAACATGGAGCAAGGTATGTTGAACTAGTAAGGTTCAGTAATTTTCAAGCCCCTTCCATGACTAACGATTGTTATTCTCATGAAAACTGGCAATTGCACAAAAGAATAATAGATGATGAGAGTCTTCACCTAAAAATTGGTTGTCATAACGGAAAATTATATTCTTTTCTCTTTATGGTGGAGAGAATATCCAAGATAGAGCCCGTAGAAAGGCGATCCTCCATTAATATTGATATAGGATTGAAATTTCCACATTACACTCTCTCTTTGCTCCATAAATTGCATGGCAACATTTGTTAGGTCCCTATAATACTAGTGTAGCCCCTTATTTTTATTGTTAGTGTAGCCCCATTATTGTTATTGTTGTGACCATGTAGTCCCCATATTGTTAGTATTGTGCCCCATAAAAGCCCACTATTGTTATTGTTTTGCCCTTGAATTATTATTGTTATGTAGGCTCTGATTATATTGTGACCCCTTAGACTCCTATATATAGAAATTAGGTTTTTTCATTTGTACAATCCAAGAATTTTTCATTTATGAAATGTAAATGAGGTTGACCCCTCAAAGATGTTGATTTCTAAGTCGTTTATCTATCTTTTCTTCTATTTTGTGAGCTGGTTACATAAAATTTGGTATCAGAGCTTTGGATTCTAGGGTTTTGCTTCTTCAAATAGGACATCTTATAATTTTCACTATAACGTTTTTTCTACGAAGCTTCAGAATCTGAAATTTTTTTCCCAGGAAAAAGTCGTAATTTTTCATTAAGATGAAAGAAAAATTACATGTTACATTTTACATTTTACATATAAAAACCAACAAGTCCATGGTTCTATATCATCTCCAAAGAGGCTAATAGTAGTTAGATAACCAACAAGTATCAGTGATAATAAACCTAAACTAATCACAAATATGTACATAAATACATGGTAGCAGCTGAAATAAATAATGCTGATAATAAGTGTACTTTCAACATAATATAATAGATCACCAAAAATGATCATGATAACAAAAATGTAGTCATGGAGTGACTGCTCTCCTATCCTGTATGCCGTTTATGAAAGGTCTATGATAATATTGGAGCACTTGTTCCCCATCATGCTCTATAATGAGCCACCTGCCCCAATCTAACTCCGCTGCTTCTTTGGAAAGCTTGTCTTCCACTTGGTTCCTCTGCCTATAAATGTGAGTGACAGAGATAATGTCAAAAAATGATTTCAGTAGATGCACCTCCCTCAATAATGATAAAAGTGTGTGTATGTATGGCACTGTGTATGTGAATTGAACCAATTTATGACAATTTGAGAGTCTGCAAAAATATGCAGTATGTTGCATCCTTATTCTTGGGAAAAAAGAAGAAGAAGTCAAAGGCTTAGGAGTTCAGCAAAATTATTTGACCCTGGGCCCAGCCCCATTTTAAGGTGGAAGAAATGAGTGGCAATTAAATGTAAAACCACGCCCCCCCACACCCATGATTGTTTGACGCCCCGTTAAAGTATGCCCATGGGTGAGTATGGTCGATAATTTCAGGGATGATTTCCTTTTTGTAGGTGGGATGATCAACATCGGGAATGAGTCTATAAGTAGAGACAATGGATGAACACATGTGGTCCTAGACCACATGCACCCCTTCAAATTTGAAACGGTTCCGACAAGTCTAGATGCCCCAGGCGATCAACAATGGTAGGTTCTGAAGTTTGATGCAAGTGGCATCTTGCCACCATGTTGACCAAGCGACTAAAATAGATGTGCCTTGCCAGGTGAGTGAGCAACCCGGTGCATGAGAATTCGAGTGCCAAAAATCCCCAATAATAGGGCACTCAAGGAAGAGATGTTGGACATCTTCCTCATGAGAAAAACAGAAACATCATCTGGATGGACCCTAGATAGCCTGTCTGCGAAGATTGTCAATCATAGGGATGCAAATATTGTGGATGCACCACATGAGTAGTCGAGTTTTGTGAGGTGCCTACAGTTTCCAGATCGAGCGCCACCACCAATGTTTATTAGGAGGTTCCGTGGGTGCACAAAGTATGATATAACCAGCTATCGGGGAATATTTTCCTCTGGGTGAGAGAGCCCACAAGAGGTCGTCCTCATGATTCGTGAGTCATATGTGTGATGCCTATAATGCCTTAATGAACAGATCCCAATAGGGATGGCCCTCAATGGGAATCTGAAGATCCTGTGCCGAAAGCCAGCCTTGAGCATGGCAATTTGTCCTATGTGGATCAGCCACCTAAGATAGATATTGATATCCGGCATGATCCAGGTGTTGAATGATGTTTTGAGGCAGTTTATATTTCTTCCCGCTGCTCGAACAAGAGTCCACACCCAATCAGACCATAGATTCGGATCCAATGTGCCATGTCAAACCTTGTTGAATAAGGTGAGTAGACTTTGCAATGGCCTTCTAGATGATCGAGGACCCCGGACAGAGCTGAATGGAGCCTCTGATCCATTCCAAAGTAGTCCGGGGAGCGATGTATTTGGAGACAGTAACCTCTTTCCACAAGCTATGACCTGTAACAAGATGCCAAACCAATTTTTTTGCTAGGGAAGTGGCAAATAAGGAGAGATCCTTAATGCCCCAACCTCCCCAATCCTTGGGCTTGATGATATGGTCCCAAGCCACCCAAGCAAATATTCTCTCTCTACTAGAATTCCTCCATAGTAATTGTCTGCAAATCTGTTGTATGCGGTTGGTGACACCCTTAGGTAGCCAAGCAAGGGACATCCAATAAACAGGTATGGCTTCCAGGACTGATTTGATTAATACCAATATGCCTGCTCGCGAGAGCCACCTATGATGCCAAATATTGATCCTGCGCTCCACTTTGGCGATCAACCAATTCTAATCCTTGATCTGATAGTCGTTTGACTTAAGGTGGAAACCAAGATATTTTAAACCTTCCCTAATGAAGATGTGCTCAAATGGGAAGTTCCGCATGGCATATCCCTGTTCATGTGCCGAACATCTAGTAAAAATTATGGTGGATTTTCTGTTATTGGGAGCCATGCCAGTAGCTTTGCAGAAAACCTTTAAGATGTTATCAAATTGCGTATTGTCCTGACAAGAACCATCCAAAAATATAATAACATCATCCACAAATAATAAATGAGTCAGTTGTAAGAATTCATTTAATCGAATACCATGAATGTTACCATCATCCTTTGCCCATTTCATAAGAGACGAGAGGCCTTAAAAAACAAGGATAAAAAGAAGTGGTGAGAGGGGGCATCCTTGCCTGAGACCTCTACTAGCATGAAAGAAATCAGTAGTTGCCCCATTAATAAGGATGTTGTAAGTCGCATTCATGATACAACCCATAATCCAATTGGTGAAAGAATGAGGGAAGCCCGTATGGATAAGAATAAGGTGAATATAGTTCCAATTAACATGATCAAATACTTTGGCAAGGTCAATTTTGAGTGTAGTGCTCTTGAGTTTTTTGGTTTTAATGGAATGCATGACCTCTTGAGCAGTGCCAATGGCTTCATGAATCTGTCTGTGGTGGAGAAATGAAAATTTTTCCTTGGCTATATGAGTAGAAAGAATGGGTTTAATATGATTTGCAATGAGTTTGGATATAATTTTATATATGCAGTTATAGAGGGAGATAGGCCTGAAGTCATGAAAGGTATCAGGGTGATCTATTTTGGGAATCAAAGCAACGAAAGTGGAATTGAAACCATCATAAATGCGACCAGATATTCTACTTTCTTCAATGACCAGAAGGAGATCCCTTCCAATAAGTTCAAAGAAATGTAGATATAATTCAATGGGCCATCCATCTGGTCTAGAACTTTTGTCCTTCTTAAACCATTTCAGAACACCTTCTATCTCACCCATGGAAACCAGTGCATTGAGATCCTCCAATTGCTCTTCATCAACAAACCTATGAAAAGTTCGAGCAATGTGCATAATATCTGGCAGATTGATGTTATGTGGCACTTTGTATTGGTTTGTGAAATGCTGGATTCCCGGATCAGCAAGCTGAGCATGTGATTTGGCCACAAACCCAGTATTATCAGATAATTCCAAAATTGTATGAACGATCCTCCTACCTTTAGCACACTATTGAAAGAACTTGGTATTTTCATCTCCGTCTTTCAACCATATGGCCTTGATTTTTAATCTCCATTCCTCCTCCTTTTTACGAAGGATCGTGGCTCTAGTGGATTCTATTCCTCCTCCTTTTTACAAAGGATCGTGGCTCTAGTGGATTCTAGAGCAATCAGATGCTCTTTTGTAGATGTAGTATGGAAACCCAAGTAGTCTGTACCAGTAAGCTGAGTAATTTCCATTTCAATTCTTTTGAGCTCCTCCTCCTCGAGTATTCTTTTGTGTCTAGCCCATCTGATAGTGTGTGCTTTGATACGCTTGAGATTATCATTAAAAACCCGAACAGGTTCCCGATCTGGGAATTGATTGCAGTGCTGCCACTCCTTAGTGACCAGCGATTGGAATTATGGATCATGAAACCAACTAGCATTAAATTTGAATGGTGCATGGGGTTTCTGTTCTCCAGCAAGAAATTCCAAATAAATAGGAGAGTGGTCCGAGGCACCGCCCGAACCCACCCGTTGTCTTGATCTAGCCATGAGGTTATGAAGAGGCAGCTTGATAAAGTAACGATCAAGTCGACGAGCAAGTTTTGCCTCCCCCATGCATCTATTCCTCCAAGTAGGTTGCTTCTTTTGCATATTTATATCAATAAATTCAGCCAATTCCAATTGATTGGAAAATAAATCAGATAGAGGATCCAGAATGGCTTGAGGTCCCCATAATTCTAAGATCCCAATAGAAAAATTTAAATCCCCACCTAGAATGATGTTATTTTGATGTAGTAGAGAGCTTCGCAGAAAAGAGTCCCAGAAAACTCTTTGTTATTGCACAGACCATATACATTGATCAGGGTAAAGGGTAGTTCAAATTCACAAGTAGTAACTTCCACAACAATGGCGCCCACACGACCCCGGCAATTCATAATCCGAGTGGTACTGTTGTTTATGCCTAATTCACAACCCCCCGATCGGCCACGAGCATCAATTGTCATAAAATTACAATCCGGGAGGAGTGAAGATAAGATATTGGAAATGGAGGTACCATCCCCCAATGTTTCTTGAAGGAATAGGGCATCAATGCTAGAAGTGAGCAGAAGTCTCCTAAGTGTCGATTTCTTGTTTGGGTTGGCAAGGCCCCTACAGTTAAATGAGAGACAGATCATGATGGAAACACGTCCTTGGGTTTTATTGCTCTAAGAACTAATAATGAAGATTGTATACTCGCAACTACCTCCAAGTTGGCCCTGCGGATAGCCTTTGAAATCGCAGATGGTCTACCTCGCGATTTAGTAAGTGAGGGGCCAAGCTCCGAGCCAATGCCAAGGGCCGACAGGTTGGGCTGATGAATAGATGATCGCAAGTAGTAATGGTGCCCGATAGAAGACGAGTCTGAGGCAGTTTGTGGGGAAAGGCACGAGGTTGCCACAAACGTGTGGGGTATGGTGGGCGGAATAGTGAGGGGGAGCGATGCAATAAAGCAGCTTATGGAGTCCCGTGAAAAAATAGTGTGGTGAACTACATTAGACGATGCAGGTGCTAAATAAAAACAAACAGAAGGAGGGGGCGAAGAAGTACCTGGAATAGGAGGTGGATCCTTCTGAGTAGAGAAAATAGTATGGCTGTGAGTTCGTGCTTGAGTGATCGACCAAGATGGCAGTAATTCCTCGAGCTAAGTAGGAGCGCCAACCGGGTTCACCTCCGGTGTCGATACAAAACTGACTGGGTCAGTTTGAGTGGCCATGTGCATGATAGTCTTGTTGAGGGGAGCCACACCACCCATGAGAGGGCACTCTTTGTAAAGATTCCCAATCGAATGACATCACGACATCTAAATGGTACCCCCTCATAATCCAACAAATGCTGCCATACCATCCCATCAAAGAACATGTTGTAGTTATCATGGAGGCTATCCCTTGTGTCCAAGAAAACCAAAATGTGAGCAACAGAGATGATGCCCGACTCCAAATAGGATCTGTCATGATTTAGATAATGGCCAAAATCCTCCCCTATGTTGCGAAGGGAGGCTTCGTTCCAGAATTGAAGTGATGGGCCAGGCAAACTCATCCAAATCGATCCAACACCCGAATTATCCTTATTAGGATCAAATAGAGGGGACCATCTCTTCAACAGTACCAGATGCATCTCAATGTGCCAATACTTGGATAACACCTAGTCTACCAATGCGGGTTGAGAGAATGTGAGGGAAAACCAGCCCCTGTTCATAATCAGAACACCCGGAAGTTGTTCCATATGGCAGCGCCAAATCTCCTCAGTCCAAATATTTATTCTAATAGTGGTGTATTTTCTTCCGCGAACCTTGCCCACTAGTACAGTGGCCATTGTCATCTCTATATTTTCCATTCCCTTGTTTGGCCCAAAATTTGCGCTGCGGTTGTTCCAATTTTTGGTATGGCGAGGTTTTTTCTTGCCTCTGAGTAGATTCAGACCCTCTGTGGATGCACCCGAATCACCAAGTCCATCTGAATCAGAAGAGTGCTGCGCGTCCACAGTCAGAGCATTGAAGGGTAAATCCTCAAAGCACCCTAGTTCTGCAATTGGCGCGGTTGCAACAAAAGAAGGGTTTGGTTGCTGCGAAGTCTCCACCCCACCGATGAAGAGGTCCACGAAGGCAAGTGAATTGGCACTAATATGCTTTGTAACCTCAGCAACACCCGAGCCTGATAAAGGTATGTTGTGCAGAGGCAGGTCAGGGGTTTCTTGAGCCTATAGCTCCTAGAGTCACAGCACAGAAGGCAAAGAGATCGAGAAGGACGGAGAGTCCAACCGATTAACAATAGGGTCTAAACAGATCTCTGGTGTGACTTGCAGTGACTGATCAGTTCGGTGCGGAGACGGTGCTGACTCCATATCCACCATGGCAACCACATCATCACACGGACTGTCCCCCAAAATCTCGACACCCTCCAGGGGGTCAACAGAGTATTCGACCTCCTCCTCGTATCTGATCATGACCAATGGATGGAATTGTAGAGGTAACCACCATAGACAAGGAAGAAGGTCCCAAAATACACAGCTAGATAAGCAAAAAGGCCCACAGGAAAGTGTCGTCGGTGGTAGCCTCGATACTCGTCAATGCCTGAAGCTTCGCGGTGTTACAAACAATCGTTGTGGAAACCAAGTCACCAGAGTCTGAAATTGAAACCATGTGGAGTCAAAATACTAGTGAACCTCGTGTACAAATTTCAAATCTTGGTTCTCTATATTTCCAGATATATGATTTGAGGAATTTAGGGTTTTTGCAGGCTCCAAAATTTCATATCAAACATGTGACCGAGGGAAAATCATCATAACTTTTGTTTCAAGCATTGGATTTGAATTATGTAAAAATTGTCCGAAATCGCACATAATGTAGTTTATTTTGTATCAATTTTAGAGTCGAAGATCGAAACAGGGACACGTGGCACATCGTACAAGTTCGCTCTACTCAATCAATTCATAATTAGGTAATTGTGGGAGATCGGACATACCTTTATCTTGAAGAATCCAAATTAGGTCTGACCTGTGGAATTGGAAAGAAGAATCAGAGGGATACTACGTAACCGAAGTTCAAATCTTTGGGATTTGAAATTACGGAGATACAATAGAGTCAATATCGAGATCCTACAAAGGAAAGAAAAGGGTGTATATTTTGTTTTTAAAAACTACATAAGTTTTGTTTGAAAAATAGTTTGAAGTGATTCAAGGGGCATAGTGAAGTATAAATATCAATGTTTCATTCCAAAATGACTCTAAGCAAGAAAACGAAACACCTAGTAACTATATCTAGCTTCCTATACTGGATATAGTAACTATATCTAGTAACGAAACCATAAAACTATACTATGACACGTGAAGAAGAGGAATTGAACTGCTTCCTATATCTAGCTTAAGAGTGTAAAGTGATGGTTGCAAATAGATTAACTATCAATTTCTCTGGAAAGTTCCATAATATCAATCTAACCATGGGGGAATATGTATTGAATAGCCCAATGTTTTCCATTCCAATGGGTGGTGTTGATGTTGTACTAGGGGTTCAATGGTTACAAACTTTGGGTACATAAGCTTTTAATTTTCAAGAACTTTTCTTGAAATTTTTTTGGTAAGGAAAGGAAGTTGAATTAAGGGGTATCACGGGGAAACCGGGAAAGATAATAAGCTCTAATGGCATGACAAAGATTCTAAAGAAATAACAATGAGGTGTAATTGCACAATTATGCTCACTAGAGTTTCAAACATTGAAATCATCTTTAAGAGAAAATTCCAAGGTTCAAGTAGTGGAAAATCACATCGAGCATCAACAACAAGTTCTTCAACCCGTAAAGGATAACCTAAATTTTTCACAGAATCTAATGAAACAACCAATAGATCAACATCGCAGAAAAAGAAGTTTTGATGTAAGCAACTGGGTATTTTTACGGCTACAACCATACAAACAAATGTCCCTCAAGCAAGCTAAGAAGGATAATAAATTATCACCAAAGTGATATGGTCCTTAAAAGGTGTTGCAAAAGATTGGTACTATGGAATACAAATTGGAGCTTCATGCATCTTCCCTAGTGCACCCAGTTTTCCATGTTTCATGCTTAAAGAAGGTTATAGGTGACAAAATCTCACTTCAAACAATATTGCCAGAACTTAACGGGGAAGGAAAAATCTAATTGGAACTTGAAGCAACCACAGAAACAAGAACTTGACAGCTACGAAATTGGTCAATTTCAGAGTATCTCATCAAGTGGAAGAGCTTACCCGCTTAAGATTCCACATGGGAGGATGAGAATTTTATACAGAAGCATCCAGAACTACTCAAGTGTTGAGGACAACACTTTTTTGAAGGAGAGGGCATGTTAGGTCCCTATAATACTAGTGTAGCCCCTTATTATTATTGTTACTGTAGCCCCCTTATTGTTATTGTTATGCCCATGTAGTCCCCATATTGTTATTGTTGTGCCCATGTAGTCCCCATATTGTTATTATTGTGCCCCATAGAAACCACTATTGTTATTGTTGTGCCCTTACATTATTATTGTTAGGTAGGCTTTGATTATATTGTGACCCCTTAGACTCCTATATATAGAAAGTAGTTTTTTGCATTTGTATCATCCAAGAATTGTTCATTTATGTGATGTAAAGGAGGTTCCCCCCTCAAAGAGGTTGATTTCTAAGTCGTTGATCTATCTTTTCTTCCATTTTGTGAGCTGGTTGCATAATAGCATTGAACCCAACCTTGAAGGATAGGCGATCCCCTTTGTGATTGTAACTAAAAAACATAGCCTTGAACATTAAATGCCTCATTTGTATCATCACGAAGTGCATACTATGATTTAATGTATGAAATCTTGTGTGATCTCAGAGAAGCGATGGAGATAGATTATTTGGACGACTCTATGAATGCGTCAAGACATCTTCCTTTTGTCATTGACATCATGTTGCAATCAAGGAGACTAGGAAAGCATGTTTCTCTATATATCGTTCAATAATAATATACAATGGAACATTTCAAGTGGGTTTGACATAATAAAGGGATATTTGGTGTAATAATAGTTATTGTTCCAAGCATGCAAATGGAGAGTGATATCCAGTTTTCACTTCTCGAGTAGGAAAAAATAACCATTAGCTAGATCACCTAACTAAGGCAATCAAATACATCTTATCTCTATTTAATTGTTGAAGAAAAATTGAAGCAGGTGCAAATGGCACTTCTAGAGAAAAAAAAAAAAAAGTGACTTGTTGTAGAAAAAGTATGACGTGCTCCAAGCAATAATGGCAGCAGAAGTGGTTGTCTTAGACATAATATTGAAGTGGTTGGAGCCTAAAATTAAGCAATAAGAAGCAGGATCCCTTGTAGCCATGGCATTTAAGGAGAATGTGGTTGAGGAGACTCAACGAGGTGCATCCGACTAGGTACGTCTGAAGCAAAGTGAAGTAGAAGCGCCAACCAAGGATCCTTCTGATGTTGGTTCATCCAATTCAGGCTAGACGTTATGTTTTTTTTGAACTCATGTTTTGCAAATACATTTTGATATTAGGTGTTTTTTTGGATGCATTTAGAAGATATCAGTACAATTTCCTAGTTAATATAATGCATAGGTGGAGGAAAAGTAGTTGTTAGATATATAAAAACTATGAAGTATATGAAATTGTTGCATATGTAAACGTTTTGGTCTTGTAACCAAACCATATTTTACTGCAAATTCTTACCCACTATGTAAGAAAAAGAAAATATATATATTAAGTGAATCGTTTTCATTTCTCACTTTGTTGGCTAACTTAGTCTTTTTCCTACGTGCCATAACTAAACTAGATTTCCTTTATTGGTAACTAAGTTAAAATATCGCCGGATGCGGTTGCCTCCAGTTCTTGATGGGACTCTCGTCCCTCAACGCCTCCCGAGGCAGTCCTTCTGGGCAGGCCATCTGGCCTCCCACACTTGCATTTACAGTGGCATTCAAGTTGCCAACCCACGCCATCTTAATTGCTCTCTCTGGAAACGTCTTTGCAACGCGCCTTTCACTTGTTTCACCTCGGCTTTTGGCATGGATTGGAAGCATTTGCATGGAGCTTGCCCCGCCTGCTTGGCTATTGCATTTCACCGGGCCTCTTGTCCATCTGCCTGCGCAAAGCCTAGCGAGCGAACGCAGACAGGGCGACGGTGTGAACTGTTGTGTTGTCTGGAGACCATCCCGGAATTCCATTACTCGCACAGTAAAATTTGTTTCTCAAATTCGCTGTACAGCTCTTTTGGTCTGCCGCAGTCTCTGCTCCTTTGCCCATCTCATTTGCCTTCCCCCTCCGCCATGCCTCGGCTCCGCCATCGCATGCGATGCCGCAGAGGCTCCAATCGTGGCAGAGTTCAGCGTTCTCCCTCGTCGGATGATTTTCCCTGTCATTACTCCTCGGATTCTAGAGGTTGCAGGGGCAGATCTCATGGCCCTCTCTCTGCGCCTCCCTCTGTGCGTCCTCCGTCTCCTTCTGTCTTCCCCCAAGTGCCACCGATCCACCCTTCTGCAACTCCCTCCATGCCTTACCAGCTCACCTCCCCCTCTCTTCGCCAGTCCTCTCAACGCGCAGAGTTTACCTTCGACTACATGTTTGAACGACCGGTCCTAAAAGCTCACGTCACGGTTATGGTTTGTGAAGAATCTTCCCGCTTGGTGCCATCTCAGTCTGCAATGCCTGGCCCCTCTGTCGCTTTCCATGGTCCCACTGCACCTTGCCTCGCACCTGCATAATTCGCCAAGGACTCCTTGGCCCATTTAAATTTGGTTCTAAACGTTTCTACACAGGTCTAGAATATGGAAGGCGTGGACAAAGACAAGGTGCCTTCTTCAGCTGATGATGGGAGGAGCAACGACGAGTTCAGGTGTAGAATTGTTGAAGAACCGCCCTCATCCACAAATGCACAGTAATCTGAAGATGCCCCAAAGGTTTTTGTTCTCTAGATGCAAGGTCTTTATGGTATTTCTGGTTTTCCTGCTTTTTATCCCTCTGCTTGCAAAGTGGCATGCTATATTTTTTATATTTTTGACAAACAGTTTGAATGTAACGTCGGTTTCCCTTTCGAGGGCAGCAATTCTCAATCTCAATGGACTGGTTTCCCCACTGTGGGCAGTCCAAACTATGAATTCTCATGCAGTCAAGCCCTGTGCTCAGGTTCCACAGCTGAGACAGAGGCAGTCCTGTACTTTTATGTTAAATATTAATAGATTTAGTATTACTTAGAAAAAAAAAAAAACTAAGTTAAAATATGGGGAATAATTGAAATACCTTGATAGCACACCTTAAAACTCTGAAAATACAACGTAAATCCTCTTTTCCCATTACCGCAACTACTGGTAGCTACTCAATTACTTAGCAGAGTTATCAAAATTTTGATTAAATCATGCTAACCATATAGAATAGGTTAGTGTCAATCACACTTGACAAGTGTTAATTCATAATTTGAACAGTTGGATGTATTTCCACCCACTTCATTAAATAGGGACACATCAATAGTCTAAAACCACAAGTGGTTTTTGGCCTATGGCGAAGCAGTTTCATTATATAATGAATGTGATTGGTTTGTGTGTCTATAAGGCAATCAACAAATTAAACATTATACAACTTGTAGCTCCAAAATGAATAAAATTCATTCAATGAGTATCTCAATCCATAGTTAGATTAACTCCTTACAATTATTATGCTACTTCAGACACACAATGATTATATGAATAGTTTGTTAATAAAAGATTTATAATTATAATTATAATTTTTAAAATGTATTTAGCTCGAATTTTTGGAATTTTTAAAATCCATTATTATCATGAGCTAATAGTTCATAAATATAGCCACAAATTGCATTTAGCTACAATAATTACTAATAAGAACCTTTGTTTAAATTCTTTTATCTTTTCTTTTGGATTGAATTAAATCCTGGATAACTATAAAACTACTATTGTAGTGTTTTATCTTCACTAAATATCCTCATAAAAGTACTTTTAAAATACTTCCAATTCAAAATTATACCTTGGGGAAAAACAAAATACCATGTAGATGCATTACTTTGAAATATAAAATGAAATAATTTATAAACCACATATTCATATTCGATGTTCATTAAACTAACTGCTAACAAAAATTTAGTTATGTGATCTTCATGTAATTCTTTATTGTTTAGATTTAGTTTTGGAAAAACTTTTATGTATGTTTCAGTAAGTTATGCTACTATCATGGTACAACCACTGCTCCCGATGCTAACCAAGGTCTTCTTTGGTAAACAACCATTTGTTTAGGTGGTGATGGAGATATTTTAGGGCTAGGTGGTTGTGAAGCTCTAGGAGTGTGTTGTGGACTATGTTTAGGTGGTTGCTATGGATAACCTTGGAGAATCTAGAGGACTCTTGTGTAGAGATGGTGGTTTTTTGCACTACCATAAAATACAATAGTTACTTCATTTAAATCAACTTTACCTTGAAGAACTTGAGATAATATTGAACCTAGTATTTTTTTAGAAAATTCTTCAGACTCAGTTGACCATTATTTTCTTAGTTGTTTACCCTTCGTTGAATGGTAAACTCAATAGGGGATTGACGAAGCTCCTTACTATGTGCTCTTGTAAGAAGTCATGATGAATTTTCTTGAGCTAATGAGGGATCGAACATTTAATATTCTTATGTTGTTCTTTTATTACTAGATTCAAATTGAGATGTTATAGTGGGTATGCTTTGTGATTCCGATCCATGCAAATGAGGTAAATTAAAAAATGGTTCTAGTAATACTGATCCAGAATGTTGTGAAATGTATTTGGACTGTCTTGTGGCTTGTTCCTTTTGAGAAGGCTTTGGGTTTGTTTTGGATGGCTTAGTTGTGTGTGATGCCTTTCCTACCATTCAAAAACATGGTCCTCCTTCGAATGCAAATTTCTTCATATCCCAGAAAAATCAACTACCAACAAGGGGAGTATCACATAATCAGGACCCCAATTAGACCTATTCTCATTTGGTATCATGATAATCATCGATATGTGAGCTTAGTTGCCACTAAAGTATATTAAGTATAAAAAAATTTAATGGTGAAAAGTACTGTAATTTAATCTACAAAACTATCTACTTAATTCTACAATGGCTATAAACTAATTCTATCTACCTATCCATCTATCTATCTATTTGATCCTAGCAGAGAAAAAAACTAAATAAATTAGATATGGGATAGAATGATAAATTATTATACCTGCCGCCCAGCAGGTATTACGCATCAGGTTTTCCCGTGATTAGACATTAATTTGTGTATGAGTAGAAATTTTTTATAATTTTCCAATAGTTAAACATTAATATTTTTTATTGCTTATTTATTTAAATTATTTAATTTTTTTTTTTCTTAAATTCTATTGGCTGCAAGTTTTCACTTCTTATTGCAAATTAAGGTCTTCCGCGATGGTTGTATGAGGCAACTCAAACTTTAATGCTTGTACAACTCGCCGATATGACTACTCCCCATGTGCTTGTACGACCTTCTGAAAGCCAGGATAAGGCTCATAACCACATAAATTTTGGAGGACTTGAATTCAACAAAACAAATGCATCACTTCAGATGTTCACTTCTGACCATGAAACATCTTAACGCTTCTAATTTCAAGTTAGAAAGCATTGTTAATACAAAACATATACCAGCTCACCTCAAGCAAAACAAAAAATGGAGCCATCATGAAAGCTTGGATAAGATTATCCAAAAGTGTTGGTGATCACTTCTACAAAACAATATATGAGATTCCAATTCCACGTATAACAACAATGAATAAAGTGTGTAATTTCACATGAGTACCTCAAATACTCCATGTCCTATAAATTGGGCTATCCAACAGACCAGTTGGGAAACGAGAACCACCTGAGAAAACAAAGCAACAGTCAATGATTAGAAAATAAATAAGTACATATGCCATGCTCTAAGGATGAGATATTGGCAGAGCGTTACACCTAGGTTTGAAAAGGATATGAAGCCAAAAAAGTATTGATTGCAACATTTGGCTCTAGCCTTTTAATGGTAATAAAGTTTCTAAATTACTATTGGGTAGAAAAAATTTATAATTTTCCTATAGTTAAACATTAATATTTTTTATTGCTTATTTATTTAAATTATTTAAATTTATTTTTCTTAAATTCTATTGGCTGCAAGTTTTCACTTCTTATTGCATGTGACTCCATAACTCCAGAATTAATTTATGAATGGTATTTTAACTTCCAAATGATATTTTAAGATCCCAAAAAAGTGGGTGCAAATGACGTGGAACGTCCAACACATCTAGATGGTTCAAAGAAAAAGAAAAAAAGATTAAAAATAAAATATATTTAGATGATTACCTTGTTATTGTTAATATATACATCGCTAGAAACTTCAAGTAGGTTCAATCAAGTCAAATTATCACCACGTATATTTTCCATTTTGAACAATAGATGTAATTAAAAGTAACAATTGTTTGAAGTGATGGATTCCAATCCTAAATCGCCATAGATATGTTCTTACCAACTGAATTAACAAGGCACTCAAATCAAATACTCATAAACACTCAAACTCAAATTGCAACATTTCTATATTTACATTAAGCGGCAAGTAGTAGCTACTTTGAAGCCCTTGTTAAATTATGGAGAAAATTCACAAACTTAATAATTGTCAAACTTATATGCATATGTATTGTTCAAAATATTTATTCATATCCCAAAATATGCTTGCTCACATATAATATAAGCTTATTTAACTAATTTAAGTAGATCGTGGAAAGGACTTTCATATGAAAATAATCAAGAATTGAGAAGAAAAAAAAAAAGAGTAAAAAAAAAGTGTGTGTAAAATCACCCCTTATTCGAGCTCAAAATGATCAATATATATATATATATATATATATATATATACACCTTCAATTTTATATTCAAAATTTGATAGAAATATATTATCTTTATCACAAAGTTTTCCAACCCATTTCATTCATTTTGTTTGTGTGTTTGTTATGTAATGTGAGTCGTGAGATGACTATCACACCTAACTTATGGCCTGAGTATCTGTAACCCAAGGGAATCTAAGCTGTCAAAATGGCCTAGGGATCACACCAGGCCTGGGCCACCCAACCCTTACCATGACTGGATTTTTTCCCACGAAGTTTCAAACCAATGATATTTTTACTACAGAGTGACTTAACAAAACACTTTGTCACCGTCTACTCTACGCTCTATGAAAAACCCATTTCCTATTAAAAGAGTTGATATAATAATTTAATACTCTATATTCTTGTTCAAGTTCCTCACATATTTTGGTACAAAGGTCTCATTAACTTAGGAAAAATGATTGAGAAAATCTTTCTCTATCAATAATCTTAATATTTTTTTAGCATTTATATTAAAAGAACTTTGGTTGTATTTTCTTCATAATGTTGCATGTGTCCTATCTTATATGGTCCATGAGTAAGAGATTTCCATCTTTTTCTCTATCTTTGCTGGTTCTCGTGCTCTTCAAGATTCTTATATTTTCTATAAATCTACAAAAGTAAATTGAAATCATTAATATACTTATTACAATCAATTTAAAATCAAATGTTTATAATTACAGTGATTAGAGCTAAACTATTTAGCTTTAAAAGATCTAATTTTACTCAATGTAATCTCTAATCAATAGGATCTGAATTCATTAAGTTGTAGGAATATATGATTGTTTGACAGATGATATATTGTTTTTCTTCGGTGCAATCAAATTGTATTTACTATATAGAGAATTATAAATTAAAATTATATTTAATTTGATGATTTTTAATTTAATGAATGATATTTTAATGTTTACGAGATTAAAAATACTCTGTTGACTTATGAATGAATGAATGTATGATATTTTAACGTTCATGAGACTAAAAATAGTCTATGGAACCACTAGCTTTCTTGTTTTGTGCTTTCTGTAATTGAATCCTTTTCTTACTCAAATTGATGATAAGTTAACCCAACCTTCTAATAGTTCTCTCACTGAAAAGACAATGCCATGAAATTGATGCTAATATACTGTAGTAACTATCCCTGATGCCTCTGAAAGCATCATATTCCAAAACAAAATGTTTTTCTGATTTCACTACTTCAAAAGTACAAAAAGTACATACCCTTTCTTCCCAAACTTCTTTAGTTCTCTTTCACCATTTCATTTCACACCACAATTAATATATATAATATATATAAGTTAGTTCTTAACATTAACACATGGATACATCAAAATTATTGATATGAACGTTTATCAACGTTTATGACACATACACTAGTTATCAATATAGCATTAGCATGTGGATACATCAAAATTGTTTAGATATCAACGTTTATTTATTTATTTTTTTAACTGGGACGATTATGTTTTATTGATAAAAAAAGACAGGTTGGGCAAAGCCTAATCAACCATTACATTCTTCAGATTGACTTAAGCATAGTATCCCACTCAGGGGATAATTGCCTTGATCGGTGTATCTGCATTTATACTGATCATACCATTTTGTAGTGTGCATCCTATATTTGCCAATATGTCTGCTTCCTTGTTTAATCCTCTAAGAATGTGGAAAATTTGAACCGAGAGAAATTCCTTCAGGATTCTATTCACTCTTGTTAGCTATTTGTTTAGCATTGGATCCTTAAGCCCTTTCTTGCTTACTATTGCTTTTATCAACATTTCTAAGTCTCCAAAAACTAAAATTTCGCTTGGATTTTCTTTTCTAGCCATTTGGCAAGCTTTCAATAGATTGAGAATTTCTGCTTGATTATTGGTTTTCAGTCCAAGACCCCAATTGAATTCTTCTTTGTTCCCATTCAATGAGAAGATCACCCCTCCCGCTCCTGACTTCCCTGGGTTGCCTTTTGAGGTTCCATCAAAAAAGATTGTGCACTTTCCCTGGGATTTCCACCACTGTTGGAATCTGTGCTATGGATCTTGTATCTGCCATCTTTCCTTTTGGATTGGGCATGTGTTTGCTGGATGTCTGGCCTTACAAGTGTAAGCATCCAACCACATCCTTTCTTCAATTCGGAGAGAGCTGTCATCTTTGACGAAAAAGTGATTCAAGGTTTCTAAGAGGAGGTTCTTTGCTCGCTCAACCACTTTTGCTGGTGGTCATTTAGTGTTATTGAAAATGATTTCATTACGGGCTAGCCAAAGCTTCCAGCAGACATACTTAGGGGAAACTATCCACACCCGATGCCATATAGATTTGCTAACTATGTTATGAGGGTAGCTGGCTTTCCAAGGGGAAAACATGATGTCAATTGAGCTTTTTGATGGATGACGAACATTCAGTCCCTTCAGAAATATGGACCAGACCTCCTTCGCAAACTCACATTCTACAAATAGATGATCTAAAGTTTCCAATGCGCATTTGCAGAGAACACATCGATGTGGGCCTGCTATATTTCTTTTACACAGATTTTCCTCGGTCAAAATTTTTTTGTGGAACAAAGTCCAGGAAAAGAAGTTAATTTTGGGGATGTTGAAGCTATCCCAGATCTGTTTCCACACAGACTCCGGATGAGACGATTCCTTTTTACTTTTCATCTGTAGATACCCTTGACTTGTCGTATACACCCGCGTCTTACCCCAACCCCATGAGTCTTCTTCTTCTGTGTGCACCTTAGCAAAATCATAAATAGCATCTTTAAAGGCATCTAACTGAGTTTTTAAATGCTCCGGGATTCTAGGAAAAGTCTAGCACTGCCAGTTCCCGTTGCTATCCCAGTCCGATATGTCCTTTATTTTCCTAATTCCTTTCGCATGTAACCAGGCTCTTAACTTAGATATTTCGTTAACTTCTGCTAGAGGGGGATGGCCCATGACATTGTCTCTCCATAGCATTGTGTTTTTTCCATCTCCAGGAATTCGGTACAGGTAGGATTTGAAGAATTCTATGCCTCTGCTGCACAACTTCCAGGCCTGTGTTCCTTTGGGATTTTTCTCCACTGTGAAGAATTTTATTCACTGATTTTTGAGGTATTTGAGCTTGAAAATCTTACTGACAGGGTGATTTGGCTCAACGTAAAGCTACCATAATAATTTGCAACCCATTGCTAAGTTTGCATGCAAGGGATCTCGGATTTGCAGTCCTCCTTTGGCGAGTGGTCGTTTCACTATGTCCCAGCTTATCAAGTGGAGTCTGTTATTGTTTCCGCGTCCTCCATTCCACATAAAGTTGCGCATAAGTCTGGAGGTTTGATGGGAGATTGCTTTTGGAGCTAGCATTAGAGAATCCTGATATGTGGGCAGAGCCGTGAGGATTGATTTGATGAGCGTGAGTTTGCCTCCGGTGGTGAGCTAGAAGCCTCTCTACGCAACAATTTTCTTCTTGAATTTCGATATTACTTCATCCCACAGCTGATTGAGCCCAGCGTTATTGGGAGACCCAAATATTTAATTTTATCCCAAATAGCAAATCCTGTAAAGCCCATATCATTTGCTATTTTCTCAATTATGTGTTGCTCTGTGTTCCAACCATACACAACGCTTTTCCTCTCGCTTATAAGAGCTCCCGAAATGCTACAGAATTTCTGGAGGATGTTTTTAAAGGAATTTGCTATTCTTGGAGAGGCTCCCCCGAGCAATAGTGAATCATCTGCAAACAGTGCATGGTTCACTGGGTCAATTCCTTTCTTAATTCTAATCCCAGGTATGCTGCCATCTTGTTTTTCCAAGGTCAACTTTCTACTCAAGGAATTTGCCATCAGAATGTAGAGGAATGGGGATAGAGGACAACCTTGCCTCAATCCCCTGGTGGCTAAAAAGAAATTAGCAGGTCTTCCATTTACCATGGGTGTGATCCATATCTTCTCTAAACAAGCTTTGATGAGGTTGATGAAGTCCTGACTAAACCCAAAGGAAGAAAGAACCCTATACAAGAAAGAGTGATTAACTCTATCAAATGCATTGCACATATCCAGTTTGATAAGCATACCTTGTTCTTTTCGAGAGTGGCTGGACTGCAGAGCTTCCTGAACTTGAACGACATTGTCTAGTATATGTCTTCCCTTCACAAACCCCCCTTGTGCTGGAGAAATTAATTTTTGCAGTAGTGGTTTGATTCTATTCACCAGTAGTTTAGCCACAATCTTGTAGGAAGCATTGCAAAGCGAAATTGGCTTGTATCTTTCGAAAGATCCTGGGTTTGCTTCCTTGGGGATTAAGGCGAGAAAGGTGGACTTTATTCTACCTCCGACCTTTGCCTTCCTCATAAATCCATGTATCATTCTAAGCAAATCTGATTTGATTAACTCCCAGCATATTCTATAGAAATGGATTGAAAAGCCATCTGGCCCAGGGGCTTTGTCTGGCTCCATGGACCAAACTATTTTTGATATTTCTTCTTTCGTAATTGGGCTCAGGAGCATGTTGTTATCATCTGTGCGACTAGGTTCAGAATATTTGTGAGGAATTATGTTATATCCTCCTCGCTCCCATCCCTTTCAGCACTAAGAAGGTTTTGAAAATGCTTTTCAACAACTTCCTTTATTTGTTCAAATCCTTTGCACACCTGTCCACTAGATGTAGTGATTTCTACAATATGATTTCGGGAAAGGCGAGCCCTATACTGTCTGTGGAAGTATGTAGTGTTTCTGTCTCCAGCTTTGAGCCACAAGCTGCGAGACTTTATGCGCCAATATTCTTCTTCGCTTCTAAAGGAACTATAGGTATTCCTTTGAGCAGAATTTTCTTTATCTAATTCCGTGGGGGAGATTTCTTTCTTTTCCAGTTCAAATTGAAATTCTGCCAGCTGATGGACTACTTCTTTCCTCTGACTGGTGGGGGATTTTAAAGCCTTCTTTATCCATTCTTTCAGGGCCTTCTTTTCATTTTTCATTTTTTGTTCCCACACAAAGCTTGGGGAGCCTGTTACTTCTTTTTCCCAGGCTGATTGAACTGTTTCAAAAAACCCTTCTCTTTCGGCCCAGAGAGGGCTAAAGCGAAAAGGAAGAGGGCCTAAGTCTTTTTCTTCCTTCAAGCAGAAAAGGATAGGTTTGTGGTCTGAGGTTAGTTATGGAAGAATCTTGGTGAAAATGATTCTTTTGTCCATCACGATGGAGATGCTGGTGAGAAATCTGTCTAGCCTTGCTGAAATATGATTTTCCCCTGTTCTATTGTTGGTCCAAGTGTATTCTCCTTTCACTGGCTTAAAATCTACTAAATCCCACTGGAGTATGAGATTTTCCACTGAGATGAGGAGAGGATCCATGGTGTAGAACCTGCCTCTCTTCTCTTTGGGGTCCATAATAATGTTCAGATCTCCTCCTATGACTATATTCTTTGGGTTGAGGAGTTCTAAATAGTCCGAGAGTGTCTTACAACACTCTCTCTTTTCAACATAATGCACAGGAACATACATATTAAAAAGAGCTAAGATGAAGTTGCTTGTTGTATGGCGCAGTTTGGTGTAGATCCAATGTTGAGTCTCATAGGATCTTTCTAGAGAGAAGGTGTTTTTAGACCAAAATGTGCCTATTCCTCCAGCCGAACCTCTAGCACTTACTACTTTCCCTGTATCAAATTTCCATTTTGTGTTGCTTGTGTTTAGAAGGGACTCCCCTTCTATTTTTGTCTCTTGAAGCATGAGTATGTCTGTGGATTTTATTTTCAATAGATCTTTAATGGCCTCTGCCTTAGTGGGATTCCCCAAACCCTTGCAGTTCCAAGAGACCAGTTGCATCATTTACAACTTGTTGGGGTGGGTCCACCTCCCTTGGGAACCTTGGGTTTGGTATGCCTCTCGAGAGTCATCTCAATGGTGGCTTGACTTCCAAGGGTTTTTTGTCTTTCTGATTCTTCTTCTCTGGTTTCCTTATTTGATTTCCTTTCGGCTATCTTTGATGGCTTTTCGAAGGTCTTATCATCCAAAGAGCCAACATTTTCTACATTCTTTTTCTTTTTTTCTTTTTTTAATTATGTCTGCATATGAAGGAGAAGAAGTACTGCCTAGAATCGGGCTTGAGGGAGAGATTTCCACTTTACTTGAATCTGGAGAGTCGGTGTTATTCCGCTGGGGGAGTCCGTCCCATTCTGCTTCTAGAGGTTTTGAAGGTGTTTTGAGAGATTCAAATGGATTTTTGTCCTCCTCAATGCTGATGGTTTCCTTGCTTCCTGTGTTTTGAGTGTTTCCACTTTCTTGCCCTGATTTGTTCCCTGTCTCTTTGCCTTTGTTTTTATTGTTCTGCCTGTTGTTTGTTGTTTTCTTTACTTGTTTCCATTGTTCTCCTTTATCTTTCTTTGTTGCTTCCTCATTTTTCTTCTTGCAGTATCTTGCGAAATGCCCGTATTCGTGACAGTGTCGGCATTTGAAGGGGAGCTATTCGTAGTCAAGCTCTTGGATGTGTGTCCAATCTGCAACCAAAAGTTTGATGGCTTCAGGTAATCCGACTCCCAGATTGACCTCTACACATATTCGGGCACAGGAGTATTGATCCTTCCTCGACGCTTGGTCTATATATTTGCCTAGAGCATTACCAATGTATTGCAGCGATCTCTGGTTCTAGCAGTGAAGGGCGAGGTGTGGAAGACACACCCATACTAGCACTGCCGTGGGCACATCCTGTGCTAGATCAAAATCTGGTGACCATTTATTCAGCTAAAGCCCTTGAGGGCCCATAAAATATGGCCCGTTTCTGAAGATCAGACTTCTATCTTCCGCATTATCAAACACAAATACAAAAAACCCTTTGCCAACAAAATGGCTTTTTATTCCTTCTGTAACCAGTGGTATCCAATTCCGTTTAACCCATTCTTCAACTGCTTTCGGGGATGGCCATAGCCCTGTGCACTGGTCGATGAGACCTCTTTCGGCTAGGTTCAGCGCTGTTCTGCAAGTTTCTTCCACAGGCAATGCCACCGTGGGGATGTTTTCCAATTTTTTGACGAATTTTTGCTGTGAACCAGAGATCGGTCGTTTCCCAGCAGCTGCAATAAGGGTCCTAAAAGCTTCGAGTTCAGGAGGCGAGGGAGGAGGGGCCTCAGAGCCACCTCTGAGATCCATTGCGGTAAAAACCACGCGAAGAAGGGAGTAACCAGCTGGGCGTGGCTAGGGTTACTGCAGAGCAGCCATGCGTGCGCTCAGAGGGCAGCCGATCACATATACACCTATATTAAATCACAATTTAAAAAATCCAGATATCAACGTTTATAACATATACACTAGTATTGAAATTTCTACTGAAGAAAATTGTGAACACGTTAACCTACTCTTATATATTAACGTACTCTTATATAATTAATTGTAGTAGAAATTCTCAAGTTAATTTTTTAACTATAAAATCTGAACTATAATGTACGGTTTTAATACATTCTGTTGCAGTTTGGGATTTCTTTTTAACATTTTGTAGGACCCACACATGGGATTCTCAGTAAAACTCTATAGAAATTGTCTACCGAGCCCGTGAAATAGCTCGGACGGCAGAAAATTGCTAGAATCCAATCAACTAAAACTCGAAAAATCAAGTGTTTGGAGTGTTTAGAATCCATTTTTGATACTGGAAATGGATTCAACACTATCAAAAACCCTTAGAACACTTAAAATATTAAAGTTTAACAATTGTAAACAAAATTCTGAACAATTTTTTGCCGGATTTTCTGAAAATCATTGCCGGATTCTGGATGAAAACGCGACCTTTTTAAACTACACGAACTCTATATGGTGCTCCATTCTCGCACGACGATACAATTCGGTGCAGTTTGGGATTTCTTTTTAACATTATGTAGGGCCCACACATGGCACTCTCCAGAAAGCTCTATATGGTGCCATTCTCGCACCACCAGACAATTCGGTGCAATCTACAGGCGCTATTTCTACGAGAACCCCGTCTTCCTTTGCTCAAAATTAACTGGTAATTTAAAATCGCAACTCCGAATTCATTCTCCGCTATAGTTTTCAAGAGCTCGAATGGCTACGTCTTGTACAGGGTATTACATCCTTCAGCCTTCGACTCTGCGCTTAAAATCCTTCTCATGTACAGCGTTATCCATTGCTCGGCTCTGTTGTGTAAGAAATGCACACTTACAGAAGAGAAGTAAAAATCTGTACAGGAAAAGGCCACTTTTGTGGGAGAAAGTGGTAAGCCGTCGAGCTCTAACGTGCAATTTCTTCCGGCAACCTGTGGAAGAGGATAAAACCGCCGACGACGATGAAAGAAATGGAGGACTCGAACCTGAGCGACCACCTTTCGACTTAAATATGGCCGTAGTTCTTGCTGGTTTTGCCTTCGAAGCTTACACAACACCCACGGTGAGCATATAAAAAGTTTGTGAATTTAGGCTTAAATATGCTGAATAACTCAGTGTCAATATAAATAATCCAGTCTACTTTTACTTATAGAGTTACAATAAATAATTGTTGGCGAAAGGTTAGGGTTAAAGATGTTAAATTGGAAAATGTCAGGTAAGTAAGAGATTATTCTCTGGATGTTGTATGCAAGTACCAGAAAAGTGACAAACATCTTTGAATTACTGTTTTATAATTGTAAAATATGCGTCTAATTTTTCAGGATATGGTAATTTCTGATGAACAGATTAATTTTCAAATACTGTATGATAATTCAAATGGTTGCAATGAAATTTTGAGGCTTAAATGTGTTAAATACAGGAAGAGAGAAATGCTCTGTGATATGATTTTTGACGTTGGATTAAGCTGCCAGAGACATTATCTTTTATATACACATATACTGGATTAATGTTGAGATTTAAAAACAACCATATCCAAGATGAACACCGGTATTGGTTTTTTTTTCCACAGGAAAAAAGGTGGACTTTTCCATTACTTAAAATCAAAAGGTTGCATTTTGTATCCAATCCTAATAAAAAGCTTCAGAAGCCTTCAAAAAAGCTGCACCATGGCATTAGAGCCAGCCAATCCTCTCCCATATAGGATAGGAAAACAATTAAAACAAGTCAACATCGGCTATCAAGGGAATACAAACTAAAAGCAAAACATTAGTGGGAAATTCAAGACGGTATAATCACTTCGACAAGAGATCTCTTTCATCCATATTTCTGGTCAGTCATGACACCGGTGGCCACTCTGGGCACCTTACAATGGGGTACTCGACACCTTCAATAGGATTTGAGCTTAAAATACCATGGGTGGTGTTAAACCATGGTATCCCAAAACCATGTGTGGGAAGCCATTGACTAAGTCAAGATTACTTAACTCAACTGTCCCCACTTAAACTTGGCTTCGAGTATAATGGGTCAATTTTCAGCACATGATACACAGGTCTGCACTCAAAGAATTAAATAATCATATAGGTGAACTAAAAGATAGCTTAAATACCTATCCAAATTAGAAGTCTGCAATCACCAACATTTAGAGTTGATTATTCAAGAGTCTAGACACATTATATCACGAGATTCAATCAAACTGGTGGAAACAAAATGTTTAGATCTTCATAAACAGAAATCTGAAATCAGATCAGCAAGCAGACCTTTAGCAGCAGTCACATGTGAGTCTGTTATTAAATGCAGGAAGAATTACATAGCTCTACGAGGTTACAAGCTGCCACAGTCTTGGTTCAACTATTTGCTCTAGATCACACTTAACTGTGTCTCACATATGTGCTAATTCGTGTGCCCAACCTCATTTTTGATAAGATGAAGGAAAAGGCAGTTGCAAAAATGGCCTCATTTCTAACGCTACTAACCACTGCATCTGTCACTCTGGCACCTCACTGCATCAACTTCCACTGGTCCATCTTGCTACTGCTGCTATGGGCTCCCGTAGCAAGGTATTGATCCAGGAGGTGGACTCCTCAAGGATCTTGCCCATCTTGTAGCTCTCTGGGACTACAAAACCAAATCACCCCACCTCACTCTTGGAGGTATTTCGGTGATCATGGCAAATTCCTCCCCCAGTCTAGAGGACAACCTGTCGATCTTTGCAGATGCAGCTTGCTAATCTTGCCTCTCCTCTTTGTCCCTCTTTTTTAGCGGACATTGGGTAGTTTAGTGACGAAGTTCACCACATCTGAAGCACTTGATCTTCGAAACGTCCCTCTTTCTTCTGCGCTGCTCCTGCTGCCCCTTTGATGTGAGGGTTGCATTCTCCTCTTCCTTCACCTTTGCCTTCGTCCCACTACTGTTGCTGCCTTCCATGGTGCTCTTCACCAAGTCTCGCCTCAGTTCTTCTTGCTGCAAATCTGCCCACATCCTATCCCACTTTGGCAGTGTTTCTCTGCCCAAAATACTTTGGACAAACACTTGCCATTCTTCTGAGACTGAATTCAAAGCTATACACACCATCTCTATAACCTGAGGCTCTGACCTTACGGCTGCCAACTGATCTCGGACATCCTGAAGTCTGGTGAGGAAGTGGTTTGTGCGTTCTCCCTTTTGCATACGTGTGCTCCTCAATTTTTCTTCCAGATACATCTTCTGCTGATTGGAAGATCCCTCGTACAACGTGGCAACGGAGTCCCATATCTCTTTGGTCATTCCCAGGGCCACTATGTGAGATATGGCATGATCCCGAAATCCATCAAGGATCATTCTCTTCGCCTTGGCCATCTCTTTCTTGTACGTCTTCAGTGGATCTGGATTTGCGGGGACAACCAGCACATTATCGATGTAGGTTTTGAGATTGTGCTCATCCAAAAGGAAGGAGATCCTTGCCTTCCAGATCGCGTAGTTAGACTCTCCACTTAATTGATCCCGATCTCTCAACCCAACTGATGCCATCTTTCCAAATAACAAAGTCGAACTCTGCATCTAACCCTCTGTGCAACTACTGACTGGCTATATGCACTCCTTGCTAGAGTGGGCAAAACTGCTCTCGGCTACTGCTACTCTGCATGTAAAAATATAATTTCTTGGCTAGAAATTCTCTGAGGATAGAATTCTCTCAGTGTGCTTTTCTTTCCTCTTGACGCTTTTTTGCTCTAGATAACTGTTGCAGAAAAACTGCGTCCCAGCTGAAGATCTTCTCTGCGTGGAAACTGCTGCGCTGCTCCCACTGCCTCTGACAAATCTCGATCTGGTAATTTTGTGCTCTATCAACTCACTCAGAGACACAAATTCCCCCAAAAGTTTGCCCTGTTGGCCTCTCGACTGCGCAACCTCTGGGGCTTCAAGTAGCCAATTACGCAGTCCCTCGAATCACCTTTCTTCCCTTCTGCAACTGAGCTCTCCGACTTCTATCTGTGCTCTGATACCATGTGAAAATTTTGGTTACCTAAATCCCCTATTGCAGCAATTGATGTTAATTCTTCTAATTGTTTAATTAAGTAAACAATTTACTTGTAGTTTCCTATGACAAATATCGAATTAAATTCACTGCAACCTACACAACATAAAATACTGTGGAAAACACAACACAGGAAAGATAGAAACACACACACACAAGTACACCGTTATTTTTGGACAATCGTCCTCGGAAAAACCCAACTTGGGAAAACCAGTTCAACAACTAAGGGTTTTAATATTATGGAGTAATAATCTGAGTACAATTCATTGGATGCCCAATTGGCTATCCAATACAGAGAAAAATTGACAAAAAAGATAGTGAGAAAATCTCACACTGTCACGGGCAATCTGAGACTGATCTGGACATGAGAAGAGCTAACCTACGCTGTCTCTGCGCAGTATCTGCGTTTGCTTATGTAGTCACTACGCCACAACTCCTGGGATTCTGTCACTCCTCCTGATCTCCTGCTGACTGGAAACTCGACCCTCTGGCCCTCCGGACTCACACCTTGACTTTTGACACTAGATCTTGATTGTCTCCCAGCAAAATTGCGGACTCCCTCTGAAGCTCTGCGCTGCCTCTGCATGGCACTGCGTTGCCTCTCTATGGCTCTCAACATCTTCTTTGCCTTGCACTCCTCGAATCTGGAAAACTTCCTTCAGTCTACTGTTTCTGCCCCTCACTGCAATGATCTCACTCGATCTCTCTCTAGCAACTCAACACTAGAACAACACTAGAACACAATCCTTGCTAAGAGGGAGTGTTAGTTTTTGTAGCATCGGATGTGTTTTAGTGAAGAAACTTGGAGGAGAGGCTAGAATACATGAGATCTCCATAACCGAGAAATCGTTTTTGGAAATTCCACCTAGAGATGACTTAATTAGATTATTAATCTATTTTTTAATGTTTCCTAAGTTTAAACTTTGAAAAACTAGTTAATTAATCATAATTAATTAAGTCAAGGTGAGAATTCTCTAGAAACTCACATGGATCGACTCCAATATGATCTTGGCCCTTGATTAAGTTTTAATCTTGGCCGTTAGTGCTCCAACAAAAGATTATAAGAAGAAATCGATGGGCACTTGGAGAAGACACTTTTGGGGTTCGATTTCCTTGGCAGTTCGATTTCCAGAGAGAATCAACAATTGCTGGAAAGCCATAGAAGGAAGTAAAGATAGAGAGGGGCAGGGATAGTGAGTTCGGATGAAAGTTTTCCAGATCCGGAGAGTCAGCTACAGGAGGTTGAGTTTCTCAGTGAGGCTACGCAGTCCCAGCCCAAAAGATTCAGAGGCAGAGTTTGATTTAGCCAGGCAAAGGGTGTCGATTAAGTTGCTGGAGGCTAGGAAGATTTTCGAAAGGGGTCAGCGAGTCATTCTCAGAGGCTGGATTAGGAAGACTACGTGATCAATTGCAGTTCTAGGCAAAGCATCTTAGTGTCAGCGCAGATTTGACGTAGAGGCTGACACAGGGGTTTCGTGGAACCCATTTCGAGCCAGTTTTAGAACTGGATCAGTGTTGGGCGAGACAAAATTTGTCTCACTAATTTTTGTGGCCAGTATTCCTGTAGTGGATTTCTAGTTTGGGCATCCAGTTGTACTCATAATTTCTCACTGTTGCATAATAAAAAAACCCTCAGCTGCTCCACTAGTTTTCCCACATTGGGTTTTTCCGGGGACATTTGTCCAAAAGTAACTGTGTAAAGTTTATGTGTGTGCTAGATTTTCTCAGTTTCTAGTGCTATTTTCTTCCATAGTTTATTTGTGAAAATCACAATGAGAATTATTTGATATTTGCCGTAGCAGAAAACAAATAAATTGTTAAATAAATTAACAATTAGAAAAGTAATTTCCAGCTGCTGTGATAGATGAAATTTTCACAGCTCCTTTAGCCACTTGTACTAAACCATCATTAAATACCTTGTTGTTAGGTCTTCCTTCACCCAACAGACTTTTGTTACCATACAATCCAATAGACTTACGTTGTCATACAGTCTATTCCTTGTACGACTATTTAGTTGTTGTCCTTTAATGTTCAGTTGTCAACAACATAATAGATCTTGTGAGACCCTTCTTCTGCTCTCAACCTTCCTTTTCTAGGCCAGGTAGACATTGACTAGGTTTGTTCCTAACTATTCCAGGCTACAATTGGCCTCTACTAGCCTCCGAACTTCAGTAGCAAACCTCGGTCCTCCTGCATGTAGTTTCCTGTGTCCTCGGCCAGACCCTCAGTTCTTTTTTCTTGCTGCCTACCCCTAAATAACCATCGACCTATAGATCTGAGCCCTACGGTTCTTCTACTGCCGCACGGCTAGGCCTGCGACCCTTCATCCTTGCGGCCAAGCCTGTAGCTTGAGCCACTTCCTGCAACGCCAGACCACCTTCTTGTGGCCTAACTTTGGCCCTCCTCCACTGAACTCAGCTCTCTTTGGGACAAATCACCTCAGTCTTCTTTGCTACAGATAAAAATCTCCCAAACTTGGATTCATGGACAAATTGTGGCTCCTCTAGGGCTTCTTTGCTCCACAAGATGAAGTCCTTCTCACTTTGTGATTTTCCACATGTTAGGTTCCTATATTACTAGCGTTGTCCCTTATTGTTGTTAGTGTAGCCCCCATATTGTTATTATTGTGCCCTTACATTAGTATTGTTAGGTCGGCTAGGATTATATTATGACCCCATGGACTCCTATATATAACAAGGAGGTTTGGTCATTTGTATCATCCAAGAATTGTTCATTTATGTAATGTAAAGGAGGTTGCCCCCTCGAAATGGCATATTTCTAAGGCGTTGATCTCTCTTTTCTTCTATTTTTGGAGCTGGTTTCATAACATTTGGTATCAGAGCTTTGGATTCTAGGGTTTCGTTGCTCCAAACAGGACATCGTGGCATTTTCGATATAAATTTTTTTTCTACGAAGGTTTAGAAGCTGAAATTTTTACTACGAGAAGTCGAAATCCTAAGGAACTTTGTGTAAAAATTTTAGATCTTGGTTCGCAATATTTTCGGAGATATGATCTGTGGAAGTTAGGGTTTGTGCAGGCTCTCGAATTTCATCTAAAAGAGGTGACCTTGGGAAAATCGTCATAACACTCTCTCTGAGCATCAAATTGGAATTCTGTAAAAAGCGGTTGAAAGTATACGGACTGTAGTTTCTTGTGTATCAATTTCAGAGCCGAAGGAGCAAACAGTGACATGTGTCACGCTGCACAAGTTTGCTCTACTGAACCAGTCCATAATTAGGTCATTGTGGGAGATTGGGCATAACTTTGTCTTGAAGCATCGAAATCAGGTCAGACCTGTGGCATTCAAAAGAAGATTCAGAGGGCTACTACAGGACCAAATTTCAGATATTGAAGATCCGAAATCACATAGATAATTCAGTTTCAATATCTAGTTTCTCAAAAGCAAGAAAAATGTGTGTATTGTTTAAACAAGTTTGCATAAATTTTGTTTGAAAAATTAGTTTCAAGTGATTCCAAGGGCATATTGAAGCACATATATCAGTATTGAGTTATACAATGCCTCTAAAAAATAATTTCACACAAATTAAGCCCTCAAAAAGCTATACTATGATGCATGAAGAGGAAGAATTGCAGTATGATATATCAAAATTACGGTACCAAGTGCAACAAATTTCGTCTTACAAAGAGCAATCAAAGATGACATAGATGGTTTAAAAGAAGAAATGAAGGCTAAGTTGGATGGTTTGAAGGATCAAATGAAAACTAATATGGATGATAAAGTAGTGGAAGATCACATCGAGCATCAACGACAAGTTCTCCAACTCTCAAAGGATAATTTAACTTTAGTGCATAATCAAATGAAACAACAGGAAGATCAACATCGCAGCAAAAGAAGTTCTGAAGCAGTCACAGAAACAAGAACTCGACAACTACAAAATCGATCAACTTCAGAGTATCTCAGCAAGTGGAAGAACTTACTCATTGAAGATTCCACATGGGAGGATGAGAATTTTATACAAAAGCATCAAGAAAGAATCAAGCGTTGAGGACAACACTTGTTTGAAGAAGAGGGGCATGTTAGGTGTGAAATTTTCAAGAAGGAAAATATTTCTGCAATACTTGGTTTATTTCTCCTACTTATGAGATAAGTTATTTACAGATGCTTTAGTAAATTCTGAAATAAATACATTTGCAGATCTTCACTATCATCAAGAGCATAAGAACATAAAGATAAATTACACAAGTAGCACAATAGAAACAACTATATGAACACAGTTATTTTTGGACAATTGTCCTCGGAAAAACCCAATGTGGGAAAACCGGTGCAGTAGATGAGGGTTTTGTATTTATCTTCAGAAATGAAAAGTACTGGTTTTCAAGCTTTTGTGGTTATCAATTGATGAAGAAGAATCCAGATTTTCCAGTGTCAGAGAATATATGTCGACGTTTCGATTCTCCATGGAGATCCATCTTCAGGACGATTGAATGAATAAATGAAAGAAGGACTTAGGTCAAATTTATAGAGAGGAAATTTTTTTAAAATGAGCTGACTGTTGACCACTAGAGTGGCACTTGATGATAATGAGAAGATTCCATGCCCAAGGATGAACCAAAAGACATTTGTACCATCAGATATCATCGGATATCATCAGTTCAACAGAGTTTTAAACTCTACTTCTACTTCTTATCATTTTCTCTTGTACCCAGATTCCACGCCCTACGGGGAATTGTAATAAGTGATGTTAGTAATGATGAGTTTTGAGTCAGTATTGAGTATGTAACAGGCCTAGGTAGTTTGGGACCTTGCCAACAAGTGAGTATTACTCTGGGAGGTTTTTTTTTACTTGGTTAATTATCATCTCCCTACTAGGAATTAATAATTAATTGAGATTTTTCCTTCAATTTTACCCCAAAGCCGGAGTACGGCTTGATGGTGAGGCCTTGGGTGACTCCTAGTGTCTAGAGTCAATGTATATTACCATACTAGATCACACAAATATTTTGTGGAATTTGGTTAGGTCTAGGTAGTGATTGTTTAATTTTTTAGATTTCCCGCAAGTAGAAAATTGCAATAAAAATTGTAATTGAATTGTAATAAGTGTTGTTTAGAGAAGTTGTATGGAGTATGAGTAATCAAAATTACACCTCTCACGCTCAACTTTCTATTATGACACACTTTGAGGGGTTAAAAATGTGTTTTGAATCCTCAAAGCCCACTTTTCCTAAGTTTAGTGGGAAATCTGGCAATTAATTAAGCTAGAAATTAAATAAATGGAGAAAAATAAATATCCATACATACTAAATGAGGTGGAAGTGAGGTGGAAAATTATGGAGGAGTTAAAGTGAAGTCCCAAAGTGATGTGGACTCCTAAAATCAAGGAAAAGACATGTGGTCAAATAAAATTGAATTTCCGTCATTAAATGAGAGCTGCTTACTTGGAAATTCGAATTTGTGAAGTTAGTGCATATTTGGGAGGATTTGGGGGAATATTTGGTGGAGATTTTTGTGGGAAATTGTCCCCACATGGGTTACCAACCATATACACATGTCATTCCATCATAAAATTCGAATTTGACACATAAGGGAAGAAGAAAATGATGTCCACTTGCCAGAATTCGAATTTTACACTTGGCATTGGAGCTCCACTTACCAAATTTGAATTTGCCTTGAGATCTCCTCCCTCTCACCACTTGGCATGTGGTTCTTCATTGGGATTTGTTTTCAACTTTATATATAATGGAGCCATGGGCTCTCATATTGTAATCATTGTTTACTAGCTATTGTGCTTGAGAAAGTGCTGCTGCTTTGTACACTTTCAAAAATATCAATAAAGACTTTTGGGTTTCATTCATGAGGTGTTCTTCCTTTTGGAGTGTGATGAATTGTTGATCATTGGTATAATTCCTTTTACTCATGCTTTGATCTAATTTGTTTCCATATGCTCTTGTAGATTTGTTAATGTAGAGCTATCTTACATTGACATTTGATTTAGGAATATGCTCTAGGTATAGAATGCTCTAGTTGGTTTCAAATAAATCTCTAGAGTTTCTTATCATTGTTTATTGCTAGATCTATATGGAACTAATTCTTGATTGAAATTTTGTAGAGGGAACATTTTGTTGGGATCAAAGAATCAAGTGTTGAGAGAAGTCTTTGGAGAGACCAACCCACTCTTGATACATTCTCAAAGGAGCTCTCATTTGTTCTTTGAACCTTCATAGTCTTACCTTATAAAGTGGTTTTGCAGGGGTTTTGAGACATAGCTTGTATACAAACCAAATACTTCTAAATTTGAATATCTTTTAAAACATTATACTTCATTGTTTTCATTTGCTATCTAAGAGCTTGAAAATGACTAAGCAAAGAGGAGAGTTTACTCGAACTCTTTGGCTTAGCCCTTTGTAAATTGTTGTGCAATATTTTGTAATTTTATCTATCTAATATTTGATTGGTTTTGTAGCCCTCTTTCGATTTTTTTCTTGTGACAACTTGAGTGGACAACTACAAGAAATTACTAACAAGTTGTTGCAGGACCTTTGGGCTAAATTTCAAATGAGGAAGATAACTCTCTTTTCTTTGGTTGTGGGCATAAAAGAGGCTCAGCTTCTCTTCTCCTATTGTAAAGTCTGAATTTATTTTGAGTTCTTTGAAATTCTCACCGAGGAAAAGTCTATGGTCTCAATTTTTATTTGTAAATCCTTGGTTTAGAAAAGGCCTCATGGTAATTTCATTTTTGTAAAATTAATAAAAATTTATGTTTTTGTTGTGGGAGCATGGGTTTTACCCATTGGCATCCCTATCTCTCCATTTCAAAGGAGAGAATTTGTAGATGGATTAACCTAGTGGTTTTGACATTTCCATTTTCTTTCACATCACATATGCATGCCCTAATCGGGAAGTAACACAAATCGCATAGTCCTTTAATTTCTTAATTTGCAATCTCATTTGTCATCACTTACTTATGTTGTGTGATCTATTTCTCATTTGGATAAGTTTCACAATATACTACAAGTAAAGAAGCATAACATTTTCAATTTATGGCAACTTGAGTTATTGTTCTAACTATGAAGCATATTTAATTGAATCATCTCCATCTTTTACATAGCACTTGCAAACTCACTTTCATATCATTTAGGCATTTCACTTTTTATACTAGACTTGCATCTCTAAAATTTACCGCCAACTTAAGTTGGTTGAATAGACGTTTTAGGGACCCTCTACCTCTATGGACTCTTCACTGTGAGATCCAAATATTTGGGCGAGGGTGAGGTCTGAGGATTAGAGTTCAATTGTAACCTTGCTTTAGAACTAATTAATAAAATAAACCAAGAGCACCATCTCATCACATTTACTTGCAAAGTTCCCAAATTTTTTGCTATCTTGACGATTTAAAGATTCACATGCAAATATTATCTCAAGAAGCACTTTGGATGCAAGCATTTTAATTCCTTAAATTTTGCAACAAGTTTAATTCAATGGTACTTGAAAATTTGCTTCTACATGCAACTTCATTGCATGTTGTCATTTTAATGATTATTATGCTTATGGATGATTGATATATCTCTTTTCATTGGCAAATACCCTTATTTGGTGTTGCAAATTTAATTGCATATTGTGATCTTGGTCTAACACTTCCTTTGTGGGATTATTGTCATTATATCTTGAATTTCATTTTTGAGCAAGCATTTGTCCTCTACTTTAAAGCACTGGTCTATATTTTGAACACATCATTGAATATTGTTCATATACTTATATGCTTGTTTACATATTGGAATTGAGTCATCTTTGATAAGTAATTCCTTCTAATCAATTCTCCTAGAAATCTCACATCTTTAACTTAGTTTTCCTTTAGGGAGCACCCCCCTTAGCTAACCTAGGAGATAGCTTAAGCCTTAAACAGAGAGAGTTAGGAATAGATGATAGCCCCTTCTCTGAGTTCTTTGCCACCAACTACACCTGGTGGAGTTGAAGGCTTTTCCCACTAACTAGTAGGTAGGTGTAGGTGGCAAGCGATAACACTGACAAGCTTTAATATCTAGGAAATAATTAATTTATTTTATTATTGTTTTTATTTAGATTAAATTGAATAAAATAAAATAAAAATAAATAAATAATTAATTAATTTCTTATATTGAATAAATTCAATTAATAATGATATATGTACATAATAATATCTAATAATAAAATAATACTACTTTTGTTATTTTAGAAATTTTTAATAATTATTTTATGTTTAAATTTTTAATTTTTAATTCCTATGCCGTTATTTTTAATATTGATTAGAATTAATAGTTATAACTAAACCGATAATAATAGAAATTACTAATAATAGGATCAATAAATCTAATAAAGTTTAATATTTTTATTCCTAGAAATTTAGTAATTTTAATAATTACAATTTCCAATTTTTATTTACTAAATACCCTACAGACTATTAAATAAAAATTGGAAATTGTAATTATTAAATTTCTAGGAATACAAATATTAAACTTTATTAGATTTATTGATCCTCTTATTAGTAATTTCTATTATTATAGGTTTAGTTATAACTATTAATTCTAATCAATATTAAAAATAAAGGCATAGGAATAAAAAATAAAAAATTTAAACATAAAATAATTATTAAAAAATTCTAAAATAACAAAAGTAGTATTATTTTATTATTAGATATTATTATATACATATATCATTATTAATTAAATTTATTCAATATAAGGAATTAATTAATTATTTTAATTTAATTTAATTTAATTTAATCTAAATAAAAACAATAATAAAATAAAATAATTATTTCCTAGATATTAATGCTTGTCGGCTCTTTTTTTAAAAAAAATTCCTCTCTATAAATTTGACCCAAGTCCTCCTTTCATTTCTTCATTCAATCGTCTTGAAGATGGATCTCCATGGAGATTCAAAATGTCGACATATATTCTCTGACACTGTGGAAAATCTGGATTTTTTTTCATCAATGGAAAGTACATTTACAAGAGTCAAATGAGCAGATAAAATTAGCAAACACCTGGCTGAATTTTCTGGAACCTTTAGACAAATTTCAGACCCTCTGGGTGACCTCCTTCACCCTCTACGTCATCCTACGTGAGAGCTCTGCGTAGTCTCTCCCTGGACTGCGTGATTCTACATGGATGGGGTCTTGCTGCTATTCAGCTCACCCTTACCTTCATCCTCCTGACTTCTGCTTCTCGATAACTAACTTCTTCCTCCTCCTTTTGCTTCTGCAACCTTTCCTCTACAATCTCACCCACTGAAATCGAATTTTCTTGCTTCAGAATCGATTTCTTTCGGGTACTGAGAGTGTCCTTGACTTGATTTCCAAATGGCCCTCAAGTCTCTTCTTATAGCCTTCTCGCTAATGAATCAACGACCAAGATTATATTGTTAATCAAAGGCTCAAATTAAAAGATGACTTGATCTTCGTTTTCTAGAACATTCACACTCTGCTCTATTAATACCCTTTAATTATTTAATTTCCCTAAGTTTAAACTTAGGGTCTGCAGTAAAATAATTAATTATTTTAATAAAGTCATATCCAAGTGGAATTTTCACAAACGATTTTTGGGTTCTCTGGATAACTGTTGTCCAAGCCTCTCTACCAAAAATGAGACTTAAAACACTTCCCGATGCTATAGAAATCAACACTCCCTCTTAGCGAGGAAAGTGTTTAAGCAAGATACCGCTGTACTGCTCTAACTTTATAATATCTGCTGCGCTGATGTTGTCCTGGCTGTTGCCCCTCATCTCTACGTTGTTGCTTCCTGTACTATCGCCTTGTGACACTGCCTTTGCCACTGCAGCATCTTTACTGCAGCTCCCTCTTCCTCTAAAGACCACCCTTTCCTCTAATGAAAAGGGTTCTCGACCATCCCCATCTTCTCTCTGAAGTAATTGAATTTGATCTTACTTAGAGCCTTTGTGAGGATATCTACCACCTGTTCTCCTGTAGGAGTGTATCGCAACTGTACTGCTCCCCTCTGGACATAGTCCCTGATGAAGTGGCATCGAATGTCGATGTGTTTCGACCGATCATGAAACACAGGATTTTCAGAGAGCTTGACGCGACTCTGATTATCGCACATAATCCTAGTCGGTTCCATCCACTTCTTGAGCAGGTTCAAGAGCAACTTGTGGAGCCATATGGCCTCGCACGAAGCTGTGCTTGCTGCCATGTACTCTGCCTCAGCTGAGCTCAGTGATATGGACTTCTGTTTCCTGCTGCATCGGGAGGTCATTCTTGATCTGAGACTGAAACAGTAACCACTGGTACTTTTCCGATCTACTGTGCTTCCCGCCCAATCTGCATCTGTGAACCCACTCAACTGGACCTCATTACCCTTGGTGTACTTCAACCAATACTTGATTGTCCCTCTCAAGTATCTGAGAACATGTTTGGCTGCTGCCCAGTGAGCCCTTCTTGGTTCCACCATGAACTGACTGAGGGTATTCATTGCATAACAGATGTCTGGTCTAGTATTGACCAGATACATCAATGATCTGATGAGTTGTCTATACAAGGTGGGATCAGCCTCATCATCATCCAATGTGTCTATATTCTTCCAGTTAGTAATCATTGGCGTGGCAATGGGTCTACAGTCTTCCATCTGAAATCTCTTCAGGATTTCTGTCCTGTATCTTCCCTGCCCTAGGAAGATTTCCCCTTTTTGCTGCCAGATTTCCAATCCAAGAAAATAGTGCATCTGCCCCAGGTCCTTCATGTCGAATTCTGTTGCCAGATTCTCCTTGCAGTCTTTGATGAGCTTGGATGATCCGGTCAAGAACAGGTCATCCACATAAAATACAAGAATAAGCGGCTCATCCCCTACTCTCAAGTAGTAGAGGTTGGGTTCTGCGTCACTCTTGATGAACCCCATCTTTTGCAAGTAGCTATCAATCTGTCCATACCATGCCTTGGGGGCTTGTTTTAAACCATATAAAGCTTTCATAAGCCTACAAACACGAGTCTTCTGCTCATGTGTCTCGAAGCCCTCTAGCTGTTCTATATACGCTTCCTCCTGTATCACCCTGTTCAAGAATGTTGTCTTGACATCCATCTGGTGAATCTCCCATCCCATCTGCATAGCTAGAGAGATGATGGATCTGATATAAGTGTAGCAAGCTACTGGGGCGAAGGCTTCTTCATAATCAATGCCTTCTGTTGTCACACAGAATGTCTAGGCACCGCGACAACGGCTCAAGTCGGGGGCTGTCACCCTGATCCACAATCTCTCTATCTAAGCTGTCTCCTGGCAAGCTAAGGGAGGTAGACCCTAACAAAAATGAAGGAAAAGAATTGGTTGAAGACCAACCAATTCAGGAGACACAGCTAGATAACCAAATACTTGTTAAGATTTACGAGATTTTACAGATCCAATTAGAGTCAGAAGTTTAAAACCAGTGCCTTATGGAGTCAAAATATCCCGTTATAAAATTAAAGTCAAGTATCTTATATGCAACTGCTGCTATGAAAAATAGTTTTACCACAATGATATTCGATGAAACACCCTCACAATTATGCATTAACAATGTTCGATAAAGATATGCGATTTATCATTACTTGAAATATTTCCAAAGTGAACTTAAACAATTATATATCAATTTCAAGCAACTTAAAACCACACTTCGGCCTAACTTCGGCCCTCCTCCATAGAACTCGGCTCCTTCTGGGTTAGATTACCTCGGCCTTCTCTGCTATAGAAAGAACTTTCCCAAATTCAGCCTTCTCTTGGAAAAACTGCGGCTCCTCTAGGGTTTCTTTGCTTCACAAGATGAAGTCCTTCTCACCTTGTGATTTGCCACTCCATTGGCCTCATATATATCCCAGTTTAAGTGGTGGAAACCCTAACGGTCTTGACTCTTGGCCTATTTGGACGACCTGAGCCTATATGACTAAAAAATACAAAATAATTTTTTTTTTCTTCTTCTAAACCCACTGCTTTGGGTCCAAAACCCCAAACTTGGGTAACTTGCCCAAAAACTCCCTTTTTGTGGGTTTTCACCACTCGGAAATACCTTCCGAGCTACCCAAATTTCAACATAAAAATGTTTGAGAATTTATCTTAAATATATCAGAGCTTAGAAATCAAGTCTTTAAATCATTTGAACTTGGGATAAATTTTTTGATGATATTAACGATTTCATGTTAAGTAAATTCATAACAATTTTTCTTAGCAACCTTTTGCATATAGGTTAACGTTGCTGCAATTTTAAGATTTTACAAAAACAGAAGCCATGCTTTAAATTGTTGTGTTACTCTATTTCATTTCAGAATACAGTGGTTATTTTGTTAACCATTACAAAATTGGTTTTGGTAAACTAGTTCTTGTTGATATAGCACGTAATTGTTTGTACAATTTTGTAAATTTTTTCTGTAACACTGATGAACACTTATATTTGCATAGGAGAAAGTTGGAGTACGTGAAATTGATGCAGAAGAATGTGAAACAGTTTTTCTCTCAGAGTAAGTTAAGATCCTTAAACCTGTAACTTCTTTTTGAAAGTATTAGGAGCAGAATTGTTTGTTACAATTTTCAGATGATAAAGTTAAGCACAGAAATTGCCCTCAAAATAGAAGAGACTAGAATTTCAGAGGATGAGGAACCATTTTTCGTAAGGTTAAGCATGAAAGATTAGGACTTTCTCAGAAGCCATATCTTGGTTGGGCATTGGTAATCTTATCAGTTACATCAGAAGCCCGATGTAATGTACCCATATTCATAAAGATACCATACTTGTTATTCAAGACAATTAAAATCACTAATCTAATGATATGCAATCGGTTCAATGAATTAGTGTGACAGTAGTGCCTTCATATAAAGCTCTGTATATTTTTTTTTGTTTTGTTCTATGTGGTTCATGGACCCCAAAGATAGGTGACTGCTACATCCACGGAATATTTGTACCAGGCAGATCCACCCAAAGGGATCACTTCTTGCCGGCTCAACCACAGAGCCTGACCCTGAGAGTGTCAAGAGAATTGAACGCGTGACCTCTCAATAACAAAGATGCTTTATTGATGGAGACTCAACCAATTGAGCTAACACTCAGGGCTAGTAAAGTTATCTTATACAGTGGCTGACTTGGAGGAATAAGTATTCTGCACCCTGTTCTCTCATTAAACTGTTTAAATCCTTCTAAGAACTCTGCCCAATCTGAACTCTGCTGACTACAGTTGTATTACCAATTTAGAAATCTTGGATAGAAAATACATAACAGTACTAGCTTCAGGATTTGCTTCCCATAAAAAGATCTTGCATGGTTCTTCTTGCTTGATTTGGTAACCAAGTTCAAAAGGCACATTAATATATCTACTCATAAGTCAAGCTAACATAATGTTGAATACCTAAAGATATGGCTGATTTTGTTTTATACTACTTTTCTTCTATCTCGTGTGATTATGAATCATGATAGTTGTTCATTTCGGACTAAATTGCACTGTCAGCTTATTATGTTTATCTTTATTCTGGTTTAAGACTCCGCTGAGTTCGGCTTGGCTCTCTAGAAACCCAAGAATCATTATTTTGTTAAGATATTCTTGGGCCAAAATTAATGCAATGTTATTTCTAAATTGCACCCCAAGCCCAATCACTATTAAGGGTTCTCTAGAACATGTTATAATATAGGATTATTTTCAAGTGAAAATCTGAAGTCAGTACTCAGATAAGACTAAAATGAAATGCTTCAAGTTCATATCTTTTCAGATCAGGGTCCAGAATTTGTCATCCAGCATTAACAGTGGTCAATATCCAACCTAAAAAACAACAGACTAGATATGTTTCCAAACAATGGAAGAACTATCTCGAACTCTACGGAAACAGCAGAGGGCTTAATGCTTTAATGCTATGCTCAGATTTTAAAAAGTGAAAACCATTCCAGGAATACCGCATCCATTAGCAATCTAAGCCTGTTTCCTAATGCAAATCTAAGTGGGTACAAGCCCAAACACTGGATCCAATAGAGCAAAAATATGAATTCTGAAAAGCTTGCTCTGGACAAGAAGCCGTCATTTAAATGTGTGAGAATTATCTTAGCTATTTGAGAATGATCTGAATGAAACAGGCAACTTCAGCAAAGGCAAACCCAAATTAAAGACTTTCCCCAGGGAATATTTCCACATATAAAAGAGCAGCAGGCACGAAGATTTTTCCTTTTGTAAGCATTATTCTACATCAACAAAATGGTATAACAAAGATTAAAATGCTGTCCTGGAACAAAGTTCTAGACAGTGTTGCAAACGTCCTGATTCTATTGTGAAAAATTTTCAAAATCGTGATTTCTTGGCCTAGCCGATGTTTGCCAATGCCAATTTTTATCAATAGTTTCCTGATTTTTACGATATTTTGGTTTCACAGACCCTTGCTGATTTCTGCAAAACAAATTCCATACAGAAAATCCTTCAATCCTGTTTCCATATCCAGCTGCAGATTATGCCCTCAAGGAAACTCCCAAATGGAGATTTTGCAAGATATGGAAACACAATTGAAGGATTTTCTGTATGGAATTTATTTTGCAGAAATAAGGGCTGCTAAGTGTTAGAAGAGGAGTACCAAGGAAAAGTGTTCTTAAGCCAAATAAATCTCGATCACGCTGCTTCTGCACGGGAAATCAAAATTTCTTGAGTAAGAAATTCCCTAAGGTCAGAGTTCCATCAGTATGCTTCTTTTTCCTTCTTCTGACACTTTCTGCACCAACCACTGCTGCTACAGGAAAACTGCGTCCCACCAGAAACTGGTCTGTGCTGAATTTTCTGCTGCACTGACAAATCGCAAATTGGAAATCTTACCTCTCTGTCGACTCACTCAGAGAGAGACTTCCTCGCATATTTTGCTCTCTTGGCTTGGACTGCAAAATCTCTTGGGTATTCGATCTGCTGCCTACGCAGCTCTTCGTTCTCCCTCCTTCTCTTCAACGTCAAACTCTTCCGGACTGCTCTCTTGCTTCACTTGCGCTGCTGTACAAGCTCTGATACCATGTGAAAATTCCTAAACCCAGAATCCCTATTGCAACAGATTGATATTACTTCTCCTACGTGATTAATCATGCAAGTTATTTACTGTGATTTACAAGTAAATACTGAAGCAAATACACTGCAACCTTCACTACATAAATAAATTGCTGAAAAATAAATGTTGAAACAAGATCTAAGCAAGAAGAAAACTAAACACACATGACACTGTTATTTTTGGACTAAGTCCCTGGAAAAACCCAATGCGGGAAAATTGGTGCAGCAATTGAGAGTTTGATATTAGTAAGCAGTAATTTCTGAGTACAATTCTTCAGATGCTCTCACTGGAAATCCTATACAGAGATATTGTTGGAATCATGATTGCCATTACACGAAAACCCGTAGGTGTTAGTAAACAGATGCATCGCTAGAGTTAACAGATTCTTGAGAGGCGGTTAAGCACATGTCACGAAACACACGGGCAGCGTTGGATTATCCAATGCCCAACAATCTCCCCCCCAGCGGGTGCCGGGTGTGATTCGAACTCGAGACCTTTGGCTCTGATACTACTTGTTGGAATCACGATTGCCATTACACCAAAACCCGTAGGTGTTAGTAAACGGATGCATTTCCAGAGTTAATAGATCCTAGAGAGGCGGTTAAACACATGTCACGAAACACACGGGGAGAGCTGGATTATCCAATGCCCAACAGATCTAACTGAACAAAAAGCTGGTGAGATGATCTCACCATGTCACTAGAAGATCCGACACTGATCTGCGCTGGAGATGAGCCTCTGCGTTGTCTCTACGCGGTCTCTGCGCAGTACTATGTCACACCTACGCAGTCACTGCGTCATTGCTGCTGGGACTGCACTACACCTCCTCTGGTCTCTCTGCTAGCTGGAAACTTCAACCCTTTGGCCTCCTGGTCTCACCCACAGACTTTGCTACGCATAAATCACAGACTCTATTCCGCATGTATTGCAGGTGTATACCAATCGATTTACCTTAGATTGACCGCACCTTTCTTCAGACTGATCCACAACTTCTTTACTATGATCCACACTCTTCTTCTTCAGAACTTATCCACACTGTCTATATCAGACTTGTCCGACACTAATCCTTACATTCTTCTTCATAGCAATTTGCAAAACTACTCCAAACATATCCGCACCTTAACATGCTTTAACGTTGCTTTTGTTTCACATTTATTCCATAATTCATTACACTGGAATCTCTCAAAGACATCCGCAATTCCTGTCCTTAAATGAGTCGCAGCCTCCTTATATATAGTGCATCTCTTATGCTTTTAGGCCGACCCTACAACATGATTGTAGGCCGACTTCATCACTGCTTATATGCTGTCTATAGAAGATGTTTAACGCTGGACTTGTGCATCATATGAAGTGGAGTCTTCAAGGCTTATGTGACAAGGTTTAGAGCATACTTTCAATGACTAGATACTTTATATACATGACTCCTTAAATAGTACATTTATGACCAGAAGACATATCTCTAGAGGACATCAAGAAGAAGTCCTTTGACCTAAAACCTTGCTCATGAAACCCATGAGGCAAGCATACAAAAAATACATATATTATCTTTGTCTTCTTCTTTACATAAATACATAATTACATAGTCAATATGAAGATCGATCCTAGTTACACTTTTCAACACTCCCTCTTAACTAGGGAGGTATTCATACAGGTACATGGTCACTTTCAAACTGAAGAATCTCATAAGAATAATCAGATTGGTAATCACATTTGTATAACATCATATCAACTAGCATTGTCCTAGTGCAAGGCCTTGACTAACATGCCCATCTCTCAATGAGACAATGGGCTACAATGCTGGCGAGACACGTGACTTATAGACACCATAGTCATTGTCTCTCCAAGGTACTTACTCCACTCAGGTGTTCCCAGAGTATGACCTTCTTGGACTATTTTTCTCTTGGGTAGCCAACCCTCAAAGAATATCGGTCCCCAACTACTCTTATCTTGAATGCCCTATAACATTCTCAAAGAGTATCGAATGCCAGATGATTACCCAATCCTCCATTTTGTCTTCTAGGTGAAGACCAAAATGATGTGTCTATCCATTCTCTCCACATGGCCTTCACTGAGACTTACGGCTGTTAGTCTTGGTCTAGTGTATGACACATGTATTAGAGAATCATATACGTCACTCCCTCTTAACTTAGGAAGGACATACTTCAAGTTTCTTCCAAGCAAGAAACTTATCACCAGGATCCCTGTTAATTTTGGGCAACTAGGTCCAAACTCCATGTTGTGATGCTCAAATTATGATGCCAATATTTTCATTGGATTCCTCTTTCGGAGAGGTGCAAGATCGATCTAAAGATCATCTTGATCGGATGAGTAGAACATGTATTTTGAATTTATTCCACATGTGCAAGGTCGTCCTGATTTATCCCACATGCATAAGAGATGTGTTACACACCCCCACAGATGCCTATATATTGGAGAGACTTGGAGTACATTTCACACACACTTTTTGTGGAGGCATTCTCTTCTTTCTTGGATGGTGCTGGAGCAACGTTCTTGATTCTGCGTTTAGGGCTTCTTGGTGCAGCGTCTTGGTGGAGCGTTCTTAAAGAGATGTCTTGGGGTTGTGTGACACATGTGGGAGGCTGACCTTATGAAGTCTTTGCTAGTTGAAGCATCTTGCTGATAGCCATAACGCCACCATTCCTTATCTCTGTTTTTGGCTTGTCTTCCATTGATCTATTGGTATGTTCTATCTGCATCTTACTTTCATATGGTTAAGCCCTAGAAGTTGAAAGCATATTTGCATCTAGTGTAGAACATCTTCAGAAATTTACATGATATCGGAGCTGAGGGGAAGACAAATTCCAATCTGTGTTAGGGGACAGCTAGTGAAGTGCGGATTTGCTGAGGGTCATTTTAAAGGAGCAAGGTTTAAATTACTTTAGGGTCAAATAATTATTTGCGACCAAGAAATTTGCAAGGCAGTGAAGTGTAAGACTCCTACAGCTCGGGGGTGACTAATTCACGCGATGCCCGGAAGGAATCAACGAAATTTAAAAATTGCGTAGATGAAATTCTCCATATAGAAGTTATTTGCAAGGAGTTGTCACAAATGGAATTCTCCGTATAGAAGTTATTTGCAAGGAGCTGCCGCAGATGAAATTATCCATATAGAAGTTATTTGCAAGGACCTGTCGCAGATGAAATTCTCCATATAGAAGTTATTTTCAAGGAGTTGTCGCAGATGAAATTCTCCATATAGAAGTTATTTGCAAGGAGCTGCCGTAGATGAAATTCTCCATATAGAAGCTATTTGCAAGGAGTTGTCGTCATTTTGAAACTGTAGGGTGGGTGAGCAATACGTTTTGGGCAAGCAAGGAGTTGTCATCATTTGCAAGACGACTGTGCGTAAGCAAAAATTAGGGACGTCTAATTCCCAGAGATGATTTCTGGCCACCCATATGCAGCGGCCGGATTAATCCCTTGTGAGGAAAACTTTTACAACGTTTTTTTGACTACCAGAAAATTCTATCACTGGCCAGATGCCCGGTCTTAGAGGTTGACCGCATCACTTTCGTTGAATGTCTGGAACAATTTCGCACATGCCCCAGATCAAGGAGCCAAGTTGAAATAATGAGATCAACTGATGGTCTCTAGCTCGCGTAATAAATAGACGAGAACACAATAGTCGCATTGATGGATCAGTTGTTGCACAACGTCCAATAGGGACAGAGGCCACGTCGAATCTATTGTCAAGAGTCAGCATTTGTTGGCCACGTCAAAAGGACAACAAGGCCCACGTTAATTCAGGGTGTCCAATGCATCGTCATTAATGCTCGGGAGCCGAAGTTTGATTAAACCAAGACAATTTCGGGGCTCTGTGCTATCGACTGAGCCATAGCCCCTTTTCTGATTTGTCTGGAAAATCTGGTGATTTAGATTCCGACGTAGTTGAATTTATAGAATGCTGCTTTCATACATCCGCTTCCTCTTCTCGACTGTTCATCACTCAAAGCTTGCGGTCTATTTTCAAATAAAGCTTCTGTCACTCCAGGAAGCCCCAACAGCCTCTCTCTTGAGATTGTAGCGGTGCCATTAAAACCTGAAATGAAATTTCCGCGCTTCCTCAATCGAATTGGGCATTGTAGGTGTTGCAGGTAAAGGCCATAATTGTTTTTTGGGTTTGCGTATTTTGGCAGGAAGCCACCATATTTGAGGGGAGGAATCTTCTCGAAGGTCTCTCGTGGTCTCCAATGGTATGGAAGACACAGGATTATGTGGAGGATGGACTGACATAATTGAAAAAGGCAGAGGCCAAATCTTCTTTGAACTGGAAGAAAGCTTAGTTGGGTTTGTTCAAGCATAGGATATTATGTAATACAGTCAAAGGCATACTTCTGAATGGTTTTTGGGATTGGTCCTCAGCATAGGTAGTGGAAATCTATTTGCCTAATCTACTTCATGGAAGTTTGTAGTGCAAGGATGTGAAAAATGGGTTTTGAGCATTGACGAAGCAAGCGTGTTGGCAATTGGGTGGTTGAGTTGATCTCAACACATATTTTTGGTTTGCTTCATTCTTCCTCGTTGATTTGGTGGGATACTTCGGCTCATGATTCTTTTGTATGGATCGCCATGGGCACTGTATACCAGTGATGATGAAGCAACTCTATTATTTGAAGGCAAACTTGTTGAGTTGATATATGTTCAGTGGCCTTGGTGGAGGTTTGTCATTGATGGAAGGCAGATTGAAGAGCTGGTTGTGCAAGTGTATCTGAAGGAGGACCTTATGAACAACTGAGACTATATACACCTGTGTTGGAATTGTCATGTTGACCATTGCTATATGAAGTTATTATGAAGGACCTGCCTGGTACATCAAAGACAAGAGATCAAAGGGATGTAAGTGAAGTGCATCTTCAGCAAGTAAGTCATTTTATTTGTTCTTGATGTGTAGGAAGATATGGACAGTGACATATGGCAGAATCTATATGATCTTGATCTGTGATATCTTTAGAGGCATATGGAAAAATATATAACCATGAAGTCTGATATCTTCTGTTCTGTATGGCTGTGATAAATAATACTATGGCAACACTGTAATCAATGATATGATAATGTATGATACCTGTCAAGATGTATAACATATATATGGCAGTATATGGCTATGATTCTTGTATGGTCTTGACAGTGGGTGAGTGAGATTACAAAGCCCTTTTCGAGTTGGTGTCTAGGATGCCCAATCATGAGGGCATTTGTCAGGGTTGTGACAAAGGAAAGCATAGGAGACTTTTCCTCCTTCCTCAAGTGTCACAAAGACATCTGATACATTTTGACTTATCTGATATGCTGCCTTGGGAGGATGTTCTTATAGATGTCTTCTCTCACAAGAGGAGCTGGCATTAAGAGGGAGACCACAACCGTGTATGATCCTAAGCAAATGACGTTGCTGGAAGAAAGAAGAGAAGACCCTCATGGCTCAGGGATACTCTCGAGGATGTCGAGAGTCATATGGCCCCAAGGGGGACATTCTGTGAAAGCAAGAAGCCGAATAGCAGCCATGAGTGTAATCGTACAATCTGAGCCTGGGTCATTTGAAGAAGCCGTAAAGCATTAAGTCTGGAAGGATGTTGTACACAAAGAGTACGAGTTCATTATGGTGGATGATGTCTGGGATATGGTCCCGAGACCGGAGGACAAAGCTGTTGTCACCTCAAAATGGCTCTATAAGATCAACCATGGATCTAATGGGAGTGCTAAAAAGTACAAGGCAAGATTTGTTGCCCGGGGCTTCTCTCTAAAGGAAGGTATAGACTATGATGATACACTTGCACTTGTGGTCCGATATACCGTCATCCAATCTATTATTGCCCTTGCTGCTACGCAGAGATGGAGTCTACATCAGACGGATGTGAAGACTGTTTTTTTGCATGGTTCGATATAGGAAGAGGTGCATGAGGAACAACCTCTGGGTTTTAAGTCTAGGACAGAGACTCTCATGCATGCAGGTTGAAGAAAGCCCTCTATGGGTTGAAGCAAGCCCCCAGGGCTTAGTACGAGAGGATAGATAGTTACTTGATGAAGCTGGGCTTCACTCAAAGTAATGTTGATTTGAACCTTTACTTCAAGGTTGATAGAGAAAAGCCTCTCATTTTGGTTCTCTATGGGGATGATCTCTTCTTGACAGGGGCTAGCTTTCGAGTTTGAGATGAAGGACCTAGGACTGATGCATTACTTCCTAGGCCTGGAGGTATGGCAGAGACCTGGCGAGATTTTTCCTTTCTCAAGGAAAATATATTGTGAAGTTGCTGGAAAGATTTGGAATAGTGGATTGTAAGTCCGTGTCGACACCGATGGAGCTCAACTTTAAGAAGTTGAGTGGAAGCGTTGCTAGGCCCTTGCTAGCAAAATCCTACTGAGTATCGTCAACTCGTAGGGGCCCTGATGTTCTTAGGGAACATCCATCCAGACGTATGTTGTGCAGTGAACACTTTGAGTCAACACATGGTTGATCCTCATAACATTCACTGGGTTGGTGCCAAGGAACTCTTGAGATATCTCTGGGGCACGATAGACCATGGGCTGAGATACACTGTCGGGAGTTTGAGACTCTGTGTATATGCTGATGCCGATTGGGCTAGTAGTGTGGTGGATTGCAAGAGCACATCTGGATGCTGCTTCACACTTGGGTTTGCTTCGTGTAGGAAGCAGAAGTCGGTAGCTTTGAGCACCACTGAGGCCGAATAGTTGCAGCGTGTATGGCTTGTTGTGAAGCCACTTGGTTGCGAAAGCTCTACAGTGAGTTGTTCAAGCATGTGCTAGATGCCACCGTTATCCTTTGTGATAACCAGAGGGGGATTCGTTTGTTAGAGAATCTCGTGTTCCAGGATCGATCCAAGCATGTTGATGTCTGGTACCATTTTATCTGGGATATGGTATAGCAAGGCGCTGTAAGGCTCGATCATATAGGAATTGATGAGTAGGTTGCAGATATTCTCACAGAGCCCTTGAGGAAGGTCAAGTTCCTAACCTTCCGTGAGAATCTTGGAATTGTGGAACGACCCTATTTGGAGGGTCCTGTTGGACGATGAAATCTGGAGATCCAGGGGGGCTTTGGCGATAGCTTCTTGGAGTTATAAGCAACCACAGGGCTAGGCTTGCCGAGCCTTGTTGGTGTGCTTCCACCCCACCATGATGATATTGAGTTGGTTTACCTCTCTCTGATCTTGTGCCCCATATGCATCCTACCCATGGAGTTTTAGACTCATGGGAAGTACCTCTCATTTGGCCAATGAGGTGGGAAATGTGAATAGAGACCATAACAAGATGGATGGACGCTTCGGAGATTGCCGTACTCTCTATGTTTAGGATGGCACGTGTCCAACCACTTGATCTGGGATCAAGTCAAGTGAGGTTTCGGACCTCCAATTGACTTCGGGTTAGTTAAACTAACTTCGGGTTAGTATATGACTCTCTTGAGTCCAAGTGAGGTTTCGGACCTCCAACTGACTTCGGGTCAGTTAAACCAACTTTGGGTTGGTATGTGACTCCTTTGAGTCCTATAGAGGTTTCGGACCTCTGAGCTGACTTCGGGTTAGTCGGGAGTGATGTCTTTGTGATTCACCTTTTGTTTTGAAATAAAGAAGCCAACGAAGCAAGTTACGGTGGGATGATGCACGATGTTTGGATGACATTGGTGGATGCAGTTCTCCCTAGTTGAGAGGGAGTGTTAATTTTGGGCAACTAGGTCCAAACTCCATGTTGTGATGCTCAGATGACGATGCCAATATTTTTATTGGATTCCTCTTTTGGAGAGGTGCAAGATCGATCTAAAGATCATCTTGATTGGATCAGAACATGTATTTTGAATTTATTCCACATGTGCAAGGTCAGCTTGATTTATCCCACATGCATAAGAGATGTGTCACACACCCCCACAGATGCCTATATATTGGAGAGACTTGGAGTTCATTTCACACACACATTTTTGTGGAGGCATTCTCTTCTTTCTTGGGTGGTGCTGTAGTAGCGTTCTTGATTCTTTTTTTTAGGGCTTCTTGGTGCAGCGTCTTGGTGGAGCGTTCTTAATGAGATGTCTTGGGGTTGTGTGACACATGTGGGAGGCTGACCTTATGAAGTTTTTGTTGGTTGAAGCATCCTGCTGATCACCATAACACCACGATTCCTTATCTCTGTTTTTGGCCTGTCTTTTATCGATCTATTGGTATGTTCTATCTGCATCTTACTTTCATATGGTTAAGCCCTAGAAGTTGAAAGCATATTTTCATCTAGCATAAAACATCTTCAAAAATTTACACTCCCTCTCAACCAGGGACCTGCAGCAGCAATGGTGAGACACCTAACTGCTCATGAAGAATTCCTCCTCTCGATATCATGGATTTCGACATTGAGGAATCTTCAACCTTTAGCTTCATAGGGAACATATCATCTATCATTTTCATCCAAGAGTCATGTCAGCTATCAGGAAGTGATTCATCAGACTTATTTATTTGGTCCACCTTTATGCCATGCTGCTTTTCTTCAAACCATCTCCCAAGGATCTTACATCCTTTCACATGATTGGTAGCCCTGCATAAACTCATACAGATAAATATATACATATGAGCATTTAAATCAAAAGTTACTGCAGTGATGATCTTTCACCATGACGTCTTCTTGTAGGCATCGACATCCTTTATTCAGATTGACACATATCCTAAAGATATGTCTTTTCAAGGGTCTTCTTCTTTACCAAACTTCTATTAGAGTCTACATATATTCCCAGGAGATCTCCTAGTCACATCTTCTTGGCTTCCGGATGATAACCGCCTCTTGACATAGTTGCACTTCATGATCTCTTCCTTTCTTTCTCCACACATCTTCATTCCCAGGAACTTCCAATTTCCAGTTCCTTGTTTGTATGCAACCACCTCATATTCCATATGAGGACATATTATGGTGATTTCATTTGATAATGACAACTTGTGTAATGGAAGAGATCCTCCTTTCTCTGATCATACTTCTAAAGACAGAAGTTCATTACTTGCAACCATATGACATGATTTCACAACATCCGGTTTTAGCATATAAATATATATGCCTCGTGCCTTTTTCCTTTGAGTCATCCTGTAGCAATTTTACTAGAATGAAGAACTTCATTCCATTGACTTGCTTCATCAATATGTCATCACATCCTAATCCCAGAATTCTGTAACATAGGATTCTCGATGAAACCTTTTTGATTTCTTTCTAACGAATGAGTCCATAAAGAACTCCATTAGAAAATGTCAACACATGTTTCCACTTTGATTATTGAATGATGACCCTTGATTTTTGATGACTGCCTTCCATCAATATTGTTTATCAATGAGGTTTTCCAAGAGCTGTTTCATCAATAGCTCCTACCATGCTTCTATCATGATGCTATTAATATACATTGCTTCCTATCATACTATTTTACAACCAACATAAATCACTTAAAGAGGAAGATGATCTCAATCATAATAGAGATCTGTCACTTCTTCTTTCATGGATTTCTTTGCATCAATCTCTTCCTTTTCATCTGTGACATGGGCTTCTTCCTTTTTCCTCTTGTCCTTTCTAGATTTAGGACAATATCTTTTATAATGCTGAAGTTCATTACATCCAAAGCATTGTACGTTTCCCATATTTCTTCTTTTATTTTGAGGACCAAATTTTTTGAATCTTCCTTTCTTCCTGGATATGGTTGCAAAGGCTTGATTCCCTTCACTTGATCATGTTTCAGCTTTGGCTTTCAATCTTGTTTCCTCTATTTTGCATAGAGACCATAAATCGTGGAATGGTGTTGCTTCTTTCTTCCCGTATAAGCTTGAATTGAAATTTCCCCATTCTTCTATTAGGGCATTCATCACCACTGTAGTCATCTCATTATCGAACATCACTTCTTCCAATTCCTGCAGTTGGTTTCTTATTTCAGAAATCCTCATAAAGTGTGAAGTGATTCCTTCCTCTCTTGCCAATTTCATTTTGTATCGTTCTTGTCTCAGAGAGATTGCTTCTCCTGTAGTACTCATAGAGAATAGTTCCAACAGTTTCTTATATATTTATTTTGCAGATTTCAGTTTTGATACATAGGGTATGAGTGAGTCCTTAATGAATTCTATGAGAATCCTCTAGACTCTGATTTCTCCTTTCATGTACTTGGCATGAGCTGGAGCATCTTCTTTTGAGGGTTGAATTGTAGATCCTTCGATGTAGTCCATAACTTTGTCTTCAATTAGATTCAAATATGTCCTCTTCTTACATGCACTAAAGTTTGATGACCCAACCAATTTATTGCTCTCTTTACAATCAGTCATCATGACAGATTTAAATAAGGTCATAGATACTTACTTGAGTAGAGTGACTTGCAACTTCCTTGATGATGATGAAGATGAAGTCAGGAGCTTCTTCTTAGATTGAATTCTCCAATGTAGATGTTCTTGGATCCTTGATGATAAAGGATATCTCCAAAAGATGATGTCCCTTCCAAGAATGTCTTGAATATAAATCTTTGATGGCAAAGATTATTTTCTTGATGAGTTGATCCTTTGAATGAGATCGAAGATCTTTCTTGAAATAGCTTGAGAATCTTCCTTGCAAACTGATTTGAATTTTCAATGCAAAACTTGACTTTGATTCTTGCTTCCTTGAGTGCCTCCTTGCTAAGTAGCCCTTGTCTTTTAACACCTGAGTTTTGAAATCATGTTGAGAATTTGCAGGATCGGTGATTAATTCAAATTCTCTACTTGATAATTACTTGTGAGCTTACTTCTTTTACTTATGTCTTCTTTTCTTAACTTATTATGTCTTTCATCAAGTCAATTACCAAAATACAAGAGACAAATTTAGGCTCTTCGAGCTAGGGCAAAACCTCTCCCTCTTGGAGAGGAAAACCCACGAGAAATTCTTCTTATAGACTTTCAAATGACAAGTACCATGACCAAGACTCAGACCCTTGACCTATGTATGCTTCCAAGACCTTGTCACTGCTTCTTGGTTGACCTCCAACGCTGATCCTTCTTTTTTGCACCAACCTGCACTGACCTGCACCAACCCTAGAGAACTCAGTCTCTGAGGCTACTCCTTCTCGCTTATTCAGATATTGTATACAAGATCATTTTATCCCTTTGCATATCCTTGAAGCTTTATCTACTGGAGATATATTGACTTTCTTTATGAACTGTAATTAGGAAGGTAAATCATAGATTTACCTTCCTCCCTTTCTCACACTTTCCGAATGTTCCTTACTTCGGATTAACCACAGACTTTGCTACGCATCAATCACAGACTCGATTCCGCATGTATTGCAGGTGTATACCAATAAACTTACCTCAGATAGACCACACCTTTATTCAGACTAATCCGCGACTTCTTTACTGTGATCTGCACTCTTCTTCTTCAGAACTTATCCACGCTGTCTATATTAGACTTATCCAACACGAATCCTTACATTCTTCTTCATAGTAATCCACAAAACTACTCCAAACAGATTTGCACCTTAACACGCTTTAACGCTACTTTTGCTTCACATTGATTCTAGAATTCATTACACTGGAATCTCTTAGAGACATCCGCAATTCCTGTCCTAAAATGAGCTGCAACCTCCTTATATATAGTGCATCTCTTCTGCTTGTAGGCCGACCCTACAACATGCTTGTAGGCTGACTTCATCACTATTTATATGCTGTCTATAGAAGATGTTTAACGCTGGACTTGTGCATCATATGAAGTGGAGTCTACAAGGCTTATGTGACAAGGTTTAGAGCATACTTCACTGACTAGGTACTTCATATACATGACTCCTTAAATAGTACATTTATGACCATAAGACATATCCCTAGAGGACATCAAGAAGAGGTCCTTTGACCTAAAACCTTGCTCATGAAACCCATGAGGCAAGCATATCCAAAATATATATATTATCTTTGTCTTATTCTTTACATAAATACATAATTACATAGTCAATATGAAGACCGATCCTAGTTACACTTTTCAACACTCTTACATATATACAAACAAAAACTTTGTTGACTTTGGCAGAGGCTTTGTTTACATGTTGCCTGTAACTTCGTATATATGTATACAAACAAAGACTTTTATGACTTCATTTATATATTAGCAAAAGCCTCATTGGCAATCTTTTATATTGAACTGTTTGCAATGGTATTCCGATGAACAAAATCTACAATGGTATTTTATCGTATTATTTTTCAATGTTGTATAGTATATTGTGGTACTTCTACAATGATATGATATGGCATCTTTGCAGTAGCATCAATTTGTCTACTAACAATATATTATTATCTATAGTGACAATGACAACATGGCCCATGGTGGCCTAATAACAGTAAGCAACATGGTCCAGGGTGGCCTAGTGACAACGACAGCATGGCCCATTGACAATAGGTAGCATGACCCAGTGTGGCCTAGTGACAGTGGTAGCATGGCCTAGTGACAATGGCAACATGGCCCAGTGATAGTGGCACCATGGCCCAAGATGGCCTAGAGACAACAATTGGCATTGTGAATTTTTCAATATGAAAATCTACAGTTGCAATGATAGATTTATTTCTCCTACTTATTACTCCAATAAGTTATTTACAAAAATCTATCGGTAAACTTCGAAATAAATACTATTGCAACATTCACAATTATATATGCAGAGAAGTAAACAGTAAATAACATAAGCTTAAGAACCAATCACATGTACACAATTATTTTTGGACAAATGTCCCCGGAAAAACCCAATGCAAGAAAATCGGTGCAACAGATGAGGGTTTTATTAATATTCTTTAACAAATGAACCTTTACAAGGAATACACTAGAAGATATAATCTGAAAACACCCGAGATGGAATTCTCAGCTCCTCCCGACAATTTTTTGACACCTGGATCAACCTCTGCTTCTCTCTATGCCTGTATGCGTGTTTCTCTATGCAGTCCCTATGCTGGACTGCGTAAGTTTGCGTAGGCTCTGCGTGGGTTCATTGTGCTGCCTTCTGTGGCCCACTGCATCCCTCTGTCCTCGAGCTCAGTCACCAACAACTCCCTCCTTCTTCTTCTGCTTCTGCAACTCTCCCACTGAGATCGAATTCTCTTCCTTCATAATTGATCTCCTTTGGGTATTGAGTGTATGCCCAGCTTGTTTTCCAAATGACCCTCAAGCCTTCTTTTATAATCTTCACTTTCATGAATCAAGGACCCAGATTAGAAGTCTAATCAATGGCTAAGATTAAAACTTGACTTCATCTTCGTTTTCCTGAAGATTCACACTCTGTTTTATTAATACCCTTTAATTATTTATTTTCCTTAAGTTTAGACTTAGGGTCTCTATTAAAATAATTAATTATTTTAATAAGACATGAGCCGAGTGGAATTTCCACAAACGATTTCTGGGTTCTTTGGAATACTAATGTCCAAGTCTCCTCACAAAGTTTGAGACTTAGAACACTTTCCGATGCTACAAAAATCAACAGGCATGACCTAGAGTGGCCCTGTGACAATGGTTCGTATGTTCCACGGTGGTCCCTAATGTGATGATGTATCTTTCTATGAATGTACTTTGTATCTCAACTGAAGAATTGATGAAATCTAATAAAAGAAGAAGAATTGAATTCCGAGTTTTCCCCCTTGTGGGGTTTTGCCCTGGTCTTCGACCAAATTCTGGTGTCTCTATTTTGTGCACGCTTTTCTTCTAATGTTCCTTTTATTGTTTCGTTGCATTGTTGCTGATATTGTTCTTTCTACATAATTGCTAATGATGTGATGATGTTATGGGGTGAATCTAATGTGTAAAAGAAGTAATGCAATTATCTAAAGCAAAGAACAATACCACCCATAGAAATATAACATGGTATCAGAGCTGGGCTGAAGAAAAGTCATTGTGATCACCCATGTGAAGACAATGACAATGGAAGCAAGTGAAGACGACGAAGACCTAAAAGAATGCTAGGGTTTGATGGAAACCTATGCAATCTTGTTCTAACAAGAGAATTTAGGGTTTGGTGGCTAGGGTTTGGAAGAGGCCCATGAAGCATGTTTGGAAGAAGGACCTGGATATGAAGAAGGCTTGAAGTTTTGAAACCCTAACTTGATGAGTGAGATGCTACTCTAACACCCGTGTCAGATTCAATGTAATCCTAGACGGGTTGATGCTAATTTGTCAAAGGGCTATATTGTTCTTTGCTTTGATAATTGCATTTCTTCATTAATACATTAAGTTCACCCCTTAACATCATGACAATATTTAGATTTACATCATTATCCATCAACATATGCAACTATGTAGAAAGAACAATATCATCATCATCAATGCAGCGGAACATAAAGGAACAATAGAAGTAAAACATGCACAAATAGAGACACTAAAATTGGTCAGAGACTAGGGAAAAACCCACTATTGAGAAAACCCTTGCAAATTCTTCTTCTTATAGATTGTCATCAAATGATTCAGCAAAAGAGAATACAATGATCCATATCTTCACAACAACTAGAACATCCATGAAATGAACCTAAACATGCTTGTATCCAAAACCCTGATTTTGAGGACTATAATCTACTGTCACTATCTGAAGCCTACTGCTAAACATTGCTGTAAGGTTTAAAAATTGCTGGTACAAGGGAAGAGTGAAAGGTGTTGAGTATGGATTTCTATGGACAAACAACAACATTTAGTGCCTCCTATGTGTGCCCCTCCCAAACAGTGAAAGAAAAGTCCTTCAGGAGGGTCACACTAGACTAATGGCAAGAGATAACCATCGAGGTGAAACTAGGGAGCAATTGTGCAGTCAAAAGTGATCAATCATACAATTTAACCTGTGATCCATAATAGAATGCCTTTAAACATTAAATGAAAATCCTTAAATACAAAATGGTTAGTGTACCTTACATTTGAATATCTGCCTTCTTTGGATGAAAAGGTTAGATTAAATACATCACTGGGCGAAAAGTGGTTGAGAGGCATTTGAGGCATTTGAGGTTGGTTTTCTTGGGTCATGGTGGGGCTGCTCACTAGATAAAAGGAGAAATTTCTTGTCATGGGGGTTACCCACATGCGGGTGGGTAACATTTGGCTCCAACTGTTAGACATGTGCTCAAGATAGAGCATATGATCCATGTGCTCAAATGAAAGACTGAATGAGAATCCTTGTAGTCCTTGGTGGTCACAAACCTATTACTTACATCACTCTAAAGAAACTATTAACGACAATAGTGTAGGTTGCAACTTGTCACCCTATGGTTAGGAAAATCATAACATAACAAATTTCTAAACTAGAACATGAACTAAATAAAGTAGCAACTACTTACACGATAAAGTCAACATGATAAAAGCAAGGAAGGATTAAAATCAAAGATTTAAGACATACAAGCTACTCCTACTACACTAACATGCTAAAAACAATGACCAAGTATAGTCATACAAACAATGAAGCTAGTATAACCTCATGTTGAAATCAAATATCTCGCCCTTATGCTTGGTTATGAGATAAGAGAAGGAAATGTCAAACATAAGGTGATGACACTTTGAAATCATATTTTCATCATGCTCGAGGATAGGATCAAAGCCATGAGGGTGGGTTGCAGTAGAGTTAAAATAAAACAAGAATGGCTCACCCTTGTGAGAAGAAAGGTCCTCGTTATGTAGCCCTAGAATCTTAGAATGAAAATTAATATGACCTCCTTGACTTTCCCTGACATTACCCACAGATGGTTGAAAAGGGGCCATCAAAAATCTTGAAAGGAAGGCTTAAGATTTCTCAACCAAGGATAGAATGAAAAGGGACTAGGATAGGATGAAAAGGGATAGATTGACATAGACCTTGAAGAAAAAACTAGCTATATGTAGCCCTTTTGAAATGAGGGGTAACAGGGACTTTCACATGGTGTGTGAGTTTGAGTGGTAACATACCTCATAGTAAAACCATTTAAGTGTGAACAAGGGAAAAATAAGCTAGGGTGCTCATGCTGTGAAACTCATAAAGAAAACCAAAAATGCTTAGAGAGTCCATGAGTTGATGAGCTCTACCTTTGTGGATGCACAAAAGGTCTAATGAAATGTGATAGGCTAAAAAAACCACTTGTGCAAGACCTCCATATGTTACAAACAAACCGTGATACCTTAAAATAATAATCCATGCACAATCGTGCGTCAATAAAAAATATAATTGTAATGTTATAGCTCCACTGCAAATTGCCTGGGTAGGGTCTTCAACACCTCATGTAACATGAGGGGTAATATTCCTTTTCTTATTACTTTAATGATAATTGTGCTTGGATTGGAATAAAACCATCAACAATATGAATTTCATTATGGATAAATACTAAAGTATCACCAATTTTGTTTGACCAATTTGGAGTTGCTTTTGCACTCTCAACATAACATAGTTACTGATCAAACGGGAACTATTATCTCAAAATGAGAACTCTAGCCCAAAAAACAGTTTGAAAACGAAAAGTGTTGACGCTGGAATAATGTCGTCAATTTTGTGTGCAAAAAACACCTTGAAAACGAAAAGTGTTAATGTTGGAATAATGTTTTTTTTCTTTTCGGGGTAAATTGTCAACAATTTTTAATAATGACATTAAAGATAAAATATCATGACTCTAAAAAACCATAAAATTTCAATGATAAACATGACATTAAAGATCAAATATCAAGTCTTAAAATCCAATGATTTTTAGGCATATATTAATCTATTATCATGTCTCTCTAAAGCCTTAAAAAAAGATGACATTAAAGATAAAATATCATTTATGAAAATAAAATTCCAATGATTTTTAGGCATGATATTAAAGATAAAATATTACTTGTAAAAAAACAAAAAATTTCAAAAATAAAATAAAAAGAGGAAAAATAAAAAAAGAAACACACACAATTTAATGAAAAAAAAAAAAAATGAACAATTTTTTCTATTATTTTTTTTAAAGCTATAATAATAATAATATAAATAATAAATTGCATAATTAAAAAAAATGATAAAATCAAAAATTTGAAATTAGTTAAAAAAAAAAAAAAAAATAAAATTAAAATTTACAAATTTAAATTTAAAATAAAAATTAATTTAAAAAGAAAAAAAATAATAAAAATTTAAATTAAAAAAAATTAAATGGTAATTTGAATTTAAAAAAAGTATATAAATATATGAAAAATACAATTTTAGATTAAAAAAAATAACAATTTCTTTATTTTATTTTATTTTATTTCTTATTATTATTTTTTTAATGAAATAAATTAAAATAATAATAATAATAATAATAATAATAAAATTAATTAAAAAGGAAAAGGAAAAAAAAAACGGTGTTTTATCGCCACCTTGGGACGCAGGGCTCTGCCGGCTCTCTTGCCGCCCACCGGCCGAGCCTCGCGGTCCCAGGGCGACAGGGGTTGATTCCCTGGGGGCCGCGGGGCTCAGCGGATGGGAGAGTTGGCAACTCTCACGCCGCTCTCCGGCGGAGCCTCGCGGCCTAGGGCAACGAGAAAACATAGTTTTTTTAATTTTTTAATTTTTTTTTAAATTTTTAAATTTTTTTTAAATTTTTATTTTTAAAATTTAAAATTTTAAATTTTTTTAGTTTTTTTTCTTAATTTATATTTATATATATATATTTTTAAATTTTATTATTATTATTATTTTTTTAAATTTAATATCATTTTTATTTTTTATTTTTTAAATTTTAATTTAAAAAATGTGTTTTTTATTATTTTTTAAATCTTTTATTTTTTTAATTAAAAAAATGAATTATGTTTAAAAAAATAAAATGTATTTTTCATCTATATATGTTTTTCTTTTTAAATTTTTAATGTGTGTGTGTTTTGTTGTTTTGTTTGTTTTTTTTTTTTTAATTTAAATTTCTGAATCTTAAATATTTTGTATTTTAGTATTTTGATTATTTTATTTTTTTATTTTATCATTTTTTTTAATTATTTTGTTTTTTTTTAACTTCAAAAAATTGTATTTTTGGTTAAATTTTTATTTTTTCTTCTTTAATTATGAGTTTTTTTGGAATTTTCCCCTTTCTTTTATTTATTTTTTGAATTTTTTTGTTTTTGTTTTTGTTTTTTTTTAATTTCTTTAAAAAATGTGTTTTTATTATTTTATTATTTTTAATTTAAAAAAATTGAATTATGTTTTTTTTTATTCTTTGAATATATATGTCTGTGTGTTTTTTTTAAATTTAATTTTAATTATTATTATTATTATTATTTTTTAATCTAAATTTTTATTGTTTTAAATTTTTTTATTTTATATGTTCTTTCTAAATTTTATTTTATTTTTTAATTTAAATTTCCAAATTTTAATTATTTAGTATTTTAGTATTTTGATTATTTTTTATTTTTTAATTTTATCATTTTCTTTAATTATGTTGTTATTTATTTATTTAAAGAATTGTTTTTTTGGGGGGGGTTAATTTTATTTTATTTTCAATAAATTATGAGTTTTTTTGAATTTTTTTGTTTATTTATTTATTTTTAATTTTTTTGTTTAAATTTTTAATTTTTACAAGTTATTTTTGTATTTTTTTACACTTTTATTAGTTTTTTTTCATATTTTTATATCTTTTTATATTTGATTTTTTTTTTTGTCATGTTTATTTTATTTTATTTTTATGTTTTATTATCAAGTTGAAAATCACCACTCTAATAAAAATGATTGATGTTGCATCAACGTTTTTTAAAATTAGCATGAAAATCATTAACATTTTAAAACAAATTTTCATACTTGATTTAAAAAAAAAAAAATTAAAGTGCTAAAAAAAATCACCATTTTTCTAAATCGACATGACATTAAAAAAAAACAAAGAAAATTTAAAGTTCCATAAATATGCTCTAAAACAAAATAGGTTATTATACATCACCACTTTTCAAATTCGACATGAAAATCATGACATTTAAAATAAAAAATAAAAAAAAAGTCATAAAAAAATTTAAAGTGCCAAAACTATGCTAAAAAAAAGGGTGATTTTGCATCACCACTTTTCAAAATCAGGTGCTTTTTTTGCTAACTCCAAAAAATGGGTACCAGGTAATTTTCCTATTTGATCGGTAACTATGTTTCATGCTTTTTGTATTACATTGGGTGTACTCTTTTAGTCCCATTGATCTACTTTTGTGGGTATTTGTTTAACTTTAATTAGATTATCTTATTTTATCAAATTTGTTTATTGGTTTCATAAGATATGCTTTATCACATCACGATTGAAAGAGGGAATTTGGCATCCACCTTATCATTATGATATAACTTATCCATCTTAAAGACCCGATGATGGTTTTATGAGTATTTTTCCCTTTTTTCCCTTTTTATTTGATACAATCTTTGATTAAACATCCATTCTTTACAAATTAACCTTTCACCATTTTCTCCTTGGCCTTTTTTCAATACTAAATGTTAGTTATCACATCATTTTGCATTTTGTTTATAAGCAATTGCATTGCCGTATTGTATACATTTATCACTTGAGATATTTGTGGTATTAATAGAAAAGATTAAACATTAAAGTTAAGAGAAGATACTTCCATTAATGTCGAACAAGTGATCACAAAAGTAGGTCAACAAGATTCAATAAAACATCGTGTGTAAGTTATAGAATGTAGACACTTATTTAGAGTTTTCTCATGCAATGATTAACTGGTTATTGAAATTTTATATGCAGACAGTTCCTCCATAAGGTGTATGATGGTCAATTACTTGTTAAATTGAAGAAAGGGGTTAATTTGCCTGCGATGGATCCATGGGTATGCTCAACGTTTACATATTCATTCACATATTCCTATTTATTTGATAAGATCTTCTCCTTTTTTAACACATATTTTATTCAATAGTTATTGGTTTTACATATACAACATACACTGTTATGAACAAAAATTATATAAAAATAAAAAATTATTTAAATAATAATAATCATAATTAATGATTAACTAACTAACAGTTAGTATTGAATAGACATGTTCTAAGGACATGTCCGTTAGTGAAGGGGTACCTGTCTAGGGTATATAAGCAAACTCTCATTCTCATTTGTAATCATCTCACATTAATTCAATATACAATAAACAATATATAGTTACATGTCTTACAATGTACATTTATGTTTTTGAAGTATTTTAAAGATTTCTGCTGCGTATATGAACTTTGGTCGTTACATTGGTATCAGAGCCACATTGGCAGATCTCAGCTTTTGGCCATCAACTTGTCGTCACAACTAAAGCATTTCGCTACACGAGTTGGAGTTTCTCCATTTTTGGTCAGGCCTTTGGCCACCTAAAGATTTAAAAAATTAAATTGGAAAAAAAATTATAAAAGAAAAGAGTTAAAAAAAGAATTTTTTAATGAAAAAAAAGGCCTTTGGCCATTAACATTTCAATGATTCTAGTAAAAAAATATAGTCCAATGTAAACTTTGAAGGAGAACATTCATATATATAAAAGGTTCTACATTATTGATAAAAGGTGCCTGATAAAGTCAAAAGAGAATCTTTCCAAATATTTTTAAAACTATACGTAAGAGATGGAAGAGTAGATAGGATTATCTTGATTCTTCATTAAGTGGTTTGCAAGCTCGTGGTTTTAGCAACTCATGATAATTGCCCATGGTATTTTCAAGGTAAAAGAAGAACAAAAGGAATACAAAATCTCTTTATGTGAATGGTAAGTTTTACTTTATAGGTGGAGAAAATTAACTGAGTCAAAGGCACATAAGTGGACATATATTTTATATTATAACCCAAAGAGATAGCCATGTTTCACTAGGGTTATAACTTTTCAAAAAAAAAACAAAAAAAGATTATAAATATATATAGAATTTTTTTTTTTTATAAAAAAAAATAAAGTTAAAAAAGAAAAAGAAAAAGAAAGTTAAAAAAAATTATAAAAAAGAGAGTTTAAGAAAAAAAAGAACGAAAAAAAAAGAAGGGGGTTATCATTAAGCCCCAAAATCATCAAATATATATATATATATATTTGATGAGTTTAGGGCTTAATATATATATATATATATATATATATATATATATATATATAATTGAGAAAAATCCAAGTGTCATTTGACAAAATTATTAACGAACACAAAAGGGAATTAATCTATAAAGAGAAAGGAGTGGATTCTAATGCAAAGATGAATGAAGAAACTAAGGATTCCATACATAACTCTACATTTTGAACCAAATGTCCATTTTGTCGAACAAAAGATCAATATTTATCGACTTTCAAAAATCGAACAATACCTTGTCAAAAATGTCGAAGATTGTTTACTTTGGAAGAATATCAAAGAAACCCAAATGCAAATTGAAAGATTAAAAGAAGAAATCCAAAAACTTAAACAAAAAAACAATGCCTTGGAAAAGAAGTATAAAGATCTTGAAGACATGTTTTACAATAAGTCAAAAGAAAAGGACGATGAAATTTTGCGCCTAAGGGACCATAATAAAAAATTACTTGAACATATCAAGAAGTCTAAGATTAAGAAGCAAAAATTAAAGCAAGAGAATGAAAGTTCTAAGGAGAAATTCAATGGAATTTGTCGAAGAAAGAAGAAGAAAATTTGCATTTAAAAAATATGAATCAAAGGTTATTAGAACAAATTTAAAATAAAGAGAAGAATATTAAAGACAAAGTCTATGATTCTAGAAATGGCAAACTTTCACGTCTAAGGAAAATTAACCAATCCCTACTTATGCAAATTAAGAAGCTAAAATGTGACAAGAAGTCACTAAGTGACAAGTTAGAACAACTTCGAGAAGAAGTATTGAAGTCGTCAATTGTTTCATTCCAATTTGAAGATAAAGAAACGAACACTGATCCAGTCAAAATTGTAACTCAAGTAGAGGATAAACCTACTGAAGTGAAGACACATTTAGAAGTTGCAGTTCAAACGATGTATATCTCAAATGATGATTCAGTAGCCAACTCCACAACGACAACGCTTAAAGGCAATCGGGAAACTACCACTAACATTATAAGGGAAAGTCCAGCCAGAAGAACTATTTATTGACAACCAAATCACAAGAGTAGACTTTTCAATCATTCTACATATGTGAACCATTCAGAACAGAAACAACAGATTTATGTTCCAAGGAATACTGAAGTTTGCAGATCCAGTCCGATGGTAAAAATTCATTGCAAATTTCCAGTGACTGGAAGATTTCACAAAGGATTAATCTAGAATGGTCAGATCCATTTTCGATTCAATAATTTTATTTATTGCTGCAAGGATCATATCTTCTTGTAACAACAAAGATTACAGTTCCACGACAAGCTGAAAAAGAGATCAAGGCTTTTCATCAGTAAGCTTTGAGGACAAAACTTTTTGAAGAGGAAGGCAATGCTATGAATAAAAATTATATAAAAATAATGTAAATAATAATAATCATAACTAATGATTAACTAACTAATAGTTAGTATTGAAGAGACATGTTCTAAGGACATCTCCGTTAGTGAAGGGGTACTTGCCTAGGGTATATAAGAAGACCCTCATTCTCATTTGCAATCATCTTACATCAATTCAATATACAATAATCAATATACAGTTGCATGTCTTACAATGGACATTTATGTCTTTGAAGTATTTTAAAGATTTCCTCTACGTATACAGACTTTGGTCGTTACATACACATTATTTATATTTTGTGTGTGTTAAATCTCACAACCACAAACTATAGGTCAAATTGGGAGCAAACAATTTTGTTTATGAAGTTAAGGGAAAACAATTCTATATTTCATGTTGACAACATAAAGTTCTTGGAGTGCCTAATTATACTGATAAGGAATGCGCTACATCAAACTTCCAATGTAGTGGTAACGCATGTGGTCCTAACTCACTAATTGTTAGTTGTATTGCTTTTTGGTATTATGAGCAACAGAATCAAACATTTACACACAAAGAATCACACAAGGATAACAAAATACTCCAAAGGATCACATTGTATTAAATTTACAATATATATCACAATCTCACACACACCAATACATTGCATGAGGCCTCGTAATATAGTATTGAGGTGCTAATAACACAAATTTCAGTATGGCTAAATGGGTCAACCATCTCCACAAATTTCTCCATAATATCTGCACGAATATCTCAGCTATTTTTATGTGATCTCCATCCATAACTTTTCTCTTTATTCTCATCTTTGGTCATACATATACTTCTAGAGCAAGTCTACTTTCACTATTAATAATTTCATTATATAATTAGTATGGATTATTCCTTCGTACTCCCCCTTAGTGAATACTTATGATTCAATTTGGATGTCTTGAGTTGTCTTCATCTTTATTCTCGTGCACTCTGCATCATCTTCAGTCTTTTGTATCTTCACCAGTCATCAATACACACTGCATAAATTTTGGATTTTGACTCAATCATCTTGATTTCATCATCTTCATATCAAGGATTTCTTTAGCTTACCTTTGACCTTCCAATGGGTTTTCTACGGATTACCCTTTAACCATTACATTACCTCATACTTTGGGTTTTCTCACGCTGAAACTCAAAGTGGTTTGACTTACCACAAACCAAGCATTACATCAAGTGGTTTTTAGTTGATCACAAACCTCCATCTATCATTACAAAGTGGTTTTCGGATTACCACGAACCATTACAAGAAATACTCATGCTTCATTTGACTCAAGAAACAACTCTTTCCTTAATGACAACTAACCTTTGGGGGACCAACTAACTCATGAACTTTATATGGGAGATATTGTTGTACACTTGGAGGTATGACTTGTAAAATCTTTTCAACATAAAATTGAATTTCTGCCATCCATTCACATCTAATCAACCACAATGTACTTGTATATGGGGAATTGATATTTGTTTATTCCAATACTTATGATGATCATAACTTGTAAGACCACAAATATTGCAGGAATATATGTGTGAAAATTTCCGAATCTAAGTTAGAGAAATCCGACTGCAGAAACCTGATTTACATTACCTACTTGTTTTCATTAATCTAACAAGTTATTTTCTGAATGCTTCAGGAGATTATTAATTTAAATACGCTGCAGCCTACACAAATATACAGATCAAGTACTGAAAAATAAATGAGACAATTAGACAAAGGACACACTTATTTTCGGACAAATGTCCCTGGAAAAACCCAATGCAGGAAAATCGATGCAACAATTTAGAGGGTTTGTGTTATTAAGCAACATTAATCTGAGTACAACTAGGGTGCCATAATCTGACTCACCCAACAGAGAAAATCCTCAGCAAACATATAAAATAGTGAGTTTTACCTCACACTGCAAGTCCCAGCTGATCCGGATTAGAAACTGGTGAAACCCCAGCTTCCTTTGTGCTGCCTTTGTGTAGTAGATGCGTAGGCCTGCATGGGTTTGGCTGAGGACTGTGTCACCCCTTCTCTGCCTCTCAGAAAAGCGAGTTTCAGCCCTCCCGGCTCATAAAGACCGATTTCAGCTAAATCTAGACTGTCTCTCGAATGCTTTGCACTGCCCCTGCGTCAGCCCTGCGTGGGCCTGTGTCAGCCCCTCTGGGGACTGCGCCACCTCTCTTGGTGGTTGCACTGCTTCCTCTGCGTTTCTGTTGCCCTTGCTCTGCTATGTAATCTTGGTCCTCCGACCAAAAACTGCTTATGCCCTTTGCTGCAATTAAATCACTTAGATCTTATCTTCGTCTGAGCATTGCTCTGTCAGAAGAATTCGATGACTAGATTCATTGTGTGTGTTCTCTAACTGACTATAGAGCCTTCCTTTATACTTTTCCTATTGATGAATCACCAACCGTGATTTAATCTCTAATTGACGACTAAGATTAGAAAAGACTTGATCTTCATCACTTAGAACATTCTCACCCACATTCAAATTAATTCACTTTAATTATTTTATTTCCCTAAGTTTTAACTTAAGCTCCATTTAAAATAATTAATTATTTGAATAACCTAAGGTTTCGGTGGAATTTCTCAAAACGATTTCTGGGTCTTGGAGATCTCATGTGTTCTAGCCCTTCCACAAAGTTTCAGAGCTAGAGCACATCCGATGCTACCCAAAAATCAACAATATGTTCCAACATTTATCTTGTACATGTCCTTTCCTTCCACAATGACTGCAATTTTGTTCATGCTTCTTCATTTGATTTGTTGTACTGTTATTTGTAGATGGTTCACCTACTATCAATATTTCTCATTTCACAAATTTGGTAGCTACATCACTATTTTTTCCTTCATAAGCTAGGCCTTCATTCTTTGCCCTTGCATATATTTGTATGACCTTTTGAATTTTTTGACATCTTTTTCCTAGACCCTTTCAATTATAACCCATTTATTTAAAAGTTTGGCACCAATCCCTTTTGTGTGCTTCTCAAAATAGCCCAATTGATCATCTTTATCTTTATAAGAATCATTATTTGGAGCCTCAAAAGAAGTAAGAGACATGTACATCAACATTATCATCATCAATCAAATGGAAAGTATCAATAGAGATATCATTCTTCTGAATGAGGTCACTAGTATCACAAACTACATTACACTTGGTTTTCTCTTGATTTAACTAGTTTCACTTCAGTTTCAAGAGCTAACAACAAATTTCCTTTTGCCACTAATTCTTGTTGCAATGATTCTATTAATTTGTCCCTTAGATCTTGAATTTGGAAATATCATCTACCCATTTCCTCTAATGTGTTGATGCGTTGTGTGGTGAAACCAATAAATTCATGATAGAGTTCATTATCTCTTGATCTTGGTTTTGGAACTTTGCCTATCATGGAATTATTTTGCTTCTATAGTCTATTTATTTCATGCAAGGCATCCTCAAGATCTTGTTGCAGCAATTCGATTTCATGATTAGTAGTTTGTAGCCTTCTTCCTTCTTTTCCCATTTTAAAGTTGTTGACTCACGTTCGCTTGCTGAAGAATAAACTCACAAGTGTCAGCTACACATGATTATGCACCCATCTTTCAAATACTATAATGATAAGGGTGTTGGGCAACACTGATTGTGCACCTTTAATTTTGACTTGGACACTTCAATCTCAACTCTGACTTTGATTTTGACCTGACTCAACTTGTCAAAATTTCAATTTTCACTTTTTACTCCTCACATCAAAGAACTCTCCAAATCTTTCACCACTTTACTTTGACTTTTACCAGACTCTCAACGTCACCAAACAAAATTCTACTTGAAATCATATTTAATGGACTACCCTCACATCTTCTTTCGTAAATTATAAAGTTGACTTCAATTTAAACTTTCAACTTCATCAAATATTGACGCAAAAATAATATAAACCTTGTATAACCATGTACCTTTTCATATCCAAAATAACATACCAATTTCTCATGATGATCATTAAATCATTTTATTTTTTCAACTACGACCTTTTGTGACTTCTTAAAATTTTTAGGGGACACTCTTAATCATTAAATGAACCTTTTAATCCTTTCACTTAAAAAACAATTAAAACTTTTAAGACCTTTTCTAGTTTATAAAACCACTTCCCTTCCCTTTTTACCAAAACTTGTGCACCAATGTATCATTATGTAATATTCCCTTTTTTGTGTCACCTATGATAGGGCTAGGATGGACTTCCGGAGTTAGGAGCAGACAGGTCACAGGTATAGGTTGGTGTCATCAGCGGGCCCAAGGGCTTTTTGGAGGAGTTTTGAGGAGTTTCTATGTGGTCGGGTGGCATTCGCTCGATGTATTCCATCATCCGAACAACTTGCCTTTCGTTTCAATACATTCTGACAACTTTCGGAAAATTGAGCTATTTTTGGGCTTAACTCAGTTAATTACGCTCAAGGTGGCATTTCGGGAGGAATACATGATAGAACACCTTAGTGTAATAGCTCATTGGAACCGAAATGGGGATACCTACATGACGGGATGGTTGGACAAGAGTTTCAGTGACCGAAGGAGACGTGGTAGCCTATTTACTCTTTTCTGCATTAAAAAGGAATATTTTAATAATAGGGAAAAGTGCTTCATGAATAAAATAATAATAAAATAAGGCTTTATAAGGATCCAAGAGATTTACAAATGAAAGGGAGGAGGCCATTGAGGGATATCTTTGGAGTAGATCATTTTCTTGTGTATGAAAGGTTTGAGAACGTGGTTCTCTACTTCAGCCATAGCCCCAGGACGGAAACCCTCGGGTGATTTGTGAATGTTAAACGGAAACCCAACTCTCTTTGAGGAGACTTCATTCAGAAGTTTCGCAGAGCTTTAGTGATATTGGAGTGAGGATCATTCAGATCTTCAACGGGTGCTTCAGTGGATTCAGTGGTAGCTATTACCGGAGGGAGAGTGCAGTGGTTCAGTTTTGGAGGCCAGCGCAGTGCAACAGTTCATATTGATGGCCAGTTTTCCATCTCTGATCTTTTGGGTCAGATGTATTTGTAACTCCAGTTATTATTCTTAATAAAAATGTTGAGATTCTTCCTATTCGATGTGTTAATGGATTGCAGTGCTTATGTGTTTTGTTTTACATGGCAATCTTCTGTTAATTACTTCGGTAATTATATGGTAAAATGCTGGATTAATAATCTTTAGGAAAAATTTGTGAAATATCCCATTTGGGGATATTACAGTGGTATCAAAGCCTTGATCTTGGCTTAGCTTGCGTGTTTGCCATTTTCGGTTGCAACTATTTTGGTTAGAAGGGTCTACGCAGTCATTGGAGGAGGCTCATTTGTGGGAGCTGCATTGGCGAGATTTTAGATCTAGGGTGTTGGGAGATTGATAGGAGAGCCATTTGAGGAGGTTGGCTGAGATTTGGGAGAGAAGTGATTTACAATAGCAGCTGCAGTGCTAGAAAACGAAATTGGAAGAGGGCCAAACTACAAAGGGTCATATTTTGAAGGTTGGAATTAGAGGAAACCCTTTTTGGGTTTTTCTGGGTTTTGGGCAAGGATCACCTTCCCAAATTCCTATAATTTTCTGAGCAGTTTTCAGTGGGTAAATCGGAGGCTGAAGTCAGGCAATAGTGTAGTCTTGGAGCAACAGTGTAGTTTCTGGAGTAGCTTGCTATTGGAGCAGTTGGATTTGCTTGCACTCATCACCTGTTGCTTGTAGCTTGCCTTGTGCAAGTCCAACTAAACCTCTGTTACTTCCATATATGTCGTTGAAACAATGAAGTTTTTAAAAGTTTAAAACAACTCCTAAATCAACATAGCAGTGCCTCAATGGGTTGCGATCTAAACCAAAGACCAAAAATATTAAGTAATGCAGAAGTTAGTTCCTTGAAACAAAATAACATACCCTTCTCCAAGGAGGTACATAATTTGCTCCAACAAAGGCACTCGAGGAATTTACAAAAGGAGAGAGAAGTGGGAAATTGGCTTTATGCACTTGGGATGGACTTAAAGAATGGAAGATCAGAAAATGAATTTCCCATGTTGGAGAGACTGGAATCCTATCTTTCAGAGATAGAGCAATTTGATTGGAGTTTAAATTGGGCTTTGGAGCCATCTATGCTTGTATTGGTACAAGCCAGATTCTTGGAACATCCTAGTGAGAGAGTCAAGCTTATAGCTGCCTCTTGTTTCAGTGATATTTTGAGGATAGCAGCGCACCCTTTCCTCCCTACAATGATGATGTTATGAAGAGAGTTTTCAGACTGATAGTAGAAACTTTTCAGGATTTGGACAACAACGCAGGCTCTACCTTCGGGATGAAGCTTGAGATTTTAGGGAGTATGGCCACATTTGAGACGTATGTCATTATGTTTGATGTTGAGTGTGATGATTTGATTCTGCAAATGTTTCGATGCTTCTTCAGCATTAGGAGACATCATGTTGACACCGTCATAGTACACATGCAGTCCATCTTGTCGTCATGTATGAGAGACTGTGAGACCATTTGCTGAGAGTTGCAGACCAGATTGTTGAGCATTTGGAGGAGAGAGCAATTGGTCTCACCTGCTGCTTATGAGCTAGCCCAAGGGCTGGTTGAGCAGAATATTGGGATATTCAGGAGACAGTTGACCAGGGAGGAGCTGCTTTAGTTTGGTGGTTTAGGCAGCAGAAATGAGCTAAGGAGGAAGGGACTTTGCTTAATTTGCAAAGGACCTTGGGGGCCCGATCACTCATGCTTGAGTGATGCAGATGATGTGGCAGAGGCAGAATAGAAGGGCATTCCTTCTGTATGCGAGGATGAGGACTCTTCTTTAGATGAGTCCATGGGATCATATGATGATGCTTCTAGGAGCAAGAGTAGTCATGCAGAGATGATGACAATAGGCCGGAGCCGTATTCCAGTGTGCAGGGTGAGCAGTTAGGTGACTCTACGAGAGCTACTCAGGGTGATGAGTCACTTGTGACGATTCAGCCGGAGTAGCATATGATGGGGCATGAGTCAGCGGAGGAGGATACTACGCACATCATGCATGATAGTCCTTTGGGAGAGAGCTGGATGGAGGTTCACATTGAGTCTATGATGGATATGCGGCTAACATTGGGGTCAGCCAGTGAGGAGGAGCAGTCAGATGCACAGACATCGAGTACGGTAATAGCAGTTGTAGATCCATATCCTCTGGAGATGTTGGAGGTTGATGGGAAGTTCTGCAGGAGGCTAGTAGACAACAGAAGTATGACATTTCTGATCAGGAGAGGGAGGAGTTGTTGGAGATGTTGGTGCATCCATCTTTGGGACGACCCATTGATGAGGTGTCGGTAGATGCACATATAGTTAGCAGGACTACAACACTTTCAGGGTGCAGGACTCTCCACGAGTACATTGATGGGGCTTGCAGCATATCTTGCTCACATTGGCCGATTATAGAGAGAGGGGCTTTCTTTTGTAGGCAGATCTTGTCGGTAGATGGGATGAGGCTGCACGAGTTGAGTATGGACTGGAGACCTCACACCAGTCTTGTTCTGCATGCAGGTGTCACTGCATTTGATTCTTCTTCTGGGATAAATTGGCGGGATATCATGAGTTCGTATCCTATTGATGGTACGATCTTCTTAGTTAGGAGCATAGCGGAGCAGGGACCCGTAGACATGACAGATACTACAATTTTCAGTTGGAAGTGGGACACATGTCGATAGTTCTTCAATATTCCATCCTGACTTTGGGAAAGCAGGGTTAGCATTGGATTGAGTCGGGGGTTGGATTGGAGAGAGGCTAAGTCACTTGATACGGGGATACGGGGATTCGGGAATCATATTCGGGATACGGTGACCCCCGGAACAGGACACTTCCAGGATACGATACATTATATATATATATATTAAAACTTAGATATTTGTTACACAAATTCATACAAATTCATTAATTCAAACATAGAGTTAAGATCTTAGATACTCATACATGATACATTGATACATCATACAATTGTCAAATTTACTTAGAAAGACAAGATAGTAAGATACTGTATTTTTCTCATTAAGTCATAAGAATCAAAATGTGCAGATAGAAATAGAAAATACAAAAAAACTACAATCTCCAAGACTGCAAGCCTGAAGCCTCAATGAGTCAGAGTCAATGAGTCATCAATCCTCATCATCGTAATCAACATCACTGTCCTCATCTTGATCATCGTGCTCACCACTGCTCTCCTCTGGCTTTGATGCATCCTCCTTTGTCATCTCTGCATCTGCTGGTGTGGAGGATGACGCCTTTACACTATCATCATCAAATGTGATAGGCTCTAGCATTGGCGCATTGAGATCCAAGTTGGCCAATGCCAACTCAACACTGCTGTCCAGACCCATATGCACATGCAAACACTAACAGCAAACTAAATGCAAAATATAGAGGGATAGTGCACTTATTGAATGCTCAAATCTCTTCGAAAGAACTCCCTTTCTCCTTGCTAACCCTTTCTTCTTGCAAACCCTTGCTCCTTGCTCACTTCACAATCACAAAACGGTGAGAAAGAATGTCAAATTCGGTTTTTTAAAACCAAAAATCGCACTTTTTGAAACGGAGAATCCGGCTGTACGGGATTCGGTCGTATCCGTACAGGGTATGGTCGGGATTCGCCGTACCTGTACGGATACGGCTGAATCCCAAGAATCCAATACGAATCTTGGAGAATCATATCCGATTCGCCGGATTTGGGATTCGAAGGCCCTGGGGGACGAATCCGGTTTCTTAGGAGAGAGGTGATGAGTTGGTATGCAGTTGGTGGGGCATCTTGTATAGTCAAAGCTACAACACAGCAAGAGCCATGGAGCATTGATGCATGTTGGCGGTCTTCGCTTCATGGGGCAGCAACTATAGCCAGAGGCAGTGTGCAGTCCGAGCCAGACGACTTGGGGGATGGTTGGCCATGGTGGTGTTGAGATCTAGGAGGATTGTTTGATGATAGGTACTGTGAGAGATCAGTTTGGAATTCTAGCATTGAGGGGTCTATTCCGGGTGGCTTGACATAGGTGCATAGCAGCACTTAGGGGTTTGTATGGGATCCGGGCATTGGGTCTCAGTTGCATCGGGCCAACAGGGTGGCCCACATATTTGGATTGCTTGAGGGCAAACAATCTTGGGGCGGAAGGTCTGTAATATTCCCTTTTTTGGTGTCACCTATGACAGGGCTAGGATGGACTTACGGAGTTAGGAGCAGACAGGTCACAGGTATAGGTTGGTGTCATCAGCTGGCCCAGGGGCTTTTTGGAGGAGTTTTGAGGAGTTTCTATGTGGTCGGGTGGCATTTGCTTGATGTATTCCATCATCCGAACAACTTGCCTTTTGTTCCGATGCATTCCGACAACTTTCGGAAAATTGAGTTATTTTTGGGCTTAACTCAGTTAATTACGTTCAAGGTGGCATTCCGGGAGGAATTCATGATAGAACACCTTAGTGTAATAGCTCATTGGAACCGAGACGAGGATACCTACATGATGGGACTGTTGGACAAGAGTTTGAGTGACTGGAGGAGACGTGGTAGCTGATTTACTCTTTTCTGCATTAAAAAGGAATACTTTAATAAGAGGGAAAAGTGCTCCATGAATAAAATAATAATAAAATAAGGCTCTAGAAGGATCCAAGAGATCTATAAAAGAAAGGGAGGAGGCCATTGAGGGATATCTTTGGAGTAGATCATTTTCTTGTGTATGAGAGGTTTGAGAACGTGGTTCTCTACTTCAACCGTAGCCCCAGTACGGAAACCCTCGGGTGATTTGTGAGTGTTGGACAGAAACCCAACTCTCTTTGAGGAGACTTCATTCAGAAGTTTTGCAGAGCTTCAGTGATATTGGAGTGAGGATCATTCAGATCTTCAACAGGTGCTTCAGTGGATTCAGTGGTAGCTGTTGCCGAAGGGAGAGTGCAGCAGTTCAGTTTTGGAGGCTAGCGCAATGCAACAATTCATATTGATGGCCAGTTCTCCATCTCAGCTCTTTTGGGTCAGATGTATTTGTAACCCCACTTATTATTCTTAATAAAAACGCTGAAATTCTTCCCATTTGATGTGCTAATGGATTGCAGTGCTTATGTGTTTTATTTTCCATGGCAATCTTTTGTTTATTACTTCGGTAATTTTATGGTAAAATGCTGGATTAGCAATCTTTAGGAAAAATTTGTGAAATATCCCATTTGGGGATATTACACATTAAGAATTCAACGCTTCAATAATGGGATTTCTTTTTGAAGCATATAGTTGTTTAATGTGGGTATCATGTAAGAGCTCTAGTCGTTTTATAATTATGTCATCAAGGCTTCATTAAGCGGAAATTGTGACTTCCTTGTGGCTTTAAATCCTTGAGATGAAGACATGGCTCCATGTTCAACAAGTGACTCTTTTATCACTTGTTGGTTTTTAAATCACTCGGTTAGCTCTCGATTTGTATTTGGAAACGAATCAGAGTAACTACACAGGTGTGGATGTCAGTTAAGTCAGTGTCTAGTGCTACTTTTCTATTACTAGATTTGCAATGGGGATCCTATTACCCACCACCAGTGGGTGACCCCATAGGAGAAATTTTCTCCTAGATTTGTCTTCAGCCGGCAGCCAGCTTCTTCGATAGCCATCAGTGTAGCCAATATTGTGCCAGTTGTTCTCCGCTCTTTGATCTAGTCATATGTCCCCTCGCCCATATGTTGAGAGCGCATGTTTGAAGGTGGGCCATCCAATCCTAAAGGTATGTCTTTCATTGTGCAATGGGGTGCATATGCTTGTTTTTCCTTGGGCACACTTGGGTATGGATTATTGGGTGACTTGGAAGGATGAAGGGTTTTGACTGTAGTCTTGTTCCCTCACCTTAAATGGGGGGTTGATCCTCAACCCTAGTCCCGTGGAATCTCCTTTATTAACTTTTAGCTTTAACATGGGCATCACTTGGGAAACCCCAATTTTGGTAGCATGGACCTATTTTCAAGTTTCATATTTTTCACTCCCAATGTCCTATTTCATCATTTTCCCTCTTTGGGTCCACAAGGCCCTAATACTCCCCCTCCCCTCGTCCACAAGTTTGGGTTGGGCTTGGTGTTGAGATTTTGAGGTAGCATCGGGTGTGCTCTAGCCTTGAAATTTTGTGGAGGGGCCAAGACACACGAGATCTCCAAAACCCAGAAAGCGTTTGGAGAAATTTCATCTGGTGTATGAGATATTCAAATAATTTTTTTTTTTAATGAGGACCCTAAGTCTAACTTAGGGAATTAGAAAAATTAAAATGAATTAATTAAACACATGTGATGAAATGTTCTAAGTGACGTGGATCAAGCAGTCTTTTAATATGAGCCGTCGATTAGAGATTAGATCATAGCCGTTGGTTTCCCAACAAGAAAAGTATAAAGAAAAGGCTTGGGGTCAGTTGGAGACACACACATTGGCGTAGCACTGAAGCTAAGTCGAATTTCTGGGGCGGGGTTTGCTGAGAAATTCGAAGCGAGTTTGCAGTGTAGTGAGGGGTAAAGATCGGCAAGGAATGATTTGATCCAAGGCCGAGAATACAACAACAGAGAGGCAATGAGTACCAGTCAGCGCAGAGCCATCCAAGAAGACGCAGTTCAGCCGACACCACGTAGAGGTTGCGTAAGCCTAGTCAGGGTGATGCAAATCCAACCAGCGCAACGCATCACCAGCCAGGGTGATGCAGTCCCAGCTGAGGCAGTGCAGTATCAGTCAGGGTGACGCAGTGAGGACGCTAGCCAATGAGGGTTGACGTACATTGGACATGTCTTTCCCTTTAGGGGTTGGGAACACCTAATAGGGTTGTTTATTAGCCACTCCTACCTAGGGAGGTAACACTATTACATGCTCAAAGCCCCAAATTTGGAGAGGAAACCCATTTTAGTCTGATTTGTGCCTTGGATTATCATGCTCGGTTTACCTAGATGCACTAATGAATTATTGTACCTAATGGTGAGGAGACACATTGGATCTTATGCGTAATTGGCAGGCGGTTTCATCATGGGCTAGGAAACTTAACTAGATGCACTTAGACCAACATAGCCCCCACACTATTCACGAGATGATGCACTTAGACCAACATAGCCCCCACACTATTCACGAGATGATGCACTTAGACCAACATTGCCCCCAATTGACTTAGTAGTGTACACATGGATTGGCAGTGGATTCAAGGCCGAGAGGAGGTTTGTCTTACCCTTGAGACATGGGAGGAAACCACCATCATCATTGCCATCATTTTGGAGCAGTCTACATGCTTATATTTCATCAGGAGACCCATGAGACAAGTACTTGTGCCTTAGAGCCACTTTGGAGCACCACATGATGATTTACATAGAGATTAAGGGGCCACCTCCTTGTCCATTGTTCATGGAGCCCTCTCCCTCATCATGACACCTTGAGGACTCAACGAGGCCCTCCAACGGCTCAAATATGGATGGCTTCTTCATCACTTTATTAGCTACTTGGTGGGCTTGTCACCAAGACTTATATTTTACACACTATTTTTATAATTGATTGGGCTCATTAGGCTAATTCCATTAAGGAGAGACTCGTATAAATAGAAATGAGTCTCATTTGTGAGAACTCATCATCATCACTTAGATTCTTCTTTTGTAAAAGAGCTCACACTTTTTCTTTGGAGGCTATTGGAGATTCTTAGATGCATTTTGACATTTGGAGCTGAAATTTTTGATCTTCTTTGCTATCTCATGATTTGTGGATGGATATGTCATATTGTCATCTTGTAAGTGCTTCTTGTTGAATATTTTCTTGGAATTATGTCTAATGTATGGAATTGTTGCAACTAGGTTAATGTTATTGTGCCCTATTTGTTGAAAATCATTTTTGGAAAGCTTCTTGGTTGGAAATTGCATGTGTTACTTATTGTATGGAAAATGATGAATGTTCCTAGTGCATGAAATTTTGTCTTTCTTCCATAACAGTGCATAAATCTTGAGTGGGTAAATGTTAAAGGTTGGTTGCTAGGGCATCAATCTTTAGTCTCCTTAACGATGGTTTTGGCCAATTTTAAATCATCTTAGACTCCATAGCCCAAAGGACTAGGCACTAGTCCAAGAGGTTTGGTGATCAACTCTTCTCTTCTCCATATTTTCTGCTCCTAAATTTATGTCCCCTAGAGGTAGGGCAGAAATCTACGACTTGCAACGAAATTTTAGGGAGGTGATTTTTTGGGAATCTGAGGGTCCACACATCAAGCTTACGGTCTAGGCTACCTATGGTCCAAGTTTGGTGGGCATCCACCCAAGTTTCATCCATAAATTCCCTTGCTCTAGGTGCCACTCCAAGAGGAAAAACCTAGGTTTTTCTCTCTCACCTTGGGGACTTCTTTGAGGGTTGTATGAGCTTAGTATTCATTGGAATCAATCATAAGAAGCCCTTTCTCCTCCCTACCTAGCGAGTACCTTAGAAGTATTTCTTCCCATGATTATTCATAAAACCCTAGGTCTAGTGCAAATTTTTCCTAGGTCTGTCAAAGAGAGAAAAGAGCCTTTAGGAAGTGTCATAACATCAGATAAAGCTCCTTTGAGAGGTCCTACCTCATCTCCTAGGTCTTGACTTTAGGAATACCTATTATCATCGTCATATCTAACATTCTAGGTCTTGATCTCTTCATCTTTAAGCTTTTCTTGGAGAGCGTGTTAGCTTCCTTGAAGCATTGAGCCATTGTTGTCTCTATCCTTGAATGCGCTTGGGGGAATCACTTCATACCCAAGTCATTGATATATCCATCCTAAGTGATTCCCTTCTTACCGAGACTCCTCCCATCGAAGAAAGTTCGTAAAGAGTAGGGGATCTTGACTGAGTTGACAGTGGGTCATTGTCCCGTTGTTGTCACTGAGTCTAGTAGTTGTCCTTCGGGTTTCCCTTCCTCAGGGCCCTGCTAGATTGTGTGGTAATATATCCTATCTCAAAGACAACAAAGCCATCTTCTTTGTCAACAACTCCTTACTGTGCCTGTATCTATTGTAATTCCAATAGTCGATGCCCATCTAGGCATAGCCTCTCATGATGTATGTATGATATGGGAAAATAATCCAAAGTCTCAATTGATAATGGAATTGGTTTTCATACCTTTCATTACAATTTGATCCCTCCAACAAAGTTCAAAATCCTCCTCTTGTGTCATTTTGTGCCGATATATGATGTGTAATCCCATGATCTAAGCCGAGCACCTTCGGATTTAATCTTTAGAATTTTGCAGACACAATTTCTATTGTGGAGCTTATACCTTCCATTCAATGGCTTTATCCACACGAGGAGTGGTTATAAATGTCTAACAACTTCTTCACACAACATGCTTCCGCTCTTCCATGTGAAAATTCAGATAAACCCGAATCCTATTGCAACAATCAATTCTCCTAATTGTTAAATTAATTCTTAACAATTTGTTTGCAGTTTTCTACGACAAACACTGAATCAATCACACTGCAACCTACACAAATAACCGCGGAAGAAAAATAAACACAGGAAGAAATATATGCACACACACAAATAACACCGTTATTTTTGGACCAATGTCCCTTAAAAACCCAACTCGAGAAAAATGGTGCAGCAACTGAGGGTTTTATTATTATGCAATAGTGAAATCTATGTACAAACTATGGATGCCCAAACTGGCAATCCAAACAGAGAAAAACCTGGCAAAAATATATGGTGAGGAGAATTCCTCACTCCACAAGCTATCCGACATTGACCTCAACTCGAAATTGAGCCGTCCCAACTGCCTATGCGTAGTCTCTGTGTCACCCTACGCAGTCATTGTGTCACTACAACTCGAAACTGCGTCACCTCAAGCAATCTTGTCAGCTGCTGTCTGGAAAACTGATTCTTCCGACCTTTGGAACCTCTGCCCAGCTTCTGGTACTGAATCTCGTCTTCTCCCAGCGAAACAAAATTTCCTCTAAAGGGCACTGCGTTGCCTCACTGTGGCACTCTCTGCCTCTCTGCAAATGTACTCGCTGGATATGGAATGCCTCCTCTGACTTCACTATCTCTGCCCCTCTCTCACTGCTTCGATCTCACTGAATCACTTTCGGCAACAAAACACTGCTACTCTGGAAATCGATGACCTAGTAAAATTGAAGTGCTCAAGTGTGAAATTTTCAATCTGAAAACTATACAGTTGCAGTGATAGATTTATTACTCCTAATTATTATTTCAATAGTTATTTTTCATAAATCTTCTGGCAAATATCGAAATAAATACTATTGCAACATTCACAAATACATATGCAGAAAAATGAACTGTAAAGGACATAAGCACAGGAATCAATCACATGTACACAGTTATTTTTGGAAAATTGTCCCCGAAAAAACCCAATGCGGGAAAACTGGTGCAACAGATGAGGGTTTTATTAATTCTTCAACAAATGATATCTTTACAAGGAAATCTACTGGCAGATAAAACCTGAAACACTCGAGATAAAATTTCCGGCTCCCTCGGACAATTCTCTGACACCCTGATAAGCCTTTGCTGGGTCTTGTGCCTGTCTATGTGTTTCTCTGCGCAGTCCCAGCGTTGGACTGCGTAAGTCAGCGTAGGGATTGATGGGTTTTTTGCGCTGCTGCTTGGAGCTGCCTCCAGTGGCCCATTGCTTCCCTCTGTCCCTGACCTTGATCACTTTTGACTCCCTCCTCCTACTTCTGCAAAACTCCTTGCCCTGCAACTCTCCCACTGAAATCGAATTCTCTTACTTCAGAATCGATCTCCTTTGGTTACCGAGTGTATGCTCGACTTATTTTCCAAATGACCCTCAAGCCTTATTTTATAATCTTCTCGTTGGAGAACCAATGGCCCAGATTAGAAGATTAATCAATGGCTAAGATTAAAACTTGACTTGATCCATGTTTTCTAGAAGATTCACACTTTGACTTATTAATACCCTTTAATTATTTAATTTTCCTAAGTTTAGACTTGGGGTCTTCATTAAAATAATTAATTTATTTAATAAGTCATGAATTGAGTGGAATTTCCACAAACAGTTTCTTGGTTCTTTGGAAAGCTGTTGCCCAAGCCTCCTTGCAAAGTTTGAGACTTGGAACACTCCCTCTTAGCGAGGAAGGTGTTCCAACAATATGCCTACTGCATGCTACTCTGCTTTTGAAGCACCCTTTGCACTGCCGATCTCTGGACACTGCCCCTCATTTGTTGCACTGCTGCCTTTGACACTGCCACTGTCACTGCTGCATCTATACAACAAGTCCCTTTGAATATTGATCCTATCCATTCCTACTACTGGAAGGGATTCTTCATCATCCCCATCTTCTCTCTGAAGTAGATAAACTTTGTCTTCCCTAGAGATTTTGTGAGAATGTCTGCTACCTGTTCTCCTGTTGGAGTGTAATGTAACTGAACAACTCCACGTTGTACACAGTCCCTGATGAAGTGACACCTGATGTCAATATGTTTTGACCGATCATGAAACACAAGATTTTCAGAGAGCTTGATGCAACTCTGATTATCACATAGGATACTAGTCGCTTCCATTTTCTCTTTGAGTAGGTTCACTAACAGTTTTCGAAGCCATATGGCCGTACACGAAGTTGTGCTGGCTACCATATACTTTCCTTTTGCTGAGCTTAGTGCTACGGACTTCTATTTCCTACTGCACCAGGAAGTCATTCCTGATCCTAAACTGAAACAGTACCCACTGGTACTCTTCCGATCTACTGAACTTTGAGCCCAATCTGCGTTGGTGAAACCACTTAACTTGACATCATTGCTACGGGTGTACTTCAATCCAAGCTTGATTGTTCCTTGAAGGTACCTGAGAACATACTTGGCTGCTACCAAATGAGCCCTCTTAGGTTCTACCATGAACTGACTGAGGGTATTTACAACATAACAGATGTTTGGCCTTGTATTTACCAGATACATCAATGATCCTATGAGCTGCCTATATAACGTAGGATCAGCCTCAACATCTTCGGATGTGTCGATTTTATTCCAGTTGGTGATCATTGGAGTTGTCATGGGTCTACAATCCTCCATCTGAATCTTTTCATAATCTCTGTAGTGTATCTCCCTTGACCAAGAAGGATCTCCCCATTCTACTGCCAAACCTCCAACCTAAGAAAATAGTGCATCCGTCCTAGATCCTTCATGTCAAATTCCTCAGCCAAATTCTTCTTGTAGTCTATGATGAGCCCTGATGATCCTGTCAAAAATAGATCATCTACATACAAAACCAGTATCAACGGCTCACTCCCTACTCTAAGATAGTAGAGATTGGGATCCACGTCACACTTGACGAATCCCATCTTCTGCAAGTAGCTGTCAATTCGAGCATACCAAGCTCTAGGAGCTTGCTTCAGTCCATATAACGCTTTCTTTTTCTACACACATGAGTTTTTTGATCATGCATCTTGAAGCCCTCCGGTTGTTCTATATACACCTCTTATTCTATCACCCCATTCAAGAATGTCGTCTTGACGTTCATCTGGTGAATTTCCCATCCCATCTGTGCAACAAGGGATATCACGGATCTAATGGAGGTGTATCTAGCTACTGGGGCGAAGGTTTCTTCATAGTCAATCCCTTCCTTCTGAGCATACCCCTTAGCCACAAACCTGGCTTTAAATTTCTCGATGCTGCCGTCTACAACATACTTGATCTTGTAGATCCACCTGGATCCTACAATTGATCTCTCTTGAGGTCTAGGGACCACTTCCCAGACATCATTCGTCATGATTGAACTGTACTCTTCCACCATTGCATCAACCCACACCTGGTGCTGAGTTGCTTCCCGAAAACTGGAAGGTTCTCTGACTTGAGCAACCAAGGCTTGATACCTCTCAAGCTGCTTACGCTGTCTCTTCTCATTTCGGGGGTTTCTGACAAAGTCCTCTGCATCCTTCAGAATCTGTCGAAGTTCCCTGCTTGTTCTACCACTGGTGGTGGGTGGATTTACCGGCTCTCCCTCTTGCAAATCCTCGAGAGACACGTCCCTTGGATCCCTATGCCTTGGAGAGGCAATTGAATTTTCTACTGCTGGTTGTTGGGGCTGAACCAGAGGCTCCTCCTCAGACTGCGTAGCAGAAGGCAACTCACGGGATCTTCTGAAGGCCTTCTCCTTCATGAACTTCACATCCGTTCGCACCACGACTTTCCTGCTCTTAGGACTGTAGATGCGATATGCCTTTGCATTCTCACTGTATCTTACTAGATACCCCATTTCTGCAGTCATCTCCAACTTCTTCCTCTTCTCACTGGGTACATAACCGTAAGTTGTATTGCCAAAGATCCTAAAGTGACTCACTTCAGGCTTACTGTCAGTGAAGACACTTTCCAACATGATCTTTCCCAATGCAGCGTGAGGAGTCCTATTCTGAATGTGACAGCTGTATTACACGCTTTAGCCCACAGAAATTTGGGCATGTCTTGGTCATACAACATCACCCTTGTTGCTTCAACAATAGTCTTGTTTTTCCTTTCTGCCACACCGTTATGCTCCAGATTGTATAGACCTGTCCACTCTCTTTTGATGCCTTCCTTTGCGCAGAATCCAGTGAATTCCTTATCTATGTATTCACCACCATTGTCTGATCGCAATACCTTGATCCGCTTCCCTGTCATATTTTCCACCAGAGCCTTAAACTCTTTAAACTGACTGAAGACTTCATCCTTGGTCTTCAAAAAGTAGATCCAGGTTTTCCTAGAATGGTCATCAATGAAGGTGACGAAGTACTCGGCACCACTAAGAGCTTTAGTGGACATCGGTCCACAGATGTCTGAGTGTATCAAGTCCAATACACCCTTGGCCCTATTGTTGCTTCTCTGATATGTTGCCTTGGCATATTTTCCCAATACGCACCCCTTGCAAACATCATCTCTTTTAGTGCTCAGCTCTGGAACACCTGTGACAGTCTTCTGGAGAATTCTTAGCGCTCCATGATGCAAATGCCCCATTATTCTGTGCCATAGCTCATTCAAGTCCATTTCATCTGTGCTGCCGACCAGTGCCATTGGAGACTCAAGTTGCAACTTGTAAAGTTTGTTGCTTCTTACCCCGATCTGTGCCTTCTTCTTCCAACTGGGATGTTTGACGTAGACTCTATTGCCAATAAAGTAGACATCATAGCCTCGGTTTTGAAGCTATGCCATTGAGAGAAAGTCCATCCCCAACCCAAGCACATGCAGTAAATTAGTGGCCCGGATCCTATTTCCAGCCTTAGTCTGAAAAACTACGGTACCTCTCCCAACAAGAGTGCATTTTGCTTTATTACTCATGGTTATTTTGAAATTCATTTGCTCTTCTTGGTAGTCGGAAAAACAGTGTCGTACTCCAGTCATGTGAGCAGAGGCTCCACTGTCAATATACCAGACATCATAAGAAGCAGTGCTTGATACACAAGCAAATTCTTCCTCAAGTTTGGATGCCAAAATAAAGACATTGTGATCCATCTATTCTGTCATGCTTCTTTCCCTATTTGGAGAACTGCGTGAACCCTTCTGCGCTGTTGCTGTAACAGTAGATTTTTGTTCACTAGTCGATTCTCCCTTCTTGTTACTCATCTCTGGCTCTAATACCATGTGAAATTTTCATTTTGAAAACTATACAATTGCAGTGATAGATTTATTCCTCCTACTTATTATTTCAATAGGTTATTTTTCAAAAATCTTCTGGAAAATATCGAAATAAATACTACTGCAACATTCACAAATACATATGCAGAGAAATGAACAGTAAAGGACATAAGCACAAGAATCAATCACATGTACACAGTTATTTTTGGACAATTGTCCCTGGAAAAATCCAATGCGGGAAAATCGGTGCAACAGATGAGGGTTTTATTAATTCTTCAGCAAATGATATCTTTACAAGGAAATATACTGGCAGATAAAATTTGAAACACCTGAGAGAATTTCCGGCTCCCTCAGACAATTCTCTGACACCCTGATCAACCTCTGTTGGCTCCTATGCCTATCTGCGTGTTTCTCTGTGCAGTCCCAGCACTGGACTGCGTAAGTCTGCGAAGGGACTGTGTGGGTTCTTTGCGCTGTAGCCTGAAGCTGCCTCCAGTGGCCCACTGCTTCCCTCTGTCCTTGACCTCGATCACTTTTGACTCCCTCCTCCTTCTGCTACAAAAATCCTCGCCCTGAAACTCTCCCACTGAAATCGAATTGTCTTACTTTAGAATCGATCTCCTTCAGGTACTAAGTGTATGCCCGACTTATTTTCCAAATGACCCTCAAGCCTTCTTTCGTAATCTTCTCATTGGAGAACCAACAGCCCAGATTAGAAGATTAATCAATGGCTAAGATTAAAACTTGACTTGATCCATGTTTTTTAGAAGATTCACACTCTGACTTATTAATACCCTTTAATTATTTCATTTCCCTAAGTTTAGGCTTAAGGTCTTCATTAAAATAATTAATTATTTTAATAAGTCATGAACCGAGTGGAATTTCCACGAACGGTTTCTGGGTTTTTTGGAAAGTTGCTGTCCAAGCCTCCCTGCAAAGTTTGAGACTTGGAACACTTTCGGATGCTACAAAAATCAACATCAAGTGTCTCAAGTGATTTCTCCAAGCCCCATCGACGACTTCTTATAATCCTCCGTTGAGACTTCAACAACCACGATAAAATCTTAATCGATGGCTAGGATTAACTAGAAATAGGTCCATGTGATTATCTAGAACATTCACATCATGACTTAATTAATTATGATTAATTAATCATATTTCCTAAGTTTAGACTTGGGAAATAATTAAAAACTGACTAATAATCTAATTAATTCATCTATAGGTGGAATTTCCAGAAACGATTTCTAGGTTTTGGAGATCTCATGTATTCTAGCCTCTCCACAAAATTTCAAGGCTAGAACACATCCGATGCTACAAAAACTAACACTCCCTCTTAGCGAGGAGTGTATTCTAGTATTGCTGCACCTCTGGAGCAATACTCTGCTTCTGCACCATCTCCTGTCACATTGCTGATGTCTGGCTACTGCTGCCCACCAACCACTGTGCAACTTTGATATGTGCTGCATTTGTGCCACTACTAACCCTGCTGAACTGCTGTCAACACTGCATCTGCACTGCAACTCCCTCTCATTTGCTGCTGTTGCAACTGCAACATTTGCAACTGAGAAATATCCAAGATATTGAACCAACTGTGTTCATTATGATGCCTCTGTCACCCGAGTCTACTACTAGCCTCTGCGTTGTCACTGAAGGCTCTGCGTTGCTACTGACTCTGCACTATGCCAATTGCACTGCTTCCAACTCTGCACTCTGCTCCCTGGCATCTCACTGCAACTAGTGTCTGCAACTGTCTCTTTGGCATTTGACTGCATCAACTGCCACTGGTCCATCCTGCTACTGAAATACTGTGGGCTCTTGTAGTGAGGTACTGATCCAAGAGGTGGACCTCCTCAAGAATCCTTCCCATTTGCATCACTTCGGGGCTACAAAACCAAGTCACCCCACCTCACTCTTGGAGGGATGTTTGCAATCATGGTGAAATCTTCTTCTAGCTTGGAGGACAACCTATCTATCTTTGTAGAAGCTGCCTGTTGGTCTTGTTTCTCCTCCTTGCCCTTCTTTCTGAGAGGACACTGAGCACTGTAGTGGCCTAGCTCACCAAACCTGAAGCACTTGACCTTCGACAGGTCCTTCTTCTTCCTACGCTCCCCCTATCCCTAACTAGGACCCTTCAATGCGAGGGCTACATTTTTCTCCTCCTTTACCTGCTTCGATCCATTGTTGCTGCTACAACCACTGATGGTGCTCTTCATCAGATCTTGCTTCAGTTCCTCCAGCTGCATGTCTGCCCACATTTTGTACCATCTTGGCAAGGTTTCTTTGCACAAAATACTTTGGACGAAACTTGCCACTCTTCAGCAACATTGTTGAGGGCTACTCGTACCAACTCTGTAGGTTGAGGCGTTGACCCTACGGCTGCCAGCTCATCTCGGATCTCCTAAATCTTGGTAATGTTGAGATTTTGTGTTTTTGGGGTAGCATTAGTTGTACTCTAGCTCCCAAACTTTGTGGAGGGACTAGAGTTCACTTGATCTACAAGACCCAGAAATGGATTTGGGAAATTTCATTTGGTTTAGGAGATATTAAATTAATTAATTATTTTAAGTATATTTCCTAAGTTAAAACTTGGGAAACTTAAATAAGTAAAGTGAATTTAATTAAACATGTGATGAAATTGTCTTAAATCACACAGATCAAACTTTCTTTTAATCTTAGCCATTGATTCAAGATCTGAGCATGACCGTTGATTTGTCAATGAGAAAAGTATAAAGGAAAGGCTTGGAGTCATTTGTAATGACACATAGAGGCAGAGCACTGAAGCTAAGCTGAGATTCTAGGGCAGGGTTTGCTAAGAATACTTAGAAGTGCTTCAGCTGCAGAGAGGGGAATTTAGACCAAGGGGATGATATGATCCCAGGGTCTAGAATACACAAGAGGCAGAGAAGAGATCAGCTCAAGGACAACACAGAGGAAGGCAGCAGCAATAAGGACAACGTAATTTTCAGGAAACCCTTCAGGAGTTACGCAGAGACCCTTCAGGAGTAGCGTAGTGACTCCCTTCCGGAGCAACGCTAAGGGTTTGGAGGCCATCCAAGGCTGACGCAGAGGCTTTCAAGGGTTCAGAGGTTGACGCAGAGCATTTTAGGGACAATGCTGGGGTTTCTAGGCCTAGATTTAGCTGAGTTCTGTAAATCCTGTTTGAGGGTGTGGATCAGTCATTATTTTGGCCCTAGATCAGCTAGTGAACTGTAGATCTAGAGTTTTCTCTGTCAGGTTTTCCAGATCTGGAACCCAGATTTATGTATTCAGAAATATTCTTAATAATAGAACCCTCCAGTAGCCAGAGACTGGTTTTCCCACCTTGGGTTTTTCCGAGGACTATTTGTCCAGAAATAACTGTCACTTTGTCAATGTGCGCATGTGCTTATTCTAAATCTGAATTGGTAGAGATCTGTTATGTGTTTTGCTTTGATGTTAACTTGAATTTATTCAGTTGATAACTTGAATTTATTCAATTGATAACCAGATTAACAGTAATAATTTCTGCATAAGATATAAGATTCAGAAATTTCTACATGGTATCAAAGCAATTGCAGATTTGAAGGGACATCGCAGGGAGGATTTGGCATGGATCAAAGGAAGGGTTCACGCAGTCAAAAGGATTCACGTAGTCCTCCAGAGCACATAGAAATGCAGAGGGAACATGACATGAAGGTGATGGCATCCAGACTAGAGGAGGATCTTGCCTATGTGTCAAGCACAACTCCTCCAAGTGTTTGGTATATTGACAGTGGAGCATTTGCTCATATGACGGGGGTTTGAGAATGTTTTTCGAGCTATCATGAAGAGCAGATGAATTTCCAAATAACTATGGGAAATAAGGCAAAATGTACCCCCATCAGGAGATGTACCGTAACATTTCAGATGGAGGATGGCCACAAGGTTCGAGCCACGAATGTTTTGCATGTAGTAGGGTTGGGGATGAACTTACTCTTGGTGTCTCAACTTCAGAACAAGGGCTATGACGTATACTTTATTCAAGATAAGGTGTATGTCAAACACCCTAACTCGAGCAAAAAGGCACAAATCAGAGTAAGGAGTCACAAGCTGTATAAGCTCCAGCTTGAATCTCCGGTGGCCCTAATTGGCAGTACAGACGACAAAGATTTGAATGAGTTATGGCATAGAAGGATGGGGCATCTACATCATGGAGCCTTAGGGATTCTCAAAAATATTGTCATAGGGGCTCTTGAACTTAGCACAAAGAGAGACAATGTTTGTAGAGGATGCGTACTAGGCAAGTACGCTAAGGCAGCGTTTCCAAGAAGCAGTAGCAGAGCCAAAGGTGTATTAGAGTTAATACACTCTGACATTTGCGGTCCGGTGTCTACAACAACTCTCAGTGGGGAAAAATATTTTGCTACATTCATTGATGATTATTCCAGGAAAATTTGGATCTATTTTTTGAAAACAAAAGATGAAGTCTTTAATCGGTTTAAAGATTTCAAAGCATTGGTGGAAAAATCTACAGGAAAGAAGATCAAGAAGTTAAGGTCAGATAACGGTGGATAATATATTGATAAAGACTTCACAAATTTCTGTGCACAGGAAGGCATCAAGAGAGAGTGGACAACTCCTTACAATCCAGAACAAAATGGAGTTGCAGAACGGAAGAATCAGACCATAATAGAAGCTGCGAGGGCAATGTTGTATGACCAAGAAATGCCCAAATTCTTATGGGTAGAGGCTTGCAACATTGCAGTTTATATTTAGAACTGAATTCCCAATAGAGCTTTGGGGAAGGTGACTCCCGAAAGTGTGTTCACAGGCAGCAAAGGCAGCAAGCCAGAAGTGAGCCACATCAAGATATTCGGCAGCATAGCACACTGTCATGTTCCAGAGGAAAAGAGGAAGAAGCTGGATCAAATTGTTGAAAAGGGTTTTCTGATGGGCTACAGTGAGAATGCAAAGGCATACCATGTCTATATTCCAGAGAGCAGGACAGTCGTGGTAAGAAGGGATGTAAAGTTCCTGGAGGAGAAAGCCTTTAGGAAATCTCGAGAGATGGCCACAGATACGCAAATGGAGGAAGATCCATTGGTACAACCTCAACGACCTCTGGAGGAGAGGTCCAGTGCCTCTCCATGGCACAATTATTCTAAGGGAAGCTCCTCCGATGAAGAATAGGAGGAAGAACAGGTGATACCACCCACCACTGATGGAAGACCGAGCAGAGAACTCCAACAGATTCTTAGAGATGCAGAAGGATTTGTTGGAACACCTAGAGAAGGGAAGAGGATAAGGAAACGACTTGACAGATATCAGGCGCTGGTAGCTCAGGTTGGAGAACCTTCTACCTTTCGGGAGGCAACTCAGCATCAGGTGTGGGTAGATGCCATGGTGGAGGAGTATAGCTCCATCATGACAGATGATGTTTGTGTAATATTCCCAATTAGCGATAGCTAATTGGAAATATTAATTTTGATCAATTTTGCCTTCTATAGTTAAAATATAAATAAAAGTGAGTAAGAGGAGGATATAACTCAATTAGAATAAAGTGCACTCCCTAAAGTCACCTAGTAACATCAACGTTGTGACTAAGGTGGGCCAAGGGGGGCCAAGTGACCACGTGAAGGGGACCCACATGGACCGCGGAGCATGGCCGCGTAGTTGAGTTGGCATTGTGGGCCAAATGTAAGGCAACGAGAGAAAGGATGGGGCCTAGGTTGGAGAGGACCAGAGAGGCTCATCGTTATAAAAAGGAGGGGAGCTCTCAGCTCTCATTCAGCGAGTTTATGAAGGCTGGAGTCGTCACTGACCTTGAGCACGCCGGCCGTTTAGCTTGTCCGCAAGATCGGCTAGTGCATCGGTGTCTGCCGAGATCCCACCTCGGGCCTCTAGACTTCAAGTGCTTGCTCGGGTGAGGCATTCCCATCAGCATTTCGCAGGAGGATCGAGTTTGGCATTTGTGGAGGAGCAGTGCATTCATAGACTGCGCAGTCTTGAGAGGGAGGACGCAGTTTCGAGTTTGGCACTATTTTGGGGGTTTCGGGTTAGGAGATTGAGCAAGGGGCCAACCCTTGCCTATTGGAGGCTTTTGGCAGAGTGGGAGGCCATATTTTGGAGGATTTCATTCAGCATTAGCGTGGCCCTTGGGAGGATAGTGTAGATCCTCAAGGGAGGTATTTTCGAGGGTCGGCCATTTCAGAAACACTCTCTGGGCTTTTCTGGGTATTGCGAGTAGAGGCAGATTCCAGAGTTTCAATTTTTTCTGAGTAGGGGAGCAGCCCCAAATACTCATCTTGTTCCAGCAGTAGCAGCAGCACGACAATTTTCCAGCAGCTTGGACGCAGAGCAGAGAGTAGCCATTCCATCATTATTCTGAGAGTATTCCTACACTTGCCTGGTGCAAGTCGAGGTGCCATCACTCTGATCACCTCTTGTACTCATTTCTATTTCTCAGTATAATAAAATGGCTCAGTATTCTCTCTATTTCATGTGTATCTGCTTCATGTTCAGTTTATAGCATTTTGTATCTTGTTGTATGCTTTGTCTTACTGGTTATTTCCCTTTCGAGATATTACAGTGGTATCAGAGCTCATAGACCTGGCTCAGCCTGTGGAGCAAGTTGTCTATGACACCGGGGGTGAAGCCATACATTTTCTACAGGGGTAGGAAGTACCGTGACAGAGAACGTAGGTTGCAAATCACCTACGGTGAGGGTGACTTGCTCCAGTAGTGGACGCAGAACAAGATCCAGTAGTGGATGCAGAACAGGATCCAGTAGTGGACTCAGAATAGGAGGAGCCAATGGCAGATGATAGTGATACAAAGAAGTTTGGGGAAATGCTCTTCAAGTCAGTGCAAGATCTGGCGTGGCAGATTGAGGTGATGGGGCAGAGATTCACTACTGTAGAGGCTAGACAGCGTGAAACCCCAAGGGGTTTTCAGATTGGTGAGGGATCAGGCATGTCCCACCATTTGGAGGAGCACGATGCCACTCCGCACATGGCATCACATGCCCCCACGTGTTCCACTATGCCCACTTTTTTGGGTGTAGACACTGGGACAGGAGCACAGCAGGAGCCAGAGCATGGCCACATGGGTGATTATTTTGCTGAGTATCAGGCATATGGGTAGGAGTTCAGGGATGCCCTTCCATTCAAAGATTTTTTTCAGCTCTAGTGGGACAGCAGACCCCGCGACCATCAAAGAGGGCACCGACATTATCATGAGGGAGACACTCAGCATATAGTGAGCAGGTTCCATTTGCCCACATTTGATGGTTCATCAAACAGTTCGGCAAAGGTTTGGGTGGAGAAGTTGGACATATACTTCAAGCTCAACTAGATGGCAGAGACGGAGGCCATCAAGGTGGCAGCATTGCATCTGGATGGAGAGGCCCAGGATTGGTGGTTCCATGGGATGGTTACACTCGGACATTCGATAGTGACTACATATGCCGAGTTCACCCGGAGATTGATAGAGAGGTTCGATAGGAGGGATTCAGAGGGGCATTTTGTTGAGCTGACGAGGCTCAAGCAGACCGGGAACCTGGATACTTATATCTCAGATTTCCTGAGACTTTCAGTGATGGTGCCAGATCTATCCGTGGCACGGATGATTTATATGTTCATTGAGGGGTTAGCAGAGCCACTTCGGGGATTGGTCAGATCCACTAGACCAACTACACTCCATGATGCAGTTGGCAAGACCCGGGATTTGCTGGATGCCTTACCCAGGACCAGGACGCCTTATCCCCAGAGACAGGCTTTCCAGCCTAAGGGGAAGGATGTGAGGATTCCGCCTCCAAAGGGGAATCCAGGTAGCGGACAGTTGGATGATGATGCCAGGAGGGAGTTGAAGAAGAAGAGGCTGTGTTTTACATGTCAGGAGTCGTGGGCACCAGGACACAGATGTGCTGCTGGCAAAGCACACTTTATTGAGGTCTTCTCCAAGAGCAGCGGGGAAAAGGATGAATATGATGATGTGGAGGCAGGAGGTAGCCATGCAGCGCAGGACCATTTGCCACCCCCACCACCAAGAGCAGGAGGTGTAGCCTTTGCACCCACAGGGGGGACCCTTGCAGCATTGCGGGGAGTACCCAAGTATCTGACGCTGCGTGTATGAGGGACAGTATGAGGGCAGCGATTTTCAGTATTGGTAGACAGTGGGGCAACCCACAACTTCATCGATGCACAGATGGTTGAGCGGAGAGGCATACCAACAGAGAGCTTCGATGGATTTTCAGTGTTGGTCCCAGGAGATCAGACGATGCAGTGTGCTAGATATGTTCCAGAGTTGGCTGTGACGATGGGCACCTACACAGTGACTAACCACTTTTTCGTGGTTAACATACCGGATACCAACGTGGTATTAGGTGTACAGTGGCTGATCACTCCAGGGAAGGTCACCACAAATTGGGAGGCCTTGGAGATGGAGTGGGATGATAAGAAGACCGGGAAGCATGAGAAGATATGGGGAATGCACACTTACCCACATCAGACTGTTTCAGCTCACCGGATGGAGGCAGACTTCCGGAATGGAGACATAGAGTGGGCAGTGGAGTTGCGTGCATCAGAGGTAGTGACTACCGGGCAGACAGTTCATCTTGAGATACAGACCATCCTTGACAGGTATGCCACGGTGTTTGGGGAGATACCACCAGGTCAGCTACCAGATCGGGGATTTGAGCATAATATTGAGCTAGAGCAGGGCATTCAGGCCATTATTTTCACACCCTATAGGCACCCCAAGGCCTATCGGGACGAGATTGAGCGGGCTATCCGTGAGCTGTTGGCTCTTGAACACATACGGCCCAACACCAGTCCTTTCGCTTCCTTAGTAGTGTTGGTGAAGAAGAAGGACGACACATTGCGGACGTGCATTGATTACAGGTCTTTGAACAAGAAAACCATGAAGAACAGGTACCCCATACCACAGATTGATGAGCTGATGGATGAGTTGAGAGGAGCACAGTTCTTCTCAAAGATTGATTTGAGATCTGAGTACCATTAGATTCACGTGAGGGAATAGGACATTCCCAAGACCGCTTTCAGGTGCCATTATGGCCATTTCGAGTTCTTGGTGATGCCCTTCGGGCTAACCAACGCACCAGCCACATTCCAGTCGTGCATGAACCACATCTTCCGCAGTCACCTGAGGAAGTTTGTGCTGGTCTTCTTTGATGATATATTGATATACAACAGGACATGGGAGGAGCATCTCCAGCACATAGAGGCAGTGTTGTGTATTTTGGAGGAGCAACAGTTTTATGCTAAGCTCTCCAAGTGCGAGTTTGGGCTAACAGAGATGCTATATCTGGGACACATTATAGGGGGGACGGAATGAGGGTCCACGAGGAGAAGATCAGGGCCATCAGAGAATGGCCAGAGCCGAGAAACGTGACAGAACGTCGAGGGTTTGTAGGTATCTGCACCTACTACAGGAAGTTCGTCAAGAGTTTCTCTCAGCTTGCTGCACCCCTGACAGATTTGACGAAGAAGGGGGCATTCAGTTGGCAGCGGGCCTTTGACAGGCTCAAGGAGGTGATGAGCAGCTGCCTAGTACTTGCATTGCCATATTTCACACAGCCATTTGTTTTGGAGTGTGATGCATCGGGAGAGGGGTTCGGTGCAGTGTTGATGCAAGGAGGTCACCCGATAGCTTTTGAGAGCCGGAAGCTCCTTCCACATGAGCGATCATATGCTATATATGACAAGGAGATGTTGGCCATCATGCATGCCTTGGCCAAATTCTGGTAGTACCTAGTAGGTAACAGGTTCAGGGTGAGGACTGACCACAACAGCCTCAGATTCTTTTTAGAGCAGAAGCAATTACAGGAGAGGCAGCAGAAGTGGGTCAGCAAGATCCAGGCCTATGACTTTGACATTGAATATGTCAAAGGGAAGAACAACGTGGTGGTTGATGCACTTTCACGCAGACCAACCGCATTGTCTCTGATGAGTTTGGACGCAGATTGGAGGGCTCGACTTTTGGTGGAGTACTCCAAGCACAGGTTTTCTTGCGAGGTTCTGGATGGACAGGTGACAGATGATAGATACAGGGTGATGGATGAGATCATCTACTACAGGGATAGGATCTTCTTGACTGAGGGTTCTCAGCTCAAGAAGAAGATACTACAGGCTTCTCATGATTCACCATTGGCTGGTCACTAGGGGTTTACCAAAACCTACAGCGCCATCGGAGAGAGGTTCTCATGGAAGGGCCTCAAGGAGGATGTACTCCAGCATGTCAGGGAGTGCGAAGTTTGTCAGCGCAACAAGGGGGAGATGAACCATCTAGCAGGTTTGTTGCAGCCTCTTCCCATTCCAGAGGGGAAATGGGAGAGTATTTCGATGGACTTCATCACAGGGTTGCCCATGGTGTAGGGCAAGGACTGTATATTTGTCGTTGTTGATCGACTAACAAAATATGCACATTTTTCGCCATATCCGTGCACTATACAGCAGCACAGGTGGCAGAGCTGTTCTTCCGGGATATCTTCAGGTTAAATGGTCTTCCCAAGACCATTGTCAGTGACAGGGATAGTTGCTTCATGGGCGGATTTTGGCAGGAGCTTTTCCGGTTGGTGGGGACAGAGTTGACACCGAGCACCAGCTATCACCCATAGACAGATGGGCAGACAGAGATAGTTAACAAGTGGCTAGAGGGCTACTTGCGTAGCTATGTCAGTGGGCAGCAGAGAGCATGGCTGAAGTGGCTGCACCTAGGAGAGTACTGCTACAACAACACACATCACATGTCTATCGGTATGTCTCCGTTCTATGCATTTTATGGTTATCATGCCTTATCTTTCGTTGATGTGATGTTTGGTGCCAGCAAGGCTCGAAGAGCCAAGGATTGGATCTAGGAGAGTCAGGACATCCTTCGAGCTCTCAAGGATAACATGGCTACAGCGCAAAACCAGCAGAAGCTGTATGCCGACAAGGGTCGGGTGGAGAGACAGTTTGAGGTAGGGGACTTGGTCTACCTATGCTTGCAACCATACCGACAACCGGCTCTGAAGCAGAAGGGGGCTGAAAAGCTCAAGCCCCGCTTTTATGGACCTTACAGGGTGATACGTAGGGTTGGACAGGTTGCCTATGAGTTGGAGCTGCCCCAAGGTAGCAAGATTCATAACATTTTTCATGTATCATGCCTGAAGAAGGCTTTGGGACAGCAGGTGACAGTGACAGAGGAGCTTCCGCCTACAGATGATGAAGGGCATTTGGTGCTACAGCCGGAGGCCATTATTGATGTCAGGGAGAGATAGCTGCGAAGCAGGACAGTCCGGGAGTTCTTGGTGAGGTGGAAGAATTTGCCGGATGAGGATGCCACTTGGGAGAGTGAGAAGATCTTGCAGCATCCATCACTACAGTTGCTTGGGGTCAAGCAACATTTTTCCGGGGGAGACTGTAATATTCCCAATTAGCGATAGCTAATTGGAAATATTAATTTTGATCAATTTTGCCTTCTATAGTTAAAATATAAATAAAAGTGAGTAAGAGGGGGATACAACTCACTTAGAATAAAGTGCACTCCCTAAAGTCACCTAGTAACATCAACGTTGTGATTAAGGTGGGCCAAGGGGGGCCAAGTGACCACGTGAAGGGGGGACCCACATGGACTGCGTGAGCATGGCCAATGCAGTTGAGTTGGCAACGTGGGCCAAATGGAGGCAACGTAGGAGATGGTGGGGCCTAGGGTTGAGAGAGGCCCATCGTTATAAAAAGGAGGGGAGCCTCCTCATTTCCTCATTCGAGTTTATGCATATTGAGCTGGTCACTTCGACTTAGAGCATGCTGTGTAGAAAATTCTATTTCCCACCCCGGTTTTCAGTTTTCACCTTATTACTCCAAAATAATTAAATGCCCTTTCCCATATCCATACATTTAATAACTGGAAAATAAATTTTGCTGAAAACACAAATTCTGGAAATTTTTTCAGAATGCTGTAAATGCAGAAATAAAATAACAGCCGTAACAAACAGTCATTCAACACATCATAACTCAGTATTTTTGGTCAAGGTGACCCTGGAAAAACCCCCTACAACTCTTGGGGAAAACCAGTTTGAGAGCTCCTTCTTATTTCTGAAAAATGCTTTTTACAGTGAGAGAAATATTCAGAAAAATCAGCAAGTAAACTTTTACAACTTATCTCTTTACGTGCTTAACCACCGCCTCGGAAAACGTGCAGACAGTAAAACTGAACCAGCAATAAATGCTGTGCGTATTTCCTTGAAAAACGTGCCCAGAAATTACAGCATTAATTTCTGCTGTACGGCCTCCTCTTTTGCGTGCAGAACAGCAATAAATGCTGCTGTACGGCCTCCTTGGAATGCGTGCAGCTGTATTAAATGCTGCTGTACGGAAATCTGCCTCGATTTTTGTGCCAGCAATCAGCTACAGGCTGTACGGCCTGTCTAGAAAAGCGTGCAGCAAAAACAGCAGCTTCTCCCTCGAAATCTGTGCCCAAAAAATGGTACGACTGCCTTGGAAAACGTGCCACAAGCTGCTGTACGGATTCTGCCTTGGAAATCGTGCCATATCTGCCTTGAACTGTGTGCAAACTCTGCTGTACGGTCTTGCTGAAATATGGCCTTGGAATGTGTGCCAAGCTGCTGCCTCCTTCTCCTCACTGCTCAGAAATCTCCCTTGCTCTCTTGCTCTCCTTCTCCCAATCTGCTCATGAAAGAATAATGACCTTTTCCTCCTTTAACCTAACCCTAAGTGACTTTTGGGGAATCCCTAAATCCAATGGCTGAGATAGATTGAGATCTAGGGCTGAGATTAAATGCTCATTTAAATCTCACTTTTCATTTTTTAATTCACCCCACTTTAATAAAGACCCACTTGGTCTTTTATTTCCAAAGTCACTTTTTCCTTTCTAATTTTATATTGACTTTATTTAAAGTCACTTTAACTTTAGTAACTTTATCACTTAAAGTCACTTTAAAATTAGATTTGACTTTATAACTTTATAAAGTCACTTTAGTAACTCTATCACTTAAGTCACTTTTAAATTAGATTTAACTTTATAAAAATTTATAAAGTTACTTTAGGAGAAAAATTAAATTCTTTTGGACACTTTTCCCTAGGCCAAAGATCAAAGCCTTAGGGAACCACCTGTCCTCCGGTACCAAATTTCAACATGCTGGTTGTTTAGCTTGTCTGCAACACTGTTTAGTGCATTGGGTGTCTTCGTTCAGAGATCCCACCCTCAGCCCCAAGAGACTTCGAGTGCTTGCTCGGGTGAGGCATTCCCATCAGCATTTCGCAGGAGGATCGAGTTTGGCATTTGTGGAGGAGCAGTGCATTCATAGACTGCGCAGTCTTGAGAGGGAGGACGCAGTCCATCTTGAGGGAGTTTCGGTTTGGCACTATTTTGGGGGTTTCGGGTCAGGAGATTGAGCAAGGGGCCAGCTCGTGCCTATTGGAGGCTTTTGGCAAAGTGGGAGGCCATATTTTGGAGGATTTCATTCAGCATCAGCGTGGCCCTTGGGAGGATAGCGTAGATCCTCAAGGGAGGTATTTTCGGGGGTTGGCCATTTCAGAAACGCTCTCTGGGCTTTTCTGGGTATTGCGAGTAGAGGCAGATTCCAGAGTTTCAGCTTTTTCTGAGTAGGCGAGCAGCCCCAAATACTCATCTTGTTCCAGCAGTAGCAGCAGCACGACAATTTTCCAGCAGCTTGGACGCAGAGCAGAGAGTAGCCATTCCATCGTTATTCTGAGAGTATTCCTACACTTGCCTGGTGCAAGTCGAGGTGCCATCACTCTGATCACCTCTTGTACTCATTTCTATTTCTCAATATAATAAAATGGCTTAGTATTTTCTCTATTTCATGTGTATCTGCTTCATGTTCAGTTTATAACATTTTGTATCTTGTTGTATGCTTTGTATTACTGGTTATTTCCCTTTCGGGATATTACAGTTTGGGAAGTAGTCCCTGGACCACAAGACAGATCTGTTGTAGGATCCAGGTGGATCTACAAGATCAAATATGCTGCAGATGGCAGCATGGAGAAATTCAAAGCAAGATTTGTAGCAAAGGGGTATGCCCAGAAAGAAGGCATTGACTATGAAGAAACCTTTGCTCCAGTAGCAGGGTACACTTCTATCAGATCCATCATCTCTTTGGCAACATAGATGGGATGGGAGATTCACCAGATGGATGTCAAGACCGCGTTCTTGAATGATGTGATAGAGGAGGAAGTGTACATAGAGCAACCAGAGAGCTTCGAGACACATGAGCAGAAGACTCATGTTTGCAGATTGAAGAAAGCCTTGTATGGCTTGAAACAAGCCCCTAGGGCATGGTATGGTCGGATTGACTGCTACTTGCAGAAGATGGGGTTCGTCAAGAGTGACGCAGATCCCAACTTGTACTACTTAAGAGTAGGAGATGAGCCACTTATTTTTGTTCTATATGTGGATGAGTTGTTCTTGACCGGGTTATCCAAGCTCATCAAAGACTGCAAGGAGAATCTGGCAACAGAATTCGACATGAAGGATCTGGGGCGGATGCACTATTTTCTTGGGTTAGAAGTTTGGCAGGGGAAGTCTTCCTAGGACAAGGAAGATACACGATAGAGATTTTGAAAAGATTTCAGATGGAAGATTGTAGACCCATAGCCACACCAATGATCACTAATTGGAAGAAGATAGACACATCAGAGGATGATGAGGCTGATCCCACATTGTACAGACAATTCATCGAGTCATTAATGTATCTGGTCAACACGAGACCAGACATCTGTTATGCAGTAAATACCCTCAGTCTGTTCATGGTGGAACCAAGGAGGGCTCACTGGGCAGCAGCCAAACATATTCTCAGATACTTGAGAGGGACAATTGAGTATGGACTAAAGTACACCAAGGGAATTGAAATCCAGGTAAGTGGGTTCACAGATGCAGATTGGGCTGGAAGCAAAGTAGATCGGAAAAGTACCAGTGGGTATTGTTTCAGTCTCAGATCAGGAATGACCTCCTAGTGCAGCAGGAAACAAAAGTCTGTAGCACTGAGCTCAGCCGAGGCAGAGTACATGGCAGCAAGCATGGCTTCGTGTGAGGCCATATGGCGCCGCAAATTGACCTTGAACTTACTCAAGAAACGGATAGAGCCAACCAAGATCATGTGTGATAATCAGAGTTGCATCAAGCTCTCTGAAAATCCTATGTTTCATGACCGGTCGAAGCACATTGACATTCGGTGTCACTTTATCAGGGACTATGTTCAGAAGGGAGCAGTACAGTTGCGATACACTCCTATAGGTGAACAAGTGGCAGATATCCTCACAAAGGCTCTGAGTAAGATCAAATTCACTTACTTTAGAGAGAAGATGCGGATGGTCGAGAACCCCTTCCACTAGGGGAAAGGGTGGTCTTCAGAAGAAGAGGGAGCCGCAGTATAGTGGTTGCAGTGGCAGTGGCAGAGTCATGGGCAACAGTACAGAATGGTAGCAGTAGTGCTGAGTTGAGTGGCAGGAGGCCAAGCTTCAGCAGCACAGAACCAGTACTAAAAGTCATGTAATGCATAGTGTGATGTATTGCTAGAGCACACCCTTGATGCTAAGAGGGAGTGTTGAGATTTTGTGTATTTGGGGTAGCATCAGTTGTGCTCTAGCTCCCAAACCCTGTGGAGGGACTAGAGTTCACCTGATCTACAAGGCCCATAAATGGGTTTGAGAAATTTCATCTGGTTTAGGAGATATTAAATTAATTAATTATTTTAAGTATATTTCCTAAGTTAAAACTTAGAAAACTTAAATAATTAAAGTGAATTTAATTAAACATGTGATGAAATTGTCTTAAGTCACACAAATCAAGCTTTCTTTTAATCTTAGCCATTGATTCAAGATCTAATCATGGCCGTTGATTTGTCAACGAGAAATGTATAAACGAAAGGCTTGGGGTCATTTGTATGACACACAGAGGTAGAGCACTGAAGCTAAGCTGAGATTCTAGGGCAGGGTTTGCTAAGAATACTCAGAAGTTCTTCAGTTGCAGAGAGGGGAACTTAGACCAAGGGGATGATCTAATCCCAGGGTCTAGAATACACAAGAGGCAAAGAAGAGATCAGCTCAAGGATAGCATAGAGGAAGGCAACAACAACAAGGAGAGCGTAATTTTCAGGAAACCCTTCAGGGGTTACGGAGAGACCCTTTAGTGGCAGCATAGTGACTGCGTCACCCATTCTGGGGTAACGTAGTCCCTTTCGGAGCAGCGCTGACGGTTTGGAGGCCATCCAAGGCTGACATAGAGGCTTTCAGGTGTTGGAAATACCGAGAGGGGGGTGAATCAATATTTCTTTTCAATTGTTAATTTTTGCCAGTTAGATTCTTCACAATTAAAAAACAGAGAGGTGTATAATAATGATATTATTAAGGATTAATAAGAACTTCAGTCCCTTTTCAAAATAATTGAGTACAATAGATGTGTGAGGGCACCAACCCTTCAATGAATCAGGCACCAACCTGTTGCCAAGCACCAACTTGGACTTTGATGAGGCTCTGACCTCTAGGGCTTCGACCCTATCTTCACCAAGGCACCAACCTTGAGTATAGGGGCACCTACCCCAAGGACACCAATCCTTCTTTACTTCTTCACTGGATTATTAATTCAAAGGTGCTTCAATGCACAAGTCTACATCATCAATTCTGCACCATACTACACTGTTTATTCAACACCACACTTCTCCATTAATTCTATCCCACTATTCTTGCAACACACTGTACTTATACTTTTGTACTGCACTAGCTCTTCACCAACTGCATTAAGGAGTTAAAACTTCACCGTTTACTGAACTTCTAGCACCATGCTGCACTAGGACTTCTTAGAGACAGACTGGTCTTCAATAATCCCTAGTAGCCTATAGCAGCACCGAAGTAAGAGATAACAGATCCGAATTTTTTGATGCTTGTAATACAGTCCTGAATCTGCAACAGTGAAGACAACCCTCAACAACCATGTCTTAAACTTTTGTAATAAGACCGAAGTTACAACACAGGTTCAAGACTGAAATGATATAGCACAGATCTACCCATTAGGGGAATTTTGAGGTCTAATATGGGCCTCCTAAGGAAATAATAAAATAATAGCCAAACCAATAAAATAATATTTATGCATTTTCAATTCACTTTTTGCACCACAATCCATGTAACCATGGTTAAATTCAATTCAAAAGTTGTACCAAAATAAAATTAATAAAAAAATTGTATTGATGTGACTATAAATAAGAATGTTTTTTTCAAGAAAAAATCGTTATCATTGAACAACTAATGCATTTGTCCTTTGTACTTAAATAACTTAAATAAAATATAAATATAAATTCATAAATTCTTAATTATATAATATGTTATTAATTAAAATTTATATTATTTAAATTGTATAATAACATGTAATTAATGTACTATATAAAAATAATATAATAAATGTAATATATTTTTTTATGTATGAATTTTATTCAAAAAGTGTGAAATGACATTTATTTTGAGTACTTTACTTTGACTTTAAAAGTACTTAGAGCACTACCATGGTTAATCATGAGTTTTTATCCACCATTGAGAATGTGATAAGTAAATACCTTTAACTCAAACAATGCCACCTCAACCATTAGGGATGATGTCATCCCCTAAAATGTGATTGGTTCTCATAAAGTGAATTTTGATTGTACATTTTCCTTGGGAGGCCCATTTTAGACCTCAAATTTCCCCTAATGCACAGTTCATTGCAACCTTTGAACAACACTGAGGATGAGGTGTAAAAACCACAACAATGTAAGACTGCTCTACCACAGTTCATCACAACCCTTGAATTGTACAGAGGATGAGGTGTGCATAAATCACTGCAATCTAGATTACCAAAGGTCACAACAAAGCATAGTCTGAAGCCTTCAAACTGCACCTGTTCCAAAGATTTGGAGTTACTCCAAAAGTGCACATAAATTTGCACCGAAAAACTTTCTCAAAGAATAGCCCTTTCAGAAATGCTTTGGTTCATGAGATATGAACCCACCTTTTTTCACCAAACTTCTGTAATTTGTTGAGTAAGAAGGTGATCCGAAGTAGATGATTTAAGTTCTTATATATACATAAACTCGTTCAGTAAACTGAAAGGACATGTCCCTTAAGGGCAAGCCGACATGGAAGAGAGTTTAAGTCGGCTTAATGACCAGACAAATTTGTTGAACTTGAAAAATTCATATATCTTAGAATACTTGGGGTTTCAGGCCAAGTGATAACTCATTAGAAAGCTAAAAATATGCTCTAGAGGATGGTGAAGGTCTCATAGAGAAATTCTTCCTCTAAGGTAGTGAAAAATGTTTTTTAATGTTACTGGTCATTTATTGGTGCGGAAATGGAGGTAGGGTAGAATGCCTTCGAGAGTTGGGCTTCTTTATGGTTTGATTTTTGCCTTCTCCAACATAGGGTTATAATGTCATCAATTCACCATGCCATAGTGATATGTCATTAATCATATGAAGCATCATGTCTTCAAGTAGTCTTCAATCATCCATCTAGCATCCTATTGCCATATTTCCATCAATAACAATCTAGATTAACATCAGGGGCTTCAAAGGCTAACACAGAGCATTTCAGGGACAATGTTGGGGTTTCTAGGCCTAGATTTGGTTGAGTTCTGTAAATCCCGTTTGAGGGTGTGGATAAGTCATTGTTTTGGCCCTAGATTAGCCAGTGAGCTGTAGATCTAGAGTTTTCTCTGTTGGGTTTTCCAGATCTGGAACCCAGATTTATGTATTTAGAATATTCTTAATAATAAAACCCTCCAGCAGCCAGAGACCGGTTTTCCCACCTTGGGTTTTTTCCGGGGACTATTTGTCCAGAAATAACTGTCACTTTGTCAATGTGTGCATGTGCTTATTCTAGATTTGAATTGGTCGAGATCTGTTATGTGTTTTGCTTTGATGTTTACTTGAATTTATTTAGTTGATAACTTATCTAAGTAGGAGAAGCTTAACCGGGTTGACAGTAATAATTTCTGCATAAGATATAAGATTCAGAAATTTCTACAGTTAAAGAAGGCGTCTTTGCGCTCCCCCTTCTGCATATAGGTGCATCTCAACTTTTATTCTAAGTACATCTTCTACTGCTCGGAAGATCCTCGGTATAGCGTGGAAAGAGAGTCCCACATCTCTTTGTCCGTTCCCTGGGCCACTATGTGGATACCACATGATTCCGAACTCCATCAAGGATCAATATCTTTTCCTTCGCCATCTCCTTTCTGTACTGCTTCAGGTGATCAACATTCGTGGGGATAGCTACCACAATATCGATATATGCTTTGAGATCATACTCATCCAGAAGGAAGAAAATCCTTGCCTTCTAGAGAACATAGTTGGAAGCTCCATCCAACCTGTCTTGATCCCAAACCCTGATTGTTGCCATCTTAACAAAAATGTTGAAAATCTCATCTTTCCTTCTGCCCAACTCTACTCACTCCCTGCTGGAGTGAGAAACTCAACCCACAACGACCGCTGATCTGCAAGAGAAATCAGACTTTTGAGACTAGAAGTTCCCTGAGTAAAATTTTCTCTCAGTGTGTACTCTTCTTCTTCTCGACGCTAGTTCTGCTGCTGCAAAACTACTGCGTCCAACTAGAGATCTGCTCTACAAGAAAATACTAGCTGTTTCCTTTGCCTATGGAATCCCTCGATATGGAGAAATCCGATTTCTTTGTCGCTCTCTTAGATAAATTGACGTCTTGGCCAAGGCGACTGTGCTACCCTCTGTGGTTTCGTACTACTGCTCACACAGAGCAGCGAAACTCCTCTTATTTTTTGATACTGAGCTCTCTAGTTGATCATCTGCGCTCTGATAACATGTGAAAAATCGGATAACCCCGAATCCTATTGCAACAACTAGAATTAATTCTCCTAATTGTTAAATTAATTCTTAACAATTTGTTTGCACTTTTCTACTACAAACACTGAGTCAATAACACTGCAACCTACACAAATAAACTGCGGAAGAAAAATAAACATAGAAAGAAATATATGCACACACAAATAACATCGTTATTTTTGGATAAATGTCCCCGGAAAAACCCAACTCGGGAAAACTGGTGCAACAGCTGAGGGTTTTATTATTATGTTGTAGTGAAATCTGAGTACAAACTATGGATGCCCAAATTGGAAATCCAAACAGAGAAAAAACGGACAAAAATATCTAGTGAGGAAAATTCCTCACTCCACAGGCTATCCGGCATTGACCTCAGCTCGAAATTGAGTTGTCCCAACTGCCTATGCATAGTCTCTGCATCACCCTACGCAGTCACTATGTCACTACAACTCGGAACTGCATCACCTCAAGCAATCTCGTTAGCCACTGTCTGGGAAACCGATTCTCTTGACCTCTGGAACCTCTGCCCAATTTCTGGCATTGAATCTCTCCTTCTCCCCAGTAAAATATAATTTTTTCTAGAGGGCACTGTGCTGTCTCACTGTGGCACTCTCTGCCTCTCTACAAATGTACTCGTTGGACCTGGAATGCCTCCTCTGACTTCATTATCTCTGCCCCTCTCTCACTGCTTCGATCTCACTGAATCACTTCCGGCAACAAAACACTGCTACTCTGGAAATCGATTTCCCAGTAAAATTGAACTACTCAAGTGTCTCAAGTGATTTCTCCAAGCACCCCGTCGACTCTTTTTATAATCCTTCGTCGAGACTTCAATGACCACGATTAGATCTTAATCGATGGCTAGGATTAACTAGAAATCAATCCATGTGATTATCTAGAACATTCACACAATGACTTAATTAATTTTGATTAATTAATCATATTTCCTAAGTTTAGACTTAGGAAATAATTAAAAACTGACTAATAATCTAATTATGTCGTCTCTAGGTGGAATTTCCAAAAACGATTTCTGGGTTTTGGATATCTCATGTATTCTAGCCTCTCCACAAAATTTAAAGGCTAGAAAACATCTGATGCTACAAAAACTAACATTCCACTTAGGTTACACCATTCTCCACAACACAAATGCTGGTCTTCCACAATGCTACACACTTTCATATAACCTCTCTTACTCACAAGCTTGTCTTGGTTGGATCAATTCACTGGGTTATTCGATCTTCCATTCATTGCGTACAAATTTTACATTCACAACAAAGCTACACATCCTCTTACACAATAATGCACTCAATCCTCCACATAGATTCTCACTCGACCAACTTCCACAGATTACAATACAGATGCAAGCATTCTTTGCTCGCTCACTCAAGTCTTGTCTCTATCATTTACAATGGTCAGGATCTGATATCAAATGTTGGTATTGTAAGCAACAAAATCAAACATTTACATAAATAATCACAAAAGAACAACAAAATACTCCAAAGAATCACAATGTATTAAAATTACAATAATAATACATCACAATCTTGCACACACCAATACATTGCATGAGGCCTTGCAATATAACATTGAGGTGACAATAAAAAATTTCCAATATGGCTAATTGGTTCAACCATCTTTACAAATTTCTTTGCAATATCTACACGAATATTGTTGGATAAAGTTGTCATTGATGTCAATAAGATGGAAACCTAGGTTCATTGTTGGAGCTATGCCCTAGATGTAGTCCAGATAAAACCCTAGTCCTTGGTTAACCCTTGTTGATGCAAACCCTAGTAACCATTGCTCTACATGAAACCCTAGCTATATATATCCCTAGCTATATAATGGCAAGCCTTAGATTGTTGAAGCATGGCCTAATAATGAATAAATGAAGGAGCCCCTTCCATGAAATACTCCTTGACACATGATGATATATGAAGTGATGATATATGCCCTAACATTGTTGAAGTCCTTGGTCTATGATGAAAAAGTTGTCCTAGGTCCATTAAGATGATGAAATTCTTCAAAGCTAGCCTTGATGAAGAACCTTAGCACTCTAGTTCATGTCCCATGATGTTATTTCTAGACTTGTTGTAGACTAGCTCTTTTTTGAAAAGCCCTAGCTCCCTAGTCCTATTGAAACCCTAATCCTAATACCATAAGATCCACAATAATTACATCCTAGCATAAATAAATGAAGTCCTATCCACTACCTTAATGCCCTATCCACAGTCCAAATGTTCATAACCCTAAAATTTGTCATAAAAATATATCTTTTTGGAAAAAAATTATTTTTTTGACATTAGACACAATGGCTTAAAAACTTGATTACATCAGCTTGTAGAGGGCTTAAAATCCTTTCCAATGAGTATTCATATGCCACCTAACTCCTTGTAATTAAGGAGAAATTGATTTTTGAAGTCAAAAAAATATATATTTGCCAGCCTATGCAAGTTGACTTATGTAGGCTCAACACACCTTTCTAATTGATGTGTCCTTTCATAGATAAGACAAATCACTATATATATAAACTAATGTGCAGTTCGAATGAGTAAGAGTCAAGCTCTGAAATTTGCAGAGAAAAGAGATACACTGAATACACAAAAGAAGATAGTCTAGCAAAAAGGAAAGAAAAGGAGCTCGCACTTAAGCGGAAATGGAGATGAGAGAAGAAACAAATTTTTGTGATCATTTATGTGGTAAGCTTCAGGTTATTTCTGATTACTACAATGCGGATCTGTAAGGAAGTACTATTGCAAACCTATCTCAGACATACAATGCGGATCTGTGAGAAACACTTTGGACCAATAGCCTAGACCAAGTCCGAACATGTTTTGGATCTGTTGTGAAAGGATTGTAGGCGTATTGGAGACTTTTGGTGAACCTCTTTGCAGACTCTTTCGACTTGTGAACCTATGGTTATAAACTTGCGGCTTTGTGACAAGAGGACCGCCATGCAAGACTTGTGATAATATCTTGCGTACCTGTAAGAAACCCTTTTGAAGGATTGTGTGACATTTCTAAGTGCATGCGGACCTATGGAGGTATATAGTAAAAGACTTGGAGAAGACCTACATTGACAAACTTTTAAAGTTATCTATTTGCAGACATCTCCTTGTAGATTTATTGACCTCTTGTACCATCCTTACAAACCTGTGGTGATTTTATCAAAGAACTTGTGGACCTGTTGAGGCATGCAGTGACATATTTTGCAAGCCCGTGGAGGAGTATAATGGCATATGTTTGCAGATCTGAGGAGTAGTATAGTGACACATCTTTGTAGACTTGTGGTGGCTTATTGAAAATATTGCGACGTATTTGGGGGACCTGTTACCACTCAATCTAGCAGGGGTCCAAGGAGGGGGTGCAAAGGGACTAATACTAGACCACCTATTATCACCTTAGTCGATGTCCCCTGCTTTTTACGGACATTCACCAATGGAAGGAGTCCCGGTATGAAGGAAATCACTAACAAAGATAAGTCAATGATTTCCAAAGCGCATTCAAAGAAAGGGCTTAGATAATGGTTTGCTTGCTTCAAAAGCAAGGAAAGGGGCTCTCCAAGAAAGGCTTGGTGGGAGACCTAGACCTAGGGAGTAAATGTGATTTCCCATGAAAAATATGTTGAGATTTTGAGCGTTTGGGTTGTTGATTTTATAGCATGGGGAAGTGTTCCAAGTCTCAAATTTGGCGGAGAGGCTTGGACAACAATTATCAAGAGAACCCAAAAATGGTTTTTGGAAATTCCACTCGGACTAGAGCTCCTTTCCCCCAGAGACTGGCATTTCAGTTGAAGGGGAAGGACATGAGGGTTCCACCTCCAAAGGGGAACCAGAGCAGAGGGCCTTTAGATGATGAGACCAGGAGAGATCTGAGGCGAAAGAGGCTATGTTTCACATGCCAGCAGCCATGGGCACCAGGACACCGTTGTGCCTCGGGGAAGGCACACTACATCGAGGTTTTCTCCGACAGTAGCGGGGAAGAGGAGTATGAGGAGATAGAGACAGGGGGCAGCAATACAGCACAGAGAGGAGATCATCTGCCACCTCCACCACCAAGAGCGGGAGGTGCGACATTTGCACCTACCAGGGGAGCCCTTGCTTCTTTGTGAGGGGTTCCCAAATACTTGACACTGCGTGTCCGAGGTACTGTGCAGGGACAACGTGTTTCAGTATTAGTGGACAGTGGGGCCACACAATTTTATTGATGCCCAGTTGGTAGAGTGGAGGGGCATACCAACAGAGAGCTTTGATGGGTTTTCGGTACTAGTTCCAGGTGACACGACCATGCAGTGTACCAGGTATGTGCCAGCCTTGGCAGTGACTATGGGGAATTACACCCTGACAAATCATTTCTTTGTGGTGGACATTCCGGACACCAACGTGATACTGGGGGTGCAGTGGTTGATCACGCTGGGGAAAGTTACCACAGATTGGGAGACCTTGGAGATGGAATGGACAGACAAGAAGATCGGGAGGCATGAGAAGATTCGGGGTATGCACACCTACCCACCACAACATGGAAAATTTTAGGGGCTAATATTCGCAGGTGGGCTAATTTTCCATGATTTTTCCAAAAAAAAGATTCGCCAATTTCCATTTTTTTGTAAAAATGATTCGCCCAAATTTTATAATATAAAATTATTTTACCTTAAAAATACCCAACATTATATAGAGACTATATATACAATTATTATAAATTTGTATAATTTTACAAACATATCAACAAAATTTTATAGTCCACATATTAGGGACTAGTGAAATTCGCCAACGTTTTAAATTTTAGGATAATTTTCCATCCTTAAAATTATCCCTGCACCACAGACAGTTTCAGCACACCAGATGGAATTAGATCTCTGGATGGGAGATATAGAGTGGGCAGTGGAGCTGCGTGTTTCAGAGGCAGGATCTATAGGGTAGGTCGTACACCCAGATGTATAGTCCATTTTAGACAGATATGCCACGGTTTTTGGAGATATACCACCAGAGCAGCCACCAGACCGGGGATTTGAGCATACGATCGAGCTAGAGCAGGGCATCCAGGTTGCCATCACTACACCCTATAGGCATTCTAAGGCCTACAGGGATGAGATTGAGAGGGCCATTGATGAGCTCTTAGCTCTTGGGTACATTCGTCCTAGCACTAGCCCCTTTGCTTCTTCAGTCGTATTGGTGAAGAAGAAGGACGAACACTGATGATGTGCATTGACTATCGGGCTCTCAACAAGAAGACCATGAAGAACCGATAACCCATTCCACTGATAGATGAGTTGATGGATGAGCTAAGGGGATCGAAGTTCTTCTCGAAGATTGACTTGAGATTCGGGTACCACCAGATTCACGTGAGGGATCAGGATGTTCCCAAGACCGCTTTCAGATGTCATTACGGTCACTTTGAGTTCTTGGTGATGCCCTTTGGGCTAACCAATGCTCCAGCCACTTTTTAGTCATGCATGAATCACATCTTCCATAGTCACTTGAGGAAGTTTGTGTTAGTGTTTTTCGATGACATCTTGATTTACAGCAGGACATGGGAGGAGCACCTATAGCATATCGAGGCTGTATTGCGCATATTGGAGGAGCAACAATTTTATGCTAAGCTCTCCAAATGCGAGTTTGGGCTGACAGAGATGCTCTACTTGGGGCACATCATTGGGGTGGACGGAGTGAGGGTCCACGAGGAGAAGATTAGGGCCATCAGGGATTGGCCAGAGCCGAAGAATGTGACGGAGCTTCAGGGGTTTGTAGGTATCTGCACCTAATACCGGAAGTTCATCAAGGGATTTTCCCAACTTGCTGCACCCCTTACAGAGGGGGCATTTAGTTGGACTGACATAACGCAGAGGGCTTTCGACAGGCTCAAGGAGGTGATGAGCAGCTGTCCAGTTTTAGCATTGCCAAATTTCACGCAGTCCTCAGCCCTAGAGTGCGATGCATCAGGGGAGGGGATAGGCATAGTTTTGAATCTTGATGCAGGGAGGCCACCCCATAGATTTCGAGAACCAAAAGCTATTGCCACATGAGAGGTTGTATGCTATATATGACAAGGAGATGTTGGCCATCATGCATGCATTGGCCAAATTTCAGCAGTACTTGGTGGGGAACAAGTTTAGAGTGAGGACTGACCACAATAGCCTCCGATTCTTTCTTGAGCAGAAGCAGTTGCAGGAGAGGCAACAGAAGTGGGTTAGCAAGATCCAGGCATATGATTTCGACATTGAGTACGTCAAGGGGAAGAACAACGTGGTGGCTGATGCACTTTCGCGTAGACTGGCAGCGTTGTCTTTGATGAGTTTAGATACAGATTGGAGGGCTCAGCGGTTGGTAGACTACTCCAAGGACCGTTTTGCGTGTGAGGTGTTGGACGAGCAAGTTACAGATGACAAGTACAGGGTGATGGATGAGGTGATCTACTTCAGGGATAGGATCTTCTTGACTAAGGGCTCCAAGCTGAAGGAGAAGATATTGCACGCCTCACATGATTCGCCACTATCAGGCCACCAGGGGTTCACCAAGACCTATAGGGCCATTAGAGAGAGGTTCTCATAGAAGGGCCTCAAGGAGGACGTTTTCCGACATGTCAGGGAGTGCGAAGTTTGCCATCGCAATAAGGGGGAGATGAACCATCCAACGGGTTTACTGCAGCCTCTTCCCATACTAGAGGGAAAATGGGAGAGTATTTCGATGGATTTCATCACAGGGTTGCCCACTGTATAGGGCAAGGATTGCATATTTGTAGTCGTTGATTGGCTGATAAAGTATGCACACTTCTTCGCTATATCAGCACGATACACTACCGCACAGGTAGTGGAGTTGTTCTTCAGGGATGTTTTCAGATTGCATGGTCTCCCAAATGTTGAAAAGTGTAACTAGGTTGGTATTCATGTAATTATGTATTTAAATAAAGAAGATGTCAAAGATAATAAAAACGTGCTCCTAAGACCTTGTGAAGAAGCTCTCTATCAGCCATCGTACAATGTTGAAGACAAGCTCCATAACATAGTGAAGTTAATTCCTCAACGCTGTTGAGGAAACACCTCTTAAATTATTGAAGAAACTACAATCACGTCGGCCTACATAAGTCGAGCTAAATCACAGTTGATGGTTGGCCTAAAAGTAAGATTAGTTCATTATATATATATATATACCAAGACTACGGTTCATTGGGAATAGAATAGAATGGTGTACAAGACCGAAGTCTACCACAGGAATAAATTGCGGATAGAAGTCAGAACTTATTACGAATCCCTATGAGAAAAAATGCAGATCTGTCTGAGGCATCATAACAGTTAGAAAATGCGGATTTGTCCAAGGCATCATAACAGTTAGAAGGTGCTCATTTGTTCGAGGCATCATAACAGTTATATGGTGTAGATCTAAGAACAGAAGTTCGATGTAGATTGAAAGGTATAAATTACAAAAGGAGCATAAGTATAGATTGCGGAAGGTACAGGATTACAAGATTGTGGAAAGTACAGAGTATAGACTACAGGAGCTGAATTGCGGATAGATGTAGAAGGATACTGTGCAGATATACTTATTGAAGGAATTTAATAATGTCAAGACAGTGATTGTAAGAAGATAGGCTGATCTTAAAGTGAGGAAGGTAAATCAGAGATTTACCTTCCTAACTACATTATATGATATTCAGTTACAAGTGTAAATAATTCTGTCTCTACATTTTGACTAAGTACTTTGATAATAGACTTAATGATGTAGTAACTAAGTTAAAGAAGAATACATAAGCAAGCTCACAAGTAGTTATCAAGAAGAGAATTTTTGTATTAATCCTAAGCCCTATAAATTCTCAACATGGTTTCAGAGCTATGGTCAAAGGTTATGGTAGTTTGAAGAACACTCATCCATCTTTGAAGCAATCTCAGTGAAAGGATCTGTTTGCACTAAAGATAAAGTTCAAGATCCCAAGGTCATTTCTGGGCTAATACTTTGAAGTATCTTGAAAGGATGAATTGACAATTTCAGTGAGCTAGTCCATTCGCCATATTAAAGACATAAAGTATGAAGAAGAAAGAAGTTTGGATCATTTCCAAGATACAATCCCAGCATTTTCAGTGATGGCACAAGTCTTAATGTTTCGGCGAACGAACAGTCTCAACACTTCTTGAAGGCATTGACATTTCGGTAAAGAAACAACAAAGATATAACTCCGCTATATATAACAAATATGATTTCAGTACTGCTCGAGTGCACCCTTCGACACAGAACATAAGCTCGCATTTCAGATGGTAATTTCGGTGATCTTAGTGAGACAAGCTTGGATCAGTCTTTAAGTTTGGATATCACTGTACACAAGTACGGATATCAAAGATATACACTCGATACAGTCACAGTGAGTCAATTTCGGATCAGTTTGATGAATGTAAATTAAGGTGCAGTACTTCAACAGTTTCATTGTTTCCACAATGTCAAAGGTGCTATCACATAATTTGGATGTAAGGGTTGTAGCAATGCTATGCTCATGATGATACTATAGTTATGACGCTATATAGATTCTCAATGATATCTCAGAAGATGGGTTTCGATTATCACAGTACCACTACTATGATAAGGGTTAAGTTCCTTCACCGTGAGAAGGTTTCATTGTCAACACAGTGAGAGGGTCTGGATACATAACATTGATGTTATTACAAGGATTTGGTATTTTCACATATCCACAGTTTCGGTGATATTACAAGATAACAACACAATGGTATCTTAGTACTACCACAAAAAGGAAGTTCCGAGACTCCTACAGTGAGACAAGATAGTTTCAATGCCTCCACGGTGACAAAGATCACAAACTTGATGGAAAGATGATTTCTATGCTTCCACAGTAGGCTTCCACATAAAGAAAACTCGGTCATCACATAGAGAATTCGAAATTCATGGAAATCAAAATTGTCAGTCCAAAGAACCAGCTTGAAAAGAATCTGAGTACAAGGAACCAAGTAAATATTTTTCATTCTTTAATCAAATTTGGTTAAATGAATTTGTTTTTGCAAGGAGATCTATGAGCTGGTTGGGCTACCGAGAATCCCTACATAAGGAGGATGGTCACAGTCCTCGAAGAAAGTAAAGTCATGAAAAGTCAATAAAGATCAAGATTTATCTGAATATATGGAAAGGGATAGAAGGGCTCAAAGGATTCTTATGGATTCAGTGAAAGTCCTTACATCCCTCTGTCTATGAAGAATTGAAGACACCAAGAAAACACATGATAAGTTGTAAGAACTATTCTATGCAAAAATGTTGAAGGATAACAGACTCAAACACTCATAGAAGAAAAGGGAAAGTTTAAGTAAGAGACTTATGAACAATACTAATGTAAATCAGTCATCAAGAGCAAAGGTCATCATGGAAACATATTTCTGGGATGTGATGACATATTGATGAAGCAGGCCAAGGGAATGAAACTCTTCATTCTTGAGAAATTGCTACAGGATGACTCAAGGGAAAAATATATGAGGAATGTATATATTTATTTGCTGACATTGGATGTTTTGAAGTCATGTCATGTGGTTGCAGGTAATGGACTTCTGAACTTAGAAGTATGATCTATGGAGGAGTATCTCTCAATGCACAGACACATGAAATCAACATAATATGCCCTCATGGAATATGAGGTAGTTGTATATGAACGAGAAACTAGGAAAGTTGTATGTTCCTGGGAATCAAGAATGTGCAAGAGAGGAAGAGATCATGAAATGCAACCATGTCAAGAGGCAGTTATCATCTGGAGGCCAATAAGATGTGACTAGAGATCTCCTGGAAAGATATGTAGACTCTGACAAAAGTCTGGTAAAGAAGAAGACCCGTGGAAAACATATCATTAGGAGATGTGTCAATCTGTATGAAGGATGCCGATACTTACAGGAAGAAGTCATGGTGAAAAATCATCACTAAGGTAACTTTTGTTTTAAAAGGTTCATTTGTAAATGTGTATCTGGATGAATTTGTGCAGGGCTGCTAATCATGAGAAATGATGTATGATCCTAGAAGATGATTCGAAGGAAAGCAGCATGGCACAATAGTGGACCAGATAAGGAAGTCTGGTGAATCACTTTGATAGCTGACAAGACTGAGGATGGAAGTGATGAATGATCTGTGCCCTATGAAGCTAAAAGATGGAGATTCCTCATATCGAAATCCATGACATCGAGGATAGGAATTCTTCATGAGCAGTTGGGTGTATCACCATTGCTGCTGGAGGTCCCTGATTACTTGGAAGAAACTTGGTAATTCCTAAGGATGAGCTTAGGTACATTCTTAGTATAAGAATGAGTAAATTCCCTTGTGGAATAGGTCCATGAGTAAATTCCCTTGTGGAATAGGTCCTCCCTGGGAGGGAGAGATAGACACATCATTCTGGTCTTGGGAAGACAAAATGGAGGATTGGGTAATCATCTGGCATTCAATACTCTTTAAGAATGTGATCGGGCATTCAAGATAAGAGTAGTCGGGGACCGATATTCTTTGAGGGCTAGCTACCCAAGAGAAGAATAGTCTAGGAAGGTCATACTTTGGGAACACCTGGGTGGAGTATGTACCTTGGAGAGACAATGACGAAAGTGTCTATAATTCACGTGTCTCGCCAGCATTGAAGCCCATTGTCTCGTTGAAGAGATGGGGTTGTTAGTCAAGGCCTTGTACTAGTACAATGCTGGTTGGAATGATGTTATATAGATGCGATTACCAATCCAATTTTTCTTATGGGATTCTTCAGTTTGAAAGTAACCATGTATCTGTATGAATACCTCCCTAGTTAAGAGGGAGTGTTGAAAAGTGTAACTAGGTTGGTATTCATGTAATTATGTATTTAAATAAAGATGTCAAAGATAATAAAAATGTGCTCCTAAGACCTTGTGAAGAAGCTCTCTATCAGCCATCGTACAATGTTGAAGACAAGCTCCATAACATAGTGAAGTTAATTCCTCAACGCTGTTGAGGAAACACCTCTTAAATTATTGAAGAAACTATAGTCACGTCGGCCTACATAAGTCGGGCTAAATCACAGTTGATGGTTGGCCTAAAAGTAAGATTAGTTCATTATATATATACCAAGACTACGATTCACTGGGAATATAATTGAACGGTGTACAAGACCGAAGTCTACCACAGGAATAAATTGCAGATAGACGGCAGAACTTATTACGGATCCCTATGAGAAAAAATGCGGATCTGTCCGAGGCATCATAACAGTTAGAAAATGCGGATCTGTCCGAGGCATCATAACAGTTAGAAGGTGCTCATCTGTCCAAGGCATCATAACAATTATATGGTGCGGATCTAAGAACAGAAGTTTGATGCAGATTGAAAGGTATAAATTAGAAAAGGAGCATAAGTATAGATTGCGGAAGGTACAAGATTACAAGATTACGGAAAGTACAAGTATAGACTATAGGAGCTGAATTGCGGATAGATGCAAAAGGATATTGTGCAGATATATTTATTGAAGGAATTTAATAATGTCAAGACAGTGATTGTAAGAAGATAGGCTGATCTTAAAGTGAGGACCTTCCTAACTACATTATATGATATTCAGTTACAAGTGTAAATAATTCTGTCTCTACATTTTGACTAAGTACTTTGATAACTGACTTGATGATGGAGTAACTAAGTTAAAGAAGAATACATAAGCAAGCTCACAAGTAGTTATCAAGAAGAGAATTTTTTTATTAATCCTAAGCCCTATAAATTCTCAACAAGACCATTCTCAGTGACAGGGATAGCCGCTTCATGGGTGGGTTTTGGCAAGAACTTTCCATTTGGTGGGCACCGAGTTGACCTCGAGCACTAGTTATCACCCACAGATGGATTGACAGACGGAGATAGTGAATAAGTCGCTGGAAGGCGACTTGCGAAACTATGTCAGCGGGCAGCAAAAGGCATGGTTACGATGGTTGCACTTGGGGGAGTATTGTTATAACACCACTCACCATATGTCTATCGGTATGTCTCCATTTTATGCTTTATATGGATATTATGCTTTATCTTTTGTTGACGTGATGTTTGGTGCTAGAAAGGCCCCTAGGGCCAAGGATTGGATCCAAGAGAGTCAGGATATATTCCGAGCTCTTAAGGATAACATAGCTACAACACAAAATCAGCAGAAGTTGTATGCCGACAGGGGACGGGTTGAGAGGCAAATTGAGGTAGGGGACTTGGTCTACCTATGATTGCAGCCATATCGGCAATCCACGCTGAAGCAGAAGGGGGTTGAGAAGCTCAAGCCCCGCTTTTATGGACCATACATGGTGACACGTAGGATTGGGGAGGTTGCATATGAGTTGGAGTTGCCCCTGGTAGCAAGATTCATAATATTTTCCATGTGTCATGCCTGAAGAAGGCACTGGGACAGCAAGTGACTGCAACTGAGGAGCTCCTGCCCACAGATAATGAGGGGCATTTGGTACTGCAGGCGGAGGCCATTATTGACACTAGGGAGAGGCAGCTGCGGAGCAGAATAGTCAAGGAATATCTGGTGAGATGGAGAAATTTACCAGATGAGGATGCCACTTGGGAGAGTGAGAAAATTCTACAACATCCATCATTGCAGTTGCTTGAGGACAAGCAACGTTTTGTCGGGGAGGACTGTAATATTCCCAATAAGCAATAGCTAATTGGAAATATTAATTTTGGCTATTTCACTTTAATAAAGTTAAGTTAGAAATAAAGTGGGTGAAGAGGGACACTTAACTCACACTTAGGATAAAAACATTTCCTAAAGTCACTTGGAGACATGATTATTTGGCAGTGTGGGGCCTAGAGGATGAAGTGGCAGTGTGGAGGAGATGTCAGCATGGGTAGCGTGGGCCCAAGTCAGCACAGAGCTTGAGGGACAGCATGGCTCAAGGAGACAACGCAGTTGGTGGTGGAGCCTAGGTGAGAGCAAGGCTCTCCAAACATAAAAAGGGAGAGAGGCTCCTCATTTTGAGGATTCTGATTATGCATATATGATATTTGTCTTTTGACATTGAGCATGCTTTTGCTGTTGAGCAAAGTTTGCAAGTGTTGTTCAACACACCGGGTGTCTCCGTGCGGAGATCCCAACCTCAGCCCCGGGGGACTTCGAGTGCCTGCTCGGGTGAGGAGTTCTATCCTTGTTTTGCCAGAGAGAGTTGGAGCAGCCACAGTTGGGATTGTTCACTTGCAGAGACAACACAGTCAGTGAGAGGGAGGACACAGTCTTTGGAGGAGGAGATTCCGGATTGAGGGTTTATTAGGGGATTCAGCTCGGGAGAGTTGGAAAGGGGTCAACCCTTCCCTATTCCATCGTTTTGGTAGAGTTGGAGGCAATCTTTTGCAGTAGATCATTCAGGGCCAGCGTTTATCACTGGGACAGCGTGGTTCCTCAAGGGAGGTGATTTTTGGAGGTCAGCCATTTTCGAAAAGCTCTTTGGGCTTTTTTGGGTATTATTGGGTGGAAAGGCCATTCCCAAGGTTTCATAATTTTCTGAGGTGGGGAGCAGCCCCAAAGATTCAGTTTATTCCGATAGTAGCAGCAGCACGACAGCAGCACCAATAGCTTGGAGACTACGCGGTCATTGAGGGAGAAGCCATTCCATGATATATTCTGAGAGTATTTCTACGCTTGCCTAATGCAAGCCAAGGTGCCATCATTCTGATCACCTTTGTACTCATTTTATCTCTCAGTATTTAATAAAATGGCTCAGCGTTCTCCATATTGTGTTTTGTTTATGTGATGTCTCTCAAGTTGCTGTAGTTTCTTGTTTATGTGCTTTATATTGTTGTTTATTTCTATTTGGAATATTACAATGAAGACCGACCTAGTTACACTTTTCAATAGTTTTCAGGCTTAAGAAAGCCTTGTATGGTTTAAAACAATCCCCCAGGGCATGGTATGGGCGAATTGATAGCTACTTGCAGAAGATGGGGTTCGTCAAGAGTGACGCATATCCCAATCTCTACTACTTAAGACTAGGGATGAGCCATTAATTTTGGTATTATATGTAGATGATCTATTTCTTACTGGTTCATCTAAGCTCATCAAGGAATGCAAGGAGAATCTGGCTATAGAATTCGACATGAAGGATTTAGGGCAGATGCACTATTTTCTTGGATTAGAAGTCTGGCAACATAAGGGGGAAATCTTCCTAGGGCAAGGAAGATACACTACAGAAATCCTGAAGATATTTAAGATGGAAGACTATAGACCCATGGCCATGCCAATGATTACTAACTGGAAGAAGATAGACACAATGGAGGATGATGAGGTTGATTCTGCCTTGTATAGGCAGCTCATCGGATTATTGATGTATCTGGTCAATACTAGACCAGACATCTGTTATGCAGTGAATACCCTCAGTCAATTCATGGTGGAACCAAGGAGGGCTCATTGGGCAGTAGCCAAACATTTTTTAGATATCTAAAGGGGACAGTCGAGTATGGATTGAAGTACACCAAGGGCAATGAGGTCCAATTGAGTGGGTTTACAGATGCAGATTGGGCTGGAAGCATAGTGGATTGGAAGAGTACCAGTGGGTACTGTTTCAGTCTCAGATTAGGAATGGCCTCCTAGTGCAGCAAGAAACATAAATCCATTGCACTAAGTTCAGCCGAGGGAGAGTATATGGCAGCAAGCACAACTTCCTGCGAGGCCATATGGCTTTGTAAATTACACTTGAACTTACTCAAGAAGACGATGGAACCGACCTAGATTATGTGTGATAATCAGAGTTGCGTTAAGCTCTCTGAGAATCCTGTGTTTCACGACCGGTCGAAACACATTGACATTCGGTGCCACTTCATGAGGGACTATGTCCAACGGGGAGCAATGCAGTTAAGTTACACTCCTAAAGGAGAACAGGTGGCAGACATCCTCACCAAGGCTCCGAGTATGATTAAGTTCACTTACTTCAGAGAGAAGATGGGAATGGTCAAGAACCCCTTCCATTAGAGGAACGGGTGGCCTACAGAGACAGAGGGAGCTGCAGTACGGATGAGGCAGTGGCAGAGACAATGTCACAGACAATAGTACAGAGGGCAGCAGTGCAGAGATGAGGGGCAACAACCAAGGCATCATTAGCGCAACATATGTTCTAGAGTCAGAGCAATACAGTGGTATCTTGCTTGAACACTTTCCTCGCTAAGAGGGAGTGTTGATTTTATAGCATCGGGAAGTGTTCCAAGTTTGGTGGAGAGGCTTGGACAACAGTTATCCAGTGAACCCAGAAATGGTTTGTGGAAATTCCACTCGGATCTTGCTTTATTAAAATAATTAATTATTTTAATGCAGACCCTATGTCTAAACTTAGGGAAATTAAATAATTAAAGGGTATTAATAAAGTAAAGTGTGGATCTTATAGAAATCAAAGATCAAGTCATCTTTTAATCTGAGCCATTGATTAAATATATAATCTTGGTCGTTGATTCATCAGTGAGAAAACTATGAGAAGAGGCTGGAGGGTCATATGGAAATCAAGCTGGGGACATTCTCAGTACCCAAAGGAAATCGATTTTGAAGTAAAAGAATTGGATTTCAGTGGGTGAGTCTGTAGAGGTGGTATTGCAGAGGTAGAAGGAGGAGGGAGGATTCAGGTAATGGAGAAGGAGAAGACAGGAGGGTGAAGGGAAGGGTGTGCTAATCAACAGCACAGTCCCCTCCACGTAGAGTTATGCAGTCCAGAGAGGGACTGCGTAGAGCTCACCCACTAGATGACGTAGAGGGTGTAGGAGGTCACCCCAAGGGTCAGAAACACTTCTGGAATTTCCGGAAAATTCAGCCAGGTGTATGCTAATTTACTCTGCTCACCAGGACTCTTGTAAATGAACTATTCATTACCAAAGAAAAATACAAAACCCTCATTTGTTGCACTGGTTTTCCCACACTGGGTTTTTCCGGGGACAATTTTCTAAAATAACTGTGTTCATATGGTTGTTTCTATTGTGCTACTTGTGTTATTTCTGTTATTTTACTTTTGATTAGAGTGAAGTACTGCAAATGTGTTTATTTCAAAATTTACTGAAGCATCTGTAAACAACTTATCTCATAAGTAGGAGAAATAAACCAACCATTGCAGTAATAATTTTCAGATCTAAAAATTTCACATTGGTAGGTTCGGATGTGCTCCAGCTCTCGAACTTTGTGGAGGGACTAGAGTACATCAGATCTCCAAGACCTAGAAAAGGATTTGGGAAATTCCATCCAGTTTGGGAGATAATTAATTAATTAATAATTTTAATTAAGGACCCTAAGTCTAACTTAGGAAAATTGAAATATTGAAGGTAATTAATTAAAACATGTGATGGAATTGACTTAAGTCACACGAATCAAACTTTCTTTTGATCTGAGCCATCAATTCAAGATCTGATCATGACTGTTGGTTTCCCAACGAGAAAGTATAAAGGAAAGGCTTGGGGTTAGTTGGAGAACACACTCACGGAGGCAGAGCACTGAGACTAAGCTGAAATTCTAGGGCAGGGTTTGCTAAGAATTTTCAGAAGTGTTTTAGTTGCAGCGAGGGGTAGTATTGGCTATGGGGATGGTCTGATCTCGGAGCCAAGAATCAGCAAGAGTTAGAGAGACAGCAACTAGGAGCAGCGCAGAGAAGCAGAGGCAACAGTAGCAGCTAAGCAACACAGAGGGATTCAGCCGCTATGCAGGCCCAGAAAGGGCAGCGCTGGGCAGTAGGAGACCCTCCAGGGTTACGGAGAGACCCTTCTAGGGCAGCGTAGGGTCTGCGTCACCTAGTCTATGGTTATGCAGCCCTCTCCAGGGCAGTTCAAAGGAACGTAGAGGCTGATAGGGCTGACAGGGCTGACGCAGGGGCTTCAAGGGTAGCACTGGGGTTTCTAGAAATTGGCTGAGTCTTGTAAATCCCATTTGAGGGTGTGGATCAGTCAAGTTTTTGGTCTCAGAATAGCAGGTTAGATGTAGATCTATTATTTTCTTTGTCAGGTCAACCAGTAAGGTGTCCAGATTTGTTGTATTCATAAACTACTTAATAATATAAACCCTCCAGCAGCCAGAAGACCGATTTTTCTGCATTGGGTTTTTCTGGAGACAATTGTCCAGAAAATTTTGTGTGTCACTTTGTCTGTGTGCATTTATTTCTGTTGTAGATCTGAATAGGTGAAAGTTTGTTGTGTGTTTACTTCGATGTTAATCTGAAGATTTCAGCGTTAATAACTTGTTTAAGTAGGAGAAGTATAACCAGATCTAACAGTAGAATTTCTGCATAAAGTAACATTCAGAAATTTTCACATGGTATCAGAGCGATTGCAGATATAGCAGGGTCACTAGCAGAAGATTGAAGAATCCTTCTTGCAGAAAGCAACAAAGAGAGCAGCAACAGCAACAGAAAGCTAGATTTGAAGGAACAACGCAACAACAGAGAGAGTAGAGCCACATAGAGGCCAGAGTGATGCAGTCCTACGTAGTCTCCACGCAGGCTCACGTACTTATTGCGCAGAGGCAGTGCATAGACGACGCTGGGACTGTCTGCTCGCACAGGGGCCAGCTAGGGTGACACGAATATCAAGTTGTCCTGATTCAGAAGTGTCGGAAGCAGTGCTGCAAAACTTCAGAAGTTGCTGGTGGGGTTAAATTTCTTAAGATTTAGAATTTAGCCTAAGCACTAGGTGACAGAGAGCAGGAGGAGATCAGTTTCTTCGAGGGTTTCTAGCCAAAGAAATCTGCAGATTGATCAGAGGATCAAAGAGAACTGTTTCAGTGTTGATTTGGCGGATTTCCAAGAGAGGAAATCAGTTGTCAGAGGGAGTAGAAGGTGCCTGTTTTGCCAAGGACCCTAGATCCAAATCTCTAGTATAGAGAGGAGGAGTTCCAACAGATTTACTGAGTAGATGGTGTTGAGATTTTGTGTATTTAGGTAGCATCAGATGTGCTCTAGCCCTGAAAATTTGTGGAGGGGCTAAGAAACACATCACCTCCAAAACCCCGAAAGCGTTTGGAGAAATTTCATCTTATGTGTGAGATATTAAAATATATATTTTTTTTAATAAGGACCCCAAGTCTAAACTTAGGGAATTAGAAAAATTAAAGTGAATTAATTAAACACGTGATGACATGTTCTAACTGACGTGGATCAAGTAGTCTTTTAATCTTAGCTGTTGATAAGAGATTTAATCACGACCATTGATGTGTTCAACGAAAAAGTATAAGAGAACGACTTGAGTGTCAGTTGGAGACACACACACACACAGAGGCAGAGCTGAGAAACTGACCTGGAATTCTAGGGCAGGGTTTGCTGAGAATTTCCGGAAGAGTTTTTTGCAGCGAGGGGTAGTATTGGTTGAGGGGATGACCAGATCCTAGAGCCAAGAGTCAGCAAGAGGCAAAGAAGCAGCTTTCAGGGTCAGCATAGAGGAGCAAGGGCAGCAGCAGCAACTACGCAGCGTAGAGGCTTCAGCCGCTACGCAGGCCCAGGAGGGGCAACGCTGCAGCTTCAAAAGGTTTCCAGAGTTACGCAGAGGCCTCCAGAGGTAGCGTAAGGACTGCGTCACCCACTCTAGGGTTACGCAGTCCCATTTTGAGCAGCGCAGGGGCACGCAGAGCCTAGCAGGGCTAACGCTGGGGCTTCAGGGGTAGTGCTGGGGTTTCTAGGGCCAGAATTTGGCTAAGTCTTGTAAATCCCGTTTGAGGGTGTGGATTAGTCAGAGTTTTGGTCTCAGAATAGAAGGTTAGCTGCAGATCTACTATTTTCTCTGTCAGGTTAACCAGTTGGGTGCCTAGATTTTCCATAATCAGATTCTACATAATAATAATAAAGCCTCATATCTACTGCACCGGTTTTCCCGCATTGGGTTTTTCCGGGGACTATTGTCCGAAAATTTGTGTCACTTTGTCTGAATGAGTGTAATATTCAATTATTGATCTGTATGTGTGTAGGCTGTTAGTTGTGTTTACTTTGGTATTTTCTGAAAATAACTTGTATATCTTAATCACAAGTAGGAGAAGTAAACCATGATACTACAGTAGGATTTCTGCATTAGTGTATTAAGAAATTTTCACATGGTATCAAAGCGATCGCAGTTCAAGCTGAATCTCCAGCAAATCAGCTGAAGAATATTTTTCTATAGGATAGTTGCGGAAGTAGCAGAAATTCGGAGAGGGCAACTCAATAGCAGGAGGACATAGATCCAGAAAGGGGCAACACTGCAGCTTTAGAAGGCCTTCAGGCTTACGCAGAGGCTAACCAGGCCAGTGTAAGGACTGCATCACCCAGTCTAGGGTTATGCAGTCCACTTCTAAGTAGCACAGAGACTGCACAGGGCCAGTCTGCTTAAGCAGAGGCCAACCAGAGGGACGCAGTCCAGTCTTCTTGTGAGTTTGCTGAGATCCGGAAGCAGTGCTTCAGTTCTTCAGCAGTGTTGGTGTGGTGGAGATTCTGCCAGTGCAGAATTGTGCCTAGCTAAGTCAACAAAGAGCAGGAGGAAGACAGTCACTCAGCAGATCTAAGATTTGATCAGGAGGATCGAAGAGAACTCTCCGATTGTTTTGGCTGAAGATTTCTAGGAGGGAAATCAGTTTTTTCAAAAGGAGCAGCTACTAGAGGGTTTCTAGTCACTAAGAAACCGAAATCCAACATTTCTGTATTAACACAGAAAGAGGGAGGAGAGTACTGTTTCCTGTTAGATTTGAGCTAGATGGCTTCTCATGGACTAAGAGATCAGGATAGGTTGGACGGTGTGTCCAACTTCGTCATCTGGAGGGCCAAGATCCTATCAGTGCTGGATGAGTACGACATCAAGAACCATGCGGAAAATGTCCTAGTTGAGCCTGCAGATCCTGATCCTCTCAAGAAATTTAATGAAAATCAAGCGCGGGCATAGCGTTTGATTATGGACGGAGTAAAGGATCATGTCTTTCCACCAACACTTGTCCTAACAAGGACAAAGGAGCTTCTGACTCCAAGGTTGTAGCAATAAAGGATGATGGTTCAGAAGATGACGTAGCCATGAGTGCTCATGATTCACGTAAGTGGGGTAACATGGATCTATAGAGCAGCTACAGATCAAGGTGCCAGGATCCTTGAATAAGCCTAGTTCTTGGATCACATATGAGCTACGGGAGCCTTAAGACGGTAGCGGGACAAATAGGGAGATGGTTGCAGAAGGTCATAGTGAAGGAGGGGGCAGTGCTGAAGCGCTGTAGAGAGAGCAATGTAATGCAGAGGCAACAACAGCGTAGAGGCTAATGGGACTTCAGCGACGCAAAGAAGCAATGTTTACGCAATGTAGCGCTATAGTAGAGCAACAACGTCAGGAGGACAGTGTAAAACAACAGCCAGGGGAACTTCAGTGATGGGATGCAGCCTCACTTGTCTGTCAACGATTGGGCATGAGTCTTTTAGTCGCTTACTTCTTAGCAATTGGGCATGAGTCTTTCAGTCGCTTACTTCTTAGCAACTGAGTTGCAGTGCAGCAGTTAGCAGTGGCAGTGCTATGGGCAGCATGATGCAACAACTTGAGAGGGAGCTGCGGTACAGATGTGGCAGTGACATGGGCAGTAGTATAGTCGATGGAGGGCAGCAGGCCAAGCATCAGTAGCACCGAGACTAGTGCCAAGATCTTGTGATACATGGTGTGATGTATTGCTAGAGCACACTCCATGCTAAGAGGGAGTGTTGATATTTTGTGTATTTGGGTAGCATCGGATGTGCTCTAGCCCTGAAACTTTGTGGAGGGGCTAAGAAACACATCACCTCCAAAACCCAAAAAGCGTTTGGAGAAATTTCATCTTATGTGTGAGATATTAAAATAATTAATTTTTTCTTAGTGAGGACCCTAAGTTTAAACTTAGGGAATTATAAAAACTAAAGTGAATTAATTAAACACATGTGATGAAATGTTCTAAGTGACGCGGATCAAGTAGTATTTTAATCTCAGCCGTTGATAAGAGATTTAATCATGGCCGTTGATGTGTTCAACGAAAAAGTATAAGAGAAAGGCTTGAGGGTCAGTTGGAGACACACACACGGAGGCAAAATTTAGAAACTGAGCTGGAATTCTAGGGCAGGGTTTGCTAAGAATTTCCGGAAGAGTTTTCTGCAGCGAGGGGTAGTGTTGGCTGAGGGGATGACAAGATCCTGGAGCCAAGAGTCAGCAAGAGGCAGAGAAGCAGCTTTTAGGGTCAGATTAAAGGAGCAAGGGCAGCAGCAGTAGCTACGCAGCAGCTGCACAACGTAGAGGCTTCAGCCACTACGCAAGCCCAGGGGGGGCAGCGTTGCAGCTTCAGAAGGCTTCCAGAGTTACGTAGAGGCCTCCAAAGGCAAAGTAAGGACTGCGTCACCCACTCTGGGGTTACGCAATCCCCTTTTGTGCAGCACAGAGGCACGCAGAGCCTAGCAGGGCTGACGCTGGGGCTTCAGGGGCAGCGCTGGGGTTTCTAGGGCCAGAATTTTGCTGAGTCTTGTAAGTCCCATTTGAGGGTGTGGATCAGTCAGAGTTTTGGTCTTAGAAAAACAGGTTAGCTACAGATCTACTATTTTCTCTGTTGGTTAACCAGATGGGTGCCCAGATTTGCTGTACTCAGATTCTACATAATAATAATAAACCCTCATATTTGCTGCACCGGTTTTCCTGCATTAGGTTTTTCCAGGGACTGTTGTCCGAAAACTCTGTGTCACTTTGTCTGAATGAGTGTAATATTCAGTAATTGATTTGTATGTGTGTAGGCTGTTAGTTGTGTTTCCTTTGGTATTTTTTAAAAATAACTTGTATATCTTAATCACAAGTAGGAGAAGTAAACCATGATACTATAGTAGGATTTTTGGATTAATGTATTCAAAATTTTTCATAAATGGCACCTCACGGACTACGTGATCAGGATAGGTTGGATGACCTGTCCAACTTCACAGTCTGGAAAGCCAGAATCCTGGTAGTCATGGAGGCATACAGTCTGAGAGACCATGTAGAAAAAGTCCTGGACACGCCAACTGATGTTGTTCTCCTAGCGAAGCATGATGAGGCTACGACACATGCCAAACGCTTCATAATGGATGGGGTTAAGGATCATATAGTTCCACACATAACCGATAAGAAGACGGCTCATGATATGTGGAAAGCCTTAACTGCCCTATATGAGGGAAGATCTGTCCAAAGAAGGATGCTTTTGGAGAACCAGATGCGGTCATTCATGATGGCCAAGGGAGAAGAAATAGAGCCCTTCCTTTTTCAGATTATAGGCGATCAAAGATTAGTTGTCTACAATGGGAGCAAAGGTGGAAGATGATGTGATGGTAAGGACTGCACTCAATGCAGTCTCAAAGGACTGGGAAACTTTTGTCCAAAGTGTCTTGGGTAGAGCGGACCTTCCCAACTGGGACAACATGTGGGCAATCCTTCATCAAGAAGAACTCCGGCGATTCACCAAGAGGCAGTGCAACATGGGGTCCAGTAAGGTGAAGAAGGAAGAGGAAGAAGATGCAGCCTTGGCATCAAAGAGGCAGCAAGGGAAGAAGAAGCGTGATCTATCCAAGATCAAGTGTTCCCAGTGCGGCAAACTAGGACATTTCGCCAACAATTGTCCTAAGAAGAAGAAGGACAAGGAAGCTTCTACTTCTAAGGCTGTTGTGGTGCACGATGGTTCAGAAGATGACGCAGTCGTGAGCGCTCATGAACCACAAAAGTGGGGTGACATGGGTCTGTAGAGGAGCTACAGAGTGCGGGCGGGATCCTTGAGCAGCTCATCTCTTGGATCACATCCGAGCTACGGGAGCCTTCAAACATTAGCGAGACAAGTGGAGTTGTTGGTACAGAGAATCATGGATGAAGCAGGGGTGGAGCTAAAGGCTGAAGGGAATAGCGCAGTGCAGATGCAGCAGCAACAGCACAGGGGCTGATCTGACTTCAACAACGCAGAGCAGAGCTGCAACATCGTGGAGGCTTTAGGAGGACAACGCAGTGCAACAGCAATGTAGAGGACTTCAGTGCAGAGGCTAATGTGACTTCAGTAGCACAGAGGGGGACTGCTTACGCAGAGTAGAGCTATAGCTATGAAACAACCTCCAGATGCAACACAGATCAACAGCCGATGGAGCTTCAGTGATGAGGGTGCAACCCAACTAACTTGTCTGTCAAAGATTGGGCAGGAGTTTCAGTTGATTCCCTCAGCCACTGAAGATGCAGTGCAGCAGTGGGTAGCATGGTGCAACAGATTGAGAGGGAGTTGCAATACATATGTGGCAGTGGCGGTGGCAACGTCATGGGCAGTATTATAGAATGGCAGCAGCAACACAGTGATGAAGGGCAGCAGGTCCAACATCAGTGCAGAGACCCACACCAGAGATCAGTGCAGAGCTTCGGGGTGAAGCAGAGTTTTACTAGAGCACATTCCTCGCTAAGAGGGAGTGTTGAGATTTTGAGTGTTTGGGTAGCATCGGATGTGCACTAGCTCCTAGACTTTGTGGAGGGACTAGAGTACATCAGATCTCCAAGAATCCGAAAAAGATTTGGGAAATTCAATCCAGTTTGGGAGATAATTAATTAATTAAAAATTTTAATTAAGGACCCTAAGTCTAACATAGGAAAATTGAAATATTAAAGGTAATTAATTAAAACATGTGATGGAATTGACTTAAGTCACATGGATCAAGCTTTCTTTTAATCTGAGCCATCGATTTGAGATCTGATCATGGCCGTTGGTTTCCCAATGAGAAAGTATAAAGGAAAGGTTTGGGGTCAGTTGGAGAACACACACATGGAGGCAAGGCACTGAAACAAAGCTAAAATTCTAGGGCAGGGTTTGCTAAGAATTTTCAAAAGTGTTTTAGTTGCAGTGAGGGTAGTATTGGCTAAGGGGATGGTCTGATCTCGGAGCCAAGAATCAACAATAGGCAGAGAGGCAACAACTAGGAGCAGTGTTGAGAAGCAGAGGCAGCAGCTGCGCATCGCAGAGGGATTCAGTCGCTACGCAGGCCTAGAAAGGACAGCAGGAGACCCTCCAGGGTTATGCAGAGACCCTTCTAGGGCAGCGTAGGGTTTGCGTCACCCAGTCTGGGGTTATGCAGCCCTCTCCAGGCCAGTGCAGAGGCACACGGAGGCTGACAGGGCTGACGCAAGGGCAGTGTTGGGGTTTCTAGGGCTAAAAATTGGCTGAGTCTTGTAAATCCCGTTTGACGGTGTGGATCAGTCAATTTTTTGGTCTCAGAACAACAGGTTAGCTGCAGATCTATTATTTTCTTTGTCGGGTCAACCAGTGAGGTGCCTAGATTTGCTGTATTCATAAACTACTTAATAATATAAACCCTCCAGCAGCTAGAAGACCGGTTTTCCCACGTTGGGTTTTTCCGGGGACAGTTGTCCAGAAAATCTTGTGTCACTTTTTCTGTGTGCATGTATTTTTGTTTTAGATCTGAATTGGTGAAAGTCTGTTATGTGTTTACTTCGATGTTAATTTGAAGATTTCAGCATTAATAACTTGTTTAAGTAGGAGAAGTATAACCAAATCTAACAGTAGAATTTTTGCATAAAGTAACATTCAGAAAATTTCACAAAATACCCTAGACCTAAGGCTCTCTAAGAACAAGGTTCCTCAAGAGGCCTTGTGAGAAAGAATAATGAAGATATGGGACTAGAAAGGAGCCTTGGGAAGATCCAAACTTGACCTAGGGCTTGGAATAATCCTTATGATGATGCCTAGGTTAAGAGAGGATAAGAGAAGGTCATAGGAATAGTTAACTTCCTTTGAGTTTTTGATTAAAGAGACCTTTAAATTTTCCACTAACCAAAGAAGACCTAGACCTAAACAATTTCAAAGCTAAGGCTTGATGTTTCTCGCAAACCGATCATGGGATAGGCTTCAAATTTGGAGGGCTAGGGGAAGACACGCCAATGCAGTTCCTCACATACTTGCTCAACAAGAGGATGGCTCCAATGGAATTCGAGGGATGCCCTAACCGTCTAGAGTTAGGGCGAAAAATTGTGAAAAGGGGAAAATGAAATTTAGGGTGATCACCAAGGATTTGTGATCAATGCCTTGCCAATTATGGTGAATGGAATGAAAGTGAATTTGATTTTGGAATTTTTTCCCTACCAAGGAGTCCCTTTGCAACCTCGCTAGGCTAGAGGAGTTAGGTCACAACAAGGAGTTTATACTTCGCTTTACCAAATTGATGGAGTTTCAAGGTGAAAGGTGTACAACCCACCCCCAGGAATAGTTCATTCTTCTTTGCATGAAAAACCACTTACATGACAAAAGAGTATATCCATCCATCATATTTGCAAAAATGAAGCTCCAAGATAAGATATCAATTATCCAAACATCAAAATGCATCAAAGAAACTCCAATTTGTCCATCAATTGTAGGTCTGAAATCTTTTCTCAAGAGAGATACCAATCCAAGTGATGATGAATGTTACAATGAGGCTCTATTGTATTTATATGAGCATCTGAGCAATTCGAATGGCCTAATTTGGCCTAACGATGGCCATACAATAAAAATAATGTGCAAAATAACATGACTTTGGTAACAAGCCCACCAAATAGCGCTCCAAAATAGGGCCATAATGAATAGGAGGGCTCCAATAACAGTGATGAATGGAGCGGCCCCTTAATCTCCAAGCCAATGATTAGTGGTGCACCCAAGTGGCTGTGACGGCACAAAAAATGTCCACATGGGTCACCAACTGACTCAAGCAAGCCTGTGCTCCATTTGAAAGGCTAGAGTGATGGTGCAAGCCCTCTTGTCTCCCTAGGTGAGACAAAACCTCATATGGGCCTTGGATCAACTGCCAAGTGTGTGGTGCAAGTGTGAAGCTGACTGGGCATGGTGGTCCTGGTGCATCATCATCATCAAATAACTAGGATAGGAGCAAGTAATAGGTGGTGTTGAAGGATCCCATAGTGTGGCTATCTGCTCTCTTCTATGGTGGAAGCCCATGGCTCTCAACGCTCACCCTACAAGGTGCCATCAAGACCTTCTGGAGGGCTTGGATCTCGCATAGGGAGACCAAACTCCAAGACGAAGACCCACTTGCAATCTTGTATAAGATCCAATGCGTCTCCTCACCTTCCAATACAACAATTCATTAGTGCAATTGACCAAATGAGCTTACAAATCATGGAACCAAGTGGGCACTTCATTGTGGTATGCCCTTCCATAATGGGCTTAGAATGTACAAGTGTCTCTAGGCTCAAGAAGGAGGTTAATCAAGGACCCTATTAGGTGGTTTCAACCTCTAAGGGAGTAACAGGTCCAAGGTACATCCGTTAGATGGCAGGTGTCATATGAAAAAATGATGGAATGGAGTGGGGCAATAGGTAAGGCTCCAAGCCACATGCCATGGTACAAGGGTAGCTATAAGGAGGGAAGCCCACACATGGGGGTATAGATGTAGGAGGGAGCAATCATGGTACATGAGTTACCCTGACCTTTGTTTTTCCAACCTCCTTCATATGCCTTTTGCCTTTTATTGATTTTTCTTTTTATAACTGCTCGGTGCTCCAGGGAATGAGAACATGATGTGAATGATATAATAGGGGATAACCCCTTAGGGTAGGGTAGTTCATCTCCCACCAGACCATGGGTTAGGACAATCATGGGTTCATTAATGATGCAGGGGGCTCATATAGGGGCCCTAGGAACTAGGGTCATGGCCATAATGATAAGGGGTAGAGCTCATGTTGGCTTTCGTCCACATGATAAATTCGTATGTCCTGGCCATATTTTACATTTTATGGTATATTTCTTGTTTTAAGCGGGCAAATTATGCTTTTAACTTTTCTTTTAGCTGCATCAACCTCTGAGGCATTGTTCCAGGTCCAACCCAAAGTGTGGACAAGGGGAGGGGGAGGCTAACTCCTTATGGACCCAAGGGACAAATGTGGACCTAGATGGGAAATATGTGAAAAGGGCTCATAATGAGTGGAGGGGAGTGATGTATGTGGTGTTGGGAAGTGGGACCACACAACCAACATCGGGGTTTCCCATGTAGTGCCACTCCTAAAGCTAGTAGCCAGTAGAGGAGTTCCCATGGGACTAGGATACAAGACTAACCACCAAGTTGGACAACGGGAGAAGAGTACAAACCAAGCCCATTATTTCCGTCGAATCCCCCCATTAATCCATGTCCAAATATATCCATGATAAGCAAGCAAAAATACCCAATTACATAATGAAAGCCATACCTTCGGGGTTGGAAGGCCCACCTTCAAACATATGATCACAACAGATGGGTGAGGGCACATAAAAACTGGCTCAGGTGGCGGAGATGGTGGCACATCGAGCTATTTGGTGGCTGAAAGGGGCTGCTGGCTTCCGACTGAAGATAATTTAGGAGAAAAAATTCTCCCATTGGTGTCACTCGCAGATAGTGGGTAATAAGACCTACAAGGCATCTATTGCAGACCACTCACTCATCCTTCAAGGACTTGTTGGATTATTGTTAGGACAACGAAATGGTAGTATTACCTTCTCTTGCAGACCTGTGATAGCTTCCTTGTGAAGAATATATTGCAGACCTGAGGGTAGTCTCTAGTGCACAATATTTGGACTTGAGGATAATATTTGTTACATAAAGCTTTTCAGATCTGTGGAAAGATGAGAGCACACTTGAAGGATATGGCGCTGGCCTAGTATATTACTTAAAGCAGTGAAGCCTTGAAGAAGAGCTTACAACAATCTTGAGAGAGCCTTGTTTGGAATAACATTCAAAGCTATTTGGAGCAGACTTTAGAAGACAACCTTGAAGCAACTTTTGGAGATTTGAAAAGGACCTTGAAGACTTGTTTTGAAGAAGACGATTTGCATCTTGAAGATCTCTTGGAAGATTTGATGAGTCACAATTGAAGGCTTGTAGAAGGTTTTTTGGAGACACTTTGTGAAGACAAATCTTGAAGTAGCCTATTGAAGATTTCATCAAAGGAGGCAACATTATTGAAGAGCAAATGAAGTAGTCCTTCAAAAATATTGTTTGGGTATCATGAAGAATTGTGGAGATACCTTTTAAGGTTGATAAAGTTGTCATTGATGAGCTAAGTGTTTTGAAGATTTAATTAAGGCCATTTTATTATATATATAAATGATTACAATGCATGAAATGTGTGCACCTGGGCTTGCCAAGGCAAGCTAGACAATTCCAAGTGAGAAAATGTTGCTCGGATGCTAAGGAAACTGTTGACACCTAATCCTAGGGATTGGGCGAAATTGTAATATAATGTAAATAAAAAATAAGAAAGTTGAAGAGACACTGGGAGATGAATCACGGTGGAACCAAGGAGGGCACATTGGGTAGCGGCCAAGCATGTTCTCAGATATTTGCAGGGGACAACTGAGCTTGGATTGAGATACACCCGAGGCAATGACATCAGATTGGGTGGGTTCAATGACGTAGATTGGGCTGGGAGCCCGGTGGATCGGAAAAGAACTAGTAGGTAATGTTTCAATGTTGGATCAGGAATGACCTCCTGGTGCAGTAGAAAACAGAAATCCGTGGCTTTGAGCTCAGCTAAGGCGGAATATATGGCTGCAAGCATTGCTTCGTGCGAGGTCATATGGCTTAGGAAGCTGCTTGTGAATCTACTCAAGGAAAAGATGGAAGCGACCAACATTCTATGTGATAATCAGAGTTGCATCAAGCTCTCTGTGTGCTCCAACTAAAGGGAAAAACCCAACAACCTTTTCAATAGAGAAATTCTTTTTTTCAACAAGAGATGTGAAAATTCGTTTAATGCAATCATTGGAGATTTATCTTCTAACTGTTAGCAATTTATTTGTCTTCTGAGTTATTATTCGGCAAATAACAATAAATTCACTATTGCATTCTTCACAATAAAAACGTTGCACAAATATAAAAACTAGAACTATGAAAATAGATACAAACACAAAAAAATATAACATCGTTGTTTTTGGACAACTGTCCCTAGAAAAACCCCCAAGGGAAAACCAGTGCAACAGATGAGGGTTTATATTATTATCTTTAGCAAATTCAAAAGAACAATGATTTGGTTGCCACCGACAATATACTAATGGTAAAATAATCTAGAAGACACCCTTGTCGGTCTTAACAATAAAAATTGTCAGGGCTAATAAATTAATTATATTTATTAGCATGCTCTTTTCATGCTAAGATTTATTTATTTTCAAGCATGGGTTTCATGCTCAAGTCAAATTATTGTTTTATTCAACGATGTTCTTCATGCTCATTATTATTTGTATTGGTCAAAGTCAAAGGCTTATTCATAGCCTAGAAAAAGATTTTTCAAAAGATGTAATTTGGGTCAAATTCATCCCAAGAAGCGAAGTCGGCCCTGCCCAGGAAGAGACATCTATTCGAACCCCTCTAGACAAGTATAAATAAAGGATGAGTTGAGCTCATTTGGAGATATGAATTCGCATCATCTGATCATCTATTCTTCTACAATAGAGTGAAATCAAGGAAGGGAAGAAGAGGCCAAAATCTGATCTGTCTGAAGCTTGCACGTGTAAAGGCGAAGGTTTTCTTGAGCTCGCACATGTGGAAATTCTGCTGGGTCGATTCTCTTATTGAAGGTTGATCTTGTTGCTGGACTTGTCACTGGAAGGATATTTTGGAGGAGGGCTTGACTTGGCATCTTGGAGGTTGGAGTCTTGTATTGGTCTTGGGTCTTGGATATCTCACTTTGATCTGATTCTATAAGAAGAAAATTTTGGGTTTTCCCCCTTGTGGGGTTTTGCCCTAGCTTGGACCTTAATTTCTTGTGTTCTTTGTCTCTTGTGATCTTCATGTTTTGTACATTTTGATAATTTCTTGATGAAGAAGAATACAATTTTAATAAGAAGACAACAAACATTCACAGGTAATTATCATGTAAGAGAAATCAACCCTAATATGCAAGCAATATGATTTCTCAACATGAAGTTCAGAAAACACAAGGAAATTATTGCATGTACTGCACTGTATATGAATTTCTAACATACTATACAGTGGCAAATATAAAGCTCTTATATAAGTCAGTAAGGAGGGGTATTTAATAAAGAGTATTTAAAAAAAAAATTGTGGGACAATATTAAAGTACTACTCATTAATGTACAAAAAAATTACAAAGGAGAAAAATATTCGAAGTATATATATATATATATATATATATATGAAAAATTATTTAAGATGGAAGCATAGATGAAAATATGTGAACAGATGGATCAAATCATGATGAAACTTAAGGAAACTAAAATTTGTTGGGATAAATATGGTCACTTGAAATGAAAAACATTGAAAAGGAGGAATATGTAGTTTAAGAATAGAAGAAAATGGGATCCAACTTGCAAGTTGAGCACCAAACAACATTCATACAAGATGCCACAACCCAATTTACCCAGAAATCAGAATGGGAAGATCAAGATAACTCACAGATAAAAAAGCTAGAGAACAAACTAGCCAAACATTGACAAACCAAGAAAGTATCACTAGGGGAAATATAAAGATCTCAAGAAAACATTTTACAAATAAAGATCTCAAAGATACTGATACATTTTACAGAGAATTATTAGAAAAAGACAAGGAAATTTCTTGCCTAAAAGACCATAGTAAAAAATTACTTGTACACGTCTAGAGACAAAGGTTATGAAACAGTATAACAAATGATTAGAACAAGAGAAGGAAGATATCAAGAAGGAATTCAAGAACCTATCAGAAAAAGAGGAAGAAAATTCTCGCTTAAGAAGCCTCAATCAAAAGTTGCTAGAACAAATCAGAAAGTTACGAGATGAGAAACTTGAGAATCTAGGCATTAAAATTAAAGTCGAAAAATCAGAAAATGAAGAACTTTCACATCTAAGGAATCATAATCAAAACCTACTTACACAAATTGGGAAACTTAAGAATGCTAAGAAGTTACTGGAAGACAAATTGGAATAACTTATCAAGAAGGAAGCAGCAAAGTCTTTCTTATTGGCTTGCTGACTTTCTTTCAGAAGAGCAGCACAGTCACATAGTTTACACTAAATGGATGAAATGAGTGATGATCTACAAATATTTGTTGTACAAAATGTGCATGGACTATAAACTTTCGGCAATATTTTGAGACCTGAACAAGAATCACAACAGGAGCCTTTGATCATTTATTAGAAGCTTTACTTGAACCTCTATTTAGAAATATTTTCTCAGGTCTTTGGGAATATAATGGCAGTAAAAGTATATCATTATTGACAAACTTGCTGACTGGTTTGTAAATAAAATTCCATCCTTGTGTCCTCTAAAAAGGTAAATTTAATTGCTTCTTGTCTATTCTCCATCATATGAAGTGGTTTTTCGTTTTTGTGGATGTCTTTTTAAATCCATTTTCTATTTTCTTATACATTTAACTTTTGAGATCTGAGGTTTCTCTTTTGTATTCATTAATCCTTGAAAAGATAGAAGGAAATTATATTTGTACATTGGTTTTTAAATACACCTAATATTTATAGAAAAATATTATTCATCATTGTTTTATCATGAGGACATTCTAGAAGTTGCATTTTGTGGAGATATGGTGATTTATATGTAGAAATGCTGATTTTAATATTGAGTCTATAGTTACTCCTTGAAATTAATATATGCAAATGTTTGCTTTATTTTCAAATCTTATTAGTGTTTGATCTTTGCAGGGAACAAGCGATCCTTATGTAGTTATACAGCTTGGTGATTGCGTTGCAAAGAGTAAAATCATTTGGGCGTAAGCATTAATTTCACTTAGATACTATATTGCATCTCATTTTAGGGAATATCAAAATCAGTCTTTCTTATCATTGATAAGCATACCCCAATCATTAATGATTTGTTACACTTTTGGAAATGAAAATCGGGAAGTGAATGTTGCAAAACTACTTATAAAATTATTAAGATAATGGTAAAGGAATGACATATTTATTGAAAAGCTCCAATGATATGCAAAGTAGCTAGTCATAACCATAAATGTAATATTGTTAATAAGATTATTCATGTTTTTGTAGAAACTATTAATATGTTGTGCCCATTTATGAACAGGTATAAGATTTGTATAAATATAATTGTCAACATTATAAGGGGTTGTCCATTTATTATTAATGATTTCTTATTCTATGTAATATCCCCATTTTTCCTAAGCCACTTAGGAAATATTACACTTTTTGACAACTTTGAAAATAGCAACAATTTTTGATATTTTGACATAGGAGAAGGAGAATCGAATTTTGGTGGGTTGTGGGGGCCACACACAAAGGGAATTCACACTCCCTTAGGAAAAATGCACTTTTGGAGAGAGAAGTAAGGAGAGGGAAGGCATACTAGTGGAGAATGAGGCCCATGAGGAGAGGAAGAAGGCAGCAAGCATAAATAGGAGATGAGGGCCATCATTTGGAGGCTTTTTTTCTATCTGAAAATTATACTACTGTTTGATTGAGTTGTTGAGCTTGTTGGAAACACTGAGAGGGGGGCTGAATCAATATTTCTTTTCAATTTTTATTTTTACCAGTTAGATCACTTATAGTTAGAACACAAAATGAACAATAAGAATAAATGCTTTTATTAATTTATTCTTTGCAATGAATCAAGTACAATATATGTAGGTCTCCAACCCTAGATGAAGACACCGAACGTCAATCTCCCAGGCTCCAACCTGTATTTTTCAAGCACCGACTTCGACAACCAAGGCTCCAACTTTGTCAATTTTGAGGCACCAACCTCAAGGGCTCCAACCCTCGATCTGGTTCAGGCTCCGACCTAGTTTCTTGAGGACTCCGATAGTCTAGGGCTCCAATCCTATCCTGCAAGGCACCAACCTCTTGGGCTCCAACCCTTGCTTTACTTCGTCAAGATATATTTGGTTATACTTCACGGCTCCCAATGTCTTCTTCAACAAGCCTTGTCAATCTTCAGCAATGCCTTCACTTAGTCTCCACATCACACCATCAATGACAACCTTGTTTTCTTAGAAGGTATCGCCACTGCTCTTCATGTCATGGAAACAATGATCTCCAAAAATCACTTCATGATTGCTTTAACACATCAATAATATCTCCAAGACCTTCAAGGTGTCTTCAATAGGCAGAACCTGCTCTAAGCATCTTCAAAGGCTTCTTCAAGAACTCTCCAACGAAGTCTTCAACAATGCTCAAAAGATGTCTTCAAAAATGCTTTCCCAAGAACTCTTCAAGAGTTCCAAGTACTTCACTGCTCCAGGGCTGCTTCCAAATTCACTTGGTCTAGGCTTCAACTTTCAAATCTCCATACACTTCAACGATGCTCAATGATCTGCCCACAGGAGACACCAAATTGCCAACCAATTCCAAGAGGAGTTTCAATGTCCTCCAAGTAGATCTGCTCACAAACCACTGTCCAACCACCTTGACTATCCTTTAAGATTAGTACACCACTGAGCCCTTGAAAAATTATGTGAAAATTTTTGAATCTTATACTTATGCAGAAATCTTACTGTTAAATCTGGTTATGCTCCTCCTACTTAATTAAGTTATTAACTAAATAAATTCAGATTAATATCGAAGCAAAACACATAACAGACCTTCACCAGTCTAGATCTAGAAAAAAGTTCATGAGCACATAGACAAAGTGACACGGTGTTTTTCTGGACAAATAGTCCCTAGAAAAACCCAATGCGGGAAAACCAGTCTGCTGGCTGCTGGAGGGTTTTATTATTAAGAATTTTCTGAATACAATAAATCTGGGTTCCAGATCTGGAAAACTCGACAGAGAAATAATAGATCTACAACACATTAGCTGTTCAGAAGCCAAAATAATGACTGATCCACACCCTCAAATGAGATTTATTGGACTTAGCCAAAATTAGGCCCTAGAAACCCCAACGTTGCCCCTGAAGCCCATGCGTTAGCCTCTGAAGCCCCTACGTCCCTCAGCACTAGCTTGGAAAGGGCTGTGTTACCCCAGATTGGGTGACACAGTGCTTAAGCTTCCCCTTAGGGTCTCTGCGTAACCCCTGAGGGCTTCCAACTGAATCACGCTGCCCTGGGAGGGACTGCGCAGCACCTGCGTAGCACAATTGCTGCCCTCTCTGCTACTGCTCTCTTGCTTCTCAGCGCTGCCTATTTGAGCTGATGTCTGCCTCTTGCTGATTCTAGACCCTGGGATCAGATCATCCCCTTGGTCTAAATTCCCCTCTCTGCAACTAAAACACTTCTGAGAATTCTTAGCGAACTCACCCTAGAATCTCAGCTTAGCTTTAGTGCTCTGCCTCTGTGTGTCTTTACAAATGACCCCAAGCCTTTCCTTTATACTTTTATCGTTGGGAAACCAACAGCCATGATTAGATCTTGAATCAATGGCTAAGATTTAAAGAAAGCTTGATCCGTGTCACTTAACAAAATTTCATCACATGTTTAATTTAATTAACTTTAATTATTTCATTTTCCTAAGTTTAGACTTAGGAAATACATTAAAATAATTAATTAATTAAATATCTCCCAAACCAGATGAAATTTCTCAAATCCCTTTTTGGGTCTTGTAGAACAATTGTACTCTAGTCCCTCCACAAAATTTGGGAGTGTTGTCGCACAGAATGTCTACACACCGCGACAACGGCTCAAATCGGGGGTTGTCACCCTGATCCTCAATCTCTCTAAGCTGTCTCCTTGCAAGCTAAGGGAGGTAGACCCTAACAGAAATGAAGGAAAATAATTGGTTGCAAGTCAACCAACCTAGGAGACACAGTCAGATAACCAAGTACTTGATAAGATTAACGAGACTTCACAGATCAATTATATTAAAACCAGTGCCTTATGGAGTTAAAAAAGATCCCGTTATGCAATTAAAGCCAAGTAATTGATGTATAACTGCTGCTATGAAAACGCAAATGACCACAATGATATTCAATAGAAAGCACCACAACCATTCATTAAAATATTTAAGTCAACAGCAAAGCTTATCATGAAACGATCATTTAAAGTAAAATGCCAGATGCTTGCAATGTTTCTGAATCTATGATATTTCAATTAATTCCAATTCAGATATTAAAATGTTTCTAGTCAACCTTAAGATAAAGATTTTTAAGCTCATTTGACTATGAGGCCTTTTTTTTTGAGAATTTTTATATTTTTATATTTTATATTTATTTTTTAAACAAAATGTAGAAAATAACACTATGAATTAAAATCTAGAAAACTAAATCTAAAACTAAAAGGCAAATTACAACAAAACTAACTCTAAAATAAATTAAAACCTAAACTAAGTTAAAACCTAACTAAAACTACAACTACACGTTAAAATTTAAATTTAAATCTACAAAAAATTAAAACTAAAACTAAATTAGATTTAAACTAAAACAAAATTCGAACTAAACTATAAGCTTTTTAAATGAAACTCTAAAACTATGACTAACAAATCGAATTTAAATTTAGAACTAAAACTAAAACTAACGCTATCCAACGAAATCGAATCTGACAAGGAAAGAAACACGAGTTTTCGTTTTGTCATTGTATGCAGTCGTTTTGTAGGTTGGACGGCGTGAAAAGTGACGGAGATCGATGCAGGCAGGAGCAGAGGACGGTTGACGACAACAAGGAAATCGAGGGTTGATGCAGCAGCAGGAATGAAGGATTGGGTCGAGGGAAGCTAGTTTTGAACGGACGACAAAGAAGCTTGATTGAAGATGCAGATGGATAAGGATGGCATGCAGAGAATCGATGGCAGAGGGATGGAGCTATTTAGCGCTAGGAGGAGGAGATGGGGAATGGAGATTGACGGCAGCAGTGAAGAAGGCTCGGTCAGTTAAGGAAATCGATGGCAGAGAAGAGGGACGAGGATAGGAAAAAGATGGAGTGAAGGTGTTGACAAGGACAAAGAGAGCGTTTTTTGCAGTGGATAAAGACAAAAAAACCCAATACAATCAAAACGCCCAGAGAACTTAAAATTTCTTCCATAAAAATCAGCTTTTCAATGCCCTTTAAATCAAATAACGTTCAGATTTTCCCACAGAAGTAATTCTGAGGCTAGATCTGGCCCTCGGGGGTTAGATCTGGCTCAGATCTTAAAATAAATTTCTGAGAAATCCCTGCAAACTGCAAAACCAGACAGATCCTGAAAATATATGCACAAGAAATTATTAAACCCTTATAGCCTAGAGAAGAAAATACAAATTTACAAGCTCATTTACAGATTGAAGGCCCTCATGGCCAAATTTAAACCCATTTCAGCACAATTTTTAGAAATTTGAAATTTTAAAGAGAGGCACAAGTCCTAAAAGACCCTGTAGAAAACACAAATTCGTAAGATAGGTTTAGGAAATTAGAAACAATGGGCTTTTTCAGATTTACAAATCTGAGAGTCGGCTGGTCTAACTGAAGACTTCCCGAGATGCTGAAACCTTAAAAAGATTTCCTTGCACACTTAGATCTGAACTTTAGATTGATAGAGATTTAAGAAAATAACATTAGATCCTTCAGAAAAATAGATAACTAGTCTTCCTGTTGAATCAAAATGTCATTTTATGAACCCAGAAAACTGCACAAGATACCTGTATGCAGATTAATCCATGAAGACCATCAACCATATAAACATCAAACAAAGTAGCAGAGTTTAGAAATGAATCACCACATAGATTTGGAAAAGGAACACCAAAGTTTGTAACCCCAAAGTCTTTATGCTTTACTCATCAAAAGGAATCACAAGAGCTTTCAAGAACAAGTGCACGATCCTAAGATCGGATGACTTAAGACTGAGAAAGACTTTTAATTTATAGGACAAAATCTCCAACGGCTAGTTCGGTTGATCTATGTCAAAATAATCTCGACCGTTGAAAAGATTTGATCATCTTTTAATTTGGACCGTCGAAATTATAAATTTGGGGAAAAAACGAATTTATGATTTAAATCCATTTTAATTAACTCAAAAATACTATTTTTGAGTTAATTTCCTCAAAATTTTGAATTTGACTTAACCACCTAGACCCAAGGGTCCAAAATTTCTTAAAATTCTCAATATTCCCTTGGCCTAGGGCCTTTAAAAATTCATTTTTTAAGGACCAACGAATTTTGCCTTTGAAGGATTTTATATTCACTAGGACCTAAAATTAATTAAATTTCTGGCTTAAGATTTTTTAATTAATTTGACCAGAAAATTTAATTAATTGATTGAGAGGGGATTTTAATTATTTTTTTTCCAACCCTCTTTACATAAGATAAATACATTTAGACACATGAAGGGGGAATATCCGTTCGTATAGACCCTCAAATAAATGCCTAATTCTGCGACTCAAAACATGTTCCAGTAGACCAAGTAGTTTGTAATAAAATAATCTAGCCAAATAGCTAAGATCATTTCCAAACTACTTTTACAAGGACTTGATAGAAAACACTAGGACTCACTTAGCATGTTGATGACAAAATCCACCCTAGCTTTGGGGTGAGGCTGGAGGGGAAAACTCTGCCGATAACTTGTGTCAAAAAACACAAGTAAATCAGTGAGACAAAAAACCTCCTAGGATAGAAATCGTCACCAACATACTAGGCTTACCTAGTTTGTTACATACATGACGGTCTTACTTAGATCATTTACATCATAAACATGCAGAATGGGTTTACATCATTTATAAAAAATGTCGTCTGTCGATGAAATTTGGATGACGTGAACCTCGAACATGATAAGTCCCATTTGAAAAAATGGGGGTGTACTGCTATGGGGTTGTTGACAAAGTGTGGTCAACATCTGGCTCTACTTGGGGACACGTTGCTTCATTGAAGGAATGTAAGAATCCAGAATCTGCATCCAAGCAACACACAAAATTACATAAGTAGTGTCCATCCAAATATCGTCATATAACATTAAGCACATGAGAAATAGAAGCTCTTCTATCATTTATTATTCTACTTAACATGAAAGTAAATCTGCTCTAACTACAAAATGAAATGCTGAAATAACAAGGTGTAAGGTTAGAGATACAATACAAAGGATGCCTTATGGCATTAGATGTGCTTAATATAGTGCATGCTGAGCATTTGCTTGCTTTCAGGCAAGTCTGTTGGCTGCTTTTCAGAGGTGCCATGTCCAATCTTGCATATGGTAGGATTCTGTCTTATTCGAATGTCAAGCTGCCCTCGACCATCAGACGAGTCAAACTGCTTCCTTATTCTTTTTATTTTTCGCTTTTTTCTCTTCATCTGAGTGGGCTATGATGTCAGTGATGAGACCACTGTAGATTTCTTATCCCTATCTTGAAAATGCTTGTACAAAACACTGATGAACTTGGAATGTGACCAATCTTATTTTGAATATACTCTGTTAAAGGTGACACATAAGCTTGGTCTTTCTCAACATCCTTTGTAGCCATAGTTAATTCTTCCTTAATGGGAAAAGTGACCTTCGTGTGATGAGATGGAAATTTCTTCAACAAACTAGGAGGCCTATGATCTATTGACAATTCTAACTTGGGTTGGAAATTTTGCATGTGTGATCTTTCCATTTTTTCCAACTTATTTTGAATACCAGTCATTTGATTAGAATGCTTAATATTATCAATAGTAATTTCCTTCACATGACTCTCTTCAATTGTCAACAAATTGTGTTGAAGAGACATCTGATTAGAATGATTAACTTCCATCATCTTTAACCTGTTTTCCGTGACGTTTATTTCCTGTGCATGACTCTCTTCAATCGTCAACAATTTGCGTTCCATGTTTTTTGTTGATTCATCATTATCTGCTTTCATGGTCATGAAGAAATTTTGCATACAGTTCATCTCTTTCTCATGATTTGTTTCAATGATCGTCATTTCCTTGATTTGTTTTTCTTCTAAGGCCAATAACTTGCTCTGTATAGAACCAATTTCCTTGGCGTGATCCGCTATTATTTTTTCTTGGTTAAGTTCCATATTCTTAATGATTTGAGCCTGGTTGGCCTCCATATTCTTGTTACCTAAGCTTGATTTAGCTGTATATCCTTAACGATCTGAATCAATTTGTTAACAAGATGCTTATCGTTGTCAACACTGATTTGACAACTTGTTTCTGCTTCACCACTATCATGGATTTGTGCTGTCGTGGTACAAGTGAATTCATCCTGAGAATTGTCTGGAAAACTCCTGCTGATAGTTGAATTTTCTACAAGATCAATTTCATTATTTTGCACAATACTGGGAGCACAAGGCGAGTCATCTTGTTTTATATATTTATCTGTAAAAGCATTGATGATGTCTTGTAAACAGTACTCTTCAGGACAATTTCGAAACCAATCGATAGCATCACCTTTTAAGGAATAGCCAAAGATACGTATCTTGACATCTTCATGAGTACATTGTGAAGGACGACAATATTTATATATAAAAAAGGTGACCATCTTTAGATGCACTAGAGCAGTGCTTGGATCACCACCTGAGAAAAAAGGCAATTTTGAAATGACCTCTTCTGGCATATCATGAAAGGTGTCATCCAAGATGACCTGCTTAAAATTTAAGAAATAGATCCGTGTTCAAGAATAGTCAAAAGGTCCTCAAGAAGCGAACTTCTTAGCAGGAACTCTTGTAAGAAATGAAAGAATTGGAGTCGCCGCTTGAACATGAAACTAATTCTAAAACAGAAGAAATAATCGAGAGATAGCAGATGGATATCAGGGGGGGATTCTTGTCTGGGAGTAAATAGATGAATAAGTGGAGTCGCCACTCAAACAAGAAGCCAACCGAAATGTCCAGGTGCTAAAGATACGATGATGAAATGATTAGTGAGATGATGAAAATATGAAGAGATGAAGAGATGAAATGATGCCAGAAAATGCTTGCCTTGTGATAGGCTAATGAATGGCGAGGAAAGATTAGAAGATCATAAAATGTCGTTAAGACCAAGGACAGAAAAAACTCTATCCCCGACAACGGTGCCAAAAAATGTTGTCGCACAGAATGTCTAGGCACCGCGACAACGACTCAGATCAAGGGCTGTCACCCTGATCCCTAATCTCTCTATCTAAGCTGTCTCCTTGCAAGCTAAGGGAGGTAGACCCTAACAGAAATGAAGGTAAATAATTGGTTGCAAGTCAACCAACCCAGGAGATACAGTCAGATAACCAAGTACTTGATAAGATTAACGAGACTTCACAGATCAATTATATTAAAACCAGTGCCTTATGGAGTTAAAAAAGATCCCGTTATGCAATTAAAGCCAAGTAATTGATGTATAACTGCTGCTATGAAAACGTGAATGACCACAATGATATTCAATAGAAAGCACCACAACCATTCATTAAAATATTTAAGCCAACAACAAAGCTTATCATGAAATGATCATTTAAATTAAAATGCCAGATGCTTGCAATGTTTTTGAATCTATGTTATTTCAATTAATTCCAATTCAGATATTAAAATGTTTCTAGTCAACCTTAAGATAAATATTTTTAAGCTCATTTGACTATGAGGCTTTTTTTTTGAGAATTTTTATATTTCTATATTTCTATATTTATTTTTTAAACAAAATGTAGAAAATAACACTATGAATTAAAATCTAAAACTAAAATACAAATTACAACAAAACTAACTCTAAAATAAATTAAAACCTAAACTAAGTTAAACCTAACTAAAACTACAGCTACACGTTAAAATTTAAATTTAAATCTACAAAAAATTAAAACTAAAACTAAATTAGATTTAAACTAAAACAAAAATCGAATTAAACTATAAGCTTTTTAAATGAAACTTTAAAACTACAACTAACAAATCGAATTTAAATTTAAAACTAAAACTAAACCTAACGCTATCCAACAAAATCGAATTTGACAAGGAAAGAAACGCATGAGTTTTCGTTTTGTCGTTGTATGCAGTTGTTTTGCAGGTTGGACAGCGTGAAAAGAGACGGAGATCAACGCAGGCAGGAGCAGAGGACGGTCGACGGCAGCAAGGAAATTGAGGGTTGATGCAGCGGCAGGAATGAAGGATTGGGTCGAGGGCAGTCGACGGCTAAGGGAAGCTGGTTTTGAATGGACGACAAAGAAGCTCGATGGAAGATGCAGATGGATAAGGACGACAAGCAAAGAATCGATGGCAGAGGGATGGAGCTGTTCAGCGCTAGGCGGAGGAGATGGGGAATGGAGATCGATGGCAGCAGTGAAGAAGGCTTGGTCAGTTAAGGAAATCGATGGCAGAGAAGAGGGACGAGGATAGGAAAAAGATGGAGTGAAGGTGTTCACAGGGACAGAGACAACGTTTTTTGCAGTGGATAAAGACAGAAAAACCCAATACAATCAAAATGCCCAGAGAACTTAAAATTTCTTCCATAAAAATCAGCTTTTCAATGCCCTTTAAATCAAATAACGTTCAGATTTGCCCACAAGCGATTTTGAGGCCAGATCTGGCCCTCATGGGTTAGATCTGGCTCAGATCTTAAAATAAATTTCTGAGAAAACCCTGCAAACTGCAAAACTAGACAGATCCTGAAAATATATGCACAAGAAATTATTAAACCCTTATAGCCTAGAGAAGAAAATACAAATTTACAAGCTAATTTACATATTGAAGGCCCTCATGGCCAAATTTAAACCCATTTCAGCACAATTTTTAGAAATTTGAAATTTTAAAGAGAAGCACAAGTCCTAAAAGACCCTGTAGAAAACACAAATTCGTAAGATAGGTTCAGGAAATTAGAAACAATGGGATTTTTCAGATTTACGAATCTGAGAGTCGGTTGGTCCAATTGAAGACTTCCCTAGACGCTCAAACCTAAAAAAAATTTCCCTACATACTTAGATATGAACTTTAGATTGATAGAGATTTAAGAAAATAACATTAGATCCTTCAGAAAAATAGATAACTAGTCTTCCCGTTAAATCAAAATATCATTTTATGAATCTAGAAAGCTGCACAAGATACCTGTATGCAGATTAATCCATGAAGGCCATCAACCATAAAAACATCAAACAAAGTAGCAGATTTTAGAAATGAATCACCACATAGATCTGGAAAAGGAACACCAAAGTTTGTAACCCCAAAGTCTTTATGCTTTATTCATCAGAAGGAATCACAAAAGCTTTCAAGAACAAGTGCACGATCCTAAGATCGGATGACTCATGACTGAGAAAGACTTTTAATTTATAGTACAAAATCTCCAATGGCTAGTTTGGTTGATCCATGTCAAAATAATCTCGACCGTTGAAAAGATTTGATCATCTTTTAATCTGGATCGTTGAAATTATAAATTTGGGGAAAAAACGAATTTTTGATTTAAATCCATTTTAATTAATTCAAAAATACTATTTTTGAGTTAATTACCCCAAAATTTTGACTTTGACTTAACCACCTAGGCCCAAGGGTCCAAAATTTCTGAAAATTCTCAATATTCTCTTGCCCTGGGGCTTTTAAAAATTCATTTTTTAAGGACCAACGAATTTTGCCTTTGAAGGATTTTATATTCATTAGGACTTAAAATTAATTAAATTTCTGGCTTAAGATTTTTTAATTAATTTGACCAGAAAATTTAATTAATTGATTGAGAGGGGATTTTAATTATTTTTTTTCCAACCCTCTTTACATAAGATAAATACATTTAGACACATGGAGGGGAATACTCGTTTGTATAGACCCTCAAATAAATACCCAATTCTGCGATTCAAAACATGATCTAGTAGACCAAGTAGTTTGTAATAAAATAATCTAGCCAAATAGCTAGGATCATTCCCAAACTACTTTTACAAAGACTTGATAGAAAACACTAGGAATTACGTAGCATGTTGATGACAAAATCCACCCTAGCTTTGGGGTGAGGCTGGAGGGGAAAACTCTGCTGATAACTTGTGTCGAAAAACAAAAGTAAATCAGTGAGACAAAAATCTCCTAGGATAGAAATCGTCACCAACATACTAGGCTTACCTAGGTAGTTACATACATGACGGTCTTACTTAGGTCATTTACATCATAAACATGTGGAATGGGTTTATATCATTTATAAAAAATGTCGTCTGTCGATGAAATCTGGATGACGTGAACCTCGAACATGATAAGTCCCATTTGAAAAAATGGGGGTGTACTGCTATGGGGTTGTTGACAAAGTGTGGTCAACAGGGAGCTAGAGCATAACTGATGCTACCCCAAATATACAAAATCTCAACACTCCCTCTTAGCATCAAGAGTGTGCTCTAGCAATACATCACACTATGCATTACAAGATTTTTGGCACTGGTTCTGTGCTTCTGATGCTTGGCTTGCTGCTACTCAACTCTGCACTGCTGCTGCCATTTTGTACTGCTGCCCATGACACTGCCACTGCCACTGCAACATCTGTACTGCAACTCCCTCTCAATTTTGTTGCATCTGTGTTGCTCATAGCACTGCCACTGTTGATCTATTGCATTGCAACTTCAGTTGTTGAGAGAAACAACTAAATCTTCTGCCCAATTTCTGACAGACAATTCAGTTGGGTTGCATCCTCATCACTTAAGCTCCATAGGCTGCTGATATGCGCTGGCATCTGAAGGATGACGCACAACAACTCTGCACTGCGTAAGTAGACTCCCTCTGCACTGTTGAAGTCACATTAGCCCCTTGTGTTGAAATCCTTCATGCTGTTGTTGTTCTGCGCTGTCCTCCTGAAGCCTCCACGCTGCTGCAGCTCTGCTCTGCGCTGCTAAAGTCACATTAGCCCCTACGCTGCTGCTGCCTCTATGTTGCTACTGCATCCGCACTGCACTGCTCCTTCCAGCCTTTAGATCTGCTTCTGCTTCATCCGTGATCTATGCACCCACTGCTCCACTTGTCCCGCTACTATCTTAAGGCTCTCGTAGCTGGGATGTGATCCAAGAGATGAGCTGCTCAAGCATCCCGCCACTCATTCAGTAGCTCCTCTACAGATCCATGTCGCCCCACTTTCGTGGTTCATGAGCGCTCATGGCTACATCATCTTCCGACCCATCATTCGCCACAACAGCCTTGGAAGAAGAAGCTTCCTTGTCCCTTTTCTTCTGAGGACAATTGCTGGAAAATGTTCCATTTCACCACACTGGAAGCACTTGATCTTAGACAGATCCTTCTTCTTCTTTCCTTGCTGCCTCTTTGATACCAAGGCTGCATCTTCCTCATCTTCCTTCTTCACTCTGCTCAATCCAGAGCTGCACTGCTTCTTGGTGATTCTGCGGAGTTTTTCTTGACGCAGAATTGCCCCCAAGCTATCCCAATCTGGGAGGTCCGCTCTGCCCAAGATACTTTAGACAAAGGTTTCCCACTCATCTGTGATTACGTTGAGAACAGTCCTGACCATCAGCTCATCTTCCACCCTAGCACTCGTTGGAGTCAACTGATCTTTGATTGACTGCAATCTGAAGAGGAAATGTTCCATATCTTCACCCTTGGTCATCATGAATGACTGCATCTGAGTCTCCAAAATCATCTTCCTTTGGACAGACTTTCCTTCATACAGGGAAGTTAAGACTTTCCACATCTCATTAGTTGTCTTCTTTTCAACTATGTGTGGGACAATATGGTCCTTAATTCCATTCATGATCAACTACTTGGCATGCTCAGCAGCTTCGTTATGCTTTCGTAGGAGATTTGCATCGGTCGGTGTGGCCAGAGTTTGCTCTGCATGGTCTCTTAGATGATATGCCTCTAGGACTATCAGGATCCTAGCCTTCCAAATTGAGAAGTTGGATAGGACATCCAATCTGTCCTGATCACGCAATCCATGAGGAGCCATTTGCTCAGAAATGTGTTGGAACTTTCCTTTCTCTTTGTTAGAGAACTGGATCTAAGGCCCTTGGCGAAACATGAACCTTCTGCTCCCTTTGACAACTGATTTCCCTCCTTGGAAATCTGCCAAATCAACAATGATTCAGCTGTCTTTGATCCTCTGATCAATCTGCAAGTTTCTTTGGCTAGAAACTCTTTGAGAAGCTGATCTCCTCCCGCTTTTTGTCACTTGTGCTTAGGCTAAAAATCTGAAAACTTCAGAAATTTAACCCAACCAACACCTTTTGATTTTTTGCACTATGCTTCAGGCTCTTATGGATTTGACATATTCAGATCTGTGTCACACTGGCTGGCTTCTAACAATCCCAACGCTGTCTCTGCTCTGCCTATGCGCAGTGATTGCATGGGCTTGCTGTGAAACTGTCCATGACCCTGCCCTCTGCGTAACTGTAAGGCCCTAAGTTTCACAATTAACAATCATTAACAAAATGGATACTACACAATCCAGAGTGAAAATTTTGAAGTAGAATATATCAATTCACTATTGAATACTTACCTGGAACCATGTTTGAAGATGCTCCTGACCCGCCATGGCTCCCGCTCCTGTTACCAAACCGCCATTTTCCTTCTAACCTATCTGGGGTCTACTTCACCGGTCCCCAGATCCAAAAGACAAGTCTTCTGGCCCCTGTGCCCAAAACTCCAATACCAATCAAGATCACTTTGACTTTGTTAGAACTCACTGCTCTTGTCTCCTACAGTTAGAATTCCTCTGACAACATTTGGATCAATTTTTCCACTTCACTGACCGATTTCCCCTCAAAATTTTCCCCCCTCTTCTCCTTTCATACACAAATCGCCTTTCAAGATATTTATTAAAATATCCTCTTTTAAAAAATATCTTAGATTTATATTAAAATATTATTATTTAATAAATATCTTGGATTCCTTAAATATCTTGGGTTTATTATTAAATATCATCATTTAGTAAATATCTTGGATTTTATTAAAATATCATCTTTTATTTGCATAAGTCAATGTTTTTACTTTCCTTTGAACAATATATTAGTTATATTATGATAGTGGTAGGTATAACCACAAAAGCTTGAAAACCAGACATTCATTATATTTTGGTGAGTTAGGTATTTACTCAATACTTCAATAATTCACTCACTACCCTACACTGAGACTTTTCATAATTGATTAGTTTATATACTAGTGCAGTACACGTGATAGATGCATATGTAGCTATCATATGCATGCTAATATTTCTATGTTCCCTATAACTCGAGTTGGATCATTACATACACCTCTCCTTCAGAAATCTTCGTCTCGAAGTTAAGTTTTGTGTCGTAAATCATTAATTATTTAAGTGATTAGTATAATCATATAAGGGTGGTGTACCATAATTGAATTTTCGTTTAATGTCTAAGAAAACTTTTAACATTTATGTTTTGATCATTTATTGGTTTACAAATTTAGTAGTCACGTCTTGCCCCAACAGAGTCCCCAAGCTATTCTAGAATTATCCTATCCTTCCTAATCTCTTCCGCTCCCATCCTATCCGTCCTCCACTGGAATATGACATGGCATCAGCTATACTGACCTAACCATTCATAGACCTCAAGGGTTACAGCGTTGACTATATCGACCTGATTCCTTAGCAGGCATCCGACAGTCATCATCACACGTTTAGGGGAGCGTGACTCGCACAGTCCTCCCATGACTCCAGGTTTTGGAGGATAAACGGTAGGAAACACCCTAGTAGGACCAGGGTTAACACACTATCATGGAACCTTAGTGAATCTGTAAATTTTTGTAGATGTTCTATGCTTGATGCAACTTTACTTTTTATCCCAATATCAGTCAGCAATCACATAAACAATAAAGTAAAATGCTGATAGAACATACTAGTAGATCGACAAAAGACAAGCCAAAAATATATAAATGTGTTGGTGCATTACGGCGGTCAATAGGATGCTTCAACCAGCAAAGTCTCAATATGGTTAGCCAACCAGCGATGTCACACAACCCTCTAGGACAGCCAAAACAATTAACTCAAAAAGTCAACCAAAAGGCAACACTGTCAGTCAATGGTCAATGCAAACAGCAACAACAGCTAGGTCAACGCAACCAAGTCAAAGTCAACATCTAGCCTTGGGAATAGTGTCAAAAATGCGGATTCGGAAAATCGAAATTCTAAAAGAGTTTCAGGTTCGTTTGAGCTTGCGTTGACTTTGCGCTGCTGCAGAAACCCTAGGCCGAAAACAGGAAATTGCTGCTGTTGAAATTTTCCCACGTGTGGACAGAAGAGCCTCCAAGGTCATCGAACCAATCAGATGAGGAGAGTGAAATGTGTGAGGATGAGATGAGTGAAAATGTCCTCCAACGTTGACCAATATATATCCATCAATGAGAGTGTGTGACACAACTGCTAGGGCACAAAACCTTAAGGCCGATCTACACATATTTTGAATAATTTCAAAATAAATGTTTTGCTCATCATATTAAGATGATCTTTAGATCGATCTTGCACCTCTCCGAAAGAGGAGTCCAATAAAAATATTGGCATCTTCATCTGAGCATCACAACATGGAGTTTGGACTTAGTTGTCCAAAATTAACACTCCCTCTCAACCAATGTTTTAAAAACCGGAACCGGTGACCGGACCGGTGGCCTAATGAACCGGGTTTCTAACCGGAACCGGTCTAACCGGGAGCGGTCAGATGCCAATGAACCGGTTTTAAAAAAATACATTAAATAATTATTTTTTTAATAAAAAAAACTATTTTAAAGATTTGCAACCATGATTCCAAGCCAATAGAGACAAAATATGTAAAGTTTTCTCATTTATATACCATGCAAAGGTGAATATATCAAAATGGCACCGAGTGCAATACATATCATCGAAAAATACATAAGCAATGAGGCTCCAAATGGCCCATAAAGTCCCAAAACAATGCTACAAGCTATGAGGCCATTGGCCTAATACAAGACTACATATTAGTGATCAACAACATGATCACTCCTCATCATGATCAAAATCATCACCACTACTAGACAAGGGATCATCAACATGAGCTACATAAATAATATGGCTCAAAGTTTGAGGACTACTAAAACTCCTCTACAACTTTAGTAGTAGTAGTAGTAGCAAAAATAGACATCAAAACTACAAATCACTGAGCAACATGGTCTCTCATGAAACTCATCATTGATTCATCGCTCCTAGAAATGGGATCATCAACAAGAGATACATAAACATCATCTAGCTCAAAGTCTTCAGACTTGGATTGCTCAACCTTATAACATGATAGAAATTGAAAAAGTTTAACATGCCTAACCAATGATTTTGGTTTGAGTGAAGGGTTCATTTATTCAACCTTAAAATTGGATAGAAAAAGATTAGCATGTCTAACTAGTTGTTTAAATGTTTTCCTTTGATTGAAGGGTACATCAAGGTTCTTAAAGGACTTCATGCTCTTGATCAAATGCCAATATCATACCCTTACACATGATAGAATCAAATGGAGACATTGCAAATTCCCAAACCATGAAACCCTGAAAACCATTAAGTCTGCTGAATTTTGAGTGAAACCTAAAATTCTAGTTTCTCCATATGAAATCCAATGAGGTTGAAACCACTCTTAAACATCCTGAGTCATTTCATGGTAATGTTAAAAATTTAAGTAAAAGGATGAAAATGAAAAATAAAGGAAATGTCACTTTTACTTTAAGAATTTAACATTACCATGAAATGTCAATGCTTCCCTTACCTCCACATCAGCCCTAAAACTCATTTCTGGCCATGCGTGGGTCCACATAGGGAAAGAGTAGCTAAATGAACCCTCCCATTAGCTCCAAATCAGCCCTAAAACATAATTGTCGCCGAAAATGTGGGTCCATGGATGAGTTAGCACCTAACCGGCCGGTTAGGTCCGGTTTTTCTCAAAAATTGGCGAAGGGTGGTGTTTGGCCGGGTTTTTTGGCCGGTTTCAACCGCCGAGCAGTCTAACCGGCCGGTTTGGCCGGTTTCCGGTTCAAACCGGCCGGTTTTTAAAACACTGCTCTCAACTAGGGAGAACTCCATCCACCTGTGAAATCCAAACATCGTGCGTCATCCCACCGTAACTTGCTTTGCTGGCTTCTTTATTTCAGAATAGAAGTGGGTTAGTCACAAAGACATCATTCCCGACTGACAGATTCAGCCCAGAGGTTCGAAACCTCTATAGGACTCACAAAGAGTCTCATACCAACCCAAAGTTGGTTTATCTGACCCGAAGTCAGTTGGAGGTCCGAAAACTCACTTGGAATCAAGAGAGTCATATACTAACCCGAAGTTAGTTTCACTGACCCGAAATCAGTTGGAGCTCTGAAACCTCACTTGGATTTGATCCCAGATCAAGTGTTTGGACTATGCCATCCGAGATAGAGAGTACGACAATCTTTGATGCGTCCATCAGTGTTTGCTACTAGTCTCTAGCTTTTCCCACCTCACTGGCCAAATGAGAGGTACTTCCCATGAGTCCAGAACTCAAATGGGTAGGATGCATATGGGGCACAGATCATGAGAGGTGAACCAACTCAATCATCACAACGGTGGGGCAGAAGCACACCAATAAGGTTCGGCAAGCCTAGCTCTGTGGTTGCTTATAGCTCTGAGAAGCTATCCCCAAAGCCCCCTAGAGCTCCAAGAGCTCATCGTCCAACAGGACCCTCAGCATAGGGTCGTTCCATGATTCCAAGATTCTCACAGAAGGTTAGGAACATGACCTTCCCCAAGGGCATTGTGAGAATATCTGCGACCTGCTCATCAGTTCCTATATGATCGAGCCTTATGATGCCTCGCTGTACCGTATCCCGGATAAAGTGGTACCAACCATCAACATGCTTAGATCGATTGTGGAACATGGGATTCTTTGACAAACGAATCCCCCTTTGGTTATCACAAAGGATAACAGTGGCATCTAGCACATGCTCGAACAACTCACTAAAGAGCTTTCACAACCAAGTGACTTCACAACAAGCCATACATGCTGCAATGTATTCGAACTTAGCGGTGCTCAAGGCTACTGACTTCTGCTTCCTGCTCGAAGCAGACCTACGTGTGAAGCAGCATCCAGATGTGCTCTTGTGATCCATCACACTGCCAACCCAATCAACATTAGTATATCCACGGAGTGTCATGCTCTCGACAGTGTATCTCAGCCCATAGTCTATCGTGCCCCAGAGATATCTCAAGAGTTTCTTGGCACCAACCCAGTGAATGTTATGATCAACCATGTGTTGACTCAAGGTGTTCACTGCAAAACGTACATCTGGACGGGTGTTCACTAAGAACATCAGGGCCCCTATGAGTTGAGGATACTTAGCAGGATTTGCTAGCACGGGCCCAGCAGTGCTGCCACCCAACTTCTTAAAGTTGAGCTCCATCGGTGTCGACACGGACTTATAGTCCACCATACCAAATCTTTCCAGAAGCTTCATAATGTATTTTCCTTGAGAAAGAAAAATCTCGCCAGGTCTCTACCAGAACTCTAGGCCTAGGAAGTAATACATCAGTCCTAGGTCCTTCATCTTGAACTCAGCAGCGAGCTCCCTCTTGCACTGATGAATGAGAAGGTCAGCACTTGTCAGGAAGAGGTCGTTCACATACATCACCAAAATGAGAGGCTTTTCTCTATCAACCTTGAAGTAAAGGTTTGGATCAGCATTACTACGAGTGAAGCCCAACTTCATCAGGAAGTTATCTATCCTCTTGTACCAAGCTCTGGGTGCTTGCTTCAGCCCATAGAGGGCTTTCTTCAACCTACAGACATGGGTCTCCAGATCCTAGATCTCGAACCCCAGAGATTGCTCCACATACACCTCTTTCTTTATTGCACCATGCAGAAATGCAGTCGTCACATCCATCTGATGAAGACTCCATCCTTGCGTAGCAGCAAAGGCTATGATAGATCGAATGGTGGTATATCGGGCCATAGGTGCAAATATATCATCATAGTCTACGCCTTCCTTTTGAGAGAAGCCACGGGCAACGAATATTGCCTTGTGTTGTGGATGATTTTGTCACCCCCCTAGAGACAGCCTAGAGTTGCTATAGACCAGTGCCTAGGACATCTTAATATAGCAAATGGCTCATTATAGCTTGGGTTGTCAATCCAAAGAGCTCACTTACTATCTCTTGTTTAGAACAAGGAAATTAGATTTGAACGGGACCAATCTCTCTCAGAAGCTGACACAAAGATAAAGATAATGTAGGAACATCATGTAAAACTTCAGCATGAAAGCATCAGACAGTTAAGAGACCGCTTACTGTAAAGAGGGCCGATTCAAATAATATATCACAGAAATCAAATATCAGGAAATGCGTGAAGTGAGGAAACATAAGAAGATATTAGCTTGCATACAAGGGCGCACCAATTTACGAATCCTTAAGCCACTAATATAGCAGAAAATATGGAAAGAGTGAACATGGAACAGTATATCATGACTAGACCTATTTAAAGCGCTTGACTAATTCCAGAAAGGGCACCACTTAAGATGAATCCTTACTGCAAACTAGTGAGCCACTCGCATTCTAGAACATGATACAAGAAGACAATTTGCATGAAATGAGATAATGTATTAACACATGAAAGAAATTACATACTGTGAGATACCAAAGATCAGAATCCTCAATACAGTTATAACCCCTCCTCACTGAGACCCTACGGGCTCTGAAACTTCATACAGAAATGTTACAAAATGTATACAGAAGTCTTCTCGCTGCACAGTTTGCTGATAGAAATCTGGAACCCCTTAAAAATCTTATTTCTTAGTATTTATAGAGAAGACAGAAACTTCTGGAGGAGGAGGGAGACCCGGCATAATTAATGACTCAGTTTGAACTAAAATGGCGGAAAGCATTCGCGCCTTCTCTATGAATGACTGACTATAAATGAATATACCTAATAGTCTATCTAAAGAAATAAATGCTGGGAGATAAAAATCTCTTTACATATAAGACCAAAATAATAAAATATATACAACATGTTGCCTGCGGCTGAAGGAAAATCTGCTGCCGTAAGAGATCTGAAATAATCTGCGTTTCTGTACTGTACTCTCGGCCCTTGGCTATGGATTTGAATCCTGGATCTTTAATGCGGGAGAATTTATCTGGAAAGTTCTGGGGATCCATATCTATGCCCTCTTTAATGGCGGTCACCTCTCCCACCTACCCTCGGCTTCTTCCTTTAATTTTACCGGTTAGAGTATGTCCTTTGGTATGCTTCAGATCTTTGCAATGGAGGCGGCAAGTTAAAGCGCCGACTAAGTCGTATTAAAACCTGCAAAACCCGCAAAACATTAGAGAAAATTGACTCAGGTGTGGACGCGACAGCGACCATAGACTCGGTGATACGGACTAGGCGAAACGTTGAGATGATGCAGGGTGACAAGAAACGCATGAACATAATGAAGAAATGGAGGGTGACAAGGCAGAAAACAGTGGAGCGACCGCGAATGAATGGGGCAGAGGTTCATAAACTATGACACGTCACCGGAACATATGAATGGTGGAGGAAGGACACAGCGTACATTTGTGAATAATGATGACACGACCATAGGTGGTGGGACCCAAATCGGAAATCGGAATCGGAAGGTGGAGCGGGGAGACAGGGGTGGCACATTCTGGAAGTTTCGATCGCGATTGAGGGCAGGACCGCGATTGACCTAGGACCGTTCGATCTCGGAACAAGATCAACGGCTGCGCTTGCATCGGAGGGTAATAAATCGGCGGGTCATAAAGGTCTGTTGCGCGTAGGTCCTCCGTAGAAGTTGATTGCCGCACCGTTGATTTGAGCCAGATCGGACGGCCAGCATGCGTCCGATCGTTAAAACAATAGGCCCCTTCTTGCTTTGAATTGAGGTTTCCAGAGTCGGGTCATATGAAAGCTGAAGTAGGAGAGCGCTAAACTTCTTCGGGGACTCGGCCCGATTATTTAAATTTGGATTTATAACTATTGTGAAGCAGATTTTTGGGCGGAGATGGTAGTATTTAGCGGGAATCATGAGATTTTAGGCCACGACAGAGTTTAAGAATGGGTTTGAATGAGGCAGCGGGGCAAAATTCACAGGCAGAGGAGAATATGTACAACATCGGCTCCATCTGGGGACGACATGTTCGTCCTCGGGCATGTCGAGAACACGCAGACCATTAAATATTTCATCTTATTTTTGAATTCCCCTGCACTTTTTCTTCAAGTAATTATCAACATTCTTTTCCTTTATAAAAATAAAAGCCAAAACAAACTATATACAGTATATACAATCAAGCATCCTCAGCCCGGGTCAAAATTGAAAATAAGGCTTGAGGAACTGGCCATTCACGGGTGCATCCAACAAATCACCCTGTAGATTTTCTAAAGTAAAGGTGTTGTTTCTCCCCAGCTTCGCTATTTTGAATGGCCCGAACCACAATGGATCAAATTTAGCATGTTTGCCCTTTTCTGCTCTGCGAACATCCCATCTAAGAACCAGGTCTCCGGCTTGAAAATTCCTATCCTTTGCGTGCTGATCAAAGACATTCTTCATCTTTTCCTGGTATTCTATCAGTCTCTGATCTACCTGATTCCTTGTTTCCTCCAATTCTACCAGCTGATTAATTCTTCGGATCATGCCATCTGATTCTTCCTGGTTCTCCTGCATGAAACGTGCCACTGGCAATGCTAATTGCAAAGGAAACACTGCAGCCCGTCCATATACCAGCTCATAGGGTGACTTCCCTGTTGCTCTTTTGCTGGTTATCCTATTTGCCCATAGAGCAAATTTTAATTGAGAGTCCCAGTTTTTCTGATTTTTAGCTAGTGTCTTCTTCAGGGCTCTCACCAAGGTTTTATTGGATGACTCTGCTAGACCATTTCCCTGTGGATAATATGCTGTAGAATGAGTCAGGATAATGTTATATCTTTGGCAGAATTTCATGAACCTGGCAGACTTGAAAGCCTGTGCATTATCAGTTACAATTCTTGCAGGACATCCAAACCTAGATATGATATTATCTTCTATAAAATTCATTATCACAGCATCTGTAGCATTTCTGGTAGGTATGGCTTCCACCCATTTCGTGAAATAGTCTGTGGCTGTCAATATCCATTTATGTTGGCCACTTGATGGGGGATGTATCTCACCTATAAAATCCAATCCCCATTTCTGAAATGGTTCATTTACATGAATAGGGATCAAGGGCAATGCTGCTAATTTCTGCCTTTCTGCAAATCTTTGGCATTTTTCGCACGATCTAACCCAAGCAAAAGTATCTGAATACAATTTCGGCCAGTAAAAACCAGCCTTCAAGATTTTATGAGTGGTAGCCCTCCAGCTGTAATGTCCTCCACATATCCCCTCATGAAATTCTGTCATTACATTTTGCACTTGATTTTCTGTGAGGCATAAAAGTAATATGCCTAGGGGGTCTCTCCAATAGAGCTGCCCATTGGCAATTGCATATTTCTGAGATTTCATCCTTACAGCTCTGTATTTCACCTTGTCACATCCTGGAGGACAACTAAGTGTCAACATATATTCAACTATTTGCTTATACCAAGGACTAGTTAGGTATTTCACATGTATCTTTTGAGTAGCCATCTCTAGTCCATGCTGCTCTTCTTCTTTTTCTGATTCTTCATTTGCTATCACAGACATATTAATGCCCAAAGCTTGATGATTTGATTCAGATAACATCTTGGCAAGTCCCTGTCCTTTCACCAATTTAGTAGGCCTTATATCCAAATCATACTCTTGGATTTTTGCAATCCATCTTCCCCTTCTACCTTCGCTGTCTCCTTGAACCAGAATGTCTTTGACTGCTGCTGTAGGGACATAAGCTGTAATGTGGGACTGCAAAACATAAACTCTGAAAGCTTTAAGGGACTTTACCAGGGCATATGCCTGCTTCTCCAGTATATTATATTTCAATTCAGCATCATAAAGCACTTGACTGAAGAAAGCTATGGGCTGTTCATATCCCTCTTCATTTTTCTGCAATAACACTCCAGCAATGGTGTGAGGTGAAGCAAATGAGAAAATCATAAATGGTTTTTTGTAATTTGGCCCTGCTAGCACAGGAGCTTCAGCGAATGCCCGTTTTATCCTTGTAAATGCATCTCTAGACTCCTGGGACCATTTTACTTCATTTTCCTTTTTCAGCATATTGGTTATGTGCCTAACTATCTCTGCATAGTTAGGGATGAATCTTCTCAAGAAATTAATTCGGCCCAAAAATACTTGTACTTCTTTCTTATTTCTTGGCAGAGGAATGCTGTTTATCACTTCAACTCTCTTAGGATCAATTTTCACACCATCTTTAGTCACAATATGCCCTAAGAGTTTTCCTTCATCTAATGCAAACAAAGATTTTTGAGGGTTTAGAGAAAGGCCATACCTCCTGCATTTCTCAAAAGTTCTTCTCAAATGCTCAATATGCTCATCATCATTCTTTGAGAAAACTGTGATATCATCAAGATACACCACCAAGAACTTGTCCCGTTCTCCGACAAAGGCTATGTCCATTGCCCTCTGAAAAGTAGCTCCTGCATTAATTAATCCGAATGGCATCCTTGCATACATAAAGGTTCCCCATGGTGTAGTGAATGCAGTTTTCTTCTGGTCTTCTGGGAAAACGGCCACCTGATTGTAGCCCGAAAATCCGTCCATCATTGACATTCTGGATGCTCCCACTACTTTCTGCAGGATGTGGTCCATCTTGGGCAGTGGGTAGTTGTCTTTGAGAGATGCTCTGTTCAAATTCCTGAAATCTACACACAGCCTTATTTCTCCATTCTTCTTTCGGACAGGAACAATGTTCGCTATCCATTCTGAGTATCTTAATGGTACAATTATCTTGGCCTTCAACAATTTTTTAATTTCTTTTTCAATTGAGGGAAGTAGCAGAGGATTTATTTGTCTGAGCTTCTGCTTATATGGCTTTGCGTCCTCCCTCAATGGAATCTTATGCTGTATAATATTTACATCAAAAGTTTTTAGGTCCTCATATGACCAAGCAAAAACATCTTTATAAGATTGAAATAACTTCAGATACTTTTCTTTGTACTCTTCTGGGACTTTTTTGGATAATTTGACAATTTTGGGGTCAGTGGAAGTACCCAGATTCAAATCTCCTACTTGATCATCTTCTACTACTTTATTTGGCTGCATGGGAACATCATCTTTATTGAATAACCTTTCTAGAGGCACCAATCCTCTAGGTATCACATTACCTTTCAGTTGCAGCACTTTACTACCTGCTATTCTTTCTTCCCATCTGTCCTCAACAACATTTTCAGCTTCTTCCTCTTCATTATCATCAATCTCCATATTGGAGAATTCTCCAACAGTCTCCATAAATCTTTTCATTTGTTCATCATCTTCGAATACCTGCCAATGCTTTATATTGTCTGGAATAGATGGTCTGTACCGTACCTCCACTTCGTATCTTAAAAGTGGATTCTGAGGTGGACGAAAGGTACTGGCAGCTACAGCGAGAGAATCTGCTATTCTGTTTTGCTCTTGGGGCATGAACTGTATGTTAAATGCTGAGAAGAAATTTTCTATCATGTCCCATACTTCATTTCTATACGCTCTGAGCCGTGGATGCTTAGTTTGACATTCATTTTTAATCTGCCTTACGACCAGCTCAGAGTCTCCAAACACCTTTAGACATTGGATGCCCATGTTTCTAGCTGTCTGTAATCCCAGTAATAATGCTTCATACTCAGCTACATTGTTTGTAGCCTCATATTCCAATTTAAAAGACAGTGGCACCCATTTTCCTGCAGGGGAAATCAACAACACCCCAGCTCCATTGCCTTCCCTTGAATTAGCTCCATCAAAATGCAAAGTCCATATTCCTGATTCCTGCTCTTCTTTAGGCTGCTCAGCCTGAACTTGACCAAAAAGGGGCTCATGTGCATAATCCTGATTTTCTTCCAACATTAAACATGAAAAGTCTCCCTCTTTGTTATAGACTGGGGAGTTATCTGAGCAGTCGGCCTTAGTTACCGTCTTGACAAATCTGGTCTCCCTGTATAACCTCCTTTCTTGACCTCCAAAGACTGGGACAGTAGCATATGTTAAATCCAACTTGATTGATCCCCCAATCTTGGTACCCCAGGACCTTGACAACAGCATGCCAAAGCGGGCTGGGATATCAGCAACCACGATGTCCATGACCACACTCTTCGCTGGGATTTGAGCCAAATTGACCACTAAATCTTTAATCATTCCCAAGCATTTAACCCTTTTAGAATCAAATGAATATAAATCTTTATATGGTCTTGTAATTTGCATCCCTAGTTGCTCCATGACAGAGAGAGGCATGAGATTATGGGAGGCCCCAGAATCTAACATACAATTATGTAACAGCAGGTCATGAATGACTAGAGACACATAAAAAGGAGGAGTAGAAGGGTCTATCTCCTCGACATGTGGGCCAAAGACTACCATGGGTCTTTCTTCTTGAAGATTTAAACTATCAGGTGCAATTGATGGTTCAGGAGGAAGAATGAAAGAGGTAACTTGAGATTGATATGCAGGCTGTTTTAATAACTCAGTCAGAGGGACAGGAATCTTAATCTTCTCAAGTTCTTTTTGCAAATTGAAAGCAGATGTGGGCTTTTCTATCACAGTTTCTTTGGACTCCTTATTCTCGGCTGAAGTTTTAACTTTTTTCTGAAACTGGCTCAGCATTAGGAGGACCGACTATTTTAGAAGAAGAGGGAATATGATCATTAGACTGCAAGGGGTTATTTAGAAAATTCTTACCTTTTTCTATACATCTCTTTGCTGCTGATTCCTTCTGAGCAGATGCTTCTTTCCGAGGTGACTCTTCTTCTTGCTCCTGAGTTCTGGTTCTCTTCCTTGAGGATCTGAGATCATATTTGACGTTGAATTGGGCTTCCATGAAATCAGCGAATTGCTTGCAGTAATGGTCAATCTCTGCTTCTTCGTCTTCTTCTTGCAGGGGGCACTCCATATCATCATTATTTGAGAAAGCCAGATTTGAATCTTCTAGTCTATAAGCTGCATCTCCAGCGGAGTCATCTGCTGGTCCTTCCAGGTACAAGGGATGAGGTACCTGATCTTGGTGTTCTTTTGCTTCTCTTGGCAATATCTGTAATGGGGGCTTTCTGTACTGAGGATTATATCCTCTGTTTGGAGCATTATAATAGTTCCTGGGAGCTGCATTCTTAGCTTCCAGTTCTAGCTTGACCATCTTCTTTATCATCTTGCTTATCTCGTCCATTTTGTCAGAGTCTTTGTCTTGATTGGAGGTAGAAACCTCTTCTTTGCCTCTCCTTCTAGTATCTTGCTCGACTTTTCCCTTCGACTTACTAGTGGCGGCAAAATTTGCCTCCAATTCTAGAGCATCTGTTTGAGCATCATCCAGGGTGACAGGCATTCTTTCCCGCAGCGAGAAACCAAAATCAGAGTCAAAAGCTGCTATGAAAACAACTTTGGCTGCAGCTTCATGTGGCTTTATTTCAGGAGGTAGGCTCAGATATAACTTATTAAATCTCTTGATGAACTCTGATACCCCTTCATTCGGTTTCTTCTTCATGGTATTAAATTCAGTAAGGCACATTGCATAATCTTTCTTTTCCCCCCACTTCCTGAGAAAAGCGTTTTCCATTTGGTCCCAGGTGGTCACGGAATTATTTCCCAATGTCTTAAACCATTTTCTGGCCTCCCCTTCCAAGGATTGTACGAATAATCTCAGGACCACATCCAAATGTTCAACATTTAAGTTCTCTGCGAAAGAGCAGAAGGTCTCGAGATGTTTCTGAGCATCAATATCATTCTCACCATTAAACCTCGGCAGGATCTTCAGGTAATCTTGAGGCATATCATGCAGCACTGGGGGTAGGGCCAGAGGAGCATATTTATTTAACAGAAAAGCAGGAACATTGGCCATTGAGGGAGGCGGGGGTTGCACAACAATTTGAGATACGGATGAAGGGAGAGGAGTAGGAGGAAGCGAAGTATGAATAACAATGGGAATATATTGCACAGAAGCCTGAGGTGTAGATGGGAATAACTCACGGTTAACAACAGCTACTTCTGTGACCTCTTTAATTTCTTCAGCCTCAAAAGCAGGATGAGATTCTCCTTCAATCCAGGTAATTCCTCTACGTGGGGTTTCTGAGTAAAACTCGGGTTTTTCTGTTCTAACTTCTTGAGAAGAAGAGGGCGGATGATCTTCAACGGAATATTCAGGATTTTCGGAACGAACTGACTTCTTCTCTTTCCAAGCTCTTTTATGAATGATCTTCTCCGGGTCAGACACGGGTGTTTTCGGCTGGGAGGTATCCGACCTCAAATGGGGCTTCCGGGAAGCCAGGACTTCCAATAAAATTTATTAAATAAAGACCAGTGGAGTCGCCAAGGTGAGAAATATGCAACTCTTCACCTCTCTGTGCTCACCTGATTAGAGAGTGAATATGAGATGTCAAACCCAGGGAAACAGATATTCTTGAATTCGTGTCCCCGGCAACGGCGCCAGAAAGATGTTGTGGATGATTTTGTCACCCTCCTAGAGACAGCCTAGAGTTGCCATAGACCAGTGCCTAGGACATCTTAATATAGCAAGGAGCCCTTTATAGTTTGGGTTGTCAGTCCAAGAACTCACTTACTATCTCTTGTTTTGAACAAGGAAATTAGATTTGAATGGGACCAATCTCTCTCAGAAGCTGATACAAAGATAAGAATAATGTAGGAACATCATGTAAAACTTCAGCATGAAAGCATCAGACAGTCAAGAGACCGCTTACTGTAAAGAGGGCCGATTCAAATAATATATCACAGAAATCAAATATCAGGATGTGAGTGCAGTGAGGAAACATAAGAAGATATTAGCTGGCATACAAGGGCGCACCAATTTACGAATCCTTAAGCCACTAATATAGCAGAAAATATGGAAAGAGTGAACATGGAACAATATATCATGACTAGGCCTATTTAAAGCGCTAGACTAATTCCAGAAAGGGCACCACTTAAGATGAATCCTTACTGCAAACTAGTGAGCCACTCGCATTCTAGAACATGATACAAGAAGACAATTTGCATGAAATGAGATGATGTATTAACACATAAGAGAAATTACATACTGTGAGATACCAAAGACCAGAATCCTCAACACAGTTATAACCCCTCCTCACTGAGACCCTACGGGCTCTGAAACTTCATACAGAAATGTTACAAAATGTATACAGAAGCCTTCTCGCTGCACAGTCTGCTGACAGAAATCTGGAACCCCTCAAAAGTCTTATTTCCCAGTATTTATAGAGAAGACAGAAACTTCTAGAGGAGGAGGGAGATGAGACACAATTAATGACTCAGTTTGAACCCAAAATGGCGGAAAACATTCGCGCCTTCTCCTATGAATGACTGACTATAAATGAATATACCTAACAGTCTATCTAAAGAAATAAATGCTGGGAGATAAGAATCTCTTTACATATAAGACTGAAATAATAAAATATATACAACATGTTGCCCGCGGCTGAAGGAAAATCTGCTGCCGTAAGAGATCTGAAATAATCTGTGTTTCTGTACTGTACTCTCGGCCCTTTGGCTATGGATTTGAGTCCTGGATCTTTAATGCGGGAGAATTTATCTGGAGAGTTCTAGGGATCCATATCTATGTCTTCTTTAATGGCGGTCACCTCTCCCACCTACCCTCGGCTTCTTCCTTTAATTTCGTCAGCTAAAATATGTCCTTCAGATCTTAGCAATGGAGGCGGCACGTTAAAGCGCCGACTAAGTCGTTTCAAAACCTGCAAAACCCGCAAAACATTAGAGAAAAATGACTCGATGACAGGGAATGTGGATATGACAGCGGCCCTGGAGTCGGTAATACAGACTAGGCGAAACGTTGAGATGATGCAGGGTGACAAGAAACGCCTGAACATAATGGAGAAATGGAGGGTGACAGGGCAGAAAACAATGGAGCGACCACGGATGAATGGGGCAAAGGTTCATAAACTATGACACGTCACCGGAACATATGAATGGTGGAGGAAGGACACAGCGTACACATGCGGATTACGATGACACGACCACAGGTGGCGGGACCCAAATCGGAAATCGGAATCAGAAAGGGGAGCGGGGAAACAGGAGTGGCACATCTTGGAAGTTCCGATTGCGATTGAGGGCAGGACCGCGATTAACCCAGGACCGTTCGATCTCAGAGCAAGATCAACGGCTACACCTGCATCGGAGGGTAATAAATCGGCGGGTCATAAAGGTCTGTTGCGCGCGGGCCCTCCGTATAAATTAATTGCCGCGCCGTTGATTTAAGTCAGATCGGACGGCCAGTATTGCGTCCGATCGCTATGACAATAGGCCCCTTCCTGCCTTGAATTATAATTTTCAGACTCGGGTCCTATGGAAGCTGAAGCGGGAGGGAGTCAAACCTTTAAGAATCTCGGCCCGATTATTTAAATTTGGGTTTCTAACTACTGTAAAGTAGATTTTCGGGCGAGGATAGTAATACCAAGCAGGGTCATGAGATTTTAGGCCACGGCAGAGGCTGAAAACGGATTTGAATGGGGCAGCGGAGCAAAAACTCACAGGCAGGGGTAGATACGTACAACACCTTGAACTTTTCATCACTTCCATCAGAACCGTGCTTGATCTTGTAGAGCCATTTCGAGGTGACAACTGCCTTGTCCTCCGGTCTCCGTCTTGGAACCACATCCCAGACATCATTCTTCATTATGGACTCATACTCTTCGTGCATAGCATCCTTCCAGACTTGATGCTTTACGGCCTCCTCAAAAGATCCAGGTTCAGATTGTACAATAGTACTCATGGCTGCTAGATACCCTTGGTATCTATTCGGCTTCTTGCTTTCATGGAATGTCCCCCTTGGGGCCATATGTCCCTCGGCATCCTCGAGAGTGTCCCTGAGCCATGATGGTCTCTTCCCTATTGAAAGAGGTGGATCAATTGGGTCCATCGGTCCTTCAACATCGGGCATCATCTCATCCTTCGGTTCTTCTTGATTTCTAGGCCTTGCTTTATGATCTTCCTTAGATCTCGAAAGATTAACTACTTTCCTCAGGGAAGCATCTTTGTCAAAAGTGACATTGTGGCATATCTCCACTTCCCTTTGACCAGACACATAGACTTTATAGGCTTTCGAAGTTTCGTTGTAGCCCACAAACATTCCCTTCTTCCCAAAAGCATCCAACTTGCTCCTCTTCTCTTTCGGCACATGAAAATAAATAGGACATCCAAAAACTCTAAAATGTGAGACGTCAGGTTTCTTACCAGAGAAAACCTCTTTAGGAGTTTTGCAGTCCAGAGCGGAATGTGGGCATCAGTTTTGTATGTACATAGCAGTGTTCGCAGCTTCTCCACACAAACTTCGGTAGACCCTAGTCACATAGCATTTCACGGGAAACTTCCACAATGGTGCTATTCTTTCGTTCAACAGTGCCATTCTACTCAGGAGTAGAGACAGTTGTGGTCTCCCTCTTGATGCCAACTTCTCTGCAAAATTTCTTGAACTTGTTTGTCTCATATTCAGTGCCATTATCAGTCTGTTGGATAGTATCACATGTCATTGCTCCTAGTGGATTTCCTCCAACCTGGTAGAGAGTATCAACTCTAAACCCAATCGTGATAGCTTCCTTGAAACTATTCTTCCAGATGCACACCTTCCCATCAATGAATGCCACATTGAAACCTTTGCCTTCCATGGCCGATATAGACACAAGGTTCTTCTTCAAATCAGGTACATAAAGTACATCTTGCAAGCGGAGGACTTGACCTTGAGACAAGTGGAGGGTCACAGTCCCTGGCCCTTTCACGGGATATGTGGCATTATCTCCAAGGATAATTTCCAGATTAGTATCCTTCTCAACCATATCAAAAAGTGCTTCCTTGAACCTAGTGATGTGCCTTGAGGTACCACTATCTATCAGCCAAACATCTATAGTGTCGGGTGGAGATGCAGTAGAGAGGGCAGATACAAGCATGAATTCATTTCTTTTATTAACAACATTTGATTCCTCATACTTGGAATTTCTCGACCTTTTGAAGGGTTGACCATTTCCGTCGAAGGAAGCCTTCCTCTTTCCTTTGAACGTGTTGTTCCTTTGATTGCCATTCCTCCGGTTGTTGTTGTCATCATCATCGGGAGAATCCTTCTTGAAAGGGCATTGTCTAGCATAGTGACCTGGCTTGTGACAAGTGTAACACTTGCCCTTCTTTCCTTGGGCCCCTGCTCTTCCTTTGCTCTTCCTTTGTTCCTTGGACCACCAAAGTTCTTCTCCCTAGAATGAGCAGCGAAGGCAGCATTTCCTTCATTTTCATATTCCTTCATCCTTGTCTCTTCTTGTACGCATCTCAACAGTACTTTGTCAAAATCAGGTATCACATTGTTATTGAGAATGGTAGTGTTGAATACATGCCATATGGATGAGAGACCTCCAAGTGCAGTGAGAACCATCTCTCGATCAGCTATTGTCTCCCCAATAGCCAACAGATTATTCCTGATCTCGGTCAGCTTCAGAAAATACGATTGAATAGAATCATCCCTGCCTTTCTTTAGATTCTTCAATTGATTCTTGAAGAATAGGACTTGATTTGCATTGTTGTCTTTGAACATGTTGACCAACTTATCATACATCTCCTTGAATGTGCCCAGCTCAGAGATGTAGGCAACCAGACTCTTATGAATTGAGTCCCTGATCATCAACTTTGCTTTGATTTCTCCCTTCTTGTACTTTGTTTTGGCAACAGCAGTTGCAGTGGATGGAGGCTCTTGAATTTTACCTTGCACATAGTCCATGACATCTTGGTCTTCCAACATAAGATCCAATGTCATCTTCCAGGCATGGAAGTCATCCTTCCTAGTCAATTTGTCATCAGCCTTAAAGCCATTGTAGTTAGAGGAACCCATGCTCTTCTTCGGTGATTGCTACAAACTAGGGCTTTGTCTTCACCTCAACGCCGATACCATGTAGAATTTTGTAGATGTTTTATGCTTGATGCAACTTTACTTTTTATCCCAATATCAGTCAGCAATCACATAAACAATAAAGTAAAATGCTGATAGAACATACCAGTAGATCGACAGAAGACAAGCCAGAAATAGATAAGTGTGTTGGTGCATTACGACGGTCAATATGATGCTTCAACCAGCAAAGTCTCAATATGGTCAGCCAACCAGCAATGTCACACAACCCTCTAGGATAGCCAAAACAGTGAACTCAAAAAATCAACCAAAAGTCAACACTATCAGTCAACGCAAACAGCAGCAGCAGCTAGGTCAATGCAACCAAGTCAAAGTCAACGTCTAGCCTCGAGAATAGTGCCAAAAAATGCGGATTTGGAGAATTGAATTTCTAGAAGAGTTTCAGGTCTGTTTGACCTTGCATTGACCAAAGTCAACGCTGGTCAACGCTGTTGCAAAAACCCTAGGTTGAAAATAGAAAATTGTTGGTGTTGAAATTTTCCCACGTGTGGAGAGAAGAGCCTCCAAGGTCATCGAACCAATCAGATGAGGAGAGTGAAATGTGTGGGGATGAGATGAGTGAAAATGTCCTCCAACGTTGACCAATATATATCCATCAATGAGGGTGTGTGACACAACTGCTGGGGCACAAAATCTTAAGGCTGACCTACACATATTTTGAATAAATTCAAAATAAATGTTCTACTCATCGGATTAAGATGATCTTTAGATCGATCTTGCACCTCTCCGAAAGAGGAGTGCAATAAAAATATTGGCATCTTCATCTGAGCATCACAACATGGAGTTTGGACCTAGTTGTCCAAAATTAACAGAATCTCAATTGTTCTTGGAGTTTTGTCATCACGCGGTCGGTTTGGTAATGATACCATCTGCGATGTAAACATTTGTCCACAAATTATAACATATGTATCAATATATTCAAAGCAGATTGTTATTCAAATAACAATTTATACACATTCCAAATATGTTGCTATCTACGATATTGATCTTTGAGTTCATATAACATATTTGGTTATGTTTATCCAATAAGGTCTGTAAATTCATTTTCACCTTAAATAGTCAGGTGTAATCATTCTTTTATTTCCATCTCATCATTTATGTTGATATGTAAAATTATAGATACCATATCCATAACATACTTCATAATTTATATCAGTATCCATGTACCAACAATGTTTAAGCAAAACTTTCTTCATATTGGTATCCATGTACCAACAATGTTTAAGCAAATAATATATTCTCACATGTAATAGTACAAAATGACAGTCTTAAGTATCCATCCAAAATAAGGTAAGGTTATACAAAATAAGTTTTTAAATGCTTATAAATATAACCCATAATTATAAATGTGACATAGAATAATCAAACACGGATATACAAATAAGGGTGTAACTACTGCTTTATTTAGCACTCATAACCTTCTATCCTTTACTTCATTACTTTGCTTTTTTTATTGTTGCCTACCTATGATCATTCTTCCATATATACATTGTATATTGATGTTCACTATATTAGCTCTATGTGTTTATACCCTTACTTACTTACTTGTACCTCTGACACCGTTACCATTTATATTGACTTATTATTTCACATTGTTCTCTATACATTAACACTTATGCTAAGTAGCTTATTAACATGCCTTATCATTTACTTAAGGTTCACATATCCTACAATCCTTTATCCATAAGAAAACATTAGTTAAATTCCTCATAATATTAATTCAGAAATAAGGTTGAAATGTAATGGATTTTGTTCTCGAAGTTCTTTTACATAAATACCATTCGTATGATACACATGGCGGTAGGCTGGAATAACTATCTAAATGAGAGTTGTTCAAAATAAAATTTACGCTAGATATTCAGAAACTCAAGATGGAAAAATACAATCAATTATTGTCATACTTGTATATGCATATATCTACAGGAATTTCTCATCTAACATCTACACCGGTCACGGAACGCTTAATCAAAATAATGGTCGACAAGGCAACAAAACAAAAAAATTATATCTACGTTAACAATGGTTGGAATATGATTATACTTCCAAGAATTTTTTTGTCCAGCAGAACTATATTAAACAGAGGTAAACAAATGTAAAATAGAAGATGTTCTGAAATTTTAGAATTAAAATTTTATCTTACCGGTAAACAAAACACTCAAAATGGTTCTGGCATTTGCCCAATATGCATTACAGATTATAAACTCTAATTTCTTCAACATGGGTTTATGGCTGTCGTGGTTCTGAATTCTCATAAAAAACCAGGATTTAAATGGGATTGATAGATTTTAGATTTGTTTGGAGAACTTTTGATTAATTTTAATCATGTGAATGAGCAGTTTGCGTAATTTTATTTATTTATCTAATTTGTTTATGAAAATATGAGAGATGAATTAATACTATTGGTGATCTCAACAATGAAAGGATGGAAACAAAGAAAACAACAGGGCTTTGATAATAACAAAAATTCCACAATCCTATGGACTTAAAACTAAATTTGTGCAAAACCAAGCTGTTTTTTTTTTTTTCAAGCAAATCTGTGAGAAAACCCAAGTGGGTTGTTCCTTTTATTTTTGTTATAGCTTAAAAGAAAAATACGATATATATTACACATGTTTATAAAACTATACTCACTTACCTCAAAATATATTGGTTTTCATTACAAGCGGATATACCCTAAATATATATCATGTAGGAATGATAAAGGAATTATATATAAAACAAATTTTATCAAACTATATAAAGTTATTATTGTTTAAGTCAGAATCGAATATTTAACATTTATCATGGACAGTGTATTTATTGAAAATAATTTGATGTTGGTGGAGGGCGTTGTTTTATAATGGAACTGCTTAACTTCATAATTGTGCCCTGAATGCAGAGAGCCTACATAATATATAAAATAAACGCTGCCCTTCAACAAAGAACCGATCCATGAAAGATCTTCGAACAACGTTTGACCTTTTGACTTATTTTAAAATAACACCCCGCCTTCATGTCACTCCTACTCACATGTGTGGTACTGGTTATGATAATCATCTTCGGGTTCCCATTTATTTGTTGTTTATCATTCCTCATCACTTAGCATGATATTCCTTTCACTGAAGGTAAAGTCTTATCCACCACTTTATACAATGTTTTACCATGTATCAAACCACAAAAATTATTTTAAAATAACACCCCGCCTTCATGTCACTCCTACTCACATGTGTGGTACTGGTTATGATAATCATCTTCGGGTTCCCATTTATTTGTTGTTTATCATTCCTCATCACTTAGCATGATATTCCTTTCACTGAAGGTAAAGTCTTATCCACCACTTTATACGATGTTCTACCATGTATCAAACCACAAAAATTAGCAGTACCGCCCATGTAAATATAATTAGTCACTCGATAATTGTATTGAGCTATGTGACATTCCTTTACATTTGTGCGCCCTTACAACTGTCTTATATATGCACAAGGGGCACGTATATAAACGGGGGGACGTCAGAGCCATAAAAATTATAAATTTTTTTAAAATTTAATATATAAAAAAAATCCTAACAATATGTTAATAACTAAATTAGTAGATAGTAAATATTATTAATTATGAAATGCACATCTAAATATGATCATCATTTCATATTAGACTATTGTGAAGTAAAATTATCATTTGACATTTCTGCAATCATCAATGTAAATCTAAAAATAAATTACTAAATTGAATCTATCATTTGATACAATGTGGAAAAAGTTGAAGTCGGGATTAAATCGGCAAGGGTAAAAAAGTTGAAAAACTCGGCAAAGTCGGGGGTTTTTTGAAAAAGTTGGCAAAATTAAAAAAATACAAAATTATTCAAATTTTTTCAATTTTTTTTAGCATCTAAAGTATCCACAACATCAAATAAATGCATTTCCACATAAACATGTAAAGCAAGCTAATATATAATATGTATATGAAGTCTAGTGCTACATCACATATCAAATTAGTGAATTGAGTCCTGACTCCTGTCTCAGTCCCAAGAGTCAAAATATTAACAAAAAATATAATAAATGTATATCATGAGTCATCTCCATGTCATAAACTAATTAGTCACTAAGATGAAGATCCCCTGCCCCTTTTACGGGAATAGGGAATGGCTTTGCCTTTTCCTCTAGAGGAAGAAGGCCCTGCCCCTGGGGATACAAATGGACCCAATCGTCCTCTAGAAGCAAAAAAAAGAGGTGGCCTTTGTTCTCTGCCGCTGCCGTTGCCACTGCCACTGTCCATCCTAGATGGTGTCACCTCCTCCTCCACATCCTCCTCCTGCTCTACCTCTTGACCCTGCTCCTCCTCCTCTACCACTGGCTCCTCCTGCTCTACAACTACTTCCTCCTCTAGCTCTAGTGCCTCTGGATCCACATCTAACCAATCAAGGATCGATTCCATGGCCGACCTCTTAGTCTCGACCCTCCATGCAGCAGTGGTATCAATAGTTTCCAATGAGATGACATCCATATCAGGAGTTTTCTGAATTTGTCTCATCCACAATAGAAGATTGTAGTAGACATACACCATGTCATTGAGTCGTTGGGATTCCAATCTGTAAAAGGGTCATAGATTATAAATTAGTACTTAGAAAATTTATATAGTAAAAATAATCAAATTATTTCAAAAATTTAATTTGAAATTTTTTTACCTATTGTGCTTTTTGCTATGTATTTTGTCAAATACACTCCAATTGCACTCACACCCAGAGGAACTGCATGTCTGGTTGAGCACTCGAATGGCAAGCTTTTGGAGATGGGGTACTCTACCACCATAGCTTGTCCACCAAGCATCTACAAGTTAAAATAAAAATGTGAAGCAAAAATTATGAAGAGACAATGAATTATTAAATTTGAAAGTTGAAAGTTGAAACAAACTGAAGCTTACCTGGCATTTTTGTCGTCCTACTCTTAATAGCCATGGTAAAACCAAATGTGCCACCTTCCATCCTATATATTTCCATTTCTTTGGAAATATCTTCACGTTCTTGCTCAGATACCACCATCCTCTCAACACATGTGAAGAATTCATCCATCACCTCTGCATCAAATTTGAAACCACAGGAGTAAGCAAATGTGGGGTTGAAGTAGATACCTGCAGCATGAATGGGGCGATGGAGGGAATTGTTCCATCAGTCATCAATCACTCTCCATATGACCTGTTGTTTCTCTAACCCCTCATCTCCCTTATCTTCATAATAAGCACGAATGGCTTCTTTGGTCCTATCCATGGCCTCATACAAGTAGCCCATTGCGGGCTTCTCTCCATCAACCAACTGAAGAACCCTTACCAAAGGTTGTAAAATGACACACACCTCCTCTATTCCTGCCCAAAAGTTCTGATCATATGAAACAAGTCTGCATATGCCCTCTCCCTCTGGTTTGCGGCTAATAGATAACTCACGCCAATCTTGTGAAAGAAACATGCTCTTCATGTCCCACATAGAATTCAACAGAGATTGAAGAGATATGAAAGTAGTGGCAAAGCGTGTTATCGCAGGATGCACCAACTCTTTGTTGTTGGTGAATCTTCTCATCAAGCTAAGAACAAATGCATGATTGTATATAAATTTTGTTATGCTCTTGGATGATTCAACAATATGCCTCACTATAGGAATCTTACCTATATCTTCCAACATCAAGTCAATACAATGCGTAGCACAAGGTGTCCAAAACAAGGTAGGATACCTCTCCATAAGCAACCTGCCAGTTGCAACATAATTTGCAGTGTTGTCTGTTATGACTTGGACAACATTTTGTGGGCCTATTTCCTGAATGAAAATGTCCAACAACTCACATAATAAACGCGCATATTTAATGTGTGCAGATGCATCAACAGATTTCATAAACATTGTTCCCTTGGGACAACTAGCCAAAAAGTTAAGAAGAATCCTACCCTTCTGGTCAGTCCAACCATCTGACATGATTGTGCATCCAGTGTGTTCCCATGATGCCCTAAACTCCTCCAGTCTAGCAGTGCAATCATTCTTTTCCTCTTGAAGAAGAGGCCCTCTCAACTATGCAAAGGTAGGGGCTTTGTACCCCGGGCCAATGGCAGCAACAACATCAAACATAGGTTGGTGGAATGGGTATGTCTTGGCAATGTTGAAAGGAACATCACTCCATAGAAGACATCTACTCACCAACCTGTCAGCTTCTGCCTTTTCCTTTTTTTTAATTGTTGATTTGATGCCAGGTTGTGCACCGGGTGTGGTTCTAGGGACAAAAAAGGATGAAAAAGCTGAGGGGTTGGGAGTGGAAGGTGATGCTGAAGCAGAAGAAGCACTCTCACTTACCCCCACTCTTGAGCTCCCTACAAGTTGGCTTTTCATTACTGCCCTGGTGTCTTTGCCATTCTCTTTATCCATCAACGATTTAATGGCCCGTCGGATAATTTCTGGAGATGGATTTGGGCAAAGTTCTATATTTTGCCCTGGAATTTGCCCCAAATGGAATTTTAATTTGTTGACACCCCCTTACATATGCTTTCCACACAACTTGCAAGTCAAATACATTCTATTGACACCTCCAGATTTGGGTATAGGATCAGGTTCACCATACTCCCACATAGGGTCCAAATTCCTTGGCATTTTGTTTGAAACTTTTTGATGTTTGAACCTGGGCACAAAACAAAAATTAAAAAAAAATTAAAATTGCCCATCACATAAATTAAAATCACTAAATAGTAAACAAGGGTTAGAATTTTTTTTATTTGAATTTTGATTCTTGAAAGTTGAACTGTTGAAATTTTAAAATTTAATTCAATCTAAGATTCTAGCTAGACTCTAGATTCTAATTTCTAAGCACAAATTTTGGGATTGCCATTGTGCATTTTGTATGCTGGCAGCTGATCTATAACAGTACCCCACAACAACCAAACAAGGGGATTTATTAACGTTTAAAATTTAATAAGAGTCAAGAGTCAAGACATTTAATATATATATATATATATATATATATATTATAATTTATTTATGTAACAAAATAAGAAAAAATACAAGGAAGAAACTTACCTGTCGGCAGCAGCAAACCTCGGCAGTCCGGCACCTCCCAATATATATATATATATATATTATAATTTATTTATGTAACAAAATAAGAAAAAATACAAGGAAGAAACTTACCTGTCGGCAGCAGCAAACCTCGGCAGTCCGGCACCTCCCAATCTGCAAGCTCGAGCGGTGAGAAATACTTAAATCTCCAATGCAAATTGCAAATAAAGTTTAAACCCTCTCCTTGACTCTCCACAGTCTTCAACGCAGCAAACCAACAAAAAATAAACTCAAAAAAATCGCATTTCGGCCTTTTATTGGCACAGCTGACGGGCTTCACGATTTTTTTGATAGACTCGGCAAAACGTCTAGACTTTTACGATTAAATCGTGACTTTTTCGGGTTTGAAAAAATTGTGAAAAAGTCGGCCGATGTTATCGGCGCCGGCAAAAAATCCCGATTTTTAAAAAAAGTCGTGACTTTTTCATGACTTTTTCCACAGTAATTTGACATTATGCAATGTTCCATCTAAATTCATCATTTAGCAATGGCCATTAATGTTATGCAAGGTACATCTAAATTAAATCATCATTTGACAATTGAAACTACACAATGCACATCAAAAATTAAATTCATCATATGACAATGACATTTGAATTCTAAAACAGCCATAGAAAACGAACTAAAAGTAAACATAGAAAGCAGTGAAATACACAAATTGTTTTTTTTAATTGTTATTAGCGAAAAAATTCGGGGGACGCGTCCCTCTTGCATCCCCCCTGCATCCCCTCGTACACGCCACAAGAAAGACACATTTCATCACCAGAAAAATGCCCCCCTAGAGTTTCCCTAAGTTTTTCAAAAAAGGGGACGTGGGGAAAGTTTCCCCATCTCGGGAGCGTGGGGGAGCGGGAAGTGCGTCCCCCACCCTAGGGGACGCGTCCCCGTGGAACATTGGTGGTTATGGTAATCATCTTCGAGTTCCCATTTATTTGTTGTTTATCATTCCTCATCACTTAGCATGATATTCCTTTCACTGAAGGTAAAGTCTTATCCACCACTTTATATGATGTTTTACCATGTATCAAACCACAAAAATTAGCAGTACCGCCCATGCAAATATAATTAGTCACTCGATAATTGTATTGAGCTATGCGATATTCCTTTACATTCGTGCGCCCTTACAACTGTCTTGGTTATGTTTCCAGATGGCAAGGGTTTAGTAAACCTGTCCGTGGAACACACTAAGTTAAAGTCTATGAACTAATGTCATATTGGTAAGTTCACGAAACATTTAAAAAAATATAATAATAATAAGCCAGGCATATGAATTAAGAGATACGGGAGTGTCTTGGCCATGAGAAGTCACCTAACCGAATGTATAGGTCAACCACTTCGCCTAAATCCTTTGACGGCCGACGGCTTTGGAAAGTAGGCATAGCACAGGATGAGAAAAGGGTATGTCTGCCCATGGGCCTCACATTTCACACAAATAGTTGTCATAGCCACGTATAGGAGAAGAAATCTTAAGCTAGTTAAATAAAGAGACTTATGAACTTCATACAAGTTTCATATTATTTGAAATGTATTTAAGCAGTTATCGGGTACAGGAGTAGGCTAAACATGCCCAGGTTGTTATCGGGCATGGCTAGGAATCATGCAGCCTCTCTTTATTTGGCTAGGACTTGCAGCAACTACAGTGAATGGAGATGAACGAGACATCCATACCAATTTGTTTCTATGTAAATACTTTGTTGTAGGTCTCTTAATTTGTTTAAAAATGTGTCTATATCGCTCGACCTGAGCATATTTATTGTCAAAATTGTGGAATGTCTTAAAAAGGGCCTTAACAGACTCATTACGCTGTTCATGAAATTGCAGATTAAATAAAAAAATATCCATCGTAAATTAACAAAAGGTTTTCGACTGGAGGTGTGTAGGTCCTATAAGGTCCGAAGAATTTGAAATAGTGCTATGATACCATATATAAGGCCCTAAGTTTAACAATTAACAATCATTAACAAAATGGATACTACACAATACAGAGTGAAATTTTTGAAGCATAATATATCAATTCACTATTGAATACTTACCTGGAACTATGTTTGAAAATGCTCCTCACCCGCCATGGCTCCCGCTCCCGTTACTAAACTGCCATTTTCCTCCCAACCTATCTGGGGTCTACCTCTCCAGTCCCCAAATTTAGAAGACAAGTCTTCTGGCCCTCGTGCCCAAAACTCCAATAATTATCAAGATCACTCTATGACTCCGTTAGAGCTCGCTGCTCTTGTCTCCCATAGTTAGAATTCCTCTGATAGCATTCGGATAAGTTTTTCCACTTCACTGACTGATTCCCCCTCCAAGTTTTCCCACCTCTTCTCCTTTTATACACAAATCCCCTTTCAAGATATTTATTAAAATATCCTCTTTTAATAAATATCTTAGATTTATATTAAAATATTATTATTTAATAAATATCTTGGGTTTATTATTAAATATCATCATTTAGTAAATATCTTGGATTTTATTAAAATATCATCTTTTATTTGCATTAGTCAATGTTTTTACTTTCCTTTGAACAATATATTAGTTATATTATGATAGTGGTAGGTATAACTTTTACCTCACAATACATTCATTATATTCTGGTGAGTTAGGTATTTACTCAATACTTCAATAATTCAGTCATTACCCTACATTGAGACTTTTCATAATTGATTAGTGCATATACTAGTGCAGTACCCATGATACATGCATATGTAGCTATCATATGCATGTCTCATATGTATGCTAATATTTCTATGTTCCCTATAACTTGAGTTGGGTCATTATAGTAACTTCTGCAACTCTGAAAACCACGCTATCCCTCCAGATCTACCCTTCTGCTGCCTTTTCCTGTTGCTTTCTGCAGCAAGAAACTTCAGTCTTCTGTTGGTGACCCTCCTAGATCTGCAATTGCTCTGATAACATGTGAAAATTTCTGAATCTAATACTCATGCAGAAATCTTATTGTTAAATCTGGTTATGCTCCTTCTACTTTTTTTTTGTGTAAATCAGCAGTTATATTAGATCACAAAAATAGTACATAGAGTGTAATATCCCCAACGGGAAATAACCAGTAATACACAGAAATATGCCAGACAGATATACAAAATAAAATGCTGGAACCAGATCATGGAACAAGTACACATAGGATGCCAGAAAACTAAGCCATTTTATTAATCTGAGAATACATATAGAGGAGTACAAGATAATCAGAATGAGTGCACCTATCCTTGCCCTCGGCAAGTGGAGACCCTCTCAGAACAAATAATGGCTGCAAATAAGGACAGCGTCCTAGCTGGCTGAAGAATCTGCTATGAAGAACGGCTGCTGCAATGCACCTTGCTGGAACTATAGGTGGAAACTAAGAAAGATGGCGTCTCAATCCTCGAGGAACCAAGCCCAGAAAATATTGGCACGATGCTCCACCACAGTCAAGCCCCACGGTGGCGGCTATCTCTGCTGTTGACAGTACGAAAGGGCAGATGGGAAACGCTGGCCACAAGTCCTCCGGATGAGATGACCAACTCCTCAGGGCTGGAAACACTGAAAAACGCTGCCAAACCCTCACACAAAGACCCTGCTCATCAGATCAGCGTCCTCCCTGACTGGATCTGCGTCCTCTCTGCCCAGATCTGCTGGATCTGAGTCCTCCCTCTCCAGATCTGCGTCCTATCTCTCCGGATCTGCGTCCTCCAAGGCTAGATCTGCTTCGCTATCTCTCCGGATCTGCGTCCTCCAATTTGGATACGCAATATCTCCTCGGATCTGCGTCCTCAAGAAGTGGATCACGATGCTATCTCTCCGGATCTGCGTCCTCCAAGGCTAGATCTGCCAATATCTCCTCGGGTCTGCGTCCTCAAGGGTGGATGCCGCAATATCTCCTCAGTCTGCGTCCTCAAAGTGGGATACGCACGATATCTCCTCGAGATCTGCGTCCTCAGTGGATGCTGGCATATCTCTCCGGATCTTGTGTCCCCCAAGGCTAGATCTGCGCTGCTATCTCTCCCGGATACGCGTCCTCTCTGCCTTGGTCAGCTGGATCTGCGTCCTCACTATTCAGATCTGAGTCCTCCTACTGGATCTGCGTCCTTCCCCTCTGGATCAGCGTCCTATCTCCTGGATCTGCGCAGTCTCAAGAAGGGGTTTCTCCTCTCCAAATCTCCACCAGAAAACTGCTACTAATTACCACTGAAACTGAAGGATGATGCTCAGACAATAACCTTACCAGGGCAGGCACTCGAAGTCCCCCGAGGCTAAGGGTGATACCAAGAAAATAACCTTACCAGGGCAGGCACTCGAAGTCCCCCGAGGCTAAGGGTGAGATCTCCAAACGGAGACACTCGGTTGCACTAAACAGTGCTGCAGACCGACTAAACAACCGGCGTGCTGAAGCAGACAGAAGTCTAGCTCTCAATATCAATATCAAATCATCAATGCCAAATGAAGTGGAAACCCCTCCTTTTATAGTGCTAAACTCCCTCCAAAACCTTAACTGCGTTCTTCTCCCTCCTTGGCCTGCGCAGTTACCCTTGGGTCAGCGTGAGGCCTCCCCTCATACACGTGTGGACCCCCAAGGCCACCCCTTTAAGTTACAACGTCAATCAACTAGGAAGGCACTTTATTTTATAAAGTGAGATGACCCCTCTTATTTCTCACTTTATTTATTATTTTTAGCTAAAGCGGCAAAATTAAACAAAAATGAAATATTCCAATTAGCAATGCTAATTAGGAATATTACAGTCTCCCCCGGCAAAACGTTGCTTGTCCTCAAACAACTGAAGTGATGGATGCTGTAAAATCTGCTCGCTCTCCCAAGTGGCATCCTCATCCGGCAAAATTTGCTTGTCCTCGAGCAACGCTTGAACAAGCCTACTCCCTAGCTGATGCTCCCCACCAATACTGCAAGATGTGCCTGGGTCCCACTGAAACCTCTCTGTCTCCTGCATCACCCTGATACGAAGGGATATCTCAATGCCAGGATCCCAAACTGGCCTCTCACAGTACCAGCCAACCAATAGTCCTCCCGGATCCCATCGCCACTGTGGCCAATAATCGCACAAGTCCCACAGCTCGGACTGTGCACTGCCTCTGGCTAAGACCAATGCTCCAAGAGGTGAAGACCACCAACAAGCATCAATGCTCTCGGGCTCCTGCTGCACTGTACCTGTAGCTGCATATGCTACCCCTCCAACTGCATACCAGCTCATCACCTCTCTCCAATCCAAGTGGTGACTCAATCCCATGCTGATCCTGCTCTCCTGAAACCGGGATGGAGTGCTGAAGAAATGATGTCCTGTGCTGCCCTGCCAGCTGGAATCTATAACCTCTGTTATGTCCAAGGGCCCTTGCTCGACTGTGCACCCTACGAATAATACCGTACCATCTAGAGGGTACCAACTCATGATCTCCTGCCAGTCCATCCTAGAAGAAGAATCTGATGTAGTAACGACAACGGTATATGGAACATGCCTGGGATGTTGCCGCCAGCCTGTAATCAACTCCCACTACTCTACCCTGTCTGTCAATGGAAGCTGCCTGTAGAAGGAAGCCCCTCTCTCTATAATGGGTAAAAGTGGGCAAGGTATGCGCAAGCTCCATCGATGTACTCCTGGAGAGTGCTACCCACTAAAAACGCTGCAGCTCTGCTGACTGCGAGTACATCTATCTGCGCCTCATCCCAGTGTCGACCCAAAGATGGATGCTCCAACATATCCAACAGCTCCTGCTGTCTACTAGCCCCCTGCATAACAATCCCATCAACCTCCAGAGGGTATGGATCTGTAACAGCTGACACCGTACTCAATGTCAATGCAGCTGACTGCTCACCCTGGACACTAGTATACAGCTCCAGTCTACTGTCACCATCCATGCATGACTGCCCTCGCTCCCCGGAAGCGACCTCAACTGATCCTATGGACTCATGTGAAAAGGAGTCCTCACCCTGGCATACAGAAGGAATGCCCTCCTGTTCTACCACCGCCATCTCATCTGCATCGAACATGCCATCCACCCTCTCGACAAAGTGTCGATACAGTGTCTGGAGCCCAGACACATACTGGAATACTACCTCTGCTGTACCCCGTATCCTTTGCTCATGCATGATCTCGACATGCCCTGAGGGAAAAATGATGCATGTCTCCCTCATGACTTGCTCCCCAAGCGTAGGTTCAGTGATGACTGATGCACCACCTCTGCAAAGGATCATCTCATCCCCCAACCTGTGGCTGTCAACTAGCACACCAACCCAGTGCCACTGCTGAGAAGTCTCTCCATCGATCCTGGGTGAACTACTCCCAAAGGTAAGCCCGAATTCCCTGTCCATGAGTCTCTCTAGAAGCAATGCTCTAAGATCCTGCTGTGTAGCACCGTGTGCCCTCGCATACCACTGATCATCCATACACTCCTCAACATGCCACTGCACACTGAGGCATACCTCGGTATGCTGCTGGATACCATGTGCTGCTGCTGTAGCACCCTGTACCCTCTCGCGCCCTGACTGTGTCCCTGCATCGGTCACTCTCTGTATGCTCTCAATGTGATGTAGGGCACTCCTACTCCTCAATGTAGTCCCACACACTACGGTACACCACCATGTAGCTCCATGTCTACCAGTAGTCGACTGATCACTGCTAGAGGCTCCCACACATCCATGGATGTGATGTCCTAGAGTTGTGCCTCTACATATCGGACTACCACCAATCGGTATCGTCATGTCCACCGTCGCATCACTATACCCGCCGACAAATGGATCATCACTGCAAATCCTCCTCGAGGGGTCCGAGAAGTGAATCTCCCTATGGGTCAGTAGTGTTACCACCACTGCTCGGCTCCGCTACGTCCTCTGTGCCCCACACAAAGGTGAAGAATCCTTGGCCCCATACAAGGTGCCATCTGGTGGCCTGCCAATGCCACCTCCTCCGACAAGCTCCTGCCAAGGTGTGCTGACCACCCCATGATCCCGTGTATGAATGTCATGCCAAGACAACCTAGGGAGTCTTCCCATAAACTGGTTGGCCACTGGAGCTGACCCAAACTGCACATGCTCTGCTACTAGGCCAACTGTACTCTCCAAGACATAGTCAGCCGTCCTGCCTGGGAAACGATAGGTGATCCCACCTGGATCCCAATGCCAATCTGGGGTTCCTGTAATCCCCATGCATAGAGAATCCTGCTGAGCTACATTCGGATCCATCCCTATCTCCATAGCCCGCTCCACTGAGTACCAACTCAAAATCTCTCGCCATCCAACCTCAACATGTGGATGCTGTACGCTGTGCAACTCTGATCGTCTCATACCGCTATCCAACTCAACATATGAGATCTGACTAGGTGGCTCTGCCTCTCTCTCTCCAATGGGAAGAGATGACCCAACAATACTGCTAGTCCCATCCATGCATGCCTGAAGGGGAATGATCTGACGCTCCCTCGTGCCCTCTGGTTGTACCATCAGGGAATCCAGTTGTTCCCCAATGCGGACCAACTTGGCCGCCGACTTGGCACAAGTCACTCTCATACCCTCCAGCTCCTGGTCCTGCAACAAAATGGTCTCCCGTACTGACGCGGCCTTCTCCCTCAAAACTCGAAGGTCTGTCCGAAGCCGATGATACTGCTGTCTGCGACCATCATCCGATACCTCTGTATCTCCTAGTGCCTCATCGATAATGGATATATCTCCTGATACCTCACCCATCTGTCGTGTGCTGCTACCACCCGAAGACTCGGACATGGCTCCAGTCATCACCTCAATGGATGGCTCTACTGAGGTAGGCTCTACCTTCTCCACTACCACATCAACCGACATGGCCAAGGAGGTCTCCAATGAGGGTGAATCCTGTGTCACACTAGGTGTAACCTCGGACTCCCTGCAACCCTGTGTTCCCTCATCCTCTTCTCCACTGCTCTCGGAGAAGACCTCAATGAAGTGTGCCTTCCCTGCCGCACACCTGTGTCCTGGTGCCCATGGCTCCTGGCAAGTGAGGCACAACTGCTTCCTCCTCAGCTCTCTCCTGGCCTCATCATCAAACTGCCCTCGTCCAGAATTCGCCTTGGGAGGCGGAGCCCTCGTGTCCTTACCCTTAGGCTGGAAGGCCTGTCTCTGGGGATAAGGTGTCCGAGTCCTGCTGATGGCATCCTGAAGGGTAGCCAGTCTGTTCGACCGGACTAGGCCACGAAGTGGCTCTGACAGCCCCTCCACAAACATGCAAACCATCCGAGCTGCAGATAAATCAGGTACCATCACCGAAATCCTCAAGAAGTCTGAAATGTATGTCTCTGCACTCCCAGTTTGTTTGAGCTTGGTCAGCTCAACAAAATGCTGCTCCGGATCCCTCCTGTCAAAGCGCTCTACCACCCTCCGGGTAAACTCGGCATATGTCGTCACTGTAGAATGCCCGAGTGTCACCATCCCCTGGAACCACCAATCCCGGGCCTCACCATCCAGATGCAATGTTGCCACCTTAATGGCCTTTGACTGCGTCATCTGATTAAGCTGGAAATAGATGTCCAGCTTCTCCACCCAGGACTTTGCCGAACTGTTTGATGAGCCATCAAACGTTGGCAAATGGAATCTACTAGCCGTGCAGTGGTCATCGCGGTGGTGCCCGTGCCCCTTGTGCTGATCACGGGGTCTAATGCCATACTGGATATGGAGATAATGCTCGAAGGTGAGAGAATCCATGAATGCCTGTCCGTAAGCCTGATATTCTGCAAAAACAGCCGCCAACTGAGCCGGATCCATCTCTCGCGGCGCTGCTGGCCCCCATCTCCTCGAATCATCACCACCTACCATTGGCATTTTCTGCTATGTGCCTACAGGCTCCTCAGAAACTGCATGGCTGCTGCAAAACCATACTGCTGCTTAACTTCGACCTCCGATTTACCCACTGAAAACTACTCAGAAAATTCCAGGAATTTGGGAAGGTGATCCTTGCCCAAAACCCAGAAAAACCGAGAAAACGTTTCTTCTAATTCCAAACTTCAAAATTTGACCCTTTATATTTTGGCCCTTTTTCCAATTGCGTTTTTGGTACTGCAACTGCTATTGCTCTCCAAAATTCCAGCAAACCTCTGTATGATCTCTCTCCCAATGTCATAGACCACAGGCTGAGCCAGAATTATGCTTTGATACCACTGTAATATCCCCAAAGGGAAATAACCAGTAATACACAGAAATATGCCAGACAGATATAGAAAATACAATGCTGGAACCAGATCATGGAACAAGTACACATAGGATGCCAGAAAACTAAGCCATTTTATTAATCTGAAAGTACATAGAGAGGAGTACAAGATAATCAGGATGAGTGCACCTATCCTTGCCCTGGGCAAGTGGAGACCCTCTCAGAACAAATAATGGCTGCAAATAAGGACAGCGTCCCTGGGCAGGCTGAAGAATGCTATGAAGAGCAGGCTGTTGCAATGCTGCTTGGAACTATGAAATTTGGAAACTAGAAAGATGGCTGATCTCAATCCTCCAGACAAACCCCAGAAAATGTGAAACTGATGCTCCACCACCAGTCAAGCCCTCACAAGTGAAAACGCTGTCTCTGCTAGTGACAGCGCAGAAGACAGATGAAGCGCTGGCCACAAGTCCTCCAGATGAGATGACCAACTCCTCAGGGCTGGAAACACTGAAAACGCTGCCAAACCCTCACACAAAGACCCTGCTCATCAGATCAGCGTCCTCCCTGACTGGATCTGCGTCCTCTCTGCCCAGATCTGCTGGATCTGAGTCCTCCCTCTCCAGATCTGCGTCCTATCTCTCCAGATCTGCGTCCTCCAAGGCTAGATCTGCTGCTATCTCTCCAGATCTGCGTCCTCCAATGGATGCGCCAATATCTCCCTCGAATCTGCGTCCTCCAGGCTGAATCTGGTGCCTATCTCTCCGAGATCTGCGTCCTCAAGGCTAGATACGCAATATCTCCTGTTGAATCTGCGTCCTCCAAGGAGTGGATGCTGCTGCTATCTCTCCGGATACTGCGTCCTCCAAGGTGGATGCGCAATATCTCCTCGGATCTGCGTCCTCAAAATTTGGATCTGCTTTGCTATCTCTCGGATCTGTGTCCCAAGGCTAGTCTGCTTTGCTATTGCTCAGTCTGCGTTCTCTGCCTTGGTCAAATTTGGTCTGCGTCCCTACTATCCGGATCTGAGCCCTCCTGCTGGATCTGCGTCCTTCCCCTCTGAATCAGCGTCCTCTCTCCTGGATCTGCGCAGTAACAAGAAGGGGCTTCCTCCTCTCCAAATCTCCACCAGAAAACTGCTGCTAATTACCCCTGAAACTGAAGGATGATGCTCAGAAAATAACCTTACCAGGGCAGGCACTCGAAGTCCCCCGAGGCTAAGGGTGATACCAAGAAAATAACCTTACCAGGGCAGGCACTCGAAGTCCCCCAAGGCTAAGGGTGAGATCTCCGAACGGAGACACTCGGTTGCACTAAACAGTGCTGCAGACCGACTAAACAACCGGCGTGCTGAAGCAGACAGAAGTCTAGCTCTCAATATCAATATCAAATCATCAATGCCAAATGAAGTGGAAACCCCTCCTTTTATAGTGCTAAACTCCCTCCAAAACCTTAACTGCGTTCTTCTCCCTCCTTGGCCTGCGCAGTTACCCTTGGGTCAACGTGAGGCCTCCCCTCATACACGTGTGGACCCCCAAGGCCACCCCTTTAAGTTACAACGTCAATCAACTAGGAAGGCACTTTATTTTATAAAGTGAGATGACCCCTCTTATTTCTCACTTTATTTATTATTTTTAGCTAAAGTGGCAAAATTAAACAAAAATGAAATATTCCAATTAGCAATGCTAATTAGGAATATTACATAGAGTTACATAGGAGGCTTGCCAGTTCCTGAGCAACATGAGAAACCTCGGGCCAGGCCAAACATAGGACGTACTTAGCAGAGAACGATGAAGATAGCAAAAGAGACTACGCCAAAATTGGCTTGAAACAAGTTGTATCTTAGTTACATCAAAATTATACTGCCTAAGACAAAGACTAATGAAGAAAATGGCTGGCCACGCAGGGTTGCCTAACACAGAAAGGAAGACTATCTTAGCTAAAAACCAAATGGCCAACATACGCCAACGACTTCCAAACCCAGAAAGGAAGATTATCATAACAAAGAAAAACCAGAAGGACATCAACTGCCAATAGTAAATAACCAAAAGACAGCTTGCTAGGCACTGCATGCTTACTTTTTGCCAGAGGTGCCAGCAGCACTTGGGCCTGTGCTGTCATCATTCTTAGGCACGCCGGGCTTGAAGCACCTGATGATGGTTGTCTTGGTGTCTTCTTCAGGGATTTCAATCGAAACATTCAGAACATGCCACAGGTAAAGCTCAAAGAGCTTGATGAACCCCTCGAGACGTTTAGACTGCATTCTGAGTTCTTCAGTAAGAGACTTGAGAGCAATCTCTAGGCTATCCAGCCTCGCTGAGTTTTTAGCCAAGGCAAGGGAGTTAGCTTGGTAAGCATCTTTGAAATCTGCCCCTTGCAGGCTCATCGCCTTGGCCAACATTGTCTTCATTTGCCAGGCCATGCTCTGTGTCTTTAAAAACTGCATTGCTCTAGTAGTTGGGGTGCCCGGGTCCGAAATCCAGTCTATCTCTTCACTTATGGCCTTGTCGTCCATTCCTTCCCTTGCTTTGTCCACTTTTATTTGAAGAATTTCAATGCTCTGTTTTTCTTTGTCGAAGACAGAGGCGTTGAAACCTTCCTTAGCTTTCTGTAACTCAGGGGCAGCTTTGGAGCTGTGGAGGTTGCGCTCAGCCATGGTTCTATACCGGTTGCGTTTTGTTAGCTTGCAGGCAGCTAAGCTCGACTCAAGAGCAAGATCAGAGAAATTTTGCAAGCCAGCAAAGGTGTATCCTTTGCCGTTTAAACCAATATTTATAATGGGTTGTTTGGTATAAGGGGCCTTGGCCTGAATCAGAACTCTTGTCTTTTCCTTATGCTTGCTAACCTGGTTCGCATGCAAGTGACGGATGAAGTTCCGATCATTATAGTTAATTGCGCTATGGTTGCCATGCTTTTCCTTTATTAGATGAAGCCACGTGTACCATTTATCGGACTTGGTGTTCTATTCTTTGTCAGTGGGATAAATTGCCCACATTACCCAACACGAGCCATAGGACAGTAGCCTACGTTGCCACCGCTGAGCATTACGAATTAGAGAATAAACATAAGGTTGGACCTCATTTATCATTGATTATCAGTACCTTGTAATCTGTCCTCCTCGCCTGATATTCCATCTAGGTCTTTTGCTGAGATCTAAAGGCAATCATCACACAGGTTATCACATGTGATGTTCTGCCAGCAAGTGTCAAGGACACTATCCGGGTTGTCCACCGCGTGATTAGCTAGGACCTCTGCCATAGCATTCGTAGTGCGCCTAATAGCCTGAAACACAACCCCATTGAGAGTGGAGTGGTGTGTGGCGATAAGTTTAGTGACCATGGAGAGCCGCCAATGCTTGGTAACCTTCTCTGGCTGAGAACCATTTTGCAATTTTTTTGTTGCGTTAATGGCTAATAGCGAGTCCCCTTCTACTATAGTTGCACCATTCCCTAGCCGGATGAGAATTTGTAGACCCTGCTCAAGTGTCGCAAATTCCGCCTCATTATTGGTAGCTTCACATAAAGGGCAGCTGTAGACATGCATGATTTCCCCTTTGTCATTGCGAATGACCCCTCCGTGACTAGTCGACCCCGGGTTTCCCCGCGAGGCACCATCAAAATTCAGCTAGCAGTATCCTGGGAGAGGGAGCTGCCAAGATAGAAGTGATGTTGCCGGTTGCTGTTGTTGCAGAGGAGAATTGGAGCTTGTTGCAGCATTAATGCAAAACACAGTTAGAATTCGCTGGTCATTTGCGGAAGGTTTGTCCTTCTGCTCTGTTTTACTAATGGTAAGGGCTATTTTATAATATTCCTAATTAGCGACAGCTAATTGGAATATTCGATTTTGTTCAGTTTTGCCATCTATAGTTTATAAATAAATAAAACGAGAGTGGAGAGGGTCTAACTCACTTAAGTGAAATAAAACACCCTCCTAGTAGCACACCGTTGTGACTTAAGGGGGAGCCAAGGGGGCCAAACACCACGTAGAGAGGGGGCCTACGTTAGCTCTAGAAGCTTCTGCGCAAGAGAGGTTGAGCACGTGGCAAGAGAGGGAGGCTACGTTGAGGAGATGGCCTTAGGGTTGGAGGAAGGCCAACGTTATAAAAGAGGGAGGAGCCTTCTCATTTGATTCATTCTGTTGTTGATGATATTGAGCTGGACGTTTTGTCTTCTTGAGCACGCTGGCTGTTTAGCCTGTCTGCAACACTGTTTAGTGCATTGAGTGTCTCCGGTTGGAGATCTCGCCCTTAGCCCCGGGAGACTTCGAGTGCCTGCTCGGGCAAGGTTATTTCTTCAGTATTTTGTGAGAGGTTTTGTTGTTTGGGTTTCTTGCGAAGCTGGGCTTTTATAAAGACTGCGCAGTCACTGAGAGGGAGGACGCAGTACATTTTGGAGGTGTTCCGGATCGGGATTTCTACAGGAGATTGAGCCGAGATTTTGAGCAGAGGTTCAGCCTTTGCCATTCGGAGGATTTTGGTGGAGTTTGAGGCGGTGTTTCAGTCATTCTCATTTATAGCCTCTGCGCAGAGCCTTGGAGGCCAGCGTAATTCCCCAAGGGGGTGTTTTCTGAAGATTTTCGGGGGTCGGCCATTTTTGATATGGTTTCTGGGTTTTGTCGGAACTGGTGAGTAGAGGAGGATTCCAGATTTTCAGCTCATTCCGGCAAGGGGATCAGCCCCTAGACTTCAGTTCATTCCAGCAGTAGCAGCTACACGGCAGTTTTCCAGCAGCTGGGACGCAGTTCAGAGAGCAGCCATTTCCTGTATATTCTGAGAGTATTTCTTCACTTGCCTTGAGCAAGTTTAGGTGCCATCACTCTGATCACCTATTGTACTTCATTATATTTGTTAGTTTAATAAAATGGCTTAGCATTTCCTCTCTATATTTTTGGATGAGTTGCCGTAAATTTTGTCTATGTTATTATATGTCTGCTGCACTGTTATTTTTATATATTCTTGAGCATTCTAGTTCTATACCACTTGGTGTGTTTATCTTTCACTCTTAGACAGAGTCTGGAAAGGCCCAGGAAGCCTCCAGATTTCGTCCTCTTTTCAGAGGCGACATTTTTGGTAAATGTCCTCCCAGTCTATGTCTAGTTGGAGTTTGCCGTGTTTTAGAGATATCCCCGAAACGGGATATTACAGTGGTATCAGAGCATAGTTCTGGCTTAGCTTGTGGTCTATGACACCGGGGAAGAGACCATATATTTGTTACAGAGGCAGGAAGTACAAAGACCGTGAGCGTAGGTTGGAGAACACCTACGGAGAGGGAGACTGTGTTCGGGTGGCGGACACAGAGCAAGAGAGAGAGCCTGTGATAGACGCAGAGCAGGAGGAGCCTGTATTAGATTCAGAGCAGGGAGGGCCAATGGCAGATGACACAGAGGCCAAGCAGTTTGGGGAGGCACTCCTCAAATCGGTGCAGGATTTAGCTAGACAGATTGAGGTGATGGGTCAGAGATTCACCGCTGTAGAGGCTAGACAGTGTGAGATCCCACAGGTTTTTCAGGTAGGAGAGGGATCAGGTACATCTCATCATTTTCCGGAGCATGGTGCTACTCAGCGTGATACTCCTCAGTCGATGGCCTCACATGCACCTACCCGCTCTACCATGCCCACTTTCTTGGGAGCAGATACAGGGGCAGGATCCTAGCAGGAGGCAGAGCCTGGACACATGGGCGAGTATTTTGCAGAGTATCAGGCCTATGGGTAGGAGTTTAGGGATGCTCTCTCATTCCGGGATTTTGTTTAGTTCCAGCGGTCCCGCGACCATCATAGAGGGCACCGACATTATCATGATGGCGATACCCATCCCACATCTAGCAGATTCCATTTGCCTACGTTTGATGGCTCATCAAACAGTTCGGCAAATTCTTGGGTGGAGAAGCTGGACATCTATTTCCAGCTTAACCAGATGTCGGAGACGGAGGCCATCAAGGTGGAGACATTACATTTGGATGGTGAGGCCCAGGACTGGTGGTTCCATGGGATGGTCACACTCGGGGATTCTACAGTGACGACATATGCTGAGTTTACCAGGAGGTTGATGGAGCGATTTGATCGGAGGGATCCGGAATAGCACTTTGTTGAGCTGACGAGGCTCAAGTAGATTGGGAGCCCCGAGACATACATTGCAAATTTCTTGAGGATTTCAGTGATGGTGCCAAATCTATCCGCAGCACGGATGATCTATATGTTTGTGGAGGGGTTAGCAGAGCCACTTCGGGGTCTAGTCAGATCTACCAAACCTGCGACACTTCAGGATGCTATCAGTAGGACCCGAGACTTACAGGATGCATTGCCCAGGATTCGGACACCTTACCCCCAGAGACAGGGTTTCCAGCCCAAGGGGAAGGATGTGAGGATTCCGCCTCCAAAGGGGAATCCAGGACGGGCACAGATTGATGATGATGCCAGGAGGGAGTTGAAGAAGAAGCGGCTGTGCTTCACTTGTCAGGAGCCGTGGGCACCAGGGCATAGGTGTGCTGCTGGCAAAGCACACTTCATTGAGGTCTTCTCCAATGATAGCGGGGAAGAGGATGAGGAGGAGGATGAGGAGGCAGGAGATAGTCAGATGGCCCAGGATCAGTTGCCACCTCCACCTCTAGGGACAGGAGGTGCAGCTTTTGCACCCACAGGAGGGACCCTTGCAGCCTTGTGAGGAGTTCCTAAGTATTTGACGCTGCGCATACGAGGGACAGTACGTGGCCAGCGAGTGTCAGTCTTGGTTGACAGTAGGGTGACCCACAACTTCATTGATGCACAGATGGTTGAGCGGAGGGGTATACCGACCGAGAGCTTTGACGGATTTTCAGTCTTGGTCCCAGGAGCCCAGACGATGCAGTGTGCCCAGTATGTTCCGAAGTTGGCAGTGACGTGGGTACCTACACCGTGACCAATCACTTGTTCGTGGTCAACATACCAGATACCAATGTGGTATTGGGTGTTCAGTGGTTGATTACTGTGGGGAAGGTCACCACGGATTGGGAGGCCTTAGAGATGGAGTGGGATGATAAGAATACTGGGAAGCATGAGAAGATCCGCGGGATGCACACTTACCCACCTCAGACAGTTTCGGCACACCGGATGGAGGCAGATTTCCGAAAGGGAAACTTAGAGTGGGTGGTTGAGTTGCGAGCATCAGAGGCAGAGACCACCGGTCGAGCAGTTCATCCAGATATACAGGCCATCCTTGACAGGTATGATGCAGTGTTTGGGGATATACCACCAGGTCGGCCACCGGACTGAGGGTTTGAGCACACCATTGAGCTTGAGCAGGGTATTCAGGCGGTGATCACTACCCCCTATAGGCATCCCAAAGCCTACGGGATGAGATTGAGCGGGCCATCCAGGAGTTGCTGGCTCTTGGGCACATCAGACCGAGCACGAGTCCGTTTGCTTCTTTCGTGGTATTGGTGAAGAAGAAGGACGACACCTTAAGGATGTGCATTGATTACAGGGCCTTGAACAAGAAGACCCTGAAGAATAGGTATCCTATACCCAGGATCGATGAGTTGATGGATGAGCTGAGAGGAGCCAAGTTCTTCTCGAAGATTGATTTGAGGTCAGGGTACCATCAGATTCGCGTGAGGGAACAGGACATTCCTAAGACCACCTTCAAGTGTCATTATGGGCACTTTGAGTTTTTGGTCATGCCTTTTGGGCTGACCAGAAGAGCAACAATTCTATGCTAAGCTCTCCAAGTGTGAGTTTGGGATGACGGAGATGTTGTATTTGGGTCACATTATTGGAGTGGACGGAGTGAGGGTCCATGAGGAGAAGATTAGAGCCATCAGAGATTGGCCAGAGCCGAGGAACATGACGGAACTTCGAGGGTTCATTGGTATATGTACCTATTACAGGAAGTTCGTCAAAGGTTTCTCATAGCTTGCTGCATCCCTTACAGATTTGACGAAGAAGGGGGCATTCAGTTGGTTAGATACAACGCAGCGAGCCTTTGATAGGCTCAAGGAGGTGATGAGTAGCTGCCCAGTGCTTGCATTGCCGGATTTTATGCAGCCATTTGTCTTGGAGTGTGATGCGTCGGGAGAGGGGATTGGCGCAATATTGATGCAGGGGGGACACCCTATAGCCTTTGAGAGCCGGAAGCTCCTTCTGCACGAGAGGTTGTATTCTATATACGACAAGGAGATGTTGGCCATCATGCATGCCTTGGCCAAATTCCGGCAGTATTTGGTAGGGAACAGGTTCAGGGTGAGGACTGATCACAACAGCCTCAGGTTCTTTTTGGAGTAGAAGCAGCTACAGGAGAGGCAGCAGAAGTGGATCAGTAAGATCCAAGCATATGATTTTCACATTGAGTATGTCAAGGGTAAGAATAACGTGGTAGCAGATGCCCTTTCACATAGACCGGCCACGTTATCTCTTATGAGCTTGGATACAGATTGGAGGGCTCGACTTTTAGTGGAGTACTCCAAGGACAGATTTGCATGTGAGGTGCTGGATGGACAGGTGGCGGATAATAGGTACAGGGTGGTTGATGAGATCATCTACTATAGGGACAGGATCTTCTTGATTGAGGGGTCTCAGCTTAAGAAGAAGATACTCCAGGCATCACATGATTCTCCATTGGCAGGCCATCAGGGGTTTACCAAAACCTACAGGGCCATTAGAGAGAAGTTCTCATGGAAGGGCCTCAAGGAGGACGTACTCCGGCACATCAGGGAGTGCGATGTTTGTCAGAGGAACAAGGGGGAGATGAGCCATCCCGCAGGATTGTTGCAACCTCTTCCCATTTCGGAGGGGAAATGGGAGAGCATATCAATGGACTTCATCACAGGGTTGCCCATGGTGCAGGGCAAGGATTGTATCTTTGTCGTCGTTGATCGGCTGACAAAGTATGTGCACTTTTTCGCCATATCCGCGCATTACACAGCAGCACAGGTGGCCGAGCTGTTCTTCAGAGAGGTTTTCAGGCTGCATGGTCTTCCTAAGACAATCATCAGTGACAGAGACAGCCGCTTCATGGGCGGATTTTGACAGGAGCTTTTCCGGCTGGTGGGGACGGAGTTGACACCGAGTACCAGTTATCACCCATAGACGGATGGACAGACGGAGATAGTTAACAAGTGGCTGGAGGGCTACTTGTGTAACTATGTCAGTGGGCCGCAGCGAGCATGGCTGAGGTGGTTGCATTTGGGGGAGTACTGCTACAACACGACACATCACATGTCCATTGGTATGTCACCATTTTATGCTTTGTATGGGTATCATTCCTTATCTTTTGCTGACATGATGTTCGGTGCTAGCAAGGCTCCTAGAGCCAAGATTTGGATCCAAGAGAGTCAGGACATTCTCCGAGCTCTCAAGGACAATATGGCTACAACACAAACCCAGTAGAAGTTGTATGCCAACAGAGGTTGGGTGGAGAGACAGTTTGAGATAGGGGACTTGGTCTACCTACGATTACAGCCATACTGATAGTCATCGCTGAAGCAGAAGGGAGCTGAGAAGCTCAAGCCTCGCTTTTACGGGCCATACAGGGTGATACGCAGGATTGGGCAGGTTGCGTATGAGTTGGAGTTGCCCCAAGGCAGCAAGATCCACAACGTTTTTCACGTATCATGCCTGAAGGCGCTGGGGCAGCAGGTGATAGTGACAGATGAGCTACCACCCACGGATGATGAGGGGCATTTGTTGTTGCAGCCAGAGGCTATTATTGATACTAGGGAGAGGCAGCTACGCAGCAGGATAGTCCGGGAATTCTTGGTGAGGTGGAAGAATTTACCGGATGAGGATGGCAATTGGGAGAGTGAGAAGATTTTGCAACATCCATCATTTCAGTTGCTTGAGGACAAGCAACATTTTGCCGGGGGAGACTGTAATATTCCTAATTAGCGACAGCTAATTGGAATATTCGATTTTGTTCAGTTTTGCCGTCTATAGTTTATAAATAAATAAAAGGTGAGTGGAGAGGGTCTAACTCAGTTAAGTGAAATAAAACACCCTCCTAGTAGCACAACGTTGTGACTTAAGGGGAAGCCAAGGGGGCCAAGCACCACTTAGAGAGGGGGCCTACGTTAGCTCTAGAAGCTTCTGCGCAGGAGAGGTTGAGCACGTGGCAAGAGAGGGAGGCTACGTTGAGGAGATGGCCTTAGGGTTGGAGGAAGGCCAACGTTATAAAAGAGGGAGGAGCCTTCTCATTTGATTCAATCTATTGTTGATGATATTGCGCTGGACGTTTTGTCTTCTTGAGCACGTTGGCTATTTAGCCTGTCTGCAGCACTGTTTAGTGCTTTGCGTGTCTTCGGTCAGAGATCTCGCCCTTAGCCCCGGGGGACTTTGAATGCCTGCTTGGGCAAGGTTATTTCTTCAGTATTTTGTGAGAGGTTTTGTTATTTGGGTTTCTTGCGGAGCTGGGCTTTTATAGAGACTGTGCAGTCACTGAGAGGGAGGACGTAGTCCATTTTGGAGGTGTTCTGGATCGGGATTTCTACAGGAGATTGAGTCAAGATTTTGAGCAGAGGTTCAGCCTTTGCCATTCGGAGGATTTTGGTGGAGTTTGAGGCGGTGTTTCAGTCATTCTCATTTAGCCTTTGCGCAGAGCCTTGGAGGCCAGCGTAATTCCCCAAGGGGGTGTTTTCTGGAGATTTTCGGGGTCGACCATTTTTGATATGGTTTCTGGGTTTTGTCGGGACTGGTGAGTAGAGGAGGATTCCAAATTTTCAGCTCATTCCGGCAAGGGGATCAACCCCTAGACTTCAGTTCATTCCAGTAGTAGCAGCTACACGGTAGTTTTCCAGCTGCTGGGACACAGTTCAGAGAGTAGCCATTTCCTGTATATTCTGAGAGTATTTCTTCACTTGCCTTGAGCAAGTTTAGGTGCTATCACTCTGATCACCTATTGTACTTCATTATATTTCTCAGTTTAATAAAATGGCTTAGCATTTCCTCTCTATATTTCTGGATGAGTTGCCGTAAATTCTGTCTATGTTATTATATGTCTGGTGCACTATTATTTTTATATATTCTTGAGCATTCTAGTTCTATACCACTTGGTGTGTTTATCTTTCACTCTTAGACAGAGTCTGGAAAGGGCCAGGAAGCCTCCGGATTTCGTCCTCTTTTCAGAGGCGACATTTCCGGTAAATGCCCTCCCAGTCTATCTCTGGTTGGAGTTTGCCGTGTTTTAGAGATATCCCCGAAACGGGATATTAGATATTTCTCGTATGTTCTTCATTATATCAGTTTTAAGTTGATCCATTTGGCGGAATTCATCTTGAAATATTCTTCTATTTCTTTCCTTCCATATAGACCAAACCATGAAACCCGGGTTGAGCCACCACAGAAGGTTACTCGTTTCATGGTTAGTGTATTTGGTTTGCCAATTGGCTATGCTGTCATGAATGGAGTCTCTGTTTCTGTCCGTTTGTCGGAAGATTTCTGCCAGCCACACCCATAGGTTATTGGCCCACTCGTAGGCGTTCAGGAGGTGATTCATGGATTCCTCTTCTTTCCCACAAAGAGAACACCACGAGGGACCTAGGAAGCCTTTCCTGCGCAAATTCTCCTAGGTGAGAATTTTTTTGTGCATTAGAAGCCATAAGAAGGTTTTGACCTTAGGCCAGTTGATAACATCCCATACATTATTGTGCCAGTATACTTTATCTTCTTGATCTCTCTGTTCTAGGTAGAATCTAGCTTCTTTGAGGTTGAAGGTTCCGCCTTCCAATTTCCCCCATCTGAGTTGATCTTCATCCTGTGAGTGCCGAATCTTCCTTTTATTTAGCCAAGACTGTAGGGACAAAAGTTGATTTTCCAGCAGGCCTTCCTGAGAAGGGAGGTTCAGGTGCCAATGGCGCCACTGATGGTTCAAATGGCTGTCGGTCCAGTAATGATAAACCTTTGTTTTTCCGAGCTTTTGAAACCTATGCTGGAGGGGTTGGAAATCCAGATTCTAGAGTTTGGGAAGTTGTTGCCAGGCATCTTCTGAGAAGAGAGCCGTACGACCATTGTGAATTTCCTAAAAGCAGTGATCTTGGATGTTTTTCTTATTTGCCCAAGCCATGTTCCAAATGGGGGATCCAGTAATTGAGCCATTCATTCGAACAAGGTCCAGAGGGCACCAATTTTCTGCATACTTAGCCTTCTAGAGCGCGGCCCAAGGTGCCTGCGGTTTAGTGGTCCATCTCCACTAGAGCTTTGCTCCATAAGCTTTGTTTACAGTTTCTAGGTCCTGAAGCCCCAACCCGCCCAAGATTTTGGGTTTGCATAGCTTTTCCCAGGCAACAAGGGCCCATTTCTTTTTGTCGGCTTTTCCTGACCATAGGAAGGTTCTTTAAATGTCTCTGATCTTTTGGAGGATACCTTTGGGGGCAGGAAGAATGGACAACATGTATTGAGGGATAGCTTGCAATACTGCTTTAGTCATAACCAATCTGCTAGCGAAGTTGAAGGCTTTGTTCGTCCAATAGTTTCCCCTCTCTTCTAGGTTGGAGGGTAGTTTTTCCCAGTGGGTTTTCTGCTAGGGCTTGTCTGTGAGGGGAATCCCTAGATACTTAGAGGGGAGGCTTTGCCTTCTGAAGCTAAGGATAGCTGTGAGGTTTCTCTGAATAGCCAAATGAGTATTAAAGAAGAAAATTGAGGATTTGTCCAAGTTGAGGTCCATACCTGACGCCCGACTGAAGAGGTTAAGGATAGCTTTGAAACCTTGGGCCTCTCGAACCGTGGGAATGCCATGGAGCATGGTGTCATCCACAAACTGCTGATAAGTTGTGGCTGGGCAGTTATGCAGAGGTTGAAGACCCACAATATCATTCCGCTCTTTTGCTGTCTTGATGATACGGCTTAAGCCCTCCATTAGAATAACAAAGAGAAAAGGAGAGATTGGATCTCCTTGCTGAATACCCCTTGAGGGAGTGAAGGGAAAGGTAGGGCCGCCATTGACCAAAATTGAGAAGCTGGGTGACTTGACCATGGCCATTACCCAGTTAATCCAACAGTGGCCAAACCCAAATGCCTCCAAAACTGCCTCTAGGTACTTCCAGTTGACCTTGTCATAGGCTTTAGATAGATCAAGTTGGATGATCATGCCTGCTTTTTTCTGAGATTGAAGGGTGTGAACCATTTCATGAGCTAGGAGGATGTTGTCCATAATTTGTCTGTCTTCCACATAGCCCGATTGCTCCTCTGAAATAATCCATGGGAGAATTGCTTAAGTCTGTTGGCCATTATTTTAGAGATGATTTTGTAAAGGACATTGCATAAAGCAATAGGCCTGAATTTCGAAGGAGTGCAGGCTGCCTCTTCCTTGGGGATCAGGGCAATGAAAGTTGAATTGAGGGATTTGAGGATGGAAGAAGATTTGCGAGAGTTTTCGACCACTTCCCAGATTTCGTTCTGCACTGTGTCCCAACAAGCTTTAAAGAAATCTATGGTAAAGCCGTCCGGTCCTGGCGCCTTGCCATTGGGCATCTCTTTCACTACTTTTCCACTTCCAATAAGGTGACAGGGCAGTCCAACTTCTTATTTTGTTCCTTAGAAACTGTCTTCGAGATGGAGGCTGCCACTTCCCTGATTGCCTCTCCCCTGTTTATGTCTGGTTTCGTGGCGATGTGGCCAAAGTGATTGATAAGGATGGTGGAGATATCCTAATGTGAGTGATATGAGGTTCCTTGATTGTCTTTTAACCGAGTAATCTTGTTGGTGCATCTGTTGTCCATAGCTGATCTATGAAGAATTTTGTGTTCTTCTCCCCTTCCTTGAGCCATTGTATGCGAGATTTTTGTTTCCACAAGATTTCTTCTTGCATACATATTTCGTCCCACCTTTTCATGAGGTTCTGCTCAATGCTTATGGAGTCCTAGGTGATATCTCCACTCAGGCAATTTTTATGTATCTATTCAATTTGATCCTCCGGGGCCAGCTTCTCTTTGAAGATGTTCCCAAACACCTCTTGGTTCCAGGTTTGGAGCCGGGCTTTTAGGTGTTTCAGTCTAGCTTGAAGACGGTACATCTTTGTGCCTGTGATCTCAAGAGGTTCAAACCACCATTGCTTGATTTTTGACTTGAAATCCGGATGGATTAGCCAGAACTTCTCAAACCTGAAGGCTCTGTTTTTAGGAGTACCGAGGATGGCCGCATCCAGGGTGATGGGCCAGTGATAAGAGCCCCCACTTGGAATGATATCCGACTCCACAGTAACTCCCACTAAGAGAATATCTTCTGTTATGAGAAAGCAGTCAAGTCTAGAGGCAATCTGCCTATCTCCTCCTCTTTTATTATTCCAGGTGTATAGCCCATTTTTGGGGAGGATGTCTATTAGTTTTGCTGATTTGATGAAATGATTGAGAGCCTCTTTATCCCTGTTCAGTTTCCTTAGCTCCCCTTTCTTTTCTCCTAGTGAGGTAATCATATTGAAATCTCCCCCATAGATTCCTTTTGTATTAATGTGTCTAAGTTGCAGCTTAGAGAGGCGATCCAGCAGAAGCAACTTGCCCTCTCATATCCAGGGGCTATAAACATTTGTGCATAGGTAGGTACCAGGTTCTCCTATGATTTGCATTTCCAGGGAAATGAAGGATCTTGAAGCTTCTGCATTGATGAGATGAAAGGAGTGGGGGTTCCAAAAAGTAACCAGACCTCCCTCCATTCCATTGCCCTCCACCTTTGTGTATTCCATTCTTTTCCCAATTTTTCTGCTAATTTTCTTCATTTTTTTACCGAGCATTTGGTTTCTTGTATAAATATCATGTCAGGGTTTTCATTTCTGACTTTCTTCTTCAGAAGTTTTTGTTTCCTCTGGCTATTGAGCCCTCTAGCATTCCATGAAAGGGTCTTCATAATAAACAAGAGTTAAGAAGAGGTTGTGAAAGCCTCAAGGGCTTTCATCTTACCTGAATTTAGGAGCATCTGGCCTAATTCCTGGAGGGCCTCCTTATTTGTCCTTCTTCCTCTCTTACGTCTGTGTTTGGCATTGTGGTTCATCTGGTGCAATACCTGGGCCTTGATTCACAGCGCTTTGGTAGCTCCAAAATCCCCTTTTTGACCTTTTAATTTTGCATCTTGCCTTGCTAAGAATAGAAAATTAGCCTTGTTCATTTCTTCTTCCGGGATGTGTTCCAAACCTTTTTTCTTCCATTGTTCCACTATTGTGTTTAGGTCCATACCTTCTCGCTCCAGGATATCCCTGAGTTCTAGATCCTCGGTCCCTATTTCACTTATAGTCATTTCCGCATCTCCGTCTATGTCTTTCTCATCTTCTGGGTTGTGCAGGATGTTATCCATCGTGACTATGTTAGGATCTTGGGATGCCTGTGTAGGAGTTCCTAGAACATCTGGTTCAGAGACTGGTATTTGGGGGTTTTCTGCTAACACTGTTGCTGATCCTAAAAACTCAAATGCATTACCAGTGCCCTTATTAGAGATGCCTGTTTTCTGCTGGTGTCTTCTATTTGCTCTCTGTTTCCCGCTTGGCCGGGAAAAACCTTCTTGATCTTTGACCATACTTTCCTTAGTTTTCTCTGTTTGCTTATTCAGAGGGCACTCCCTGAAGAGGTGCCCATGTTCATGACATTTACGACAGCGAAAGGGGATCTATTCATAGTCAATGGCCTGAAAGAAAGTTTCATCCCTAAATTCTAACCACAATCCCTCATGCAAGGCACCTGAGACATCCATTTCAACACAAATACGTGCACAAGAGGTGTACCTTTTTTGCAGGGTGGCCTCCGAGGCCTGGATGAAGGTTCCCAGTTTGTTGCCAATTTGTTCAAGCGCTGATGGCCTCCAATAGTCGATGGGGAGAGAGAAGAGGCGGATCCAAACAGGGACATGCGTGAAAGTCTCCTGTTTTGGGGCAAAGTTAGGTTTCCAGGGTCTCATGTAGAGAGACTTGCCGAGGCATAAAAGTAGGGCCCTCCATCAAAGATCTAATCTCTGTCTTCCAGGTTTCCAAAGACCACCATGAAGAATCCTTTGGCGCCTAGATGCAACCGGACGTCGCCCTTGGGTTTCCATTGCTGCTTTATCCATAGACATAAGGCTTTTTCCGATGGCCAAAAGCCCATGAACTTATAGATCACTGCATGTATTGTCATATGGTCTCTATATTCTTGCATTTCCGGATTTGTGATGATGACTTGCAGATTTTTTGAGCTTTTCGGCTTGCAGCATCCGTGGTCCTCCTGTTTTTTGCTTTCTGTAGCAGAACCTAACAGACCCGGGCCTTGCTGGGGTTGGGCCTCATCTTCTGCAGTTTCTTTTGTTTTTTCTCCTGTCCCTAGAGACTCCTGCTTGGGATTGGGGTTTCCGTTGTCTTTTCCTTTCAATATCTTGATTCCATTCGACCATATTTGGCCTTGTATTTCCTTGGTTGTCCCGCCTGCCTTTTTCTTTTTGCCTTGCTCATCTTTTCTTGCATTTTCAGATCCGGCGGTCTGCACCCTTTCCAGTGGGGCCTTTCCTTTGTCCATCATTGCTTGTTTATAGGAAGGGGCCCCATTGGCCCCTGCTCGCCTCATGTATTGGGCCAGGACTGACCCACGTCTCCGGAGCTCTGCGAGAAGGGCCGTGCCCTCCGCCAGAGCTTGTTGCAGTGCTCAGACTGTGCACCGAACCCTCTGTCCAGTCTTGCTTGCTGCTCCGCTCCAATCTCAACTATGCTCCTCCTACTTAATTAAGTTATTAATTGAATAAATTTAGATTAATATTGAAGAAAAACACATAACAGGCCTTCACCAATCCAGATCTAGAAAAAAGTACATGCACACATAGACAAAGTGACATAGTGATTTTTTGGACAAATAGTCCCAGGAAAAACCCAATTCGGGAAAACCAGTCTGTTGGTTGCTGGAGGGTTTTATTATTAAGAATTTTTTGAATACAACAAATCTGGTTTTCAGATATGGAAAACCCGACAGAGAAATAATAGATCTACAACTCACTGGCTATTCTGAAGCCAAAATAATGACTGATCCACACCCTCAAACGGGATTTACTGGACTTAGCCAAAATTAGGCCCTAGAAACCCCAGCTCTGCCTTTGAAGCCCTTGCGTCAACCTCTGAAGCCCCTGCATCCCTCAACGCTGGCTTGGAAAGGGCCATGTTACCCCAGACTAGGTGACGCAGTCCTTACGCTTTCCCTTAGGGTCTCTGCGTAACCCCTGAGGGCTTCTAGCTGAATCACGCTGTCCAGGGAGGGACTGCGCAGCACCTGCGTAGCATAGTTGCTGCCCTCTCTACTGTTGCTCTCCTGCTTCTCTGTGCTGCCTCTTGTTGATTCTAGGCCTTGGGATCAGATCATCCCCTTGGTCCAAATTCCCCTCTTTGCAGCTGAAACACTTCTGAAAATTCTTAGCAAACTCGCCCTAAAATCTTAGCTCAGCTTCAGTGCTCTGCCTTTATGTGTCTTTCCAAATGACCCCAAGCCTTTCCTTTATACTTTTCTCGTTGGGAAACCAATGACCATGATCAGATCTTGAATCAATGGCTAAGATTAAAAGAAAGTTTGATCTGTGTAACTTAAGACAATTTCATCACATGTTTAATTAACTTTAATTATTTCATTTTCCTAAGTTTAGAATTAGGAAATACATTAAAATAATTAATTAATTAAATATCTCCCAAACCAGAGGAAATTTCCCAAATCCCCTTTTGGGTCTTGTAGAACAAGTGTACTCTAGTCTCTCCACAAAATTTGGTAGCTAGAGCACAACTGATGCTACCTCAAATACACAAAATCTCAACAAATTATAAGTCAACTCCACAAATCAGAGCTTATCTCTGCAATCCGAGTTCACAAGTAATGACTATCCACTGTACAAGATTTCACAAGAAGTCCGAGCTATAAATGGTGGAGTCCGATGTGATGAGGTCTGAGTTTCTGTAGTGGAGTCTGAACTTTTTGAGGAGGATTTCGAGCTTCTGTGACTTATGCAAATCACCCTAATGCAGTTTCTCTGTCTAACCTTTAATTCCAGCAATTACGTGCTCCTTTTAGGTATGGTAGATCACTGTTATAATACAGAAACCTCCCAGTTTGCTTGTACAACGATCACGAAAAAGACCAAGCGTTTGTTTTCTTTGCCGTTTCCTTAGTCTGAAATTCTTCACTGAGTGTTGTCATGTATCTTATTAATGCTCCGAATATTTTAAACACTGGACCGAGGTTTTGTGCCACTAAAACAAGGTGCTGTGAGCCTAATCCAAGTTTTGTGGTTAAGTTTACAACTGCCTGGAGATGTCCGGGTTTTGAGCATAGTCTTTACCTGTGGTGTCCGAGCCCTTATAGCTGTAGCAGCTTAAAGTGTAAAAATGATCAGTCCTTTTATTACCCAATCAGAACTTCAAAAAAATGCTTCCTCTTCTCGGCCTTAAGCTACTCTCCTTGGTGCCTTGTATATATCTCTCTGCAATTTTTTAGAGCCCTCCACAAAAATATTCGAGCTGCCACACAAATATAGAATTGCCCAAACAGTGATATGAAAGTCCTTCTCAGCCTCCTATCTGTGTTTTTGCCTCTTTTTTGTGACCTTGACTGAAAAAGGATAATCAAAATGAACAGTCCATTTTTGTATTTATACGAATTTGGGATTTAGAATGAAGGGACACGTGATATGGAGTTAGGGCGACATGAATAGGCTAGCATAGGTCGGCTCAAGGACAAATTTATTTCCTTATCTTGAAAAATTCATATCTCCCAAACCACTTAGAGTTTCGGGCCATGTAATAGCTCATTGGAAATGCAAAATTATGCTCTAAAATATGGCATAGGTATCAAATTGAGAGGCAACCTCTAAGATACTAAAAACTATTTTTTTGTGTGACTAGTCATAAATTAGTGCAGAATTAGAGACAGGGCAGATGGGCTTTTCTTGTTAGGCTTCTTCATGGTTTGGCTTCTTCATCATAGGATCATGGTGTCATTATGTAGGACATGCATGTCATTGTGATTGTATCCATCATTCATGTTATCACGAAGGTATAGCATCATGTATTCAATAATAGTGCAGGTCTTCCAACCTTCATCAAGTGCGGCATCATTAGGAGAGTTTCAAATAATATCTTCCTAGTCTTCCAACTTTTATCAAGTGCCATTAACAATCATGGTGTAATACCCCCAAATTAGCAGTGAGCTAATTGGGATATTAATTTTGATTAAATTTGGCAAATCCTAATGTTGGGCGGAAATAAAGGGGTGAGGGGACCCATGAATAAAACATTAGAATAAAAGCATTTTCCTAAAGTCACTGGGCAGATTAATTAAAAGATGATGTGGGGCCCATGAGGCCAAGTGACAACGCAGGAGAGGAGGCACTTAGGACAACATAGTGGCAGCGTGGGAGAGGCAGTGCAGCGTAGCAAGGGACAGTGTGGCACAGAGGGACAACGCAGCATAGGTGGGCCCAAGGGAGTTTAGCGGTTCACAAGCATAAAAGGAGAGGAAGGAAACCTTTCTCATTCATTCTTCCATCTTAAGATTTTCTGTCTGTCAAGACTAGAGCACGATCAAGCTGTTTAGCTAGGTCTACAGTGCTGCTTAGCACAAGGGCGTCTCCGAGCAGAGATCCCAACCTCGTCCTCGGGGGACATCGAATGCCCGCTCAGGAGAGGAGCCATACCATCTGGAGTATAAAAACTCTGGTAAACTTGATAAATATATATTATTGTTGATGAAAAGATGAAAGATATGATTACAATTGGGAATCACCGAGGCTTTAAATATAGCCTCATGGTGTCCCTTGGTGAAGAGGCATGATCTTTGATCATGCCCTTTCACTTAATAAAACCTAATATAACTATATCTAACTAATAATTAATAAAATATTAATAACATTGCCCCTCCCTTAAAGATGCTTTGTCCTCAAAGCATACATAACGATGGACAATGTTGACGAACACCTGGGTTTCTTGAGCGGTGGGCTCTTGCTTCCCACATTTTAAAAAGATCATGGAGCATATTCTCGAGTTCAATCTTTTGTTGATGGGGATAGCGACAAGATCTGATAGTGACAGGGTCAGATCCTGTCTTGACTTCTATTGGATGTTTGATTTTCCTATCGGAAGGCACTTTTATGGGCAGATCTTGGAATACTTTTTTGTGTTTCCAAACTATTCCTTGTTCTTCTGGCAACTCTTCATGGCTCCCTTTTGAAGATAACATTTCTAACTGATGACATTGTACTGTAGATGCGACTTGATTCCCTGGGGCTTGGAATCCATACAACCTGTGTTTCTGCCCTTTCCACTTAAAACTTATAAACTGCTTCTGATGGTTGGCAGAATAAGTACCCAAAGTTTGTAGCCATTGAATTCCTAAGGCCACATCTACTCCTCGTAATGGAACGGTGTAGAATGGAGATTCTAAATGAAAGTTTTTTATCTGTAGTTTGACCTTATGGCATTTCCCTACTTTCTCAATCTTCTTACCATCAGCCACCATTACCTTCATATTAGGCATGGGGAAGGTAAATATGTTAAGTCTTTTTGCCATGGTTGAATCTAGAAAATTGTGGGTACTGCCAGTGTCGACGAGAACCATTACGTCGTTGTTCTTGATATGTCCTCTTAACCTTAGGGTTTGAGGTTGTGATATGCCTGTCATAGCTGATAATGACACTTGCGGAATAGTTTCGCCATCCATTCTTGGAGAGAACTCTAAGCTGTCTTCTAATCCTTCTATATATGAATCATTATTGTTAGCGTCGTTAGTTGCTTCACAACTATATAGATTTTTCGCTTTTCCATTAGCACATCTGTGCTTAGGGTCCCAGTTTTCACCGCAACGTTTGCACTTGCCCTCTCGCATTCTTTGTTTTTCCATACTAGATTTTTCTTCTTCACGAAGATGGACAGGGACATATTTTGTGTCATCTATATTTTCAGATTGAGGAAACCGTCGTCTCGAATATACTTTTTCTGGTTTTGATAATCTTTCAAATTTCTTTTCAACAGCTTTTGCTTTTTGCCTTGCTACTTCTACGGACGTAATTTCATGTAGTTCTAGCTCTTCCTGTATGTGGATTTTAAGTCCTGAGATGTAAGACTGGATTAGACGAGATTCCGACAATCCTGGTACTTGTGTTGCCAAGGTCTCCCATTCTCGAGTGTACTCATCCACATCTCCTTTTTGGCGTAATTTGATAAAGGTTGAAAAAAACTTTTCTTCTTTTATGCCTTGAAACCTTTTGAAGAATGCATCCTTAAATTTCCTCCAACTAATAGCGAGCGATGTTTTTTTCCACCAAATATACCAATTATATGCTTCTCCTTCCATTTTCATGGAAGCATGTTTAATTTTTTCGTCATCACTAGTAATGTCATAAATCTCAAAATATTCTTCTGCTTTATTAAGCCATGCAACGCTATTTTTTTCATTACCATCAAATTTGGGTAGCTCGATTTTGGCTCTTCGCTAATATGCTACTGGTGGAACAAGAAGGGGATATTGATTAGCAAATGCATTCCAGAGCTGCTTATTTTGAAAATCTGCATTACTATCTTCTTGATGATGTGGGGAATCGGTCTTTTCTTGATGCTCTTCTGAGTTTCCTGAATCTGCGGAATTGTTTTGTTGATTTTGTTCCATGTTAGGAAATAATGGGGATTGTGTCTGACTTAACTTATCTATCTTATCATTTAGCTTATTGAAGAGTTTTGTCATATTGTTCATTGCTTCGCTATGCTTTGTCATCTTGTTCATTGCTTCGTTATGCTTTTCTGTGGCCTCGTGATGATTTAGCCACATTTGTCTTTCTATTCGATTTGTCGTATCATGAATCTTTTTGATGTCGTTGGAGTGCCCTGCAACTGTACCTTCAAGATCGACTAATCTTTTTCCGAATTCTTCGGAATTATTATTGATTTGTTTCTCAAGATCTCCCAATTTCTTTTGGAATTCAACCATCGACATCGATGAAGACATTGAACGTGTATGAGGTGGGGAATATTTTTCTGCCAGTTTTCCCCTCTTTTTTTTTTTTTTTTAAATTAATTAATTAATTAAATTTTTTTTTTTGAAATAATAATAATAATTTCTATTATTATTATTATATATATATATATTTTTAAATAATAATAATAATAATTATTATTATTTGAATTATATATATATAATATTGTTTTTAAAAGTCACTTTGTTTTGAAAAGGCATGTTGTTTTGAAAAGGGGAAATGGGTTTTAATACCATGGGCCCAAAAACCACGAGCAATTACTCTTCCTTTTTAATTTTACTTTTACTCTTCCTTTTTAATTTTACTTTGTCTTCACATGTACGTATATCTCTCTTTTTACTTTTTCTTTTTTCTTTTAATTTATTTCCCCCTTTATGTTAACTTTCCTTCTCTCTTTTGATTTTATTAATATATATATATATATTATATATATTTCTTCCTTCTTCTTTTTTAAAAAACAAATGTTGCTACCCACAAGCACTTGGTTTTTAAAAAAATCTGCAATTTTGGAATTTTCTTGTAATTCCTTAATTCTGGGTGATCACACAAATCCCTAAGAGCGATGGCTTTGATACCAATGGAGTGTAAAAATTCTGGTAAACTTGATAAATATATATTATTGTTGATGAAAGATGAGATATGAGATATGATTACAATGGGGAATCACCGAGGCTTTAAATATAGCCTCATGGTGTCCCTTGGTGAAGAGGCATGATCTTTGATCATGCCCTTTCACTTAATAAAACCTAATATAACTATATCTAACTAATAATTAATAAAATATACATAACACCATCAGTTTTGGAGAGAAACAATACCATTTCCTCCTCAGGATTACACAGTCACTTCCAGCGGCAACAGTCTTCCAGGGAGATTGCGCAGTCATAGAGAGGAGCAACATCCGGAGGAGAGAACTTCATGAGATTTCAGCTGGGAGATTGTGAGGGGATCAACCCTTCTATAGCTGAGTTTTTCAGAGAGTTGGAGGCCCTTCTTTCACTCTTTTCATCCGAGGGGCCAACTTACCCAGCGGGAGAGCGTAGCCATCCCTAGAGGGTGAATTTCTAGGGTCAACCTTTCTGGAATTCCTTCGTGGGTTTTTCTGGGTTTATTGAGGAGAAGCCAAGATAAATTTGGCAGAATTCTCTAGGAAGATTTGAGGTGTCAAACAGAGATCCTAACTCAGCTAGCAATTAGAGGAGCTAGGGGAAATTGGGCCGAAATTCCAGGGTCAAAATTTGGCCAATTCCTTCATGGGTTTTTGTGGGTTTCTTGAGTAGAGTCTGTGGTTAAAGTCCCAAAATTTTCTAAGCAGTGTAGTAGGCCCTAAGGACATTTCTTCAGGAGCAACAACAACATTTCTGGCAGATTGCAGCGCAGAGCTATAGCCATACAACATACTATCAGTGGGGGATTTCAACATTGATTCAGAGGGCTTCTCTAGCTTGCCTTGAGCAAGCCCAGGTGCCTTCATTCCAACACCTCCATTGTACTCATTCTAGCAAATTAATAAAATGGCTCAATAGTATTTTATGGCTCCATTAGTGTTTTGATATTAGTTTTTGTTTTGTTGTCTCCATAATATCTTTTAGCCTATTATTATTGTTAATTTTCCATTTGGGATATTACAGTGGTATCAGAGCTCCGTTCTTGGCTAAGCCGTGGGGATCTTTTTCTATGAACAAGGAGGGTAGGCAAAACCTTACCCACCAAAGGCAGTAGAAGTGGCAAATATGGGGGAGTCAAGGAGAAGAGGGGAAGCAGTATTTGGTAACATTTTAAGGTCCTAAATGATTTAGCCAAAGGATAGAAGGGAATGTTGGAAAGACTCGAGCAACAAAATAGGAATGAGAGCATCCATCAGGAATCCCTAGTTAGGGAGACTTCGGGGGTCTCACAACAGTGTGACTACCCTTTACCAACCACTTACCCGCCAGCCTTCAGTAGGCCAACCAAGATCACGATGCCTACATTCTTATCTCCAGTACCGAGTGAGCAAGGTAGGCAGCATGATCATATACCCATGGGAGATTATTTCCGATAATGGCAATCCATGGGGGAAAACTTCAGAGCGGCTTTGTCCTTCAGAGATTACTGCTAGCTCAGGTAGGATGAAGAAGGAAGGAACAGTGGGGGTTCTAGCACGTAGAGTTCAGAGTTGCAGCGTACCAATGGGAGGACACCTTTGCCCACGTATGATAGATCCACTGATTGCACGGCTCGAGATCGGGTGGAAAAGTTGGATACGTCTTCCCATCTTGACCGAATAACAGATGGGGAAGCCATCAAAATGGCTACCTCACACTTGGAGGATGAGGGCACATAGGATTGTGGGGAGCTCGTGGAGACATAGGACTCACCCTTGTTGGAGACCTCCTTGACCGTGTCGATTGACATCTTAGTGGAGAGAGTAGAGCCTACCCCAGTAGAGCCATCCATTGAGGTGATGATCGGAGTGGTGTCCAAGTTTTTAGGTGACAACCGCATGTAGCAGATGGGTGAGGTGCCATGAGATGTATCCATCTTTGATGAGGCACTAAGAGATACAGAGGTAGAGAAGGAGGACATTCCTTCTGGATGTCAAGATGAGGACTTTTCCTTGGATGAGTCCATGGGGTCATATGAGGATGCTTCTGGGGAGCATGAGGAGTCATGCAGAGTTGATGATAGTAGGCCGGTTTTGTATTCCAGTGTGCATGTGTTATTAGGGGACTCTATGGGAGATGTTCAGGATGATGAGTCACTTGTGATGATTCAGCCGGAGCAACTTATGGTACAGCGAGAGGGAACATTGGAGCATCGACGCAACCCCCTTCAGGCATACATAGATGGGGCTAGCAGCACAGTTGGGTCACCTTTGGCCATTAGAGAGAGAGAGAGATGGAGCTACCTAGTCAGATCTCATGCATTGACTTGGATAGTGGGATGAGACGACATGAGTTGCACAGGGTGCAACATCTGCATATCAGGGTTGCTCTAAGTGTAGGAGTTCACGCATTCGATCCCTCTCTTGGGGTTGGATGGCGAGAGATTCTGAGTTGGTACTCGGTGGAGTGGGTTATGGAAATGGTGATGCACTGAGGTGTAGCTCAGCAGGAAATTCCAGGCACCGGGGTTACCGAAAGCCTCGATTGGCATTGGGATCCGGGCGAGACTACCTGTCACTTCCCAGGTGTTGTCGCACAGATTGTTCAGGGCACCGCGACAACGGCTCAGACTGGGGGCTGTCACCTTTATCCCCAATCTCTCTCTTTAAGCTGTCTCCTTGCAGGCTAAGGGAGGTAGACCCTATTATGAAATGAAGGATAAATCTAGGAGACACAGCTAAAACATCAAATGCTTGATAAAATGAGCGAGATTCCACAGATCTAAAATAGATTTTACGTTAAGACCAGTGCCTAAAGGAGTCAAACGAGATCCCGCTATGCAATTAGAAACAAGCAATGACGATTAACTGCTGCTTATAATAAAAACACGATTGATGATGATGATATTCAATTAAAAACACCACAACCATGAATGAAAATGCCAGATGTTTGAAAGATTTCCAGATTAATGATGCTTCAATTAATTTCGATCCAGAAAATGTCTCTATAGTCAAAACTTTAGATAAAAACAAACTTAGCACATTTGACTATTGAAATTTTGAAATTTTTTTTTTATATTTTTGTATTTTATATTTTTTGGTATTTTCTATTTTATAAATCTAAAACAAATAAAAAAATCTAAATTTAAACTCTAAATAAAGCTAAAGTTAAAATTTAATTCTAAAACTAAAACAAACTAAAATTAGACTTTAAAGTTAAACTACATTAAAACTAAGTCAAATCTAAAATGAAATAAAACTAAACAAATTAAAATAAAACTAAATTAAAATGAAAAATTAGAATCTAAAACTAAAAGTTAGAAATTAAAAACTAAAACTAAGTTAGCATTAAACTAATATTTAAAATATATACATTAAAATCGAATGTTAATTTAAAAAAAATCTAACCAAAACTTACACTACACACTAAAATGAAAATCTAACGAATAAAACCTACGGACTAACCTAAACTAAACATTAAAACATCGAATTTTATTGAAGCCTTAAAACTAAATCAGAACTATACATAAAAAAAATTAACGCATATACACATGAACGCTTTCGAATGTTTGCTGTTTTGTTCTGCAGGTGAGCTTGGACGGCGGACAGAGGGACTTCGACGCGATTTTTCTGTGACTTTTCTTGCGGTTTTGCAGATCTAGCTTTGAGTTCAACTTCTTTTGTCGTTTGCAGCTGGACTGGACAGCAGAGACAGGCTTGACGTCGAGGGCAGAAGAATACAGATCAGTTTGGACGACAGCGTGAAAAAGGGCGAGGGTAATGACTCTTGACGGCGGGAGCAGAAAGGACCACGCGGGGAGAGACAGAAGTCGACGGGATTCGATTTTATGTGTGCGTTTTGTATTTTTATTGTGTTTGCAGTTGCAGTGATGCCGGAAGGGTAGGTCGAAGGGATGAGGGTTCGATTGAGCAGAAAATTTCGGAGGGCCAGCTTGGACGCGAGGAGAGGGTTGATTTGAGGGCAAATTTTGGACGCAGTTAAAGGAGAAACGCGTGAAGGTTTCGAGGGTTTGAGATTCGACGGTAATGGAGATGGGACGAGCTGCCAGGCAGCAAGAGGGTGAACGCAAATGGGCAAGGAGGGCTCGATGAAAGAGAAAACGAAATTGACAGGGGGAAATGTGAAATAGAAAATATTTGGGAAGCAGATGAAGACCAAAACCCAGTACATTCAAATATCCGCCCAGCAACTCAAATTCTTCGATTTAAGTTCAGATTTAAAACACACCTTAAAAATAACGCCCCAGAATTGTCCACAATGAGGATTCTGAGGCCAGATCTGGCCTTTGGAAGCTAGATCTGCCTTAGATCTAAAAAAAATTCGATTTTAATCCTGTAACCTGCAAAGACAGTCAGATCTGAAGACACACCCCAAGAAACAATTAAACCCTCGCAGATAAATTACAAATTTACACTAATTTACAAATTTAAAACCCTCATGGTTAGATTTGAAATCCATTTTAGCTCAATTTTCAGAGATTAAGATTTTAATGAGAGGTACAAGCCTTAGAAGACCCTGCAAAAACCCAAATATCATAAGATGGACCCAGAATTTAACAAATCAAGAGCTTATCAAATCTATGCTTATTGGGAGATGGCTGATCCAACTGAAGATTTCCCCAAACGCCCAATCTTTTAAAAAATCCCCTGCACACTTAGATCTGAGCTTTAAACTGATAGAGATTCAAGAAAACAACATGAGATCCATTGAAAAATCAGAATGCTATTTCATAAATCCAGAAAAACTGCATAAGATACCTATATGCAGATCAATCCATGTAGGCCATCAAGCATAAAACACAAGAAACCAAGTAGCAGAGTTCAGAGACAATTCACCACATAAATTTGAGAAGGAACATCAAGATCTGTAACCCCAAAGTCTTTATGCTTCATTCACCAAGAAAAATTCACAAGAGCTTCCAGACAAGTACACGATTCTGAGATCGGATGATGCAAGAATGACAAAGACCTCTAAATTTATAGGACTAGATCTCTAACGGCTAGTTTGGATGATCCTCGTCAAAATAATCTCAACCGTCCAAAAGATTTAATTATCTTTTAATCCGGAGCGTTGAAATTAAAATTTTGGGGAAAAAACAAATTTATCATTTAATTCAATTTTAATTAACTCAAAAATATTATTTTTGAGTTAATTACCCCAAAATTTTGACTTTGACTTAACCACCAAGGCCCAAGGGTCCAAAATTTCTTAAAATTCTCAATATTCCCTTGGCTTGGGGCTTTCAAAATCATTTTTCAAGGACCCACAAATTTTTCCTTTAAAGATTTAATCCTAACTTAGGACCCTAAATTAATTAAATTTCTGGTTTATGATTTTATTAATTAATTGACCAGAAAATTTAATTAATTGACTAAGAGGGGATTATAATTATTTTTCCAACCCTCTTTTACATGAGATAATACATTTACATACATGAAGGGGGAAAACCCATTTGTATAGACCCTCAAATAAATACCCAGTTCTGCGACTCAACATATGATCTAGTAGACCAAGTAGTTCAAACTACTTTTACAATGACTCGATAGAACACTAGGACTTACTTAGCATGCTGCTGACAAAATCCACCCTAGCTTTGGGGTGAGGCTGGAGGGAAAAACTCTGCCGATCACTTTCGTGAATCAGTGAGACGAAAAACCTCCTAGGATAGAGATCATCAACAACATACTAGGCTTACCTAGGTTGTTACATACATGGACGGTCTTACATAGATCATTTACATCATAAAATGCAGAATGGGTTTATATCATTATAAAAACTGTCGATCGAAACTGGATGATGGAATCTGAATGGCGCAACCACGTCGAACATGACGAATCCCATTTGAAAAAATGGGGGTGTACTGCTATGGGGTAGTTGACGAAGTGTGGTCAACATCTGGCTCTACTTGGGGACACGTTGCTTCATCGAAGGAATGTGAGAATCCAGAATCTGCGTCCAAGCAACACACAAGATTATATAAGTAGCGTCCATCCAAATATCATCATATAACATTAAGCTCATGAAAAATAGAAGCTCTTCTTTTATTTATTATTCTATTTAACATGAAAAGTAAATCTACTCTAACTGCAAAATGAAATGCTGAAATAACGAGTAGGGTTAGAAATACGATACAGAGGATGCCTTGTGGCATCAGATGTGCTCAATATAGTGTATGCTAAGCATTTGCCTACTTTTAGGCAAGTCTGTTGGCTGCTTTTCAGATGTGCCATGGCCGATCTTGCATAATGTAGGACTCTGTTTTATCCGAATGTCAAGCTGCTCTCGACCATCAGACGAATCAAACCGCTTACTTTTTCCTTTCCTTTTCTTTCTCTTCGTCTGAGTGGGTTGTGATGTCAACAATGAGGCTATTGTAGATTTCTTGTCCTTATCTTGAAATTCCTTGTACAAAACCTTTGATGAACCTGGAGCGCAACCAATCTTATTTTGAATATACTCTGTCAATGGTGACACATAAGCTTGGTCTTTTTCAACATCCTTTGTAGCCATAGTTAACTCGTCCTTAATGGGAAAAGTGACCTCCGTGTGATGAGATGGAAACTGCTTCAGCAAACTGGGAGGCTTATGATCTTTTGACAAACCTGACCTGGGTTGGAAATCTTGCATGTGTGATATTTCCATTTTTTCCAACTTCTTCTGTATGGAACTCATCTCCTTGGCATGCATTTCTTCAATAGTTGACAATTTGTGTTGCGGAGATATCTGATCAGAATGATTAACTTCCATCATTTTTAACCTGTTTTCCATGACATTTATTTCCTGTGCATGACTTTCTTCTAAGGTATTTATCCGATTTTGAAGATTGATCTGGTTAGCTTCCATGTTTTGAATCATTTTATCATTATCCGCTTTGATGGCCATGAAGAAATTTTGCATACAGTTCATCTCTTTCTTATGATTTGTTTCCATGATCATCATTTCCTTAACATGTTTTTCTTCCATGGCAATTATTTGATTGGAGTGATTAAATTCCATGACCTTTAATCTGTTCTGCATAGAACCAATTTCCCTGGTATGATCCACTATTATTTTTTCTTGATTAAGTTCCATATTCTTAATGATTTGAGCCTGGTTGGCCTCCATATTCTTGATTACCTGAGCTTGATTTAGCTGTATACCCTTAACCATCTGAATCAATTCGCTAACAAGATGCTTATCGTTGTTGGGACTGATTTGACAACTTGTTTCTGTTTCACCACTATCGTGGGTTTGTGATGTCGTGGCACAAGTGGATTCGTCTTGAGAATTGTTTGGAAAACTCCTGCTGATGGCTGAATCTTCTACAAGATCAATTTTATTATTTTGCACAAAACTGGGAACACAAGGCGAGTCATTTTTTATGTATTTATCTGTAAAAGAATTGATGATATCTTCTAAACAATACTCTTCAGGGCAATTTCGAAACCAATCGATAGCATCACCTTTTAAAGAATAGCCAAAGACACGTATCTTGACATCTTCATGATTATATTGTGAGGGACGGCAATATTTATGTATAAAAAGTTTGACCGTCCTTAGATGTAATAGAGCAGTGCCTGGATCACCACCTGAGAAAAAAGGCAATTTTGAAGTGGCTTCTTCCGGCATGTCATGAAAGGTGTCATCCATGATGACCTGCTTAAAATAGATCCGTGTTCAAGGATAGTCAAAGAGTCCTCAAGAAGTGAACTTCCTAGTAGGAACTCTTGTAAGAAATGAAAGAAATGGAGTCGCCACTTGAACATGAAACTAATTCTAAAAATAAAAGAAGTAATCGAGAGATAGCAGATGGATATCAGGGAAGGATTCTTGTCTGGGAGTAATAAAATGAATAAGTGGAGTCGCCACCCAAACAAGAAGCCAACCAAAATGTCCAGGTGCTAAGACGTCGACATGATAAATGATTGAATATGACGAAAATGCAGGCAATGAAAAATAAGAAGATTAAAATATACGTTAAGGGCGAGACGAAACTTCTATCCTGAAACTGCTTGGCGCAAAAATGTTGTATACAGTTATTCGGGGCACCGCGACAACGGTCGGCCATTTGTCACCTTTATCCCCTAATCTCTCTCTTTAATTTGTCTCTTGAGGCTAGAGTGAACTATTATGAAATGAAGGATAAATCTAGGAGACACAGCTAAAACGCCAAATACTTGATAAAATTAACGAGATTCCACAGATCTAAATTAGATTTTACGTTAAGACCAGTGCCTAAAGGAGTCAAACGAGATCCCGCTATGCAATTAGAAACAAGCAATGACGATTAACTGCTGCTTATAATAAAAACATGATTGATGATGATGATATTCAATTAAAAACACCACCACCATGAATGAAAATGCCAGATGTTTGAAAGATTTCCAGATTAATGATGCTTCAATTAATTTCGATCCAGAAAATGTCTCTATAGTCAAAACTTTAGATAAAAACAAACTTAGCACATTTGACTATTGAAATTTTGAATTTTTTTTATATTTTTGTATTTTATATTTTGGTATTTTCTATTTTGCAAATCTAAAACAATAAAAAATCTAGATTTAAACTCTAAATAAAAAGCTAAAGTTAAAATTTAATTCTAAAACTAAAATAGCTAAAATTAGACTTTAAGTTATTGTTAAAACTAAATTAAATCTAAAATGAAATAAAACTAAACAGAGTAAATAAAACTAAATTAAATGAAAAATTAGAATCAAAATAAAGTTAGAAATTAAAAACTAAAACTAAGTTAGCATTAAAACTATGTTTTAAAATATATACATTAAAATCGAATGTTAATTTAAAAAAATCCTAGCAAAACACTACACACTAAAATGAAAATCTAACGAATAAAACCTACGGACTAACCTAAACTAAACATTAAAACATCGAATTTTATTGAAGCCTTAAAACTAAATCAGAACTATACATAAAAAAAATTAACGCATATACACATGAACGCTTTCGAATGTTTGCTGTTTTGTTCTGCAGGTGAGCTTGGACGGCGGACAGAGGGACTTCGACGCGATTTTTCTGTGACTTTTCTTGCGGTTTTGCAGATCTAGCTTTGAGTTCAACTTCTTTTGTCGTTTGCAGCTGGACTGGACAGCAGAGACAGGCTTGACGTCGAGGGCAGAAGAATACAGATCAGTTTGGACGACAGCGTGAAAAAGGGCGAGGGTCATGACTCTTGACGGCGGGAGCAGAAAGGACCACGCGGGGAGAGACAGAAGTCGAGGCAGGATTCGATTTTATGTGTGCGTTTTATGTTAAATTGTGTTTGCGGTGTAGTGATGCGGAAGGGTAGGTCGAAGGATGAGGTTCGAATTGACGAAAATTTCGGAGGGGGGGGCCGCTTGGACGCGGGGAGAGGGGTTGGTTGAGGCAAACGTTACAGATAGCAGTTAAAGAGAAACGCGTAAGTTTCGAGGGTTTGAGATTCGACGTTAATGGAGATGGGACGAGCTGCCAGGCAGCAAGAGGGTGAACGCAAATGGGTAAGGAGGGCTCGATGAAAGAGAAAACGAAATTGACAGAGGGAAATGTGAGATAGAAAATATTTGGGAAGCAGATGAAGACCAAAACCCAGTACATTCAAATATCCGCCCAGCAACTCAAATTCTTCGATTTAAGTTGATTCCTTTGTAAAATAACGCGGGAATTGTCCCTTATTGAGGATTGTGAGCCGAATCTACGGCCTTTGGAAGCTAGATACGCACGCAGATCTAAAAATCGATTTTAATCATGTTTGCAAAGGCAGTCGGATACGAAGACTCCAAAGCTTAATTAAACCCTCGCAGATAAATTACAAATTTACACTAATTTACAAATTTAAAACCCTCATGGTTAGATTTGAAATCAATTTTAGCTCAATTTTCAGAGATTAAGATTTTAATGAGAGGCACAAGCCTTAGAAGACCCTGCAAAAACCCAAATATCATAAGATGGACCCAGAATTTAACAAATCAAGAGCTTATCAAATCTATGCTTATTGGGAGTTCGCTGATCCAACTGAAGATTTCCCCAAACGCCCAATCTTTTAAAAAATCCATAGATCGAGCTTTAAAGCGTGAGATTAGAAAACAACACTTAAGGATCCATTGAAAAATACGAATGCTATTTCATAAATCTGGCTTATAGAATACCTATATGCGAATCAATCCACATATGGAAGCCATCAGCATAAAACACGAAGCAAGTAGCAAATTCGAGACAATTACTTGCCATTTGAAAGAATAAGATCTGTAACTTCCCAAAGTCTTTATGCTTCATTCTGAAAAAATTCACAGAGCTTCCGGACAAGTACACGATTCGAGATCTGATGATGCAGAATAGCCAAGACCTCTAAATTTATAGGACTAGATCTCTAACAGCTAGTTTGGATGATCCTCGTCAAAATAATCTCAACCGTCCAAAAGATTTAATTATCTTTTAATCCGGAGCGTTGAAATTAAAATTTTGGGGAAAAACGAATTTATCATTTAGTTCAATTTTAATTAACTCAAAAATACTATTTTTGAGTTAATTACCCCACAATTTTGACTTTGACTTAACCACCAAGGCTCAAGGGTCCAATATTTCTTAAAACTCTCAATATTCCCTTGGTTTGGGGCTTTCAAAATCATTTTCCAAGGACCCACAAATTTTGCCTTTAAAGATTTAATCCTAATTTAGGACCCTAAATTAATTAAATTTCTGGTTTAGAATTTTATTATTAATTGACAGAAAATTTAGTGTATTGACTAAGAGGATTATAATTATTTTTCCAACCCTCTCTTTTACATGGAATAATACATTTACATGAAGGAAAACCCATTTGTATGGACCCTCAAATAAATACCCGGTTAACGACTCAACATATGATCTAGTAGACCAAGTAGTTCAAACTGCTTTTACAATGACTCGATAGAACACTAGGACTTATATCTGCTGTGACAAAATCCACCCTAGCTTTGGGGTGGTGCTGGTGGTGGAAGAAAAACCTCACAACGATCCTTGATGAATCAGTGAGACGAAAAACCTCCTAGGATAGAGACCATCAACAACATACTAGGCTTACCTAGGTTGTTACATACATGGACAGTTCCACTTAGATCATTTACATCATTACATGCAGAATGGGTTTACATCATTATAAAAACTATCGAAACTGGATGATGGAATCTGAATGGCGCAACCACATCGAACATGACGAATCCCATTTGAAAAAATGGGGGTGTACTGCTATGGGGTAGTTGACGAAGTGTGGTCAACACCAGGTATGCTAGTTGACTACGACCTGGAGGGTACAGTTGACCCAGCAGTTGAGCGTACACATTCACTAGGGGAGTTTCAGCCAGCACTAGTGTCCAACTGTAATATCCCAAAAGGGAAATAGACAGCAATACAAGCATACGACAATACAGGAAATGCCAGAAATAGAACATAAAGCAAATACTCATAAAAATGCCGGGAATGCTAAGCCATTTTATTAATCTGAGAAATATGATAAAATACAACAGATGATCGGAATGATAGCACCTATTCTTGCTCAAGGCAAGTGAAGAACTCTCTCAGAAAGACAGGAATTGGCTGCTCTAAGAAACTGCGTCCCAGCTGCTGAAAAACTGCCGTAAACTGGTGGTGGTGGAATGGACTGGAAACTAGGGGCTGCTTCCCTTGTCGGAATGAGCTGAAAATCTGCAAATCACCTGTACTTTCCAACCCGGACAAAACCCAGAAACCATATCAAAAATGGTCAGCCTCTGAAAACCACCAAAGAAACCCTCCTCAAGGAATTACGCTGTCTCTGCAAGGCTCAGCGCAGATACCAAATGAAAATAGTTGAACAGTGCCACAAACTCCTCAGGAATCCTCCTACTGACAAACACTGATCCTCCACTCTGGATACCGACTGAAACTCCTGCAGAATCTCTGAACCGGAACACCTCCAAGAAGAACTGCGTCCTCTCTCCCAGGGACTGCGCAGTCACAAATAAAGCCCAGCTCCTCCACAAAACAACCAACCAAACCTCCCGCTAAAGACTGAAGAAATAACCTTACCCGAGCAGGCACTCGAAGTCCCCCGGGGCTAAGGGCGAGATCTTCGACCGGAGACACTCAACGCACTAAACAGTGCTGCAGACAGGCTAAACAGCCAGCGTGCTCAAGAAGACAAAATGTCTAGCTCAAATATCATCAACCACAAGAATGCCAAATGAAGAGGCTATCCCCTCTTTTATAACGCTGACCTCTCTCCAAAACCCTAACGTGGTCTCTCTCCTCCTCCACGTGCTCCTCATCAACTGCGCAGAAGCTCCTAGAGGCTACGTGGGTCCCCTCCTCTGCGTGGTGTTGGACCCCCATGGCTCCCCATAAGTTATAACGTTGTGCTACTAGGGAAACGCTTTATTTTTCTTAAGTGAGTTAGACCCCTCTTCTCACTTTTATTTATTAATAAACTGTAGTCGACAAAACTATACAAAAATCGAATATTCCAATGCTGTCGCTAATTAGGAATATTACACCAACCAGTTTAGGTACGAACTTCTTGAGTTTTATTGGTATGAGGATTGTACACATGATCATAGGATGATCAGCATACTCTGGCAGGAGTTTGACAAAGGAGGGGGCATTGGTAGGCCACCAGATAGTGCCTTGAATAGAGCTGGGGATTCTTCGCATTTGTGTGGGGAACGAAGGACACAGAGGAGCAGAGCAAGTTTGGCATCGCTATTGGTACCTAGGGAGATTCACTTCTTGGGTCCCTCACGGAGGAATTGGAAGGGAGATCCATTCATTGGAGAGTATGGTGATGCGACAGTGGAGGTGATGGTACCAATCGAGCATGGGTTGACGCATATGTATACAGCTTTAGGCCATCACACCAGGGGATGTGTAGGAGCATTCATCATTGGGCAGTGGTCTGTAGATGGGCATGGAGATGCATGGGGGTGTATTGTAGTATGTCAGACTGCATTATGGAGTAGGAGTGTTTTCCATTTCATTGAGTACATGCGGGGAGTGACAGGTGTGGCAACTTAAGATGGACACATGACGGTACATGACAGTATAGTTGTTACTGGGGGTATCCACTGGTGTACAGGGGTAAGTTGTGACATACAGTGGCAGGTCTAGGATTGCAGTGATACTTGGTGGTATGTAGTGACACATGATGCGGAGCAGTGGTCTCTTGGAGCGTTGCCTCCAAAGAGACATATGGACAGGGGCAGTAGGTGTACCATGGGATGCAACTCACCTAGGATCGATGAGGATCTTGTTTAGGATACAGAGATGCCACATTTAGCGGAGACAGGGCTACGAGCGTGTTATCAACAAATCCGAGGCAGAGAGAGTGTCATCTGGAGGATTACACTTGAGCATTCAGGTAGACTCTTGGTCACACCCTTTGGGACATACCTACCCATCATCCTCCAGTGTTGCTTATGGTCGCGGAGTGTTTGGTTGGTAGCCCTTGACACACTCCATTCAAGCAGCAAGGCATGGGAGGCTCACCCTAGACTGTTGGATGAGGTACTGTGTGTCATGAGCTGGGAGGAGACTCTCCAGTTGAGACACTTGGTAGGTGCACGAGTCGATAGATCCAGGCTTAGGGACGGCGTGGTTGATTGCCAAGGTAGCATATGTTCCACCTATGGGCTCACATTTGAGGGACAGTGGATGATATATTTCGTCTATAGGAGGGTACCTAGACTCCGAGCAGTATCCAGGTGTATCAGCAGGAGTTGGGATAGCGGGTATCATGATGTGGCTGGCAGGAGCAGGGCAGGTACGCATGCGTAGGACAGACTCTTGATACTTGGATCCACCTAGGGGATACATATAGGGTTAAGAGATGAGGGCCAGATGGGTTCTAACAAGTAGCAACGCTATGCGGCGGTATCTCGCGGGGAGTGGGAGTTGTGACCTCCTCGTATGGTTGGGGGATCTAGGGGTCTGTTGGCCAGGTGGATCACTCTCCTTTATGATGAGTAGGGACAAAGCATACGATGATCCAATCCACCTTGGTTTTGACACGGGAGAGAGCACTGAGATATTCATTGCATGGCGAGGCAAACTTGTTATGTTGTTGCTCAGGGTCATGATCGACAGTTGAGGCGTAGATATCAGCATCATGGAGATGCCCGGGCAGCATGAGCTTTGCCTTCACAGATTTTTCGCCACAAGGCCCCAAGAGAGAGGGATACAGTCTGCGCGCGATGGGGGGTATCTCATAGTCAGAGTGGCACAGCGACAACATGGTGGCACCTCTACGAGATTAGCAGGGGACCCAAGCATTACAGCTCTACACAGCTCGATAACCTTTGGGGGCGAGCTGTATACTGCATGGGGCGAGCTGTATTCCATTGGGCTTTAACGAGTCACTGTTGGAGTGGGGGACTTCATTAGCAAGGCAGGATGGTGAGTGGAGCAGGAGGAGCTTCATGTTGGACAGGACGGCTTGGGATCTTGACATTGAGAGATCCCTTCATATCAAGGCGATGTAGAGGACAGGAAATATTCAGTGGCGTATCTGGGACCTAGGCACATTTTGCAGTGACAGTGGGGAGTGTCAGCCAAGGAAGAGGCTTGTTCAAGCATTGCTTGAGGACAAGCAATTTTTGGTGGGGAGGACTATAATATCCCCAAATTAGCAATCAACTAATTGGGCTATTAATTTTGATTAATTTCGGCAAATCCTAATGTTGGGCGGAAATAAAGGGGTGAGGGGATCCATGAATAAAATATTAGAATAAAAGCACTTTCCTAAAGTCACTGGGTAGATTAATTAAAAGATGATGTGGGGCCCATGAGGGCAAGTGACAGCGCAGGAGAGGAGGCACTTAGGACAGCGCAGTGGCAGCATGGGAGAGGTAGCGCAGCGTAGCAAGGGACAACGTGGCACACAGGGATAGCGCAACATAGGTGGGCCCAAGGGAGTTTAGGGGTTCACAAGCATAAAAAGAGAGGACGGAAACCTTTCTCATTCATTCTTGCATGTTATGATTTTTTGTCTGTCAATACTAGAGCACGCTCAAGCTGTTTAGCTGTGTTTGCAGTGTTGTTTAGCACAAGGGTGTCTCCGAGCGGAGATCCAAACCTCATCCTCGGGGGACTTCGAGTGCCCGCTCAGGAGAGGAGCCATACCATCAGTTTTGGAGAGTAGTAATACCATTTCATCCTCAGGATTACGCAGTCACTTCTAGGGGCAGCGCAGTCTTCCAGGGAGACTACACAGATATAGAGAGGAGCAGCATTCGGAGGAGAGAACTTCACGAGATTTCAGCTGGGAGATTGTGAGGGGATCAACCCTTCTATAGCTGAGTTTTTCAGAGATTTGGAGGCCCTTCTTTCAGTGTTTTCATCAGAGAGGCCAGCGTACCTAGCGAGAGAGCGTAGCCATCCCTAGAGGGTGAATTTTCGGGGTCAGCCTTTCCGGAATTCCTTCGCTAGTTTTCTGGGTTTATTGAGGAGAAGCCAAGATTAATTTGGAATAATTCTCTGGGCAGATTTGAGGTATCAAACAAAGATCCTAACTCAGCCAGCAGCTAGAGGAGCTAGGGGAAATTTGGCTGAAATTTTGGGTTCAACATTTGGCCAATTCCTTCGTGAGTTTTTATGGGTTTCTTGAGTAGAGTCTGTGGTTAAAGTCCCAAAATTTTCTAAGCAGTGTAGCAGGCCCTAATGACATTTCTTCAGGAAGAACAACAACATTTCTGGCAGATTGCAGCGCAAAGCTATAGCCATACAACGTACCATCTGTGGGGGATTTCAGCATTGATTCAAAGGGCTTCTCTAGCTTGCCTTGAGCAAGCCCAGGTGCCTTCATTCTTGCACCTCCATTGTACTCATTTCTAGCAAATTAATAAAATGACTTAATAGTATTTTATGGCTCCATTGGTGTTTTGATATCAGTTTTTGTATTGTTGTCTCCGTAATATCTTTTAGCCTGTTATTATTGTTATTTTCCCATTTGGGATATTACACATGGTCATTCATTTAGTGTATGACATCATCAATGGCATCAAGAGTTATCTTGACATCTTCATGGATTGATCATTATTTATGTTAACCAAGTCAACCAAGGGTTATGGCATCATCATCTGGAACTAGGCATCTCAAGAATATTGACATCTTAGTCAATGCAATATTGACATCAATGACAACCTTGATTAACAATAAGTCAACATTGTATTGTTCAACACAAGAGGTGTTTGGGTGGGAATCTCACCTCCATCTTCAGTGGGCTTCAAGTGCCACTCTAGGGGAGTTCATCTACTCAATTCCAGCGTTGTTCAGGAGGTTATTGTTGGGTAATTCAACCCATTTCCCGAGCAAACTAGGTGTAGGAGAAAATTTCACACTCTTTGGAAGAAGGGCTTACAAAGCAGCTTTGGTCCAGGAGATTTGTGGAGTTTTTAATGCAGAATTTTGTTGGGGAAATTTGGGAGTTTGCACGCCGAACTTGTGGAGATTTTTAGAGGGAGTAATTGTGCTTTCCCAGGACCTGTGCGAAGCTGGAGGACCAGTGATTTCGTGGTAGCTTGGGGAGTTGGTATAACTAGCTTTTCTTGGCGGGAAAATTTCCTATCAGCAGGAGCTATTTTCTTGGCCATTTCTCAGCTGTTGGTGGGAGGTTGCAACTCATTTCTCAGTAGTGTCTTCGTTGTGGCACGCCGAGCCAGTGGGCCGAGGAATTCATAAATTTTGGGGTCTATTGGGCGGGTTGGAATTGGGCCATAAGTTTTCTGGGTTTTTGTGGGTTTTATGAGAGGAGGCTAGGATTAATTTTGCAGAATTTTTAGAGCACTCATAAGGGAAAAATTTCTAGTTCCTTTCAAGAGTCCACAACAAAAATTGTTGGAGGATGTAGCTTATTCGGGGACCATTTCCACCATTTGGGTTTGCAAGATATTTCTGTGTTTTGTTGAGCTGGTGTAGTAGTGCCCGTGGCTAATTTTCTCAGAAATTTTGGAGCAACTTGGAGGGCTAAATCAATAGTTCCTTCTCAGTGATAACAATAGTTTTTCTAGGTGGATGCAGGTATGTTGTTCCTAAGAGAAAATTTCCTCCCAAACCAACCTTCCCTCAAAAGGGCAAGGAGGGTAAACCATTTCAAAGGGAGTAGACCGTGAAATGAAAATTGGATGAGGAGACCTGAAAGGAGTTGAGGAAGAAGAAGATTTGTTTCATTTATTAGGAACCTTGTGCACTAGGACACAGATGTGCAGGAAAGGACAAGCCAGGCAAAGCACACTAAATTGAGGTGTACTGATACAGTGATAGTGATGAGGAGGATGAGGATTTAGGGAGGGTAAGGTAAAGGGGCAAGGACATTTGGCAGCAGATGAGGAGTCATCACAGGTTGGGGCTAAAAGCTCAATTATTGCATCTATGTCAGGACTTCCTAGGTACCATGTGTTTAGAGTCAGGGGGTCATGTTGGTGCAGGAGCTAACAATGTTGATTAATGGTGGCACAACATTATAGATTCAACATTGGTGGATTAGAGGGAGATTCCGATAGAGGAGTTTGTTCGATTCACGTTGGTCATCTAATGGAGTGCACTAGATTGGTCCCCAAACTAAAAATAACCATGGGGAACTACACATTGATGGACGACTTCTTTGTGGTGGACGTACCATATACCAATGTGGTACTCCGTGTTTAGTGGCTTTACTACATTGGGCAATACACTACTGATGAGAGGAGGATGGATACAGAGTTCACGGATCATGACAGATGGAAGGTAGTTTTGCGGTCCATGCATCAATATCCACCCAAGATAGTATATTGTCAGAGTATGGAGGCAGTGTTGCGGCACAGGGACATAGATACGGCAGTAGAGTGCAATGTTTCAGACGAAAGACAGCTAGAGTATCCTCGACAATGTTGATTTTTCAGGTCCAACTGGTACAAGCACGAATTTTTGAAATACAGATAATTGCTTCGAATGATGTAGATATTCTTTTCAGCACTTCCAGTTTATCATTAATAAATTACACTTCATAAATTCAACCATAAATGCACTAGGATAGTAGAGATCACAATGCACAAAGAGAACACAAGGTTTACTCTAGGAAAACCCACTTGGGGGAAATGCCAACAACCTTTTCCTTAGAGAAATTCTTCAATTTAACAAGAGATACACCTAATACAACTTGTCAACTATGACCAACAAAGCTATGGTCAAAACTAGTCAAACAACCCTCTTGTCAAGTCAAACTTCTACCCTTCAACTTCGACCCTCTTTGATTTTTGTAGGTTGAATTTCAGCGTCCTAGAATATGCCCAGAAACTCAGTCCCGCTTCCCAGAATGATCTACGTAGAATTTTGGCCCTGCTACCCAGAAACTGGTGCCCAGAAATTGCCTAGAAAGTCACACATGCGAAGTAGAGAGAGAGAGAGAATTCTTCTTGAGATGAATTTGTCTTTCTTCATGCTTCCTTTCCTTGCTTGGGTGCCCAAAATATTTCTAGTCTTGTGAGAGGTCGAATGGTGCCTTGTGGAGGAGGTTGAATGCTCTACATATAATGTTTTGCCTATCCAAATGGGTGTGTCTCTTCACTGGGGCCGACTTGAAGAGTTTGGAGATAAAAATTCAAAATCCAAATTTCGAAATTCCCTTTTGAATCTGATATTAAGAACATGTATTATATTAACTCTTTCAAGGGCTAAACAATGAAAATGACACGAAGAACATGTCTTGCAATTTCAATATGTATTACAAGTGCTAAAATATAATTTATGAAGACCAACCATAGCTACAAAATTCAACACTCCCTCTTAGCTAGGGAGGTAATCATAATGACTAGACACATGTTCTTTTGTTTACAAATTCTCTAAGAAAAGGTTATAATAAATCATCATGATTATTCAATCACCATAATCGGGTCAACAATTGTCAGACATGGTAAAACAATAACATCAACCAATTACCATAATCTGGTCAAACATCTTTGAAACATGGTAAATCAACAACATCAACTAGTCACCATAATATTGGTTGGTACCTCAGACCTATATTCCTCACCATAATCTGGGTTAGTACTCCTAACACATGGTACATCATTTAGCATCAACTAGTCACCATAATTCATGTATATTTGGCAAATGGTATACGAACTAGTCTTGGTTCACCATCTTTTGGGGTCAAAATCTTTGACACATGGTGAATCTCCAAAGACCACACTCTATTTGAGTAATTCAGGGCCTGATGTTAAACGAGCCTAATGCTCCAAAACTATTGTTCCTAATTCGGGTTAACTTACTTGACACAAGAAGCATGATTGTCCTTTGCTGGACCATTCTCCCTAATTCGAGTCAATGTACTTGAAACAGGGAGGATATTAGTCCATGATGCTATTTCATCAACACTCCCTGTCTCTGAGAGAGGCATTCTCAACAAGTCAAAGCTTGTCCCTGAAGTATACAAACTTTGCTTTAGACACAAACTTTGTAAGAATATCCATTGTATGCTCATTAGTAGAGACATATTGAAGCTTTACTGCTCCCTTTTGCATTGTCATAAATGAAGTGGTACTTGATCTTGATGTGCTTCGACCTGTCATGGAAAATTGGATTCTCTGTCAACTTCACACAACTTTGATTGTCACTATATATCACGGTTGATTCCTTTTATCGCTAAATCTAGCAGGGGCCCAAGGAGGAGTACTTAACAGACAACTACTAGACCAAATGGTTGTTGATTTATGGTAGCATTAGATGTGCTCTAGCCTTGTGATCTTGTATATAGGCTAAGACCATGCATTCCATAATACCCATAAAGGATTTTGGAAAATTCCACTTAGAGATGGTTTAATTAAATTACTCAATTGTTTTTTAATGTTTTCCTAAGTCTAAACTTAGGGAAACTGATTAATTAAAGGGTATTAATTAAACTAAGTGTGAATATTCTAGATAAAGTCATGGATCAAATCTCAGTTAATCTTAGCCCTTGATTATGATTTAATCTTGGCCATTGATGAGTCAATGAAATATTATAAGGGAGAGCTCGATGGGCATTTGGAAAAGATATCAGACGAAGAAAGAGTCTAAAGATTGATTTCTTCAGTCGAAGGAAGAATCGAAGTGATTCTCGATTGCAGAGAGGGGAAAGTGAAATCTCCAGGAGTGAGAGTTTCTTAAGCATAGAGAGTATAGGGAGGGAAGAGAGAGGGAGCCACAACAACAACGCAGAGATAGCCAAGCAGCAGTTACGCTGGGCCAGCGCAGAGCAGCAGAGGGAGTTTTGATTTTAGTTGGAGAGGCAGCTGAAGGTTCATCCAGTATCCAGAGTACATTTCTGGAAGGGGAGAAAAATCTAGTCTCACCCATCAGTGAGCACTGAAGAAGTCACAACAAGCAGCAGTAGCAGTGACAGCGTGGGGGACGCAGTCATTACATAGAGATCACACAAAGCTACTCAGTGTGGGTGCAGGTCAGTGTCGGAACTTCGTGGTAAAGTGAGAATTGTCTAACTAGTCTATTCTCATCAGATTTTTTCAGGTGATTGATTGATGATTACAATCACACATTTGTACTCATAATTTTTGAATAATAAAGAAACCCTTAGAGCTGCTGCATCGGTTTTCCCGAGTTGGGTATTTCCGAGGACAACTGTCCAAAAATAACGGTGTCTATGTATGAATACTTGTGCTATTTCTTTCATGTTGTTTATTCATTGTGAAGTCTGTAGCATATTTTATTTTGATATTTAATACAATGAAATATTAAATAATTGTATTGAGAATGCAATAGAAAAAATATAATCAGTAGCTGCAGTAGAATTCTACATTATAGAATTTTCACATGGTATCAGAGCTGTCAGATCCAAAGGAAGCAGGGTCAAAAAGGAGACTGTGCAAACTAGAAGCTTCAAAAGGGACGCAACACAAAGAAAAGAAAGCACAGATAAGTATGGTAGACTTAGATGTTTTATCCTCTAGGTTAGAAGAGGATTATGCATGCCTGTTAAGTTCAGCATCTGCAGTACGAGAATATTTCTCGAGCTATGGGGAGGAGCAGATGAACTCACGAAATGCACTCCAGTTGGGAGGGAAGCCGTAGTGTTTCAGACGGAAGATGGAACTAGTCTCAAGGTCACAGATGTGTACTACATGTGCCGAAGCTTTTGATGAACTTAATCTCAGTATCCCAGTTGCAGGATAGAGGATATAACATACACTTTATCAGGAAGAAGGTATATGTCAAGCACCCAAGTTGGAAGCAAACAAGGTAGATCAGAGTTAGAAGCAGCAGACTATACAGGTTGCAGCTTGAATCTCCGATGGCACTAATCAGTAGTAATCTTGAAAACAAGAAAGGGTTGAACGAACTTTGGCATAGAAGAATGGGGCACTTGCACCATGGTGCATTGAAGATGCTCAGAGAAACAGTTGATGGGGTACTTGTTCTCAGCACGGAGCATGATGATGTATGCTGAGGATGTGTACTTGGGAAGTACGCTAAGGAAGCCTTTCCCAGAAGTGAAAACCGAGCAACAAGCATATTAGTACTGATACACTCAAATATCTGTGGACCAATGTCCACTAACGCTCTCAAGGGTGGCAAATATTTTGTCACATTCATTGATGATCACTCCAGGAAGACCTGGATCTACTTCCTAAAGACAAAAGATGAAGTCTTTGAAAAGTTCAAAGAATTCAAGGCTCTTGTTAAAAATATGATGGGGAAGAAAATCAAGACATTGCGTTCAGATAATGGTGGAGAATACATAGATGGAGACTTCACAGATTTCTGCGCAAAGGAGGGCATCAGGAGGGAGTGGACTATGCCATACAATCCCGAACAGAATGGTGTGGCAGAACGGAAAAACAAGATAATTGTAGGTGCAACCAAGGCCATGTTATTCGACCTTGATTTGCCCAGATATTTATGGGCCGAAGTCTGCAACACGACAGTGTACATCCAGAACATGACTCCTCATAGAGAATTAAGGAAGACGACTCCTGAAGAGGTTTTCACAGGGAAGAAACCAAAGGTAGGGCACCTTCGGATATTTGGTAGCATGGCATACTGTCATGTACCAAGCGAGAAGAGAAGCAAGCTTGATCAAACTACAGAAAGGGGGTATCTTGTAGGATACAGTGAAATCTCCAAGGCATAAAGGATCTATATTCCTAGCAGCAGGAAGTTTGTGATAAGACATGATGTTAAGTTCATGGAGGATAAAGCTTTTTAGAAATCACGTGATATGCCGGTAGAGGATCAAACTGCAGAAGCTTTCTTGGTCCAAGAGCAGTAGGGGCACCAAGAAGAATAGACAGAAAGATAGAATTTGGTACCTAGTACAGGTACTAACGTTTTCATAGAAGAAGATCAGGAGGATACTCAGTTTGAGGAACAGCCAGATCAGGAGAAAGAGTTGAGAGAGCAGCCTTCCATCAGTGGTCGGATCAGCAGGGAAGCTCAACAGATACTGAGGGACGCATAAAACTTTATTGGGACTCCCAGGAATGGGAAGAGGCAACATAGACCACCTGATAGGTACCAGGCTTTGGTTGCTCAGGTAGAGGAACCCTATAGCTTCCAGGAAGCTATTCAGCACTAGGTATGGGTAGATGCCATGATAGAGGAGTATGCTTCTATCATGACAAATGATGTCTGGGAAGTTGTGCCCAGACCTCAAAGCAGATCAGTTGTTGGATCACGATGGATCTACAAGATCAAATACACTGCAGATGGTAGCGTAGAGAAATATAAGGCAAGGTTCATGGCAAAAGGGTATGCTCAGAAGGAAGGCATTGACTATGAAGAGACCTTCGCATTAGTTGCCAGATATACCTCCATCCGGATTGTCTTATCCTAAGCAGCGCAGATGGGATGGGGGATTCATCAAATGGATGTCAATACAACGTTCTTAAATGGAGAGATTGAGGAAGAGGTATATATCGAACAACCAGAGGGTTTTGAGACTCATGAAAGGAAGTCTCATGTATGCAGATTGAAGAAGGCCTTGTACAAGCTCAAGCAGGCTTCGAGGGCATGGTATGGTCGAATAGATAGCTATTTGCAAAAAATGGGGTTTGTCAAGAGTGACGTAGATCCCAATCTTTACTATTTGCTAGTAGAGGATGAGCCATTAGTATTGGTACTATATGTAGATGATCTGTTTCTCACTGGATCATCTAGGCTCATCAAGGATTGCAAACAGAATCTAGAAGTTGAATTCGACATGAAGGATTTGGGGTTGACACATTACTTTCTAGGATTGGAAGTCTGTTAGAAGAATGGAGATATCTTAATGGGGCAAGAGAGCTATGCCTTGGAAATTCTGAAGAGGTTCAAATTCCAGAATGCAGGATTGCAGGCCCATGGCCACACCCATGATCACCAATTGGAAAAAGATAGATGCATCAAAAGACGCATAAGTAGACCCCACCTTATACAGACAGCTCATCGGGTCATTAATGTATCTGGTTAACACCAGACCAGACATTTGCTTTGTTGTCAACACTCTTAATCAATTCATGATTGAACCCAAAAGAGTGCACTGGGCAGCAGTAAGGCACGTCCTGAGGTATGTATGAGGAACAGTCGGATTTGGTATTAGGTATGGCCAAGGAGAGGATGTCAGACTCAGTGGATTCAGAGACGCAGATTAGGCAGGAATCTCAGTGGACAGGAAAAGTACCTCTGGGTACTATTTCAGCGTTGGATCAGGAATGGTGTCCTGGTGCAACAGGAAATAGAAGTCAATAGCATTGAGCACAACTGAAGTAGAGTACATGGCAAATAGCACAGCTACATGCGAAGCCGTTTGGCTTCGGAAACTTCTTGTGAGTCTATTCAGGAGCAGGATGGAGCCGACTAGCATTTACTGTGACAATCAAAGTTGTATCAAACTCTTTGAAAATCCAGTATTTCATGATCAGTCCAAACATATTGACATCAGATGTCATTTTATCAGAAACTGTGTTTAGCGTGGGGTAGTACAACTCCAGTACATTCCCACAGGAGAACAAACATCATATATACTCACTAAAGCTCTGGGGAGGATTAAGTTCACTCAGCTCAGAGAACAGTTGGGTATGACTGAAAATCCATTTTAGTAGTCAATGGATCTTCAACGCAGTTGAAAGAGGGAGTTGCAATACAGTAGCAGCTGGCACCAATATGTAGAGTCAGTAGTAGTACAGTTGCAACAATTGTGCAGTGTTGGTGAGTAGCATCAACAACATAGCAGTAGATGTTACAAAAGTCAGATTAGCGCATAGAGTTGTATTGTTAGAGCACTTTTCTCGCTAAGAGGGAGAGTTGATTTATGGTAGCATCGGATGTGCTCTAGCTTTGTGATCTTGTATATAGGCTAAGACACATGCATTCCATAATACCCCGAAAGGATTTTGGAAAATTCCACTTAGAGATGGTTTAATTAAATTAATTAATCGTTTTTTAATGTTTTCCTAAGTCTAAACTTAGGGAAACTGATTAATTAAAGGGTATTAATTAATCAGTGTATTGGTTTATTTCCTCCTAGTTGATTTAATTAATACAAGTTATTTTCAGAAGTTAAATTCAAACTATACCGAAAATAAACACAACTACAACCTACACATGCAGATCATTTACTGAATAATTCACTCATGCAACAAAGTGACGCATGGATTTTTGGACATAAGTCCCCGAAAAAACCCAAAGCGAGAAAACCGATTCAGCAGATATGTGGGTTTTATTATTAAGTAGTTCCGAGTACAACAAATATGGGTTCTAGCCTCAGAAAACCCGACAGAGAATAAAAGATATAAAAATCTGCAGCTAACTTGAAGATCTAGTGCCAAATATCTGACTGATCCACACCCTCAAACGGGATTTACAGGACTCAGCCCGGATCTGACTCTAGAAACCCTCAGCGCTGCTTCTGAAGCCCCAGCGTTGCCCTGGAGGGACTGCATCAGCCTCTGCGTGGCTCTAGGACGGCCTGCATCACCTTAGGAGGGTCTACACTGCCCCGGCGCTGCCCCTTCTTGGCAAGCGTCAGCCCAGCGTGGCCCTAGCTGCCTCTGTGTTGTCTTTGCGCTGTCCTTGCTACTCTGCATGGCTCTGATGCCTCTCTGCGTTGTTCTTGTGTCTGCTCCTCTGGCCTCTTGCTGTCTCTTGGTTCTTGGAATCAGATCATTCCCACAGCCAATACTACCCCTCACTGCAGGAAATTCCACTGGAAATTCTTAGCAAACCTGCCCTAGAATTCCATATCTATTCCTAAGTTCTATAGAAATTGTGTCTCTTCAATTGACCCTCAAGCCTTTTTCTTATAATTTTTTGTTGAACCCTTTTACGGCCGAGATTAAATCATCCATCAATGGCTGAGATTAAAAGACTGCTTGATCCATGTGACTTAAGACAGTTTCAGCACATGTGTTAATTAATTCACTTTAATTATTTTATTTTCCTAATTTAGACTTAGGAAATCCATTAAAAATAATTAATTATTTGAATAACTTGAACACAACTTGAAATTTCTCAAATCCATTTTTGGGTCTTGTAGATCAAGTGTACTCTAGTCCCTCCACAAAATTTGGGACCTAGAGCACAACTGATGCTACCCCAAATACACAAAATCTCAACACTCCCTCTTAGCATCAGAAGTGTGCTCTAGCAATACATCACACCATGCATTACAAGATCTTAAGTACTTGGTTTGTGCTGCTGATGCTTGGCTTGCTGCCCTCCATCCACTGCACTGTTGCCCATGCCACTGCCACTGACATTGCCACATCTGTACTGCAGCTCCCTCTCAAATTGCTGCATCATGCTGCCCATAGCACTACCACTGCTAACTGCTGCATTGCAACTCAGTTGCTGAGAAGTAAGCAACTGAAAGACCCTGCTCAACTGTTTGACAGACAAGTCAAGTTGCCCTCCACCATTGAAGCACCCTGGATGCTGAATCACGTTGTCCCCCTGGAGACACTGTCATGCAGCAACACTGCATTGTGTGAGCCCAACTTCTCTGCGTTGTTGAAGTCCCATTAGCCTCTCTGCGTTGTTGAAGTCCCATTAGCCTCTCTGCACTGCTGCCTTTGCATCACGCTGCTCCCTCTTGAGCTCCACAACTCCCTCTTGCTCTTCAATGTGGTCATCTGCAACCATCTCCCGACTCATCCTGCTACTGTCTTAAGGCTCCCGTAGCTCGTATGTGATCCGAGAGTAGGGCTGACTCAAGGATTCTGCCAACCGTCTATGGATACTCTATATATCCATGTCACCCCACCTCTTCTCTTGAGGTGCATGAGCACTCATGGTTGTATCATCATCAGAGCCATCTTCATTTGCTGCCGCAGCCTTGGAATCAGAAGCTCCTTTGTCCTTCTTCTTAGGACAACTGCTGGTGAAATGACCAAGATCACCACAGTTAAAGCACTGGACCTTGGAGAGGTCCTTCTTCTTCTTCCCTTGCTTCTTTTCCTTTGATGCAAGGGCTGCATCCTCCTCCTCTTCTTTCTTTACTTTGGCTGATCCGCTTCCTCCACTAAAAGACTTCTTGGTGATCCTCCTAATCTCCTATTGGCGGAGAATAACCCACATATCTGCCCAAGATGGTAACGCTGCCCTTCCCAGAATGCTCTGGACAAACGTTTCCCATTCTTTAGAGACAACATTCAGGGATGTCCTCACTAGGAGTCCTTCGTCTGGAGCAGCACCCATGCCAATCAGCTGGTCACAGATAGCTTGGAGTCTAAAGAGAAATGGATCTATCTCTTCGCCCTTCATCATTTGGAACATCCACATCTGATTCTCAAGAAGCATTCTTCTTTGCACAGAGCCTCCTTGGTACATCACCTCTAGAGCCTTCCACATAGCATTTGCTGTATTCTTACTAGCAATATGCAGAATGACGTGGTCCTTTACTCCATCTATGATCAACCATTTTTGCTGTGCTTGATTTTCTTCATACTTCTTGAGTGGATCTGCATCAGTTGGTACAACAAGTGTCTGCGCTGCATGATCTTTGAGACCATACTCATCCCAAACTGAGAGGATTATGGCCTTCCAAATGACATAATTGGACATGCCATCCAACCTGTCTTGATCCCTCAGTCCATATCGAGCCATCTTTGCTCAAATCTAAAGAAAACAGTACTTCTCCCTCTGGATCTTGGTTTCTTGGTGACTAGAAACCCTCTAGTAACTGCTTCTTGCTCAAATCTGACTTCCCTTATAGAAATCTTCCACCAAAACTCAAATGGACTATATTCTCCGATCCTCTTGATTGAATCTCAGATCTGTTTGGCTCAAATCTGCTGAATGACTGTCTTCCTCTCACCTTTGTTGCCTTAGCTAGGCACAATTTTGCACCTGCAAAATCTCTACCCCATCAGTATTGTTGAAGATCTGCAACACACCTTCCAGAACTTGGCTGAATTCTCCTGCAACAAGAGAGGCGACTGGACAACGTCCTCCTCGCTGACCCAGCGCAGTCCCAGCGTGGCTCAGAAGTGGACTGCGTAACCCCAGACTGGGTGACACAATCCTTACGCTGCCCTAGGAAGGGTCTGCGTAAGCCCAGAGGCCTTCTGCAGCTTCAACGCTGTCTTCTGGATCTACTTTCTCTTGCTGTCAAGATGCCCTTTCCAAATCTGCTGCTTCTTCTGCCACCCTGCAGAAAAAAATAATTCTTCAACTGATTGTTGGAGATTCAACTTGATCTTCTATCACTCTGATACCATGTGAAAATTCTACTGCAGTGTATTGGTTATTTCCTCCTACTTGATTTAATTAATACAAGTTATTTTCAGAAGTTAGATTCAGAAAATACTGAAAATAAATACAACTATAGCCTACACATGCAGATCATTTACTGAATAATTCACTCATGCAACAAAGTGACACATGGATTTTTGGACATAAGTCCCTGGAAAAACCCAAAGAGGGAAAACCGGTTCAACAAATATGAGGGTTTTATTATTAAATAGTTCTGAGTACAACAAATCTGGGTTCCAACCTTGGAAAACCCAATAGAGAATAAAAGATATAAAAATCTGCACCTAACCTGGATATCTAGTGCCAAATATTTGACTGATCCACACCCTCAAATGGGATTTACAGGACTCAACTCGGATCTGACTCTAGAAACCCTCAGCGTTGCTTCTGAAGCCCCAACGTTGTCCTGGAGGGACTGCGTCAGCCTCTGCGTGGCTCTAGGAGGGCCTGCGTCACCCTAGGAGGGTCTACGCTGGCCCTGCGTTGCCTCTTTTTGGCCAGCGTCAGCCCAACGTGGCCCTAGCTGCCTCTGCGCTGTCCCTGCTGCTCTGCGTGGCTTTGAAGCCTCTCTGCGCTGTCCTTGTGGCTGCTCCTCTTGCCTCTTGCTGTCTCTTGGCTCTTGGAATCAGATCATTCCCTCAGCCAATACTACCCATCACTGCAGGAAATTCCATTGGAAATTCTTAGCAAACCCGCCCTAGAATTCCAAATTTATTTCTCAGTTCTACATAAATTGTGTCTCTTCAACTGGCCCTCAAGCATTTCTCTTATACTTTTTCATTGAACCCTTCAACGGCCGAGATTAAATCATACATCTGTTGGTCAAGGTTGACATTGATGTCAATATGGCATTGTTGGAGATGGCAAATATTCTTGTTACACATGCCTTAAACCCTTTTGTGATGGTGCCCCAACTACATGACATTCCCTAGCTACATTTATCTACATGATGGCAAGCCCTAGATTAATGAAGCTTGATCTATATGCCCATGACTAAAATCCTAATGGCTGCCATAAATAAAATAATTGGCATTGATGGAAATATTATTGATGAAAGTACAAATACTTGATGAAGCTATCCATATTCATTTAAGGAGCTCACTATTCAAGCTACTCTTCATCCCTCTCTAAAATGAAGGCTCTCTATCCATCACTCTTATGCGCATGAATACAAGGACAGCCAGAAAGAAAAATGTTTTTGGGGACCTTGAAGGAAGGATATCAAGATGTGCCTTTGTCCATCTTAAAGAGGACTCTTTCCTCTTTCCAACGAGCTGTCATATGCCCCAAAACTCCCCGTGGTTAGAAAGATCTTAATTTTTGAAGTTGTGCAATAATTATTTTTCTTTTCGAGCCGACTTGTCCTAGCTCCTAATGTCAGCCTGCCTATAGTGACGTGTCCCTTCATCTTGGCTTGCAAAAAATACCATATATAAGGGTTTCGGAACTCATTCTCAATCATCCACCTCAGCTATCATCACAGAAGTACCACAACAGCTCGGATAAAGGAAAAGTTAAGGCACAGGAACAGTTTAAATGAGTTTTGGGTCTAAACTTTTATTGCAGTAACTCAGATTATACCCTTAAACTTCGGACTGTGCAGACTTGAAGTTGCATACCTTTGAACCAAACCTGGGATTTGTTGAGTGATAGCTACAGCACTTTGGACCTGTTTGGCAGCCTTGGACAAGAGATAGGTACAGGACTTCAGACCTTTTATTATTGCAGTTGCTGGAGTTAAGGGTCAGCACCATTGCACTTGTTTGGGTTTTCCAGATTGCAGTCTCAAGACTTTTCTGTGGTGAATTTCTATTATACCTTGGAACTGTGGCATAAAGTTCAAAATTTGAAGTTTGAATCTGTAAGTTACTGGATTGATCCGAGGCCAGTAACAAAATGTTGTTGTATTTCATCATTTGAAGTGAAGGTTTCTGCTCAATAAGTACATATTGTCATCCTCAAGCAGTAAAAGATAGAGGCAGCCTTGAAAGCCTTTGTGCAGCTATGTATATGCATAAATGATATGATGTAGCTTCATATAATCTTATTTGAAGTAAACATGAAAAATACCTTCTATGCTTTGTGGAGTTCACTGTCATCTTTGGAGCAGAATTGTAGAAGCCCCTTTGCAGCAGACAATGAAGAGTCGACACCTTGTTGAGGCAGTCCCTAGTGCATGGTTGAAGCAGACTTGGAGGCCATCTTGACATTGTGGAGCTTCTTGTAGAAGGTGTTTACAACATTCTTAAAGGTGCATTGTTTATAAGGTTTTATCTTAGCCCTAGAACAGCTTGTGCACATTTTTGGAGCGAGGTTGAAATCCTTGTCAAAGCAGTCTTAGGAAGTTGTTGCTGAAGAGTAGCATCTAGCAAGCTTGTAGAGGAAAATCTTTAAGACATACATTATTGGAGCAGCCATAAAAGTCTTGCTAAAGAAGACCTAAAGTTTTGGAAAGGCAGATTGAAGAGAATTTTGTAGACCTGCCTTGAAGACCATGATGCATTGAAGCCATCAGGAGGTAACCTTGGAGAAAATGTTTGGGTGTCATGAAGAGCAGTGGAGACACATTCATGTGAAGAAAAGGTTGTCATTGATGATGTGACGTGGAGACTAAGTGATGGCATTGCTAAAGATTGACAGCGCTCGTTGAAGAAGACTTTGGGAGTCGTGAAGAATAACCAAACATATTTTGACGAAGTGAAGTTGAGGGTTGGAGCCCAAGAGGTTGGAGCCTCATAGAGACAAGGTAAGTGCCTTGGAAGATAGGGTTGGAGCGCTAGAGGATTGGAGTCCTCAAGAAACCAGGTCGGAGCCTGTACCAGAGATAGGGTTGGAGCCCTAGAGGTTGGTGCCTCAAATTGACAAGTTTAGAGCCTTGGAAAGACCAAGTCGGTGCTTGGCACAATACATGTTGGAGCTTGGAAGATTGGAGTCTTCATCTAGGGTTGGAGCCCTATATCATTATTATACTTTACTTATTGTAAAGAAGAAATTAATAAAAGTATCTATTCCATCATTGTTCATTTTGTGTTCTAAATATAAGTGATCTCACTGGTAAAATTAACAATTGAAAAGAAATACTGATTCACCCCCCTCTCAGTATTTCCAACAACATCAACGACTGAGATTAAAAGACTGCTTGATCCATGTGACTTAAGACAATTTTAGCACATGTGTTAATTAATTCACTTTAATTATCTTATTTTCCTAGGTTAAACTAAGGAAATCCATTAAAAATAATTAATTATTTGAATAACTTTAACAAAACTTGAAATTTATCAAATCCATTTCTGGGTCTTGTAGATCAAGTGTACTCTAGTCCCTGCACAAAATTTGGGACCTAGAGCACAAATTATGCTACCCCAAATACACAAAATCTCAATAGTTGGCACCAATATGCAGAGTCAACAGTAATACAGTTGCAACATTTGTGCAGTGTTGGTGAGCAACATCAACAGCACAACAGTAGATGTTACAGAAGTCAGAGCAGGACAGAGTTGTAATGCTAGAGTGAGTGTTGATTTATGGTAGCATCGGATGTGTTCTAGCCTTGTGATCTTGTATATAGGCTAAGACACATGCATTCCATAATACCCAGAAAGGATTTTGGAAAATTCCACTTAGAGATGGTTTAATTAAATTAATTAATCGTTTTTTAATGTTTTCTTAAGTCTAAACTTAGGGACACTAATTAATTAAAGGGTATTAATTAAACTAAGTGTGAATCTTCTAGATAAAGTCATGGATCAACTCTCAGTTAATCTTAGCCCTTGCTTATGATTTAATCTTGGCCATTGAAGAGTCAGTGAAAGATTATAAAGGAGAGCTAGATGGGCATTTGGAAAAGATATCAGATGGAGAAAGAATCTAGAGATCGATTTCTTCAGTCGAAGGAAGAATCGAAGTGATTCTCGATTGCAGAGAGGGGAAGGTGAAATCTCTAGGAGGTGGAGTTTCTGAAGCATAGAGAGTACAGGGAGGGAAGAGAGAAGGGAGCCATAACAGCAGAGGGAGTTTTGATTTCAGTTGGAGAGACAGCTGAGGGTTCATCCAGTATCCGAAGGACATTTCTGGAAGGGGAGAAAACTCTAGTCTCACCCAATAGTGAGCACTGAAGCAGTCACAAACAGCAGCAGCAGCAGTGACAGCATGGGGGACGCAGTCACTATGCAGAGATCACATAGAGCTACTTAGTGTGGGTGCAGGTCAGTGCTGGAACTTCGTGGTAAAGTGAGAATTGTGTCACTAGTCTATTCTCATCAGATTTCTTCAGGTGATTGATTGATGATTACAATCACACATTTGTACTCATAATTTTTGCATAATAAAGAAACCCTCAGATCTGCTGCACCGGTTTTCTCGAGTTGGGGTTTTTCCGGGGACAATTGTCCAAAAATAACAGTGTTTATGTATGAACACTTGTGCTATTTCTTTCACGTTGTTTATTTATCGTGAAGTCTGCAACATATTTTATTTTGATATTTAATATAGTGAAATGTTAAATAATTGTGTTGAGAATGCAATAGAAGAAATATAATCAGTAGCTGTAGTAGAATTCTACATTAAAATACACTGCGGAATATAAACTAGAAGTTCAGAAAATTATGCACACACGCACAATAATTTTTGGACTAATAGTCCCTGGAAAAACTCCGAAGGGTGTGAAAATTTCTAAATGTTACTAATGCAGAAATCTACTGTTAGATCTGGTTATGCTCCTCCTACTTAATTAAGTTATTAATTGAAAAATTCAGATTAATATCGAAGCAAAACACATAATAGACCTTCACCAATTCAAATCTAGAAAAAAGTACATGCACACATAGACAAAGTGACATAGTGATTTTCTGGACAAATAGTCCCCGGAAAAACTGAATGTGGGAAAACCGCCCTGCTCGCTGCTGGAGGGTTTTATTGTTAAGAGTATTTCTAAATACAACAAATCTGGGTTCCATATCTGGAAAAGATGATAGAGAAAATATGCATCTGCAACTTGTCAACTCTTCTGAAGCCCAAATATTAACTGATCCACACCCTCAAATGAGATTTATAGGACTCTGCCAAAATTAGGTCCTAGAAACCCCAGCGCTGCCCCTGAAGCCCCTGAGTCAGCCTCTGCAGGCCTTGCGTCCTTTAGCGCTGGCCTGGAAAGGGCTGCGTAACCCCAGACTGGGTGATGCAGTCCCTACACTACCCCTAAGGGTCTCCGTGCAACCTTTGAGGGTTTCCAGCTGACTTACACTGCCCTGGGAGTGATTGCGCAACACCTACATAGCTGAAGCTGTCCCTGCACTGCGCAGCTGCTGCCCTCTTGCTGCCGATGCTTCTGCTTCTCTACGCTGCCTTTTTGAAGCTGCTCTCTGTCTCTTGCTGATTCTAGACACTGGGATCAGACCATCCCCTTTGTTTAAACTCCCCTCTCTGCAGTTGAAACACTTGTGAGAATTCTTAGCAAACCCTGCCCTAGAATCTCAGCTTAGTTTCAGTGCTCTGCTTCTGTGTGTCTGCAAATGACCCCAAGCCTTTCCTTTATACTTTTCTCGTTGGGAGACGAAGGACCATGGTCAGATCTTGAATCAATGGCTAATATTAAAAGAAAGCTTGATCCATGTGACTTAAAACAATTTCATCACATGTTTAATTAAATTCACTTTAATTATTTAAGTTACCTAAGTTTAGACTTAGGAAATACATTAAAATAATTAATTAATTAAATATCTCCCAAGCCAGATGAAATTTTCCAAATCTCTTTCTGGGTCTTGTAGATCAGGTGTACTCTAGTCCCTCCACAAAATTTGGGAGCTAGAGCACATCCGATGCTACCCCCACTACACAAAATCTCAACAAAGGGAACACCAGTTCAATGGATGAGGGTTTATATTATTATTGAGTAAAAATATGAGTACAATATCTAGATGCGCAATTTTCTATCTGCCAGAAATACGATGGAAAAAACAATATGGAGAAGAATTCTCCCTCTACAGACAAAAGTCGACCTCCCTTTGGCCTGCTTGTTCTCTTTCCGGCAGCACGGCCTACCTGGAACTCACACTACTAGCCTGGGAAATTGTTACTTCTTGCAATTGGACACTAATTGAGCCATCTAGCCTCTCTCTGCCTTCCGGGTAATCTCTTGGCCTCCAACAACTAAAATGAATCCCTTTCATGCACTGGGTTTCTAGCTACTCGCACTGGGTATTTGACCTCTCTATAGAATAATTTTGGCCTCCCTCTTGTTGCCTCTCTCACACTGGAAAACTGTTGGGAAAATCCTTTGGAATTCTCTTTGTTTCTCCCTCAATCACTGATTCTCTCCTTCTCTGGCTCGAACTCACTTCCTTGTTGAATCTCTGCAGCTGGATAACTCGATCTGCCAAGTTGCTCTCCTCTTGTGTGTCTCTCCATCCCATCAACTTGCTCTTATAATCTGTCACTAGAGCTTCAACAACCATGATAAGATCCTCATCAATGACTAAGATCATCTTAGACTCGATCTATGTGAGTCTCTAGAGCATTTTCGATCATTCTTAATTTTTTTGTTTGTTTTTCAAGTTGTTTGTGATCCTCTAGGCTTGACTTGTGGCTTGAAGAGTTGCGACCTAGTGGCATCTAAGCCATCAAAGTCACCCTAGGATTGCACCCGGCCTAGGGCACACCAAGATGTCTCTTCGCCCTAGCACATGGCACAACCACCCCCTGTGAGGTTTGATCTTGGGTAGCCTTGCTTATGAGTCCCATCCTCAACCGGTTGTGCTAGTGAGACTTGACCTTGATCATCCTTAATAAATTCTCATTAATTAACCAGTTTTTCTAAGTTGGACTTAGGAAAAATTTAAATGATGACTAATTATTTTAATTAAGGGGTTTCACAAGCTTATCTTGCGAAACCTTTTCTGGGTTTTGGAGATCTCGTGTTCCTTGCCTCTTAGACAGAAATTGAGACCATAACACTTGTCCGATGCTGCAAAAATTTAACAACACATCTCCTTTACAAGAAGAATTGTGGGTTTGTTTGCTAAAAAGTGTCTTCACCTAGCCCATATTTACATCATCTTGAGCCATATCAAATATCTAAGATCAGATCAAATTGAAGTGAACAAAGTTCCTTCTCAAGTTAAATACTCCAGAAGACTTGGAATATAAGAATATCCATTGAGGATACAAATATTATATTAAAATAGTATGAATAAGAATGAATGATTTATGGTTACAAATGAGGCCTGCTTATATACCTAGGCAGGTACCTCTTCACGAAGGGTCATGTCCATTAGACATGTCTCTTCAACCTAATTACTAATTAATTAATTAATCATTATTTATATTTTTTTATTCATTACATTGCCTTTCTCCTCAAAAAGCTTTGTCCTCAAAAAGCTTTGTCCTCAAAGCTTGTTAATGAAAAAGGCTTGATTCTTGTCTCGAAATCTTTGTTGATACTAGACGATATGATCCTTGGAGTGATATATAAAATTGTCGCACAGATGAGGAATCATACCATCCAAGATTAATCTTTTGTCGAATTGTTTGATTACTGGAACCTTGTGATGAACTATGATCACTAGACTGAGTTGTGCGCACTTCAATATTCTTCGGAACATCCATTTGTTGTTTATGTTTTGAATATGTAGCTTGATCAAGTTGTCTACTCTCGTGATTCGGATGTCGATAGGGAATTCTATTGATTTGATTTTCCCTTATTTTGTTTATGTCATCTCCTTGATTTATTGTAATATCCCGAAAGGGAAATAAACAGTGATACAAAGCATAGAACAAGATACAAAATACTAGAAACAATTCATGAAGCAGATACACAGGAAATGGAGAGAATGCTAAGCCATTTTATTAGACTGAGAAATAGAAATGAGTACAAAACGTGATCAGAGTGATGGCACCTCGACTTGCATCAGGCAAGTGTAGGAATACTCTCAGAATATCAGTGGAAATGGTTGCTCTCTGCTTTGTGTCCAAGCTGCTGGAATACTGCCGTGCTGCTGCCACTGCTGGAACAAAATGAGTCTTTGGGGCTGCTCCCCTACTCATAAAAGGCTGAAACTCTGGAATCGGCCTCTACTCACGATACCCAGAAAAGCCCAGAGAGCATTTTTGAAATGGTCGACCCTTGAAAATGCCTCCCTTGAGGATCTACGCTATCCTCCCAAGGGCCACGCTAATGCTGAATGCAATCCTCCAAAATATGGCCTTCCACTCTGTCAAATGCCTCCAATAGGCAAAGGCTGGCCCCTTTCTCAATCCTCTGGCCTGAATCCTCCAAAATGATGCCAATCCGGAGCCCCCCCAAGATGGATTGCATCCTCCCTCTCAAGACTGCACAGTTTTTGAATGCTCTGCTCCTCTACGAATGCAAACCTCGATCCTCCTGCAAAATGTTGATGGAAATACCTCACCCAAGCAAGCACTCGAAGTCTCCCGGGGCTGAGGGTGGGATCTTCGAACGGAGACACCCGATGTATTGAACAATACTGCAGACAAGCTAAACAGCCAGCGTGCTCCAAGTCGAAATGACTAGCTCAATATGCATAAACATGAATGACCAAATGAGGGGGCTCTCCTCCCTTTTATAACGCTGGGCCTCTCTCTTCCTAGGCCCCACCTCCTCCACGTGCCCCTTGGCCCACGCTGTCTGTAATATTCCTTTTTTTGGTATCACCCATGACAGGGCTAGGAGGGACTTCCAGAGTTAGGAGCAGACAGGTCACATATACAGATTGGTGCTATCAGTGGGCTCAGGAGCTTTTCGGAGGAGTTTTGAGGGGTTTTCATGGTGTCTGGAGGCATTCGCTTGATATACTCCATCATCCGAGCAGTCTGGCTTTCGTTTTGATGCATTTCGATAACTTTCGGAAATTTGAGTTATTCATGGGCTTAACTCAACTGATTATGCTCAAGGTGGCATTCCGGGAGGAATACACGATGGAACACCTTAGTGTAATAGCTCATTGGAACCGGGACGAGGATACCTACATGGTGGGATAGTTAGACACAGATTTCAGTGACCGGAGGAGGCGTGGTAGCCGATTTACCTTTTTTTGTATTAAAAAGGAATATTTTAATAAAAGGGAAAAGTGCTCCATGAATAAAATAATAATAAAATAATGCTTTAGAAGGCTCCAAGAGATCTATAAAAGAAAGGGAGGAGGTCATTGGGAGATATCTTTGGAGTAGATCATTTGCTTGTGTATGAGAGGTTTGAGGACGTGGTTCTCTACTTCAGCCATAGCCCCAGGACGGAAACCCTCGGGTGATTCGTGAGTATTGGACGGAAACCTAATACCCTTGAGGAGGTTTCACTCAGAGATCTCATAGTGCTTCAGTGGAGTTTGGAGAGGTCAGTTTTGTCATAGCTGATTTGCAGCAGTCACCTTTACGAGCCATCTACATCATTGCCAGCATCATTCATCAGTTGGGCCAGAGATCTTTCTGGGTTTGCTCCACTTGCTTGGCAAGCTCAGGTTCTGCTGTTCCTTTATGTTGATGTACTTTTTATCGTGGATTAATAAAATGGTTCAGTGGTTTTATCAGCATCCATTGTGTTCTATTAGTGGCTGTGTGTATATTTCCATTTATTTTGCTGCCTAAGTTTATTTCTGCAATTTTAGTTAAAATATCCCATTTGGGATATTACAGTGGTATCAGAGCCTTGGTCTTGGCTCAGCCTACGGATTTTTTTTCGGTTTCTAGTTACAGTGGTAATAGACGGCACAAATGTTTCCTACGTAATATATGTGTGTAACACATCGAAAGCCCAATTATTCTGCTTTTGGGTGAGAGACCGAATTTATCTTTAAAGTTTTGGTCGAAATTCCATATATTCTTGGGTGTAAATACCCACTGCTGCCAGGTCAAGATTCCCTCTGCGACTGAGCAAATTTTTGAGTATATTGTAGGGGAAGATCCGATTGCATGTGGAAGTTTATTGGTGTGAGAATAATGTCACTGCCAAGAAAGTCGACGTGATATTACAATGGTAGACGTTGAGCCACACATGTAATCCCTCAGTGTGATAATGCCGCCAGTGCTCCATTAGCCATGCTGAGTAAAAGTCAAGTCCATCAGTGAGCTAGTGGGCTCCGCTGAAACTCATTTTTAAATCATGGTGTCAAACTTCCATTGTGATATTATCAGGGCAAGTTAAAATTTCAGGTGCCAACTGTTTTAATCCCTGCGCAAGACTACTGTGAGTCCGCTGTGTATTTTGATTGGGAAGATCGTGGCATTATTAATCCTTCAGATTGCATTCGACATGCATAAAATTTGGTTGAACGTGTGGGAAGAAGACATCTCATATTGATGCGATTGAGAAATCATAGGTGAACTCATGCAGACTGAGGTCTGATCCTCACTAAAGCTACGAGCAATGGACTGAACCGTCGATTGCACGTTGAAAATTTATGACAGGGACCGATCATGCGAAGAGTCACGTTATTCAGTTGGGACACATCTTTAATTTCAGTATTTGATTTTTTTGGTAGCCGTCCAATTTTTTTCAAGGTTGAATTCCTGTCGAAGATACCGAGAACATGTCGAAACTTATCGCCGCAGTCACTTATCGTCAATGCGTGTTCAAGTGTTGAGTGATCAAGAGGCGTTAGAGTAATTTTCACTTGGGAGAGCCGACTACGGTGCATATGGGATCTGATGTATATGATCTGAGTTGTGCACGAATTCTCCAAGAAATCATCGGCCCGAGAACAAGTTACAATGTGGACAGAGCTTGATGTCTCTTTTAACTGCTGTCACCATGACAGATTTCTTCATGAGGAAAGGGAGCGTGCTCCCTTAAAATTATGACTGGAAGACACATTTCAATGCCTGTAGCAGCTCATCCACCAAAGCCGAGCTTGATATCAGTCCTGTAGCGGTTTTTTTTTTTATGAAGGGGATGAGCTTATGAAATTCATGCAGAGGCGTAATTGTTGAGCGAGGGAATTCTGGGTATGTTGTACATGCTTGGAGCCGTCTTTTGCATAAAGATAAGTCATCATGGGGACCACGAAGTGCTGGTAGCGTTGAGTGTGGAAAAATGACACTTGGGTGAGCCCTCAATTCCATATGTCGAAGATATGGGACTCGTCTACTCTCTGCAAGTATGTGGGCGACAGAGGTATGTCTGAGTTATTTGGTTGCTGAAGTCGAAGAATTGATTGCAGCACGATTACCACATTGGAGGCAAACGAAGGAGGATGGTACACATTCAAGTGCTCCCACAGGTTGTGATATTGTTATAGGTTATCGGTCGTGCGACTGAGGGAACGAAGCCACTAAAAGGGCCAAGTTCCTATTATAAAGAGGCCGATCTGGACGTGTTGGATTATACACAGTGGCAACATTACAAGACTGCATATAGTTTTGGGAGTCATTTGTTTGTTGCGGGGGTTCCAGCGAGCACATTTTGATGATTGGAGCAAGAACTTCAGCATTGTTCAGCCGACTATCCAGGTTCCACTGTATATTCAATTTTCTTTAGTAGGGATCTATTGTCTAATTAGGGTAGTCTATGTTGTCTCATTATTATTAGCTGAATATTATTTTCTGAGTAGTATGAAATTATTTTGAAGTCTGCTGGGTATGTGTGGAATGCTATAAATGATTTTGGGAATAAATAATGTCAGTCACCTACAGCAAGTTTGCTACCTAATAGTTTGAAAATACTCCTCAAAGAAATTACACCCAAAAGACACTCAAAAAAACAGTGATCACATCATTGGTTGAACCATGGAGGGATTCCTAAACAGATTGATGAGAATAAAAATAGAAGTTGGTTCCTTAAACCACCATGCATCAGAAGACCAGAAAACAAAACCAAACAACAGACCCTTTTCAAGAGGAATTTATGCCATCCTTCAAAAAGGACAGCCAAAAGATTTGCAGGAAGAATTGGGGATTGGTCACAAAATCCTTGCACTTGGGACAGATTTGAAACACATGAAGATGACATGGAGAGTTCTGTCCAAACTTGATGAACTTAATGAACTTTAGTCCAAAATAAGCCAAGAAGAAGGGAAGAAACTGGTTTGGGCTCTAAAACCAGCTATGCTTGCTCTTATACAGCCCAAATTCTTGGAGGAACCTTGTGAAGGGGCCAGACTTCCAATTGCAGCTTGTCTCTGTAACATCATGAAGTTGACCACACCTATAGCTTCATACAATGATGATGTTATGAGTAGGATTATGAGATTGATTGTAGAGGATTTTCAGGATTTGGACAACAGTGCAGGCTCTACCTTCGGGAAGAAGCTTGAGATTTTATGGGGTATGGCCACATTCAAGACTTATGTCATCATGTTTGACCTTGAGTGTGATGACTTGATCCTGCAGATGTTCCAATGCTTCTTCAACAGTAGGAGACATCATCCTGATACTGTTATAGCACACATGCAGTCCATCTTGTCGTCATGTATGAGAGACCATGAGATCATTGGGCGAGAGTTGCAGACCCGGTTGTTGAGCATTTGGAGGAGAGAGCAGTTGGTCTCACCTGCTGCTTATGAGCTAGCACAAAGGCTAGTTGAGTAGAACATTGAGTTTTTCAGGAGACAATTGACCAGGGAGGAGCTGCTCCAGTTTGGTGGATCTGGGAGCAGAAATGCGCTGAGGAGGAAGGGAATTTGCTTCATTTGCAAAGGACCATGGGGGCCTGATCACTCATGCTTGAGTGATGCAGATAGTGCGGCAGAGGCAGAACAGAAGGGAATTCCTTCTGTATGCCAGGATGAGGACTCTTCTTCAGGTGAGTCCATGGGATCAGATGCGGATGCTTCTGGGGAGCGAGAGCAGTCATGTGGAGTTGATGGCAGTAGGTCAGAGCTGCATTCCAGTATGCAGTGTGAGCAGTCAGGGGACTCTACGGGAGATACTTTGGGCGACGAGTCACTTGTGACGATTTAGCCGAAGCAGCATATGATGGAGCTTGAGTCAACAGAGGAGGATACTATGCACATCATGCGTGATAGTCCTTTGGGGGAGAGCCAGATGGAGGCTCACATAGAGTCCATGATGGATATGCGGCTAACCTTGGGGTTAGCCATTGAGGAGGAGCAGTCAGATGCACTGACATTGAGTACGATGACAGTAGTTGCAGATCCATATCCTCTGGAGGTGTTGGAGGTTGATGGGATTGTTCTGCAAGGAGCTAGTAGACAGCATGAGCATGACATTCCTGATCAAGAGTGGGAGGAGCTGTTGGAGATGGTGGAGCATCCATCTTTGGGCTGACACATTGATGAGGTACACATAGATGTACATACAGACAACCGAGTTGCAGTACTTTCAGTGAGTAGTACTCTCCAGGAGTACATCGATGGGGCTTGCAGCATATCTTGCCCACTTTGGCCCATTATAGAGAGAGGAGCTTTCTTCTACAGGCAACTTTCGTTGGCAGATAGGGCAGAGCAGTGTGAGTTGATTACGGGCTGGCAACAACACTCCAGGCGTGTTTCGTATATAGTTGTTGCTACATTAGATTCTTCTTCCAAGATGGATTGGCAGGAGATCATGAGTTGGTACCCTCTTAATGGTACGATTGTCTTCGTAGGGAGCACAACAGAGCAGGGCCCCTTAGACATAGCAGATGTTACAAATTCTAGCTGGCAGTGGGGCCCAGGTCATCATTTTTTCAGCACTCCATCCTGATTTCAGGAGAGCAGGATCAGCATGGGATTGAGTCAGGACTTGGATTGGAGAGAGGTGATGAGTTGGTATGCAGTTGGTGGGGCAGCTTATACAGTTAGAGGTACAACACAGCAGGGGATAGGGAGCATTGATGCTTGTTGGCAGCCTTCATAGTGCGCAGCTCGAGCCGTGGGACTTGGGCGATGATTGGCCATGGTGGCGTTGGGATTCGGGAGGATTGTTTGTTGATTGGTACAATGAGAGATCAGTTTGGGATCCCAGCATTGAGGGGTCTGTTTCGAGTGGTTTGACACAGGGGCATAGCAGCACCCAGAGGTTTGTATGGGATCCGAGCATTGGGTCTCAGTTGCGGTGGGCCAACAGAGTGGCCCACATATTTTGATTGCTTCAGGGCAAGCAATCTTGAGGCGGAAGGTCTGTAATATTCCTTTTTTTGGTATCACCCATGACAGGGCTAGGAGGGACTTCCAGAGTTAGGAACAGACAGGTCACATATACAGATTGGTGCTATCAGTGGGTTAGGAGCTTTTTGGAGGAGTTTTGAGGAGTTTTCATTGTGTTCGGAGGCATTCGCTTGATATACTCCATCATCTGAGCAGTCTGGCTTTCGTTCCGATGCATTTCGATAACTGTCGGAAATTTGAGTTATTCATGGGCTTAATTCAGCTGATTATGCTCAAGGTGGCATTCCGGGAGGAATACATGATGGAACACCTTAGTGTAATAAATCATTGGAACCAGGACTAGGATACCTACATGGTGGGACAGTTAGACACAAATTTCAGTGACTGGAGGAGGCGTGGTAGCCATTTTACCTTTTTTTGTTTTAAAAAGGAATATTTTAATAAAAGGGAAAAGTGCTCCATGAATAAAATAATAATAAAATAATGTTCTAGAAGGCTCCAAGAGATCTATAAAAGAAAGGGAGGAGGCCATTGGGAGATATCTTTGGAGTAGATCATTTGCTTGTCTATGAGAGGTTTGAGGACGTGGTTCTCTACTTCAGCGATAGCCCCAGGATGGGAACCCTCGGGTGATTTGTGAGTATTGGACGGAAACCCAATACCCTTGAGGAGGTTTCACTCAAAGATCTTAGAGTGTTTCAGTGGAGTTTGGAGAGGTTAGTTTTGCCGTAGTCGATTTGCAGCAGTTGCCTTGCCGAGCCATCTACATCATTGCCAGCGTCATTCATCAGTTGGGCCAGAGATCTTTCTGGGTTTGCTCCGCTTGCTTGGCAAACTCAGGTTCCGCTATTCCTTTATGTTGATGTACTTTTTATCATGGATTAATAAAATGGCTCAGTGATTTTATCGGCATCCATTGTGTTATATTAGTGGCTGTGTGTATATTTCCATTTATTTTGCTGCCTAAGTTTATTTCTGCAATTTTAGTTAAAATATCCCATTTGGGATATTACACTGTCCCTTTCATCTGCGTGAGGTAGGCCCCACGCTGCCCATGTGGTCTGCGTCCCTTTCCTGCGCTGTCCACTTGGCCACTAGGCCCCACTCCTTTAATTTCGTTGTGGACTTTAGAAAAGTGTTTTATCCTAAGTGAGTTAATTAATATTTTACTCACTTTATTCATGCTTCGACTATAATAAGGCAAAATTGATCAAAATTAATATTTCCAATTAGCTATCGCTAATTGGGAATATTACATTTATTTGGAGTACCTGATTTCCTTTAGCTATGGACGTTGAATAACTAACTTCCGGATCTTCACTCGAATCTTTTGTCGCTGGAGTTGCAACTTCTGAGCACATCTTTACTTCAACTAGTTTATTTTCTTTTTGAGTTGTGATATTTATTGAATCGATGTGCGTTTCTTCTTCAACTTGAATTTCTACATTTGAAGGTTTCAACGATTCCTTTTCGACAAGTTGTTGCACCTTGTTTTCTAATGATTTCTTGTCCTTCTTCATTCTTGTTAGTGGTGATTTTGTCAATTTTCTTTTGCATATTTTGTATCACCTTTTTACCTTCTTGAAAAATTACTTTTGAAATTTCTTGTATGTCTTCAGGCGTTACTAAATTTGGCTTCAAGTTAATGTCCTTTAGCGTTATTTTTTTCTTTTTGTGGGAGAATGTCAAAAACTTCTTTTTTGTATTTAGGATAAAGGATCTTAGAGTTTTTATCCAGGGTGAACCCAAAACAATGTCACTATTTTCAAAAAATAAGGATTGAATAGAGAATTTGGATATAAATGTATAATTGCCAATGTTTAACTGTAAATCAGTTATTTCACATTGTTTTGTGCCGGAAAAGTCTAATTTTTCGATTATATTTAACTCAAGAATCACCAATTAGTTTGCAATTTTAGGTGTTATATTGTTTTTATCCTCGACAAATGAGATAGCAATAGTGATGTCTTTTCCCGCAATAGATCCTTTAGTTCTAAATAGTAGTGAAGCATACTTACGTGAAGTTTCTAGAAATCTTCTTCCCTTCAATTCTAAATTAGTTGGAATTTTACTTCGTTGATAATTTCATTAATTATACTTCACTACGGAGTTCATATATTCTTTATATGACCTTTTATATCTCTATAAAAATATTATATCCTCCTTGACTTATAACTTTTACTTTTCTTTTTTTCTTAACTTTATAACTCCTTTTATATATATATATATAACTTTGAAAATCTATGTAAATTCCCTTTATAGTTTGGATTAGGATTTGCTAAACTTAAACTTTTAATGACTTGGCACTTTTAAAATGCTCCTAAATATCTCTTTTATATTTTATAAGGGCATATATATTCCCTTTAATCCTTTAAAGAATAAAATTTAATACTACCATTTTCTTATATTCACTTGCATATATTTGATTTTTTTTTTTCCTTGTATTATTTTGCACATTCATAAAATATTTGAAGGTATTTCTATTTACTTTAACCTTTATATAAAAAAATACCTTTTTGAATTTTTCTCCTCTAAAATATAATTTTTATACTTCAGTAATTTAATTCTCTCTTTAAAAGCTAATACTATTTAAAAGGTCTCTTTATGTAATCAAGCTGCTTTTAATTTATGAATCGGTGGGTACACCAATAGGTTCTTTCAAAGGTCACGCCTGATTTGTATGGACAGATTGTTTTTAGAACTTTAGAGATAAACAATCTCTGTAATAGCCTAAAATTTTCAAAATTTAACTTCTGTGTACCCAGAATCAACCACAGTAGGTACCACAAGTAACTAGAACTACGACTTAGTATCAATTTCCTAATTTATTTAGAATTGTAAAACAATAGTAGACAGAGAGATGACTATGGTACGTGCTGTGTACAAGCAACCTGTGGTTTTTTTCTAACAGCAATGGCAACGTTCAATGGGCAGCTAGGGAAGACTGTTGGACTGATTGCAGGGTTCTGCGGAAGGTGGAACGGGGCACTGTGGCACGGTGGATCAACGAAAATGCTGTGATATTGTGCAACGATTGTGGAAAATGCTGGTGGTTGGAAATTTCTATGGTAGTGGATGCATACAGAGAATGAGTGGGATCAGGCAGAAAGGCAGCAGTGTTGGAGGCGGGGTCAGTCGAGCGGTGGCAGAGCAGTGCAGCTGCGTGTTGGCGTGAACTGAAGGTGGCAACAATAGTGGTGGTTTGAAACGGGTGTAGACAGTGCTCGGTCGGGTGCACTGTAAAGGCCCAGATGGTGGCTCTGTTCAGACGTTGGTGACCTCTGCACGAGGTGTGGCATGGATATTATATAGTCTGTTTTTTTGTATAAGTGCCTTTTCTTTTGTCTTTTATATATATATATATATATATATATATATATATATATATATATATATATATTATTATATTATTATCTGTTGTATTATATATGTTTTCTTTTCCTTTTTTTTTTTTTTTTAATTATATTTTTTTTCCTCTACTTCATATTTTTTCTAACTCATTTTTTTATAAATATATTAAGCTTTTTTTTTTTTTTTTAAATGGCCAAGGGCCTATGACGAGCAACAACGAAGAAACTCCAAAAGTTGTAGCGAACGCTTCAGTCACGATGGCAACAATATTGACAAATTTGATGGTCAAGGACTTAGATCGGAGGGTGTGGCTTTGTGCAGCGGTTAAGTGGCCAAAGGCTCGAACTGCTCTAATACCAAATGAAGTGAACAAAGTTCCTTCTCAAGTTAAATACTCCAAAAGACTTGGAATATAAGAATATCCATTGAGGATACAAATATTATATTAAAATAGTATGAATAAGAATGAATGATTTATGGTTGTTACAAATGAGGCCTGCTTATATAACTAGGCAGGTGCCTCTTCACGAAGGGTCATGTTCATTAGACATGCCTCTTCAACCTAATCACTAATTAACTAATAATTAATCATTATTTATATTATTTTATTCATTACACAAATATTTGTTTATATGGCCAATCCACCTTGTGATATGCCTTGTTAAAATCAAATTTTTGTAGAAGATTCCATTGACCAATTTCCTTGGCCCACTGTGTACTCTTGTAAGATATGAAGACTACGTCTAGAAAATACCCTCCCAAGTTGCAAAAACCATGTCCAAAATGTATCTTTCTTGAATAAATCTCATTGTTTAGGATTAAACAATCCATTCCACAAGCTGTTGGATGCTGAAGGAAATCGCCTTAGTGAAAATCTTATATGGAACTTTTAGTAAGGTGATTGTGCACCGGGGGTTGATGGTGTCTTTGCAGAACTTTTGGGGATAAACTTGATGAAACATTTGATTGTCAATTTCACGCATTCTTCTTGAATAGGAAACTTCTGTGGCCATGCAGAACATATCATGCCTAATCACATTACACATCTTCTTGAAAAAGATTCAAGGGGAGGAATATCAAAGTCCATGAGACTATCAGATTTTCAACTTGTTTAGTGCTGTGAAAAGTACTTGTTTAGTGTTCTAGTTATCCTTTGATATTGAAATTCAAAACAATGGTATAGTACAAAGTATAATGTATAATAGAATTGGTCAAAATAAGATTAGAATACAAAGTACATTATTGAATAAAATGGGCACCTTGTGACAACAAGAACACTAATCTATTCCTGTATTCTAAAATAAGTAGGTTTTATTCAAATTGTCATTTAAGGAATATGTTTCTATGAGTTTTATATCATGCGAATAACTTAAAATGGGTTATATGTGTTTTGTGTGTACTCTTTCAAATTGGATTTTTTCCTTTGAGAGGAAAACTCATATTGGGGACTTGCAAACTTATATGGATAGTTTTCACTATACTTGCCTTTACTTTTGGAAAATACATCTTATATTACATTGATAGATATCTGTTTTTACTTTTTGCAGGGCAAAAGAGCCAAACTGGAATGAAAATTTCAAACTTAATGTTAAAGATCCAACCACAAAATATTTGCAAGTAAGAAGCCTCCAGTACTATACATTAGGATAATATATATGTGGATTTCATTTTTCTTTAAGATTTAATAATTTAATAGAGCAACTTTAAACATCCAGTCAGCGTATTCCTTAGAAGATAAATTAAACTTTGTTGTAAGTGTTTCCACAAAATCTAGCAGGCCTTGGAGAGGGAAGCCCTGCAAGACAAGTAGCTAGAGTCTAGGCCAAGTGCTAACAATGGGGTAGAGGCCCAATGTCAGCTCAACCAAAACCCCCTGCTCTTTATAGACTTTCACCAATGGGAGGAGTCTCGGTTGGAAGGAGATCACTTAAAATAGATATGCTAGGTATAAGGTAGAAAGTGATTAAGCTAGAGCTCATTTAAGAGAGAGAGTCAATAATGGTTCAAGGCTTCAAAGAAGTATAACGATCTGAAAGAAAAGCCATAGAAAAGAAAGCTCAAGACCTAGGGTTTTGATATTTTTTGATGGTTATAGGTATTTAGAAGGTCAAGGCCTGAGGGAAAGGGTTTCTTACAATAATATTCAGCTAAGCCAAGGCCCATGAAACCCTCAAGCAAGTCCTTAAGTTGAGGGGAAAAAAAGACTAGGGTTTCACTCTTGGAGCAACACTTACGGAAAGAAATTTTATGGATGAAATTTGAGTGGATGCCCACCAAATTGATAGGTTAGGTAGCTTGTACCTATCTCTTGATGTTTAGGCTTGCAAATCACCAAAAAATCTCCTCCCTAAAATTTCGCTGCAAGCCCTAGATTTTCACCATAGCCTTAAAAGGACCAATTTTAAGGAGAGAAAACTATGGAGAAAAATTTGGATTGATCACCAATGACTTGGACTAGTGCTTTGTCCTTTAGGCATATGGAGTCAAGGATGTGATAGATAAGTCAAATTTGTTGTTAAGGAAGCCAACATTTGATGCCCTAGGTATCAAAATTCCAACATTTACCCACTCAATGATAAATGGAGTTTGATGGACAGTTATAAGAATTCCTCCACTAGGAACATTCATTACATGTTATACAATGACAACATGTAGTATATCCATCAATTCGCCAAAGAAATAGCTCCATAGAAAATACAAAATAGCTTCCAAACATCAAAATGCATTCCATGAATCTCCAATAGCCAATAAGGAATAAGTGTGAGTTCCTCTAAAGAGGTCGAATTATCCAAGTGATGACGATGAGAGAGTGAAATGGCCTCTCTCTTATTTATACATGTCTAATGATCTCTAATTTAGCCTAATAGTACCTCAAATTGCTAAATAATGGGCTTGATACCAAGTGAGGTTACAAGCCAACCTCATAGCCAATGCAAAACATAAAAGTTAGCCCACAAAAGAGGCCGAAATGATGATGTCATGCATGCGTAGGCCCTTTTAGGGCATGTGTTGGAATCCTCTAGTGCCAAGTTGAGTGTAGAGGGCTCCATAAATGCTGGTCTAGGGGTTGGCCCCTAAATCTCCTGCAATTCATCCTGTGGACTCCAATTTTTTGTTGAGGCACAAAATCAGTCTCATAGGTCTCCTGGTCATAGAATAAGCTAGTTCGGCTCCAATGTTGAAGGCTTAAAGGATGGTGCTAGCCCTCCCATGTCTCAAGAGGTAAGACAAACCTCATCTGGACCTTAGATCAACTGCCAAACCGTGTATACACTGCTAAGCCAACTTGGGGCACATTGGTCCTAGTGCATTATCTCATGATTAATGTGGGAAAAAGTATAGGTCGTTGTGGTGCTGAAGGTGCCCATGGAATCGAGTGATCCTCTGAAAGTGACATGAGTCCCATGGCTCTCAATGCTTCCCCTGTGGGGTGTCATAATGCTTGTCTAGTGGACTCGAGCCCTAGTAAAGTTGCCCAACCCATGATGAAAAACATCGTCCACACACACAATGTCCAATGCCGCATATTCACCATTAGGTATCATTATTCATTAATGCATCTAAGTGAACCAAGCTTGTTATTCAAGGGAAAATTGAGACTTCATATGGGGTTTTCTTCCAAATTTGGGGCTTTGATCACATAATAGTGTTACCTTTGATCCTATTACGTGTTCCCGGCTCCTAAGGGGAAAGACATGTTCCTGGTAGATCCTTCAATCAATAGGTGGCATGTGAAAAATGATGAGTCACATGGGGGTGAAGGGTTCTCAAGGCCAAATGCCATGGGTACAAGGATAACAATAATGAGGAAGTCAACATACTGGGTTTATAGATGTTAGAAGGGAGCAATTGTGAACCTTTATTTTTCCACCCTTCTTTCTTGCCTATTGCCTTTTCATGATTTTTCTTTGTATTACCTACTCAAGGCTCCAAGAAATGAGAGCATGATGTAGATCATTTATAGAAGTTATTATCCCCTTAAAGGTGGGGCAGTTCATTGCCCACCTGGGGTTGGGACGTGCATGATTTCCTTATATGATGTGATGGGGCACTCAATGGCCCTGGGAACCAGGGTGATGGCCATAATGATAAGGGGTAGAGCTCATGCTTGGATTTTGGCCACTTGCTACTATTATTTTCCTGACCATCTTTTGCATTTTATGATTTTATTTTTATTTTGTTTATTACTTGCGGCCATGATATGATTTTAACTTTATTTTGGTTGCATCAACCTCCGGGGCAATGATTCCAGGCCTGACCCAGATATGTGGACAAGGGGAAGGGGTGTGCCAGTGCCCTATGGACCTAGTGGTCATGTGGACCTAGAGAAAGGAAATAGTGAATAGGTTTTGTAATGGGTGGATCAATCATCTTCTAATCTTAGCCGTCTATTCAAGATTAAATCACAGCCATTGAAGTTTCAACGAGAAAAGTATAACAAGAGGGCTTCGGGTTAGTTGGAGAACACACACACTAGCAGAGCACTGAAGCTAAGCTAGAATTCTAGGGTGTGGTTTGCTAAGAATTTCAAAAGTGTTTCAGCTGCAGTGAGGGGGAGTATTGGCGAGGGGGATGGTGTAGTCCCAGGCCAAGAGTACAATGAGGGCAGAGAAGCAGCAGACCAAGGTAGCGCAGAGGCACCAACTACGCAGCAGTTATGCAGAGCAGTCGAGAGCCCAACAGTGGCAGTACAAGGCTAGGAGGGCTGATGCAGGCCCAACTAAGGCAGCGCAAGGGCAACGTAACCCAGTCTAGGGTGATGCAGGCCCTTCCTGAGAAGCGCAGAGGCTGATGCAAGCTAGCAGGGCTAACATAGAGGGCTCCACAGGAGCGCTGGGTTTTCTAGAGGCTGGAAAAGGTTGAGTTATGTAAATCCCGTTTGAGGTTGTGAATCAGTCAGATTTTCTGTCTCCGGAATAGAGGTATTGCTGCGAATTTATTTCTCTGTCGATTAACTAGTTTGGTGCCTAGATCTCTTGTACTTAGAATTTTCTTAATAATAAAAACCCTCCAGAAGCTAGCAACACCAGTTTTCCTGTATTGGGCTTGTTGTCACACAGATTGTCCAGGCACCGCAACAGACTCGACAATGGCTACCTTATCCCAATCTCTTAAACTGCCTCCTTGCAGTTAAGGGAGGTAGACCCTATTATAAATGAGGATGATAACCAGGAGACACAAACTTAAAACATCAAATACTTATAAAATGAACGAGATTCCACAACATCTAGATTAGATAAGTCACATTTAAGACTGCCAGCCTTATGGAGTCAAACAAAATCCCGCTATGGAAATGCATGTTCAGTAAAATTTTCGACATTAACTCACGTTTATTAAAACACGATTGATCAATGATATTCAATTGAAAACACTACAACCATGCAACAATACGATTAAAATGCCAGGATTTAAAATGCTTCCATTAATTTCGATCCAGACAAATCAACAATTTTATATAGTCACTCTTAAGATAAAATTTCAAAAGTTTAGTTGACTATAAAAGATATTTTTGAGAATTTCTTATTAGTTTTTGGATTTTATAGATTTTTAAAGATTTTGAAATTTTTATATTTTTTTATTATTTTATTATTTTTATTTAAAACTAAAAAATAAAACAAAGTTATCTAGATCAAAAATATATACATAAAGTAAAAAATTAAAATCTAAAAACATTAAAAGATTCAAAATCTAAAAATGAAAACTAAACTAAACTAAAGTCCCAAAATCTAACTTACGCTAAATCTAAAACAAAATTAAATAAAAATTGAAACCATGATTAAATTAAAGCTGAAAGAAATCGAATGAAATAAAAAAAAAAAGGAGCCAACTTACGCTATCTAATGAAATAAATCAAAATCGAAAATAAAACAACTCTAAAACTTACGATAACTTAAAACCATCAAAATAAAACAATCGATTTTTTTTTTTTAAACCTAAGACTAACTTATGTTATCAATAATGAAATCTAAATTTAAATCTAACCAAACGAAACAAAACAAATCCGTGTGAAAACAAAAATAAGAACATACGCGTAAGGGTTTTTTTAAATTTTATGTGTGCGTTTTTATGGTTTGAATTTGTCGTTTTGTGTTTTTCGTTTTGTATTTGCAGATCGATGGACGGCAGCAGGGAATGAGGCTCGATGAGAAGATAGGCAGCCGGAGATAACGTGAGGAGCGGATCAGCGTGGGCTGAGGTTTATTTTTTATTTTTTTAAATGCAGGTCGGACGGCAGAAGAGGGACACGTGAGGAAATGGCGAAGAAAGGAGAGCGTAAAGAAGGGACGTAGCTGACTCAATGATGTGAGAAAATGTGTATAGGAATGAGAGAAGATGGCAAAGGGTTCGATGGGAAAATAATGAGCTGAGAAGACTGAGTTCGATGGAAGTGTCATGCAGTGTGACAGAACAGCAGTAGACAGAACAGCGTTTGCGCAATGAATAACTCAAGATGTCCAACAAAAATTGAAAATCTCTTTTTGAAACCCTGATCTCATACACTGCTTTAATCAAATGACGCTCAGATTTATAATGCTCCTTAAAAATAATGCCCAGATTTCGCCCACAGCAGCAATTTGAGACCAGATCTGGCCTTTGGAGGCTAGATCTGCTTCAGATCTAAAAAAATTTCGATTTGAACCAGTAACTTGCAACAATCAGTCAGATCTGAAGACACACACCAAGAAAAAATTAAACTCTCACAGATAAATTACAAATTTACAACTAGTTTACAATTTAAAACCCTCATGGTCAGATCTGAATCCGTTTTAGCACAATTTTCAGAGATTTAAAGTTTTAGTGAGAGGCACAAGCCTTCGAAACCCTGCAAAATCACAAATATCGTAAGATAGACCGGAAATTTAACAAATAAAGAGCTTATCAGATTTATGTTTATTGGGAGTCGGCTGGTCCAACCGAAGACTTCCCCAGACGCCCAATCTTAAAAAAAAATTTCCCTGCACACTTAGATCTGAATCTTAGATCGATAGAGATTTAAGAAAACAACATGAGACCTTTGCAGAAAAAATTAGAATGTTATTTTATAAATCCAGAAAACTCCACAAGATATCTGTATGCAGATTAATCCATGAAGGCCATCAACCATAAAACACAAGAAACAAAGTAGCAGAGTTTAGAGACAATTCACCACATAGATCTGAGAAGGAACATCCAGATTTGTAACCCCAAAGTCTTTATGCTTTATTCCTCAAAAAAGTTTACAAGAGCTTCTAAGAGCAAGTGCACGATCCTGAGATCGGATGATTCAAAAATGAAAAAGACCCCTAAATTTATAGGACAAGATCTCTAACGGCTAGTTTGGATGATCCTCGTCAAAATAATCTCAACCGTCCAAAAGATTTGATCATCTTTTAATCCGGAGCGTTGAAATTAAAATTTTGGGAAAAAAACGAATTTATCATTTAATTCAATTTTAATTAACTTAAAAATATTATTTTTAAGTTAATTACCCCAAAATTTTGACCTTGACTTAACCACCAAGGCCCAAGGGTCCAATATTTCTTAAAATTCTCAATATTCCCTTGGCTTGGGGCTGTCAAAATCATTTTCCAAGGACCAACAAATTTTGCCTTTAAAGATTTAATCTTAATTTAGGACCCTAAATTAATTAAATTTCTGGTTTAAGATTTTATTAATTAATTGACCAGAAAATTTAATTAATTGACTAAGAGGGGATTATAATTATTTTTCCAACCCTCTTTACATGAGATAATACATTTACATACATAAAGGGGGAAAACCCATTCGTATAGACCCTCAAATAAATACTCAATTCTGCGACTAAAAACATGATCTAGTAGACCAAGTAGCTCAAACTACTTTTACAAGGACTCGATAGAAACACTAGGACTCACTTAGTATGCTGATGACAAAATCCACCCTAGCTTTGGGGTGAGGCTGGAGGGAAAAACTTTGCCGATCACTTTCGTGAATCAGTGAGACAAAAAACCTCCTAGGATAGAGATCATCAACAACATACTAGGCTTACCTAGGCTATTACATACACTGACGGTCTTACTTAGATCATTTACATTATAACAATGCAGAATGGGTTTACATCATTTATAACAATGTCAACTGTCAATGAAATCTGGATGATGGAATCTGAATGGTGCAACCACGTCGAACATGATGAATCCCATTTGAAAAAATGGGGGTGTACTGCTATGGGGTAGTTGACGAAGTGTGGTCAACATCTGGCTCTACTTGGGGACACGTTGCTTCGTTGAAGGAATGTGATCCAGAATCTGCATCCAAGCAACACACAAGATTACATAAGTAGCGTCCATCCAAATATCATCATATAACATTAAGCTCATGAAAAATAGAAGCTCTTCTTTCATTTATTATTCTATTTAACATGAAAAGTAAATCTACTCTAACTGCAAAATGAAATGCTGAAATAACGAGGAGTAGGGTTAGAAATACGATGCAGAGGATGCCCTGTGGCATCAGATGTGCTCAATATAGTGTATGCTGAGCATTTGCCTGCTTTTAGGCAAGTCTGTGGGCTGCTTTTCAGATGTGCCATGGCCGATCTTGCATAATTAAGGACTCTGTTTTATCCAAATGTCAAGCTGCTCTCGATCATCAGACGAATCAAACCACTTACTTTTTCTTTGCTTCTTTCTCTTCTTCTGAGTGGGTTGTGATGTCAGCAATGATAGCACTGTAGAATTCTTGTCCTTATCTTGAAGATGCCTGTACAAAGTATCTGAAGAACCTGGAGCGCAACCAATCTTATTTTGGATATACTCTGTCAATGGTGATACATGAGCTTGGTCTTTCTCAACATCCTTTGAAACCATAGTTAAATCCTTCGTATGACGAGAGGGGAGTGGCTTTAGCAAACAAGAAGTCTTATGATTTGTTGATGAATCTTCATAATCAAATTTCCGCTGAAACTTTTGTAATTCTTCCATTTTTTCCAATTTCTTTTGTATGGAACTCATCTCCCTGGCATGCCTTACTATTAATTTTGTCTGATTTGCCTCCATATTTTTTATTTCCAACGAGTGATTTTCCTTTATGGCAGTCATTTCCTGGGTGTGTCTTGCTTCCATTGCAATCATATGATTCTGTATAACGGACATCTGATTAATCATTATCTTTAACCTGTTTTCCATGACACTTATTTCCTATGCATGACTTTCTTCCATGGAAATTATCTTATTTTGAAGAATGATTTGGTTAGATTCCATGTTTTGAATTATTTGCGTATGATTGGGTTGCACATCCTCAATCATCTGAGCTGGCTCCTTAACTTGACTTTCATGATCTTCTATATGCATGTGATAGTCCTTACCAACAACATTAATTTGATATCTTGACCTTGCCATTCTACTAGCTATGATCCTTTTGATAACGGGACAAGTAGCCTCTTCATGAAGATCATTACAGGCTCTACAATAAGGCGGAGCTTCATTCACAAGATTTGCAAACTCAAGCTGATTTGTCGGTCTTTGCTCATAAGATAGGCCTCTTTTCTGCAAAGCATTATTATTTTTAGGTTGGGAATTTTGCGTTTGAGCCCTTTCCATTTGAACCAACCTAGCCTGTAAGACATTTATTTCTCTAGCATGACTAAGCTCCATGCTTTCAAGTTTCTTAGCATGATTAAGCTCCATGCTTTCAAGCTTTTGCATTAACCTTTTCACAGGGTCATCATCATCTTCTAGATGTTCTTTTAACTTAGTATCTGTCAAAGATATATCAAAATCTGGAGTTTTGGACATTCCAGATGCTTTCTTATCCTTTTCAATCTCCTCAGCCAAAGATTGACAAGCCTTATAATTTGCAGTTTTAGCCCGTCTTAACTCATATGCAGTATCAAAATCAAAAGCATCAATGTAAAAATTCAGAAGAGATCCATCAGGAGGTTTATGAGTTTGAGATATTTCTCTAAGAATACCATTAAATCTCCTGTTAAATTCTTCAGTCGTTTCATTTTCTTTCTTTTTTATAGTACTGATATCTATTACCAAATGCAGATCTTCCCTTTTATCACCATACTTTTCCTTAAAAGCAGTTACAATGGATTCAAAAGTATTGAATGAATTATCAGGTTTTTCCATGAACCATTCAGCAACATCCTCACCAAAGTAAGAACAAAATTTTTCATCTTTACATCATCGAAATTATTATTTGCGATTGCAATTCTATTCCACCAGTTAGTGAAAGCAAACAAATGAGATTTAACACTAACTGCATCATTTCCTTGAAAGATAGGTAATTTATCCATTTGAGGGAGATCATGGGGATAACCCTGAATATTAGCAAAATTACACGGGGCAAAAATATCCATGATATCGTCTTTAAGATTTTAGAAATAGATTTGTGTTCAAGAATAGTCAAAAGGTCCTCAAGAAGCGAACTTCTTGGCAGGAACTCTTGTAAGAAATGAAAGAGTTGGAGTCGTCACTTGAACATGAAACTAATTCTAAAACAGAAGAAATAATCGAGAGATAGGGGGATTCTTGTCTGGGAATAAAAAGATGAATAAGTGGAGTCGCCACCCAAACAAGAAGCCAACCGAAATGTCCAAGTGCTAAAGATATGATGATGAAATGATTAGAGATATGACGAAAGATAAGACGATGAAAATATGAAGGGATGAAAAGACGCCATAAAATGTGATTCCTTGTGACAGGCTAATGAATGGCGAAAGAAGATCTGAAGATTATAAAATGTCGTTAAGACCAAGGACAACAAAACTCTATCCTCGGCAACGGCGCCAAAAAATGTTGTCGCACAGATTGTTCAGGCACTGCGACAACGACTCAGATTGGGGGCTGTCACTCTTATCCCCAATCTCTCTCTTTAAACTGTCTCCTTGCAAGTTAAGGGAGGTAGACCCTATTATAAATGAGGATGACAAATCCAGGAGACACAGCTAAAACATCAAATACTTATAAAATGAACGAGATTTCACAGATCTAGATTAGATATCACGTTTAAGACCAGTGCCTTATGGAGTCAAACAAAATCCCGCTATGCAATTATAAACGAGTAAATGACGATTAACTGCTGCTTATTAAAACACGATTGATCAATGATATTCAATTGAAAACACTACAACCATGCAACAATACGATTAAAATGCCAGGATTTAAAATGCTTCCATTAATTTCGATCCAGACAAATCAACGATTTTATATAGTCACTCTTAAGATAAAATTTCAAAAGTTCAGTGGACTATAAAATATATTTTTGAGAATTTTTTATTAGTTTTTGGATTTTATAGATTTTTAAAGATTTTGAAATTTTTATATTTTTTTATTATTTTATTATTTTTATTTAAAACTAAAAAATAAAACAAAGTTATCTAGATCAAAAATATATACATAAAGTAAAAAATTAAAATCTAAAAACATTAAAAGATTCAAAATCTAAAAATGAAAACTAAACTAAACTAAAGTCCCAAAATCTAACTTGCGCTAAATCTAAAACAAAATTAAATAAAAATTGAAACCATGATTAAATTAAAGCTGAAAGAAATCGAATGAAATAAAAAAAAAAGGAGCCAACTTACGCTATCTAATGAAATAAATCAAAATCGAAAATAAAACAACTCTAAAACTTACGATAACTTAAAACCATCAAAATAAAACAATCGATTTTTTTTTTTTTTAACCTAAGACTAACTTATGTTATCAATAATGAAATCTAAATTTAAATCTAACCAAACGAAACAAAACAAATCCGCGTGAAAACAAAAATAAGAACATACGCGTAAGGGTTTTTTTAAATTTTATGTGTGCGTTTTTATGGTTTGAATTTGTTGTTTTGTGTTTTTCGTTTTGTATTTGTAGATCGATGGACGACAGTAGGGAATGAGGCTCGATGAGAAGATAGGCAGCCGGAGATAACGTGAGGAGCGGATCAGCGTGGGCTGAGGTTTATTTTTTATTTTTTTAAATGCAGGTCGGACGGCAGAAGAGGGACACGTGAGGAAATGGCGAAAAAAGGAGAGCGTAAAGAAGGGACGTAGCTGACTCAATGATGTGAGAAAATGTGTATAGGAATGAGAGAAGATGGCAAAGGGTTCGATGGGAAAATAATGAGCTGAGAAGACTGAGTTCGATGGAAGTGTCATGCAGTGTGACAGAACAGCAGTAGACAGAACAGCGTTTGCGCAATGAATAACTCAAGATGTCCAACAAAAATTGAAAATCTCTTTTTGAAACCCTGATCTCATACACTGCTTTAATCAAATGACGCTCAGATTTATAATGCTCCTTAAAAATAATGCCCAGATTTCTCCCACAGCAGCAATTTGAGACCAGATCTGGCCTTTGGAGGCTAGATCTGCTTCAGATCTAAAAATTTTTCGATTTGAACCAATAACCTGCAACAATCAGTCAGATCTGAAGACACACACCAAGAAAAAATTAAACCCTCACAGATAAATTACAAATTTACAACTAGTTTACAATTTAAAACCCTCATGGTCAGATCTGAATCCGTTTTAGCACAATTTTCAGAGATTTAAAGTTTTAGTGAGAGGCACAAGCCTTCGAAACCCTGCAAAATCACAAATATCGTAAGATAGACCTGGAAATTTAACAAATAAAGAGCTTATCAGATTTATGTTTATTGGGAGTCGGCTGGTCCAACTGAAGACTTCCCCAGACGCCCAATCTTAAGAAAAATTTCCCTGCACACTTAGATCCGAATCTTAGATCGATAGAGATTTAAGAAAACAACATGTGACCTTTGCAAAAAAAATCAGAATGTTATTTTATAAACCCAGAAAACTGCATAAGATACCTATATGCAGATTAATCCATGAAGGCCATCAACCATAAAATGCGAGAAACCAAGTAGCAGAGTTTAGAGACAATTCACCACATAGATCTGAGAAGGAACATCCAGATTTGTAACCCCAAAGTCTTTATGCTTTATTCCTCAAAAAGTTTACAAGAGCTTCTAAGAGCAAGTGCACGATCCTGAGATCGGATGATTCAAAAATGAAAAAGACCCCTAAATTTATAGGACAAGATCTCTAACGGCTAGTTTGGATGATCCTCGTCAAAATAATCTCAACCGTCCAAAAGATTTGATCATCTTTTAATCCGGAGCGTTGAAATTAAAATTTTGGGGAAAAACGAATTTATCATTTAATTCAATTTTAATTAACTCAAAAATATTATTTTTGAGTTAATTACCCCAAAATTTTGACCTTGACTTAACCACCAGGGCCCAAGGGTCCAATATTTCTTAAAATTCTCAATATTCCCTTGGCCTGAGGCTGTCAAAATCATTTTCCAAGGACCAACAAATTTTGCCTTTAAAGATTTAATCCTAATTTAGGACCCTAACTTAATTAAATTTCTGGTGTAAGATTTTATTAATTAATTGACCAGAAAATTTAATTAATTGACTGAGTGGGGATTATAATTATTTTTCCAACCCTCTTTTACATGAGATAATACATTTACATACATGAAGGGGGAAAACCCACTTGTATAGACCCTCAAATAAATACCCAATTCTGCGACTCAAAATATGATCTAGTAGACCAAGTAGCTCAAACTACTTTTATAAGGACTCGATAGAACACTATGACTCACTTAGTATGCTGATGACAAAATCCACCCTAGCTTTGGGGTGAGGCTGGAGGGAAAAACTCTGCCGATCACTTTCGTGAATCAGTGAGACAAAAAACCTCCTAGGATAGAGATCATCAACAACATACTAGGCTTACCTAGGCTATTACATACACTGACGGTCTTACTTAGATCATTTACATCATAACAATGCATAATGGATTTACATCATTTATAACAATGTCAACTGTCAATGAAATCTGGATGATGGAATCTGAATGGTGCAACCACGTCGAACATGACGAATCCCATTTGAAAAAATGGGGGTGTACTGCTATCGGGTAGTTGACGAAGTGTGGTCAACAGGGCTTTTCCAGGGACATTTGTCTAGAAAATCCTTGTGTGTCACTTTGTCATTGAGCATGTTATTTAGTTTAGATCTGTATGTGTAGGCTGTTAATGTATTTACTTCGATGTTAGTGCTAAATTTTTCAGATTAATAACTTATGTAAGTAGGAGAAGTAAATCAAGAATTTAATAGTAGGGTTTTTGTTTAAGTAAATTCAGAAATTTTCACATGGTATCAAAGTGACTGCAAATCTAGCTGGATCTCCAACAAGAAGGCTGAAGAATCTGTGTTGCAAAAAGCAACAACAACAACAGATAACCCAGAGAGGGCAGCATAGCAGTAGAAGGATGTAGAGGTAGCAAGAGTCACGTAGGGGTTGACGCAGAGACAACACATAGTCTTCCAGAGGGACGCAAGAGCAGCTTGCGCTGCGCTGAGCCAATTTGCTCATGCAAAGGCCATCCAGGGTGATGCAGTGTTATGAACCTAATTCATAACTTAAGTAATAAATATAGTCATTAATAGAATAGATAGAATAAATATAATTACTAATTAATTATATTGTAATTATGTTAAGTAGTCATTAATTAGCTGAAAAGGCATGTCTAAAAGACATGCCTGTTCGTGAAAGGTCACTTGCATAGGTATAAAAGCAGGGCCTCATTGTAATCATTCAATCGTCTTATGTCTTATATCATATCAATAAATATTTATTATTATAAATACCTCTTGTGTATTTTTATAATTAAAGTCATTTTCTGCTATTAAGTCTACAAATCTACAAATCTTTCTGCTACAGTAACCAAATCTACAACTTCCGCTGCTACAGTGGTATCAGAGCCACATCAGAGCCATCAGAGCCATGGCACATAATATCGTCTTACAAGCCTATGAGCGTAGTGTACGAGCTCGGGAACATTGTTTACCGTATAATGTGCCATTACGTGAAGATCCCAAAAAAATTGAGCAGATTAGAAAATTTCAAAAAAAGCTTCAGCAATTAGAGAATTCTTGTGCAAAAGTCACAAACGGTTATAAAAAAATTTCTGCAGGGCTTAAAAAAATTTCTGCAGTAATCCATAATAGAGAAGAAAATCATGAGAAACAGAAAGATGGAAAATGCTATAAAAATGAGAAAGCAGTTAGTTATGTCAAGGGAAAATCAAGTAGAACATCCATGGAAAATTCAAGTAAATACATTCCCCCACCAATCCGTAATAAAGGAAAAAAGGAAGAGAAATGTTGGAAATGTGGAGACAAATATTTCGCAGGACATATATGTGCCTTTTATACAAGAAATGAGATTGCCATTAGTGATGTTTGTTATTCTAGACATCGTGTTAGTCAAACAGAAGAGGATCTGAATGGACCATGTGTTCCTCCATGTGCTGGATCCGATCTAGTTTTATGTCCCAACAGTGGTAAATGTCAGACTAATATGGAGGATGACTCTGGAAAGATGATGCCAGGCCCAGGTTCCCACTTCTCTCAGGAGCCTGATAGTAAAGAAAAAATGGAAAAGGGTAAGATGGTTTTCAAGAAATCAGATACCACAGATTTTAACCATAACCCTGTAGGGCCTGCATATCATCATAGTAATAAAATATCAACACTAGAAGAAAAGGCTGAAAATGACGCCAAACACGAGACTATGGAACAACCATGTGATTGTCAGGATAAGAATATTTTTGTCTATCATGACCCAATTCAAAGTAGCAGTGCCCTTGAAATGGTCCTTGTAGTGATTATTGCTGCCCTGTCGGCATCTGAATCAATTCAGAATGGTCTTGAGTCTGCAATGATGTTGGTAAAAGAAAGTTTATCCACAGCTATACGAAGAACTCGAAAATCCTCAACTAAAGATTTTGCATCTAAGAAAGGCCAAAGGGCAATACTGATGATATTTCTACAGATAATCTCAATACTGGATATTTACAAGCTATCCTTGCATCTGCAGTTTGTAAAGGCTTGAAATCTTTTCATTCTTATTCTACTTTACGGGAAGCATCTATCTTGAGAGAAAAGTCAAATTATAATATCAAGCTTTTTGTGAGCATACGGATGAGTGACAGTCTCCATCTCAATATATTGAATGGTCTTGTACAAATGGAAGGCCACTTGGAAGCACAGAGAGCTGCCCACTTTTTAAAAATATTTGATTTGTTTGGGCACTGGTCTCAGGTGACCGTGTCAGAAAAGAAATATTCAATTCAGCCGGATGGCAAAATTGCCACTGATCGTCTATTTCAGTTGCTGGACTGCCAGCCCAGGGCTTTAAGAAACACGGGGTACAATATTTATCGCAGGATAAACTTTAATTTCTTGGACTTCAGACCAACTCAGCTCATTCGTATGTCCAATCTTCCGCCGAATGTGACCCCTGACGTCATTCACTGGCGAATGAGTAACAATTATGGGCTTGTTGTGGCGCTGAAACTCCAAGCCACGAGATTGTTCGAAATTATATTGTTCAACACAACATCCAAAAAAATACGCAAATGTTGTGGTGAACGCGCTGGTGTATACATTGCTTGATGTCACAGACAGCATTGTCAAAGATACAAAGGTGAATAAAATTCCACCCGCCAACCAGCTGTCGAATGAGCATTGCTGCAAGGTTGATGGAGTCGTGGACGATGTCAAAGACTTGTCAGTACTCCGGAAGGATCTCAGAAACGCCATTTCAGTAAATAGTTGGGAAGAAGAGGACTTACGGACACAACACCTTGCCACCGCAGCAGCAATCCACGAATATTGGAACAAAAGCCGATGCCACCGTTGCCGTGCATGCGGAGTCCACATTATTCACGTAAATGGAATACTGTTCGAATTCTCCTCCTTCCGTTACGGCTGCTACTGGTTTATTAGATATTGCCTTCTCATTCTGCGAACATCCAAACGACGTATTGGTTTTACAAAAAGGTGCAAGGTGCTACGTTTGGTAAACATGGGTCAGTATATCAAAAATTAAAAAATCAAATTATATTATATAATTATAATTTAATTAATTAATTCATATAAATTGATTAATTTAAAAAAAAAATTACATAATAATAATTTATATTATTATTATTAAAAAAAAAAGAGAAAAGAAGGAAAGAAAGTAGCTCTATATTATTAAAAAAATATAAAAAAAATCCGTAACAAGAACATGAAGTTCAAAGACAATGTATTAGTGAAAGTGAAATATATAAAAAAGGTATCAGTGACAAATGCCAGATGAAGGAAATTGTCGAAAATTAAGTTTTGTTGTTGTGAACAAATTGAGCTAAGTGAAGGAATTGAGTAAATGATTAGCGATTAAAGATGAAGATAAATGCCAACAATATAGCTTTGAGGACAAAGCTTCCGAAGGAAGAGGCAATGTTATGAACCTAATTCATAACTCAAGCAATAAATATAGTCATTGATAGAATAGATAGAATAAATATAATTACTAATTAATTATATTGTAATTATGTTAAGTAGTCATTAATTAGCTAAAAAGGCATGTCTAAAAGACATGCCTGTTCATGTGTAATATCCCCAATAGGAAATAGACAGCAATACACAGCAATACAAGCATACAACTATATAGGAAAAATGCCGGAAATAGAATATGGAGCAAGTACACATAAAAATACCAGAGATGCTAAGCCATTTTATTAGTCTGAGAATATATATGGGTACAATAGATAATCAGAATAAGTGCACCTATCCTTGCACAAGGCAAGGGAAGAACCCTCTCAGATAAACAGGAAATGGCTGCTACAAGAAACTACATCCCAGCTGCTGGAAGAAACTGCCGTAAACTGCTGCTGCGGGAATGAACTGAAGCTAGGGGCTGATCCCCTTGCCAGAATGAGCTGAAAATCGGCAGACCACCTGAACTCACCACCCCGGACAAAACCCAGAAACCATATACAAAATGGACCACCTCCGAAAATCACCGTAGAAACCCTCCTCCTAGAAAAACGCTGTCCCTCCAGGACCAGTGCAGACACCAACTGAAATAGACTGAAATGGGGCCACAACTCCTCAGGAAACTCACCAAATGATAAACGCTAAACCTCCACACCGGAATAGGCCTGGATCTCCTGCAGAAATCTCTACCACTGAACAGCTCCAACTCAAACTGCGTCCTCCCTCCAAGGACTGCGCAGTCACCCAATGAAGCTCAGCTCCTCAGCAAAACTCCCAAACAAAACACCTGCAAATCTCCTGCTAAAGACTGAAGAAAAACCTTGCCCGAGCAGGCACTCGAAGTCCCCCGGGGCCAAGGGTGAGATCTTCGACCGGAGACACTCAGTCGCACTAAACAGTGCTGCAGACCGACTAAACAGCCAGCGTGCTCAAGTAGACAGAAGTCTAGCTCAATATCATCAACAATATCAATAATCCCCAAATGAGGAGGCTCCTCCCCCTTTTATAGCATTGGTTTCCCTCCAAAACCAACGTCCTCTCTCTCATTGGCTCCTCCACGTGGTGTGTGGCCCCCCATGGCTCCCCCCTTAAGTTACAATGTTGCATCTACTAGGGAAACACTTTATTTTATTTAAGTGAGTTAGACCCCTTTTCTCACTTTTATTTATTAATAAACTATAGTCGGCAAAACTATACAAAAATCAAATATTCCAATTAGTGGTGCTAATTAGGAATATTACAGTCTCCCCCGGCAAAATGTTGCTTGTCCTCAAGCAACTGAAGTGATGGATGCTGTAAAATCTGCTCGCTCTCCCAAGTGGCATCCTCATCCGGCAAAAATTGCTTGTCCTCAAGCAACGCTTGAACAAGCCTACTCTCTAGTTGATGCTCCCCACCGATACTGCAAAATGTGCCTGGGTCCCACTGAAACCTCTCTATCTCCTGCATCACCCTGATACGAAGGGATATCTCAATGCCAGGATCCCAAACTGGCCTCTCACAGTACCAGTCAACCAATAATCCCCCCGGATCCCATCGCCACCATGGCCAATAATCGCCCAAGTCCCACGGCTCGGACTGTGCACTGTCTCTGGCTATGACTAATGCTCTAAGAGGTGAAGACCACCAATAAGCATCAATGCTCCTGGGCTCCTGCTGCGTTGTACCTGTAGCTGCATATGCTACCCCTCCAACTGCATACCCACTCATCACCTCTCTCCAATCCAAGTCATGACTCAATCCCATGCTGATCCTGCTCTCCTGAAATTGGGAAGGAGTCTTGAAGTAACGACAACTGGTGCCCTCCTGCCGACTGGGATCTGTAACATCTACTATGTCCAAGGGCCCCTGCTCCACTGTGCTCCCTACGAAGAATACCGTACCATCAAGAGGGTACCAACTCATGATCTCCCGCCAGTCCATCTTGGAGGAAGCATCTGGTGTAGCAACAACAACTGCATGTGGAACATGCCTGGAAGGTTGCCGCCAACCCGTAATCATCTCCCACTGCCAAACTATCACATCTACCTCCAACATCTCCAGAGGATATGGATCTGTAGTTGCTGTCACGGTACTCGGTGTCTGTGCATCTGACTGCTCCACCTCAAAGGATGACCCCAATGCTAGCCACATATCCATCATGGGCTCAATGTGGGCACCCATCTGGACCTCACCCAAGGGAATGTCATGCCTGATGTCCATGGTATCCTCCTCTGCTGACTCAGGCTTCCTCATGTGCTGCTCTAGCTGAAGCGTCGCAAGTGACTCATCACCCAGAGTATCTCCTGTACAGTCCCCTGACTGCTCACCCTGCACACTGTAATACGGCTGCAATCTCCTGTCATCATACCTGCATGACTGCTCTTGCTCCACAGAAGCAACCTCAACTGATCCTATGGACTCATATGAAAGAGAGTCCTCACCCTGGCATACAGAAGGAATGCCCTCCTGTTCTACCTCCACCACCTCATCTGCAGTGAATATGCCATCCACCCTCTTGATGAAGTGTCGATACAATGTCTGGAGTCTAGACGCATGCTGGGATGCTACCTCTGTTGAACCCAATATCCTCTGCTCATGCATGATCTCAACATGCCCTGAGGGAAAAATGATGCATGTCTCCCTCATGACCTGCTCCCCAAGCGTAGGCTCAGCAATGACTAATGTGCCACTACTGCAGAGGATCATCTCATCCCCTAAATTGTGGCTGTCAACTAGCGTACTGACCCAGTGCCACTGCTGAGAAGTCTCTCGCCTAGTGTGCTGAGGGCCATCCAAATGTCGTGGGTGTGCCTCACGGACCCTGCTGCTCATGCCCAAAGTGCCAAAGGACAACAACAAAATCAATTGTGCCCATGAGTGATGTAGAAGAGTGTCGGATGTGTGAGTCCCCACAGATACCATCAAGTATCGCTCCTCTGTCTCCTCATCGATCCTGGGTGAAATACCCCCAAAGGTAAGCCCAGTGTCCCTGTCTGCGAGTCTCCCTGGATGCAATACTCTAAGACCCTGCTGTGCAGCACCGTATGCCCTCGCATACCACCGATCATCCATATACTCCTCAACATGCCACTGCACACTGAGGCATACCTCGGTATACTGCTGGATACCATGTGCTGCTGCTGTAGCACCCTGTACCCTCTCGTGCCCTGACTGTGTCCAAGCATCGGTCACTCTCTGCATGCTCTCAATGTGATGTAGGATACTCCTACTCCACAATGCAGTCCCACACACTATGGCACACCACCATGCTACTCCATGTCCACCGGCAATCCACCGCTCAATGCTAGAGGCTCCCACACATCCCTGGATGTAATGACATAGAGCTGTGCCTCTACATGTCCGACTACCACCAATCGGTAACATCGTCTCCACCGTCGTATCACTATACCTGCCGACGAAAGGATCATCACTCCAAATCCTCCTCAAGGGGTCCGAGAAGTGAATCTCCCTGTGTGTCAATAGTGTTACCACCACTGCTCGGCTCTGCTGAGTCCTCTGTGCCCCACACAAAGGTGAAGAATCCTTGGCCCCATACAAGGTGCCATCTGGTGGCTTGCCAATGCCACCTCCTCCGACAAGCTCCTGCCAAGGTGTGTTGACCACCCCGTGATCCCGTGTATGAATGTCATGCCAAGACAACCTAGGGAGTCTGCCCATAAACTGGTTGGCCACTGGAGCTGACCCAAACTGCACATGCTCTACTACTAGGCCAACTGTACTCTCCAAGACATAGTCAGCCGACCTGCCTGGGAAATGATAGGTGATCCCACCTGGATCCCAATGCCAATCTGGGGTTCCTGTATTCCCCATGCATAGAAAATCCTGCTGAGCTACACTCGGATCCATCACTATCTCCGTAGCCCGCTCCACTGAGTACCAACTCAAAATCTCTCGCCATCCAACCTCAACATGTGGATGTTGTACCCTGTGCAACTCTGATCGTCTCATACCGCTATCCAAGTCAACATATGAGATCTGACTAGGTGGCTCTGCCTCTCTCTCTCCAATGGGAAGAGATGACCCAACAACACCGCTAGTCCCATCCATGCATGCCTGAAGGGGAATGATCTGACGCTGCAATGTGCCCTCGGGTTGTACCATCAGGGAATCCAGTTGTTCCCCAATGCAGGCCAACTTGGCAGCCGACTCGGCACAAGCCACTCTCATGCCCTCCAGCTCCATGTCCTGCAACAAAATGGCCTCCCGAACTGATGTGGCCTTCCCTTTCAAAACTCGAAGGTCTGCTCGAAGCCGACGATACCGTTGCCTGCGACCATCATCCGATACCTCTGTATCTCCTAGTGCCTCATCGAATGGGGATACATCTCCTGACACTCACCCATCTGTGTGCTGCTACCACCCGAAGACTCGGACGCGACTCCGGTCATCACCTCAATGGATGGCTCTACTGAGGTAGGCTCTACCTTCTCCACTACCACATCAACCGACATGGCCAAGGAGGTCTCCAATGAGGGTGAATCCTGTGTCACACTAGGTGTAACCTCAGACTCCCTGCAATCTTGTGTGCCCTCATCCTCCAAATGCAATGTTGCCACCTTAATGGCCTCTGACTGCGACATCTGATTAAGCTGGAAATAGATGTCCAACTTTTCTACCCAAGACTTTGCCGAACTGTTTGATGAGCCATCAAACGTGGGCAAATGAAATCTGCTAGCTGCGCGGTGGTCGTCATGATGATGTCTGTGTCCCCTGTGATGATCACGGGGTCTACCATCACGCTGGAGCTGAACATAATCTCTAAATGAGATAAGATCTCTAATCGTCGGCCCGCGTGCCAGGTACTCTGCAATGTAGGCGTCCATTTGGCCAGGGTCAACCTCCGGCTCCTGCTGTGCTGCTGCCCCTATGTCCTCTGCTAGGAAAGTGGGCATAGTGGGTCGCGTGGGTGCATGCGATGCCATGATGGGGATAGCCTCACGCTCCGGCATATGGTGGGATGTGCCTGATCCCTCACCAACCTGAAAACTAACCTCCAAGGCAGTGAGTCTCTGTGACACATCCTGCATGTGTTGGAGGAGCGTATCTCTAAATCTCCTCGCATCATCACCATCTGCCATTGGCACTTTTTGGTATGTGCCTACAGGCTCCTCAGAAACTGCACGACTGCTGCAAAACCATACTACTACTTGACTTCGACCTCCGATTTACCCATTGAAAACTACTCAGAAAATTCTAGGAATTTGGGAAGCTGATCCTTGCCCAAAACCCAGAAAAACCCAGAAAACGTTTCTTCTAATTCCAACCTTCAAAATTTGACCCTTTATATTTTGGCCCTTTTTCCAATTTCGTTTTTGGTACTGCAACTGCTAGTGCTCCAAAATTCCAGAAAACCTCTGTACGATCTCTTTCCCGATGTCATAGACCACAGGCTGAGCCAGAACTATGCTCTGATACCACTGTAATATCCCCAACGGGAAATAGACAGTAATACACAGAAATACAAACATGCAACTATATAGGAAAAATGCCGGAACTAGAATATAGAGCAAGTACACATAAAAATACCAGAACGCTAAGCCATTTTATTAATCTGAGAATATATATATGGGTACAATAGATAATCAGAATAAGTGCACCTATCCTTGCACAAGGCAAGTGAAGAACCCTCTCAGAAAAACGGGGAAATCGTGCTACAAGAAACTACATCGGTACAACGGAAGAAAGCTATGATGGCTAACAACTGTAGAGATAAACTGGCTTAAGTGATCCTTGCGAGAATAGTGAAAATCGACGGACCACGCTCTCACCACCCAGGACAAAAACCCGGAAAACCATATCAAAAATGGACCACCTCGAAAAACACTGTGAGAGCCTCTGCACTCTAGAAAAACGCTGTCCCTCCAGGACCAGTGCAGACACCAACTGAAATAGACTGAAATGGGGCCACAACTCCTCAGGAAACTCACCAAATGATAAACGCTAAACCTCCACACCGGAATAGGCCTGGATCTCCTGCAGAAATCTCTACCACTGAACAGCTCTAACTCAAACTGCGTCCTCCCTCCAAGGACTGCGCAGTCACCCAATGAAGCTTAGCTCCTCAGCAAAACTCCCAAACAAAACACCTGCAAATCTCCTACTAAAGACTGAAGAAAAACCTTGCCCGAGCATTGAAGAAAAATCTCCTCTCTCTCATTGGCTCCTCCACATGGTGTGTGGCCCCCCTTGGCTCCCCCCTTAAGTTACAACGTTGCATCTACTAGGGAAACACTTTATTTTATTTAAGTGAGCGAGACCCCTTTTCTCACTTTTATTTATTAATAAACTATAGTCGGCAAAACTATACAAAAATCAAATATTCCAATTAGCGGTGCTAATTAGGAATATTACATCATGAAAGGTCACCTGCATAGGTATAAAAGCAGGGCCTCATTGTAATCATTCAATTGTCTTATGTCTTATATCAAATCAATAAATATTTATTATTCTAAATACCTCTTGTGTATTTTTATAACTAAAGTCATTTTCTGCTATTAAGTCTACAAATCTACAAATCTTGCTGCTACAGTAACCAAATCTACAACTTCCGCTGCTACAATTGGCTCACAGTTCCACTCTTCAAATTTATCGTTCTACTGTGCCTTCTCTTCCTGTTTCCTTGCCATCTCAATTCTTGGTTCCACTTTACTCTTGCGCGTTCTCCACTATTTTATCAATTCACGGTTCCATCACTTCCGGTTCACCATTCATTCATTAGGTTAGTTACAAATCATTCAACTTCCTATTGCTTAATTCAACTAGGAACTCTGTTTGTACATTGTGTGCAATTGACATCAATTTGAATGGCCAAATTTCTCTTTAAAGGCATCGATCCATTCTGTGATCGATGCTCAATCATATGTTATCCATCCAAAATTCAATTTCAAGTTGAATGTTCAAATCTTTAAACTCACAGTCTCAGAATTCCTTTAAATATGTCTGATTCATCTACACACAGATATTGTGCCAAACCCTGAATTTCACACGAGTTAAAACTGAATCAAGCATTCAATGTATATAACATATAAATTTGGAACCTGTTCTCTGTATTAACAGTAAATATTTACATTGGAGTTCTTTTCTGGCCTGATATTCTAATCAGTGACCTTTTTGTCTAATTTGCTCATAGGCTTACAAAACAAAACCCTAATTGTTCAAAAAAAACTACTTCCTGTCTAAACCCTCCTCTTGTAGCCTCTGCCAATTTACTTTCTTTCTCTGCAACAATTCCATCTGAATCTGATCTGCTCCCTTGTCTTGGTGCTGCTCCTTTGTGCTCCTTTGCCATCAATGACAATATTTCCAACACCCCCATGCCAGTCAGCTGATCCCAGATCGACTGCAGTCTGGATAGGAAAGGGTCGATTTCCTCTCCCTTGGACATCATGAATAACCTCAGCTGGTTCTCCAGAAGCATCTTTCTATGGACGGACCTCCCTTGATACAATGTGGTTAAAGCTTCCAACATCTCATGAGCCATCGTCTTCTTGGCTATGTGTGGTACCACATGATCTTTAACCCCGTCCATAATGAAGCGCTTGGAATGTGTCGTTGCTTCATTGTGCTTCTCCAAAAAAGACACATCAGTTGGTGTAGCCAAGACTTTCCCTGCATGCTCCCGTATACCATAGGCCTCTAGCACTACCAGGATTCTGGCCTTCCAGATAGCAAAGTTGGACAGACCATCTAACCTATCCTGATCACGCAGTCCATGTGGCGCCATCTGCTCAGAGATTTGTCGAGACGGATCCTCCTCTCTATGCTAGAGACTCGAATCTAGGGTCCTTGGCGAGAAAGGCACCCTCTTCTCCCTCTGACAATTGACTCCCTCTCTTGGAAGTCTACCAAACACAACAAATTAGCTCTCTTCGATCCTCGGATCGATCTTCAGATTTATTTGGCAGGAAATCTACTGAGAAGTTCTCCTCCCGCTCTTTGTCAACTTAGCTTTGGCTAAATTTTGCACCGGCAGAATCTTCACCCCACTAGCAACTGTTGAAGGTCTGCAGCTCAGCTTCCAATTCACGACACTCTGCACAACAATCAAATTTTGGACTGCATGTAGCAGCGGAAGTTGTAGATTTGGTTACTGTAGCAGCAAGATTTGTAGATTTGTAGACTTAATAGCAGAAAATGACTTTAATTATAAAAATACACAAGAGGTATTTATAATAATAAATATTTATTGATATGATATAAGACATAAGACGATTGAATGATTACAATGAGGCCCTGCTTTTATACCTATGCAGGTGACCTTTCATGAACAGGCATGTCTTTTAGACATGCCTTTTCAGCTAATTAATGACTACTTAACATAATTACAATATAATTAATTAGTAATTATATTTATTCTATCTATTCTATTAATGACTATATTTATTACCTAAGTTATGAATTAGGTTCATAACACCAATAGCGAAGATGGAATAGTGAAGCGGTTTCACAAAACAACAATGGTTTTATCGCACTGCTTTTAGGAGGGTAAGCGGTAAAGGTTAAATGAACGCGATAACGTTAAGAGGGCGACACGTCACAAAGCAATACCACCTATTTCGCGTTAGTTTGGAAGGATAAGTTGCCGGGCTTAATCTTATGTGATAGCTGTCCAATCAAAGGAGGCAAAGATCTGACGGTGTTCGCATCAGAAGTTGTGCAGAGGTTAACGAAAGGTGTGGACTCGACAGTGAAAAAGGTACGTTTAAAATAGCATAGGTTTAAAACCTTAAACATCGTGTTTGATGGAATGCGACTGCTGTTGGATGGGAAGCGGATAGATCACGGGCAAAGATGCATTGACAATTGTTGTGGGACCCAACATATATACGTTGGTAATCATTTTTAACCAAAGTATAATTCAAATTATATAGAGAGGATGTTTATCATGGTTTATAACCATAGTTTTTTTTTTTGAAAGGTGAGATTGACCGTCAGGGAATTTGTGGGCCCATATATATTGTTATGTTGATACCTTGTGTTTAAACCAAAGTATGGAAGGGCAAGTTATATTGTATTTATGACTTATGTTAAGTCGAGTAATAAACCTTGAGAATTTGTGATGGATGGAGGACCGTCGGATTGAGAGACAGAGGCGATGATCGTCAGATCTGACGCAAATTAAATCGACGGTTGAGATTAAAATGATCAATGGAGTGAACTGACGTGTCTGATCGTCAGTGTACAACTGTGGGTCCAGATAAATATGATGTCGACATTGTTTTAACCAAGGTAAGAACGTTATTTAAGCATGTCAACATATTGCAAAATCCATAAGTCGGAAGTATAATTAAATGCTTTAATTATATGGATAAGTATATGGTTTATAACCATAGGTCAAGAGAAGACAGAAAGGTAAGTTGGCAAATGTGGGCCCGAAAGTTTATATATTAATATTGTGTTGACACTTTGGGTTTTAACATGTTTTGATTAATGCAGATAAAATATGGGTTTATACCCACAGCAGATATAAGGAGATAATTTCCCGCATAAAGGGATTTTGATTTTTCGCATCAAGATATGTGAATGAGAGTTTAAACCTTGGTTTAAGAAAAGGTTTCATTATATTTGGAATGGAAAATTCCTGGGCATAAATGAGATACGCATTTGATGTATGCAAAGTGTGGGTAAATGCAGCACAAAAGGCACAGGTAATGGAAGAAACAGGGCAGTTATACAGTAGAATGGGAATATAACAGCAAAAATTGAAAAGATAGTGATAGTAGTTGAAAGGACAAATGCTCAGCAAGGGCTGAGTGAGATATAATTGTTGTAACTGTAACTGTAAATGAATTAATTATTTTTACTATATGTGATGCAAAGGCAAGACTCCGAAGGAAAAAAAAAAAAAAAAAAAACCTCCCCTGGAATACTGAATTGAGTACATAGTATTGTAACATCCTGTAGTGCTGAGCAAGAAAATGAGAAGGTGGAATGCAAAGAGTCATACTTGTTCATTTCATATTCCCATATAGAATACAAACAACTATGAGGGGATCTCTATAAATGATGTTATAGTAATATGCTTAAGAAGGTCAGAGAGTGAGCAGCATAGGGGAAGAGAGTGGAAGAAGAAGAAGGAGCAAAAAGAGAAGCTGTAAAGATCCAGAGATGAGATAAGGTAGATATGAAGGTTGGAGGACAGCAGTGAAGAAGGAATAGAGCAGAGCTGATATCCAGGTAAACCAGCATGTGTTTTCATAGTTGTGTGACGAAGTTGGCACTTCCATATCAAGTTGTAGCTTGATAGATGTCCAATTGTAGCTGGCTGAGGTAGGAGCCTCCTGTAGGCTGGAGCCTACAGAAAGTCAGTGGTGAGAGGGAGTTGGAACTTCCTTGCAAGTTGTAGCTTGCAGAATTGAGGTAGTAGCCTCTTGTAGGTTGAAGCCTACAGAAAATCAGTGGTGAGAGGGAGTTGGAGCTTGCCTTTGCATCACAACAATAATAAGATGTGGTTTTCTCCCTTATGGGTTTCCACTTATATCTGTTGTCCATGTGCATGATGATTATGTGTTGATGTTCTGTAATTTATCTACTTAATACTTGTTGCACACATATTAATGTTGTTGTTTCATTATATATTAAGTAGAACCATGAAATGAAGATGTAAATAAATGTAAAAGAAAGTGTAAAAGATCATGAAGTGTTAAATTGATGCACCGCCCCCCCTCTCAGCTTAACTATGGGTCCAACAGGGGGTGGAGGTGGATGATGATGTCGTGGTGAGGACCGCTCTCAATGCTGTCACAGAGGACTATGAAACCTTTGTCCAAAGTCTCCTAGGTAGAGCGGACCTTCCCAATTGGGACAATATGTGGGCTATCCTTCGATAAGAGGAGTTTCGTCGAATGACCAAGAGGCAGTACAACATCAGTTCGTGCAAGATAAAGGAGGAAGAGGAAGATGCAACCTTGGCTCAAAGAGACAGCAAGGGAAAAAGAAGCGTGATCTGTCAAATATCAAATGTTTCTAGTGCGGCGAACTTGGACATTTCGCCAACAATTGTCCTCAGAAGATGAAGGACAAGGAAACTTCTAGTTCCAAGGCTGTTGTAGCAGACGATGGCTCTGATGATGACATAACCATGAGGGCTCATGAACCACGAAAGTCGGGTGATCTTGATCTGTAGAGCAACTACAGAGTGGTGGCGGGATCCTTGAGTAGCCCAACTCTTGGATCACATCCGTGCTACGAGAGCCTTAAGACAGTAGCAAGGAATTTCTGGAGCAGTGGGTGCAGAGGATCACGAATGAAGCAGAGGTAAAGGCTAACACGCTGAAGAGGGAGCAGCACAGTGCACATACAACAACAACAACATAGAGGTAGCAGCACAGAGGCAGCGCTGAAAAGGCTTGCTTACGCAGTGCAGTGCTGTAGCAGCGCTGAAAAGGCTTGCTTACGCAGTGCAGTGCTGTAGCAACGCAAAGGCTTCAGGAGGACAACGCAACGCAATAGTAGCATAGAGGACATCAGCGTAGAGGAGGACTGCTTACGCAATGTCGAGTTGCAATAGCCTCCAGAGGACAACGGAGAGAAACAATCTATGGAGCTTTAGTGATGAGGTGCAACCCAACTGACTTGTCTGTCATTTGGGCAAGGGTCCTTCAGTGGCTTACTCTTAGCAACTGAGTTGCAGTGCAACAGTTAGCAGTGGTAGTGCTATGGGCAGCATGATGCAACAATTTGAGAGGGAGCTGCTGTATAGATGTAGAAGTGGTGGTGACTTCGTCATGGGCAGCAATACAAAAGAGCAGCAGCAATGCAGTGATGAAGGGCAGCAGGCCAAGCATCAACGCAGAGACCCATATTAGAGATCAGTGCAAAACTTTGGGGTGAAGTGTTTTGCTAGAGTACATTCCTCGCTAAGAGGGAGTGTTGAGATTTTGGGGTGTTGGGCTAGCATCGGATGTGCTCTAGCTTCCAAACTTTGTGGAGGGAATAGAGTACATAAGATCTCCAGGACCCATAAAGCATTTTGGGAAATTCCATCCAGTTTAAGAGATATATTATTAATTAATCTTTTTAATTAAGGACCCTAAGTCTAACTTAGGAAAATTAAAATATTAAAGGTAATTAAATTAAACACGTGACGAGAATGACTCCCAACATATCTATAGATTCCCAACACATCTGGCCCAGGCATATCCATGATGTCAAGGCCTACCCATTCAACACTAACCCTAATCCAGAGTGGCAACAAGGAAAACTGACCTTGCCATGCGACCAAGGCCTCAATGCTCCCCCGCATGACAAACCAAGAGTGAGATGGGTCACTCCCTACCTTGATCCTGCTCATCATGAAATAGAGTGACCAATCAACCAACCGAATCCCTAGATCCGATAGCCAGATCATCTATGGCATAGTCCTGACAACTGCTCGCACCAACTAGTACCACGTCTTAGGTCCCTGCATGCAATCAATATATGGAATCCATACATAACGAGTCAATATGATGTGTGCAAAACTCCCCTGCGCCTGCCATACCACATAGTGGGGTCTGCTATCCTGCCTCCTAAAGGTGCTCCCCAATACTGCTTGGAGTCTAAACATCTGATTGCATGAAAGGTCCACCAGCCGCTGTATATGCGCTTGAAACACCTCGGAGTCTCTCGCCCCAAAAATATTATGCATCTCCCCGAGTGTGGGCTCAACGGTGGAGAACGTGCTATCCCTGCAGAATATCAGACCATCCCCAAGCCTGCACCTACCAACTTGCGCCTTGACCATATGGCACAGCTGGAAAGCCTCCCTCCTGATGCATTGTGTCTCATCCAACTGACTTTTGATGAACCTCCCAGGTCTGGTTACCTGTGATAAGAGCATCAAGAGATAATACCCAAGCTCCATGTATCAGTACACAATGCTGGAGAGTGATAAATGTGTGGGCTCCAAAGGGTATTATCCAAGGACCTGTATGGAAGCCCACAGTCAGCCCTGTGACCAGCCCACACAGTGAACTTGTGTGTGCCCTCAAGGCAAAATGGAAACCAACCATGATCTGTCATGAGCATCTGAGATTCTCCTCATACTGCATGAAGGGTAACATGGCGTAATTTAAAACAATCTTCATTAAGTTCAATGCCCATTCCTGATTCCCTAATATTCCTTGTAATTGTATTTGGTATTTGGTGACTAAATTTCCCACATTCCTATAGTTCAATAATGAAATTTAAGTATTAGTATCATTCATTGAGGTCGGCAATAAGATATTCATTTTTTGATAAAGCAATAGAGTTCAGTTTTGAGATATCTTGGTGATTTATTATGCATATTCTTTCAATCTTGAACATTTGCTTCTGCCACATCATTTCAGTTTAGATAGTTAAAAGTTGGTATATTTACCTTTTCTTCATGGCATGTTTCACAGGTTGCAGTTTGGGATGCAAATCTTATAACTCCACATAAACGCATGGGAAATGGAGGTGTTAAGCTGGAATCATTATGTGATGGTACGCACAACTCAATCTCAGACATAATTTTCTGAGTTCCTGTTTTGCATTATATTTTCAAATTACAGTTAATCTTTGGTCACTTACTTATTAAAGGCTCCCTTTTCTGGATAATATCTCTAGTTGGAAGTGCTTTTGGACCTATCACCAAGCTATGTATGAAAGTCATAATTATGTTTCCCTGTTCCCCTATTCCCACAGACAGAGGCAGGGGTAATGGAGGCTGCTAAAATCATGGCATCAGATTTGTTTTCTTTCATGGAATGTTCATTGTTTCTTTCAGCAATTAACAAATAACGAATTTAGGATTAACTTTGGATAGCTCTTCAATATGGTTTATGGTTCAGTGGATTTATTACAATCATAGAAGCAAGAAATTGCCAAATTCATGGCTGCGCATTCAGAAGGCTTGGTAATCAGGATTCCCTATGGCCTCAGTAACCTGTTTGGTTGCATTTTTTCTATTTGGAAAGTTTACTGAATATTTCACATAACAGATGACAGTTATTAAATTCACCCATATCTGAGAATGGTGATTTATTCCTTTTTCCAGGGAATATGCATGATATTCAGGTGGAACTGGAAGGCATAGGTGGTGGTGGACTGGTCTATTTAGAGGTTTGATGCTATGTAACTCCTATATGCTAGGTAGATAAGTGATCAATGTTTTTAGAGATAAATATAGGACTAAAAACTGAAGTTAAGGCAAAAGTCTGGGACTTTTTCGGTGAAGGGAAGGTTAAAACACCTCTATTCAGTTATTTCTATAGAAGAATTTAACTTTACATTTCTTGATGTTGCTGACATGAAATAAATGATAAATAACAAGAGCTTGCTTCTTCTCCTAAAGGCTGTTCTAGCAGAAAATATTGGTTATTGCCATATTTATGCATGTTGTGTGTACTTTCTGGCAGAGGGTATGGTAGGTTATTCCATCTCTGAATAACCTTTATAGAAGTTTATTTTTACATCAAATATGATTTCTTGTATCTTATCTAAATATTACTTGACATTAAGAATTTCCTTTAGCCAGCTCTCTTCTTGTTATTTTCCAGTAATGTATGTCTTTTATAGAAGCTCCTTTATATGCCCTGTTATGGAAGTAATGCTTTAGTTAAAAGAAAAGGAAGTAAAATTCCATCAAATATTTTTGGAATCTTGTTGAATTTTATGTGGGGCATCATTTTCCCCTTCATACACTTTTTTCGATTTGAAAGAAATTTGCTTAACAGGCAGAAGGAACTTCAGTTTTCTCTGCAGCATATTCAGCTCTGCTTCTTGTAATGTTTCATCTGTAAGTTTACATTGACATTTCTATCTTTTAGCTTCTTAGTTGGATTACTTATAGAGCCCTTTCAATATTTTCAGCTCAACTACAAAGCCTTTGAAGACATAAAAGCTAAGAAAAGTGGATGGAGGATACCTTTTCTGTCTGATATTGTTTTGGCAGAAGGATTAGAATCTTCTCTGAAGAGGGCTTTTGGCACTGACAGCGTGAAAGCTCGTGATTTTGTACGGTCAGCTTTTGGACAATTACAACCCCTTTTTGACGTTGGAAAGTTAGAGAAAAATGAAGAATCAGAGGGGAAATCACAGAGCAGGATGTTTTCTGAAAATATCCTGAATGAATCAAATGAAACTGGTTTGAATGAGGTATTGGATATGAATTACAGAATAAAGTCTGGAAGTACTTCCCAAAAAGTTGAAACAGATGCAGTTACGGTTGGAGATGAGAGAAACTTTAGCAAGGGAGAAAGATTGTCAAATCTAACTGAAGCTGCCAAAGACCAAAGAAACGATGGAAATATATGGAGTTCCATAGTTGCAGAAAGCAGTATAAGCCCAGACTTTGATTTTTGGAAAATATTAACAGAGAACATTAACCAAACTGTTGAAAGATTCGGAGTAAATAACATTGGGTTCCCTGCTCTTGAGAATGTTAGGTGGAATGGAAATGAAATGATTAAGAAACTTGGTTTGCAATCACAAACGCAAGCAGAACAACAATATGTGGGGAGTGGGTTGGCTACTCCAAAACAAAATATGGGTGATGATCACTCTATTCTAATGACTGAGACGCAGGAGCCACATTCAACAACTATGGATGTTAAACAAGTATCTCATGATGTCTTGAGACAGACAGAGAACATTCTGGGTTCATTGATGATGATTACTGCATCATTGACAGGCCATAAAAACGATAGTAGAATTGCAGATGGAGAAGTGGGTAAAGGAAATACTACTGCGATAGTGACTGACAGATTGATAGAATCACCAAATTCAGGCATGGTTGGATATGATTCGGTAGCAGTACCTTTAACTAATGGCAGACAGGAGGAAATGAAGAAAATGTTTGCATCAGCCGAAAGTGCCATGGAGGCTTGGGCTGTGCTAGCTACTGCGCTTGGTCGTGCAAGTTTTATAAAATCAGAATTTGAGAAAATATGTTTCCTTGACAATGGAAGAACTGATACCCAGGTAAGTAGCTTAAAACTCTCAGTTTCTTTTATATCACGAGTTTTGAGATAAAAATATTCTTGAAAATACTCAGAAAATAATTGACTTTAATGCTCTGTTTTCATTCTCAAATTTGATAGGAACTATGTTACTTCACTAGACTAGTTCTGTTGGCTTTGGGAATCATAAAATGTGTTGCACGCAATGGTTTGCAGGTAGCAATCTGGCGGGACACTTCACAGCAAAGGTTGGTCATTGCTTTTCGGGGTACAGAGCAAGTATGTTATCTTATATTGCAGGGATCTTCCCTGAAGCTGCCTAACTATTTTTTGGATTGTAAAGATGAATGGAATGCTCATAGTCTCAGGAATAATGCAAATAATTGAGGATATGTTTGTCTTTCAGTGTTTCAGGAATAGCAGTAATAGCAAATGCAATTTCTTCACTGAGGGCTTGTGTATATATGCTAATATGTTTCTTATTTACCATTTCAGGTAAGGTGGAAGGACCTGAGAACTGATTTAATGCTCGCACCTGCAGGGTAATACTTCCACTCACCAGACATCTAGATTCTATAGGTCTCCAGTGAGACCTCTTTGCACCTTTAAACTTTATATAATTTTTCTTTTTCTTCTACCTTCAAATATTTGATTTGCATCCTGCAAGCATTGCAATTATGCTATTTTTAGTTGTTTTGTTCGTGGTCTTTGATTTATTTGTCATGTGTTCTTCCTTGGATATTAAACAAATTAGAAGTATGACATTGATAGCATGATTTGTTCTAGGGTTAAAATAAACACATAACTTATAGGGAACTTACTGAAGGAAAGATTGATCTGTGCTTTACCAGCCTAGATTCATCTTAACACTGGATCTACCAAAGGCCGAGAGGGATCATATCTCTTTTCACTCTAAAAGAGGTTTGCATCTGAAGAGATTTGATCCCTCTCGGCACTTGGTAGATCCAAAGTTAAGATGGATCTAGGCTGGTCTAATTCCCCCCTTTATATAGGCTATATTCCACAGGAATATCATGGGTCAACACCATGGGTTCTAATACCATGGGTGAATACCATATAGTTATTTTTATTTGATTTTGACTGAGTAGAAAATGTTTTCAAGTAGGATTATTTTTATTTTATTTTCACGGAGTTAAGATGTTTATATTACATTACCATACATATCTCTACCATACTGGGCTGGAGAGAGCCTATTGGCACAATTAATAATTTTCAAATTATTATTGAAATATGTCAATCAATTATTTAAAAATTCAATTCTTATAATTCAGCCAATGAAATAATAACCAATCCTAAAGAATTTTATGTGACAGTTTCTACTCATTCTTTTGCACACATGAACAAAAATCAAACAATCAGTAGCTTGTCCAAAGCAAGAGAAATGGTTTGTCCAAAACATATTTAGTCTCTTTAATGCCTTTATAGTTGTTATCGCTTGCCGCCTACACCTACCTACATTTAGTGGGAAAAGCCTTCAACCCCACAAGTGTGGTCGGTGGCAAGGAATTCAGAGAAGGGGTTGTCACCTATTCCCAACTCTCTCCGTTTAAGCTATCTCCTAGGTTAGCTAAGGGGGCTGGTCCCTAAAGGAAAACTAAGTTAAAGATGTGAGATTTCTAGGAGAATTGATTAGAAGGAATTACTTATCAAAGATGACTCGATTCCAATATGTAAACAAACATATAAGTATACGAGCAATATTCAATGATGTGTTCAAAATATAGACCAGTGCTTTAAAGTAGATGACAAATGCTTGCTCAAAAATGAAATTCAAAATATAATGACAATAATCCCACAAAGGAAGTGTTAGACCAAGATCACAATATGCAATTAAATTTGCAACACCAAATAAGGGTATTTGCCAATGAAACGAGATATATTAATCATCCATAATGATCATTAAAATGACAACATGCAATGAAGTTGCATGTGGAAGCGAATTTCCAAGTACCATAGAATTAAATTTGTTGCAAAATTTAAGGAATTAAAATGCTTGCATCCAAAGTGCTTCTTGAGATAATATTTGCATGTGAATCTTTAAACCGTCAAGATAGCAAAAAATTTGGGGACTTTGCAAGTAAATGTGATGAGATAGTGCTCTTAGTTTATTTTATTAATTAGTTCTAAAGCAAGGTTACAATTGAACTCTAATCCTTAGACCTCACCCTCAGCCTCCTCCCAAGATTGTTCATGGTGTAGGTGAGTCTTCACATCAATTTGAGGTTCCTGAGACCGAGTCTATCAGTGCGCCAGTATGTATTACATATCAGAGAGGCACCAGAGCCTTATTTGCAGCAGCACGACGAGTACTATCTCCACCTGGGGTGGAAGGGGTCTCGTTACCTTCATCAGCAGCGCGAGTACTATCTCCACATGGCGTGGAAGGAGTCTCGCCTTCGACATCAGCACAGGTACAGGACAGAGGCAAGAAGCCTATGCAGGATGAGAGCCCTTCAGAGGATGAGAGCCCTTCAGGAGGCCAAGACACTGATTTTACACTCATTGATGTTGATTTGAGCTCTCCTAGCTCAAAGCTGAAAGAAATCATCCAGGAGCAGAAAGTTGAGATCGACACATTGACCGAGAAATTGCATAGAGCTCAGAGGGTCAACATTCGTCTTGAGAAACTACTGGCGAAAGCAAATAGGGACAAAGACATGCTCAGGCACATGAAGAACCATTATCGGGCGCGCATGAAGATCTTGAAAGCAAGGCTGCGGAGGGCACTGAAACGGCGGAAAAGGGAGGATAGACTCCGGATCTTGGCCGAAGCTTCTTTGGCTGAGCATGGAACTTGATTATGGACCTCCAGCCCAAATTTCAAGGAATTTGGAGAAAATTTTGTCATTTTTGAATTTTTTGGGCACAAAGCAGGTTTTTCTGCCCGACGCGTCGCGCCACCTGCCGCGCGCTTACGTTTGGGAGATCTTCTGGAGGAAAGCTTGATATTTTTGGATTTGTTATGATAAATTATGCATGTTTAGGAATGGCCGAAGCATTTCATCAAGTTCTGGGCTGCCTAAAGGGCCAAAAACACCTTGAAAATGGCCTTTCTGCCACTTTTTGCACCAGCAGGAACCAGTCTTGGGAGATTGAAGTTTTGGAGGGACAAATGACATCCAAATCCAAAAATTCCACTTGGGTTGGATAGTAAACATCCAGGGTTTTCCAACAAGCTATCATGAGCTCAATTTAGACTTCGGGAAGTACCTCAAAAACAAGGTCAAAGTGGTGCGACGCATTGAGTTTTTGAGTGCGGTGCATAGAGAAATTTGGCCTCATTTTCACTCTTCAGCTCAGAAATTCGCCCAGTTTTGACTAGTTTTACTTTTTCATGTGATTATTGATCTACCATGATGTAATTTGATGACTATGATGTAATTTTGGCACATATTTACTTGTTCTAAAGGATTCATTCACTAAAAAGTGAAAACTAAATGAATGAATCAGTTTCCTCCCATATAGAGACAAGTTGTTTGATTGCCTAGATTTCAATTCCTTGTTTAAAATTGGTTGAAACAGCTCCTAGAATGATGAGCTCGACCCCTAAAGGCATGGGATGGTGTTAGGCTTGTCTATATCATGTATTTTCTAAGTCATTTTCAGAGTTGGATACTTGGGAATTGTTTGGCACTCCATTGTACATCACTTCTGCATTTTTGGCTAAGGAAAGACCAGGGTTTTGCAGTACTTTTTGGGATCCTTGTGGCTCTGTTTTTTTATGGTGTTTCTTCTCTATGTATTTGTAAGTTCAGTAATTTTTATGTGTGCCATTTCCTTTCTCTGTTCTTCTTATATTAAACAAAACAGTGTTAAAGGTGGAGTTCAGTAGCTTGCTTTGCTCTGCCTTGGAATTTGTTTAATTTTACATGTTTTCATCTGTTTGGAGAGGATCCTTGAGATCTATTGCCCTCCTCAGCTCCTCAGTAGTCTAAACCATCCATCCTTTCATTTCAAAGCATCAAAATCATTGCTTACCCTGCCCCAATCAGAACTTTGAAAAAACTGGGCCTTATCCCCGCACCCAAATCTGCCTTTTCCTTTTCTCCAACAAAAACCCCCAAAATCAAATCAATCTTTTCATATATATACCTAGCCTAAAATTATTTTTTATTTCAGTCATCTCAAGCCCCTTGGATTATCTTTTGCTGAGATTGACCCGAAGAGAGCCCTCTCCTAATCTGGTAGGGCTAGCTACCAGACTGAGCGTGGTTTGATGTTACCCTGAACTCTGCCTTCCTTCAGCCTGAGGTAGATTTAGGCAATAACATAGTGGCGACCATGCTGGGGATTCAAATGGTTTACTCGTTAGTGTTATTTGTTTCATAAGCTACAGACGGAGCCTGAAGTTAGCCAGGTAGCCTTCGAAATGATCGTGCTTTGCATTAGCGAAAGTAGATAAACGCTGCTTCAGTCAATCTCCGGTCTAGCTTGTGAACGTGACACTTGACTTGTGAATTTACCCAGTACTTGTATCAAGTTCAGATTTCATGGTTGATGGTGGACAACGATCAGACATCGAAAGGCTGAAATCATTCACCTGGTGACTCCAACTCAATGTAGAGACTCCTCTGGAGGACTAACTTTTTCTCTGAGAAAATGGAAGGATCTTACACAAAGTTCAGGTATCTAAAGTGGAATGGTATTCAAGATCTAGTCTACTTCCTTGTAAATTACTTCTTTGCTATTCTTGAAGCTATCCTGAAAGTTTTGCGGAATTTGTTGTATGATAAAGGTGATCAAAATCTTCACTCAACCTATTCAAAAGGTGTAAATACTGAGTTTCCCTTTGATCCTGGCCTCCTTACTTTTCCCACATCTTATGATGACTCTCTTCAGAGTGATGAGCCTAAAGACAAAAAAACTGATCCCGTAGCTCTTGTATATACTCCTACACCTTTTATAGTCCCAGATAGGTACAAACCGCTTGTTTTACCTTCTATTCTACATGCTTTCCCTACAAATTCTTACCTATATTTGCCGAGATTTGATGGTGAATGTAAAAACGTCAGTGCTGAGCAACATGTGCAGAATGTTGAGACTTTTCTAGACCTTTTTGAAGTTGATGAAGAGGATGTTAGTATTAGGATTTTTTCTCTTTCTTTTCAAGGCCAAGTAAAGAGTTGGTTCAAAGCTCTGCCTGATGCGAGCATCTCAGATTTCCAGCATTTCGTCAAAGTTTTCCTTGACAGGTGGGTGATCGGGCAGAATCCTTTCCTTATTTTAGACGAGTATGCCCCGCTGAAAAGACAGTCAGGGGAGACAGTACAACAATTTTCTGCCAGATTCAATCAAGTCTATTATTCGATACCTGTCGATATAAGGCCTCCTAGATCTGCTCTTTTACATTACCCAAGCGCTTTTGATTCGGAAATGGAGTTTCAGCTGAGAGAAAGGAATGTAGCAACACTTGCAAAAATACAGAACAGTGCAGTAAATGTAGAGGCTCATTTGCTGATCAAAAGAGCCAGGTTGAAGGAAGAAAAGATGAAAAACATGGATCTGGAGAAATCGACACATTTAGAGGAAAAGCTTGACCTTTTGGTAAATGCAATAGAAGAGATGGTGTTGAAAATGACTGCAAAAAATGAAAATGGCTGCGAACAAGTGGCTGATCCAAAACATTTTGTTTCTTATCCCAGATCTGATAATGATTGTTTTGTAGATCATCTTGGAGAAGAGAGATTTGTTGATTTGACATGTATGCTTGATGATGTGTTTTATGATGATGATTTGCCAAAATTCGATCAATATGATGATGATGATTTTTTCCAAACACAAGCTAGTCTAGTAGCACAATCAACTGCTAATTTGAAGGAGGAAGTTCTGTTGCAGCAGCTTGAGTGCAGTGATCAACCGATACATATCAGCTATGACAATGGCGAGGAAAGTGCAGCAAATTTTGAAGTAAGTAAAGGATCTTTACCTTTTTGTTTTGATTCGTTTCAGTTCATCAGAGACAACTTTCATGCAATCAGAAATCAACTGTCACCGAGTCTTGAGCTGGACCATCTTGAGGGCAATGAAAACCTTGTTCAAGACTTCTCATATCCAGTTTTGCAGCCACCAAATGCAATTGAAGATCAGATTACAGATGAAGGCATGGGAGTTGAAATACATGATTTAATGATGCAAGAGGATTCGGTGCCCTTTTGTTTCGAAGCATTTCAATTTACAAAGCAGAATCTTCGTAATATTTCTAAAGAAAAAGATGAACAGCCAGTAGGATGTCATACAATTTCAATGGATACAACGCAGCAGTCTTCTCAAGTTTCTGATGATCCTATTGCTCGAGTGTTGGATGACGTTTGCTGTAAAAATTCTTCTCCATTGGCTAACCATATGTCAGAAAAGAATGTTGATAATAATCTGATTCAAAAGTCACCTTCATTGTCTTGTTTAATAGATTTTGCATCACAAAGCCCACATCAAAGTTTGCAATTATATGAGGAGATTGATAAAGGAGACTTTTGTTCTGTTTACAATCCGCAACAGAGTTTGGTTATTCACGAATTTCAGGATCCTTTTGACAGCTTGCTGCAGTCACCAAAGAAAAATAGCACAGATGTGAGGAAAATCCTAATATCTAGCTATGGAGATTACCTGGACTAGAGCAGTAATGTGTTAATGGAAATCCATAGCTATTTTTATGAAGATCCTTTCGCAGTATTCTTGAAGTCATCCAGTGTAATATTCCCATTTTTGGTATCATCCATGACAGGGCTAGGAGGGACTTCCAGAGTTAGGAGCAGACAGGTCACATGTACAGATTGGTACTATCAGTGGGCTCAGGAGCTTTTTAGAGGAGTTTTGAGGAGTTTTCATGGTGTCTGGAGGCATTCGCTTGATATACTCCATCATCCGAGCAGTTTGGCTTTCGTTCCGATGCATTCCGATAACTTTCGGAATTTTGAGTTATTTATGGGCTTAACTCAGCTGATTATGATCAAGGTGGCATTCCGGGAGGAATATACGATGGAACACCTTAGTGTAATAGCTCATCGGAACCGGGACGCGGAGACCTACACGATGGGACAGTTAGACAAAGATTTCAGTGACTAGAGGAGGCATGGTAGCCGATATACCCTTTTCTGCATTAAAAAGGAATATTTTATAATATTTTAATAAAAAGGGAGAAGTGCTCCATAAATAAAATAATAATAAAATAATGCTCTAGAAGGCTCCAAGGGATCTATAAAAGGAAGGGAGGAGGCCATTGGGGGACATCTTTGGAGTAGATCATTTTCTTGTGTATGAGAGGTTTGAGAACGTGGATTCTCTACTTCAGCCGTAGCCCCAGGACGGAAACCCTTGGGTGAGTTGTGAGTGTTGGACGAAAACCCAACTCTCTTTGAGGAGACTTCATTCAGAAGTTTCACAGAGCTTCAGTGATATTGGAGTGAGGATCATTCAGATCTTCAACTTGGGCTTCATCAGTTTCAGTGGGTTCAGTTTCAGCTGTTGCCGGAGGGAGAGTGCAGCAGTGCAGTTTGTGGCCAGTGCCGTTCAGCAGCTTATCTTGGTGGCTAGTTTTCTATCTCAGCTCTTCTTGGGTCAGATCTATATGTAGACCCCTGTTTATTATCTATAATAAAGCTGAGATTTTCCTTCTGTTCTATATGGTATTGGGTTGCAGTGTTTCCTGTCTTTTATTTTACATGGCAATCTTCTGTTGAATAAATGTTTATTTTACGGCAAAATTATAGTGTCAGTATTTTCCATTTTAGTTAAAATATCCCATTAGGATATTGATGGTATACGAAGCCCGGTTGGCTCGGCTAAGAGGAAGTCACTTTTCGAGTTGGCTATCCTTTAGAGGTTTGGCTTTAAAAAAGTGAAGTTTGCTCGGGCTCATTATTGTTGTGAATTTTATAAAATTTACAAAACTTACAAAGGAGATGCTATTAAAATAGCAAGAGCCACCATACAGATTCTCTAAGTGGCCCTAAACAAGAAAGCGGAAGTGGTTTGTTGACAGGCTAGCAAATTTTATGGATATTTTAGTCAAAAATTAGCAACTTAATTTGGGTTGATCTGTTGAAATTTGGGGCTGCGTGAAATTTCAAAGGCTAAGCTCCGTAGATCGATTCGAAGTGAGAATTTGGTTTTATCAAAGTCTGAAGAATTTTGGGGCCGTGTTAAATTTATGGGGATGATTATGTGTTTGACATGAAATATTCAGAAGGGTCCAGGAATTAAAAATTTTATAGAGCCAACTCATATTTTGTAAAGTTTGCGAGCGTCCAAGTTCATTGACCAAATTCATCCTTGTCTGCAAATTCTGGGTGCAATTATCCAACAAAATTTAGGCGAAGGGCTGTTGCCGCAATTATGGTTGGACGTTTGATTCAAGCCATTTTCTAATTTTTAAGGAGTGAGACGTCGAAGACATCCACCAAATGATTAAGAGGCACGTCATAAATTTAAGGCCGAATAATTGAAGACAATCGGCTCTGAGAGACACAAATCAGAGAATTGCTGAGAAAGGGGACCACGATTCGTTCAACAATGGAATTCTCCATATCATAGGGGCTGAGATCGCAGTGGCGTGGAGCACCGATAATTTTTCCGAGTGGTGGATCGGAATTTCTTGAGCTGAGTAGAGGCCGAGCCCACAAGATTCGTCCAGAATTATTGATCGAGGAAGTAAGAGATGGCGTAGCTGTAAAGATCAGCGCTCGGCAACAATTGTTGGGGCGGATGCAGTTGCGTTGGTCAAGTCGACTTCCTGGGTGAATTATAACAGTCGCAGCATGATATTAATTAGAGAAAATAGTGTGCGAAGTCTCGATCCTAGGTTCGAAGGTGTTTATCATGAGAATTAAGTTTCACCACGTGGACTGAGATACCGAATTTCGAGTTCTGCTGTGTGTTGGCCGAATAACATTAGCTGCGGAGTCATGGTGCTATCGATGGGTCAAATTTTGCGTTGGATGGATTTGTTTACAGCAGAAAGGAATGGTATGCCGAATGCTTGAATCGTGATTCAGTTTGGAAATAGAGGCGGTGCATATTTCCTAGACAGCCAACCGTAAATTTTTATTCTCTTCTATCTGGGCGTATGCTACTTCTGTCTGGTATACCCTTGTTGCTGTGCGTAGGAGATATTTCCTTGGCGCTGTATTTCTTACCTAAATTTTGATCTATTCTGCCGTGGGTCATGCAATCAGCTGCGTAGGAGCTTGCTGGTATTGACTGGTTTCAGAGGAATTAAGATACTGTGCAGCTACTATCACAAATGAACAGAGTTGCTGCTAAACGTGGGACGCTATAGAGAGGGTGTGTGTTGGGAGACGCAATTTTGATGTTTATGTTCAAGGGCAGAAAGTGTTAACAGATTTTGACATCCGAGAGGCGGCAGGAGACATTTTGAAAGATTAAAACAGATTTGTGGGGCTGTCATGATACTCTTTTCAGACCTGTGATTACATTGACCTGTTGCCACTTGTGACAGAGATCCAAACCAACAAAATCGTGGAGTTAAGAAACCAACGGTGGCACGTCAAGTCAATTGCCAGATAGAAGACAGAGCTCACGGTCTACGAGCAGCAGATGGATTGATAATGCAGAATATATCTTCCGCTAATGACGGCTGCTAAAACATCAGGTTCTACACTTTTCTTGTTGCTGTCCACTCCTATTTTGAAAACCCTGTTATCAGTTATTATATATTAGTTATATTTTGATTTATGACGCTGTCATAAGGAGTATTCTTGAAGTTTGTTGGTACATGTAGAACGTTGCCCAGAGAATAGAATTTATAAAGGGTACCTACAACAGTTTTTCATCTCACTGAGAAATTTAACAACTGTCATCTCGCTGAGAAATTTAACAGCTCAGAAATGCAATACTGAGTTGAAACAACTCAGAATTGCACATGCAACATTGTGCAAGAAATCTGTTGCTAAAACACTTCACTGGAAAATATATATCAAACTCAGAAATAATGTTCTCATGCAAACAATCAGTGATGGAGGAACTCATAAACAAATTGGGAAGATTGAACACAGAAATTAACCATGGCACACACTCAAAAACTAATCAGAACAGCAGACCCTTCACCAAGAAGGTACATAAATTGCTCCAACAAGAGCATCCGAGGAATATACAAAAGGAGAGAGAAGTGGGAAATTGGCTGTATGTACAAGGGATGGAATTAAAGAATGAGAGATTAGAAATTGACTTTTCCAGGTTAGAGGAGCTGGAATCCTGCCTTTCAAAGGTACAGCAATCTGATTGGTGTTTGAATTGGGCTTTGGAGCCAGCTATGCTTGCATTAATACAAGCCAGATTCTTGGAACATCCAAGTGAGAGAGTCCAGCTGACAGTTGCCTCTTGTTTCAGCGATATCTTGAGGATAACAACACCCTTCCCTCCCTACAATGCTGATATTATGAGAAGAATTTTTAGATTGATAGTAGGAACCTTTCAGGATTTGGACACTTGTGCAGGGTCTACATTTGGGAGGAAGCTTAAGGTTCTAGAAGCCATGTCTATGGACCGAACTTATGAGATCATGTTCTATCTTGAGTGTGATGACCTGATTTTGCAGATGTTCTGATGCTTCTTTAGCATTAGGAAACATCATCCTGATACTGTCATAGCACACATGCAGTCCATCTTGTCGTCATGTATGAGAGACCATGAGACCATTTGCCGGAAGTTGCAGACTAGGTTGTTGAGCATTTGGAGGAGAAAGCGGTTGGTCTCGCCTGCTGCTTATGAGCTAGCCCAAGGGCTAGTTGAGCAGAACATTGAGTTTCTCAGGAGACAGTTGACCAGGGAGGAGCGGCTCCAGTTTGGTCGGTCAGGCAGCAAAAATGAGCTGAGGAGGAAGGGACTTTGCTTCATTTTCAAAGAACCTTGGGGGCCTGATCACTCATGTGTGAGAGATGCAGATGAGGTGGCAGGGGTAGAGCAGGTAGACATTCCATCTGTATGCCAGGGTGAGGGCTCTTCTTTAGATGAGTCCATGGGATCAGTTGAGGATGCTTCTGGGGAGCGAGAGCAGCCATGCAGAGATGATGATGACAGTAGACCAGAGTTGTGTTCTAGTGTGCAGGGTGAGCAGTCAGGGGACTGTATATGTGATACTCTGGGTGATGAGTCACTTGTCACGATTCAACCAGAGCAGCATATGATGGAGCCTGAGTCAGCAGAGGAGGATACTATGGACATCAGGTATGACATTTCCTTGGGTGAGATCCAGATGGGCACCCACATTGAGCCTATGATAGATATGCAGCTAACATTGGGGTCAGCCTTTGAGGAGGAGCAGTCAGATGCACAGACACCAGTTGCAGATCCATATCCTCTAGAGACGTTGGAGGTCGATGGGATGGTTTTGCAGGGAGCTAGGGCACTAGCAGGTACAGAGGTATTGGATGATGGTCGCAGACAGCAGTATCATCGGCTTTGGACGGACCTTCGAGTTTTGAGAGAGAAGGCCACGTCAGTACGGGAGGCCATTTTGTTGCAGGACCAGGAGCTGGAGGGTATGAGAGTGACTTGTGCCAAGTCGGCGGCCAAGTTGGTCCGCATTGGGGAACGACTAGATTCCCTGATGGTACAATCAGAGGGCAAGTTAGAGCATCCATCTTTGGGCCGACACATTGATGAGGTGTCGATAGATGTACCCGTAGTCAGCAGAGCTGCAGTATTTTCAGTGAGTAGTACTCTCCAGGAGTACATCGATGGGGCTTGCAGCATATCTTGCCCACTTTGGCCCATTATAGGGAGAGGGGCTTCTTCCTACAGGCAGCTTTCTTTGACAGATAGGGCAGATCAGTGTGAGTCGATTACGGGCTTGCAGCGACACTCTAGGCATATTCCATATGCAGTTGTTGCTACATCGGATTCTTCTTCCAGGATGGACTGGCGGGAGATCATGAGTTGGTACCCTCTTGGTGGTACAGTGTTCTTCGTAGGGAGCATAGCAGGGCAGGGGCCCTTAGACATAGTAGCTGTTACAGGTTCCAGTTGGCAGGAGGGCACCGATTGTCGTTACTTCAGGACTCCTTCCCGATTTCAGGAGAGCAGGATCAGCATGGGATTGAGTCAGGACCTGGATTGGAGAGAAGTGATGAGTTGGTATGCAGTTGGTGGGGCAGCATATGCAATTACAGGTACAGCACAGCAGGAGCCCGGGGGCATTGATGCTTGTTGGTGGTCTTCACCTCTGAGAGCATCAGATATAGTTAGAGACAGTGCACAGCCTGAGCCATGGGACTTGGGCGATGATTGGCCATGGTGGCGTTGGGATCCGGGAGGATTGTTTGTTGTCTGGGACAGAGAGAGATCAGTTTGGGATCTCGGCATTGAGGGGTCTGTTCCGAGAGGTTCGACACAGGTGCATAGCAGCACCCCGAGGTTGGTATGGGATCCAGGCATTGGGTCTGAGGTGCGGCGGGCCAATAGAGTGGTCCACATATTTCGATTGCTTGAGGGCAAGCAATCTTGGGGCGGGAGGTCTGTAATATTCCCATTTTTGGTATCATCCATGATAGGGCTAGGAGGGACTTCCAGGGCTAGGAGGGACTTCCAGAGTTAGGAGCAGACAGGTCACTTGTACAGATTCGTACTATCAGTGGGCTCAGGAGCTTTTCAGAGGAGTTTTGAGGAGTTTTCATGGTGTCTGGAGGCATTCGCTTGATATACTCCATCATCCGAGCAGTTTGGCTTTCGTTCCGATGCATTCCGATAACTTTCGGAATTTTGAGTTATTTATGGGCTTAACTCAGCTGATTATGATCAAGGTGGCATTCCGGGAGGAATATACGATGGAACACCTTAGTGTAATAGCTCATCGGAACCGGGACGCGGAGACCTACACGATGGGACAGTTAGACAAAGATTTCAGTGACTAGAGGAGGCATGGTAGCCGATATACCCTTTTCTGCATTAAAAAGGAATATTTTATAATATTTTAATAAAAAGGGAGAAGTGCTCCATAAATAAAATAATAATAAAATAATGCTCTAGAAGGCTCCAAGGGATCTATAAAAGGAAGGGAGGAGGCCATTGGGGGACATCTTTGGAGTAGATCATTTTCTTGTGTATGAGAGGTTTGAGAACGTGGATTCTCTACTTCAGCCGTAGCCCCAGGACGGAAACCCTTGGGTGAGTTGTGAGTGTTGGACGAAAACCCAACTCTCTTTGAGGAGACTTCATTCAGAAGTTTCACAGAGCTTCAGTGATTTTGGAGTGAGGATCATTCAGATCTTCAACTTGGGCTTCACCAGTTTCAGTGGGTTCAGTTTCAGCTGTTGCCGGAGGGAGAGTGCAGCAGTGCAGTTTGTGGCCAGTGCCGTTCAGCAGCTTATCTTGGTGGCCAGTTTTCTATCTCAGCTCTTCTTGGGTCAGATCTATATGTAGACCCCTGTTTATTATCTATAATAAAGCTGAGATTTTCCTTCTGTTCTATATGGTATTGGGTTGCAGTGTTTCCTGTCTTTTATTTAACATGGCAATCTTCTGTTGAATAAATGTTTATTTTACGGCAAAATTATGGTATTCAGTATTTTTCTGCATTTTAGTTAAAATATCCCATCCGGGATATTACATCCAGTCAGTTCATGCTTTGCAAGTTTATCAGCAGTCAACTTAATTCCAAGTTTCCATGGGAGTTGCCTTTTGATTCTTCCCTTTTCCTGCGTATCAGAAAGCATTTGGAAAGAAATCAAACAACAACCTGGATGCTTACATGGTTGCATTGGCTGTTCCATTTCACTTGATCAGGTGGTGAAAAGAACAAGTAGAGTAGGTTTTATGAATAAGCTCAATTATGAGCATCTTTCCAGTTTGTTAGTTATGTTTTAGTCATGTTTGGTCTTATTATGGTTTTCCGTTTTAGCCTTGAGTCAGAGTCAGTCTACATAATGTTAGTTTTAGTGTTTTGACTCCATTACCCAATGGATGAAGGCACTGTCTGCTCTCCCAAAGATCTGCTATTCTTGGCACCTCCAAGGAGCTGGAGCTACCATCCCCATTGGAGCCCATGTTAGAGTCGATATAGTCATACCTTCGTCAGAGATCAAAAACTGTTTGTTGCATTTCATTTTAGGTGTCTCATCCAGTTCATTCATCTGCATTTCGTTAGGGGCATGCCATAATCTGACGGAAGGGTCTTGTCACTCATACCCCTCATGCCTTGTACCTGCTGGCTCAGGTCTGTTCATCAAAGTTCATCGAAATCGATTTTAAAGCCATTTATAGTCTTGTTTAGTCTTTTGGTCAACAAAGAGTCATTTTGGTCATTAGGTCTAGGGTTTTGTCTTCAAAATGCGCAGTAATACCAGCAGAAGCATGAGGGAGGTTTCAAAATAAGTTTTCATCGCAAATTTCATCATTGCAATCCTTGCTTATGAATTTTCTTCAAAACTCTTTTTTGAAGAAAATTCGTCATTTCGTCTTTTGTAACAAATTGCCATGTAAATTTCAATTTTTTTTTTTTTTTTTAGTTCTCAAAACCTCCAGGCGCAGCCCTTGTCATCCTTTGCCAAATTCAAGACTAATCATCCTTGCAAAAATCGACAAGAATTTCATCATTCAGTTCAAAAAAATCAAATGGAAACAAAATCAGAGTTTGTATTAAAAAGTAAAAGTGCCAAAGTTCTGAAAACATTACGAAAATGGGTTTGTAAGAAGCAAAAATTAAGTTCTCCAATATATGAGATATTTTCATTGTTTAAACAATCCATTGTGACGTTCAAGGCATCAAGAAACAGAGTTAGATTGTGGAAGGGCGGAACTGTGTTTTGAAAAAACGACTGTGGGAGAAAATCAAGGTCATGGCGCACAGGAGCATGGTCGCGGCGCATAGGCTTGGCGCGACGCATTGGGTCGCAATTCTCTGTGGTAATTTGAATGTGTGCGGCGCATCCAGGAGGCGCGGCGCACAGAGCCTCCTAGCCAAATTTCACTACCACTTCAACAAAAATCAAAACGATTTCAACTCCTTTGCTCAAGTAAGTGTACACAATCACTCTTGCTGGTGTTTGGTGTGGTTTCAGAGATTGGTTTGGAGAATTTAATTGGTGAAATGATAAACCCTATCATTTGGTTTAAAACTGCTCCTAGGGTTTGAATTTGGGTGCCAAAACTTGACTTTGCTGCCAAACACTCCTATTCCATTTTGCACTTGTGTTTCCCACCACTGTCACACTATTGTCAATATCCTTTCCCTATTCCATTATATCCTAAGCTACTCATATCATTTTATTTCCATTTCACTATCCCAAAATCATTTCATTTCCTATCACTTTCCCTCTCCCATATTGTTTGCAAAGAGTTTCCAATTCCCTAATCCCATAAAGTCAAGTGACTGTCCTCATATGTTAAATTTCATTTGATAGTCCTCTTTCCCACTGTAATATTTCCTCACAGTCCCTCATTTCCTACTTGGTATACATTTGGCATTGGAAACACACACAAATCCATCATTTTCAAACAAACCAAACATACACTTGCAGCACCATGACAGACAGTGAGTCCTGATATGAGCAAGATAGTGACTCTACTGCAGAGCTTAATGTACCAAGAAGGCCTCGTAAAGGAGGAAAACATGTCAGAGAAGAGCCAACATCATTGACTGAACTACAAGCCTGCCCACTTGCCATATCATGCTTTCAGCAACTGTCATGCTTTCAGTATTGCGAGATGATTGCTCAGACTCAGCATCATCAGGAGTTAGTTCGGTTGTTTGTTTTAAATTTGCATGATGGCCAGGTGAATCTTGCTGGAGTAAATTTCACCTTGACACCAGAAACCATTTCTCAGGCCACCGGGATACCGAATATAGGTGAAGAATGGAACAAGAGACAGTAGCTGGATAGAGCATATTATGAACCTTACATTAGGCCTGGCTATTTGAGGCAGCTCAGCAGGGTATTCCCATTCCGGTTTCTGAAGGAATCCTATGCGCCATTGATGAAACTCATCATCAGGTATTTCAGTTGACTGTCATGGAATTTGGCAAAGGCAACCAGGGCTGCGCCTGAAGGATTTGACAACTGAAAAATTTCGAAAATTACACAGCAATTTATTGCAAAAGACAAGACTGACGATTTTTCTTCAAAACAGAGTTTTGAAGAAGAATCATGATCAAGCAATATAACGATGAAATTTATATCATGAAAACTTATTTCGAACCTCCCTCATGTGCCTGCTGGTATTATGGACACTTTGTAGACAAAATGTGCGAAACCCTAGACCTAATGACTGAAATGACTCTTTGCTGACCATGAGACCAAACGAGATTGTAAATGACTTTAAAATTGACATTGATGGTCAGACACGGACCAGTAGGTACATGACATGAGGGACATGAGTGACAAAACCCTTCCGTCAGAAGACCGATGCTCCTAATGGAATGCAAATGACTGAGCTGAATGAGACACCTAAAATGAAATGCAAAAAGAGGAATTTTGATCTCTGACGGAGGGATGAAGAGACCGACTCTAACACAATCCATGGACAATAGGTGGGCATTTCATAATGGAATGCCCTTCCATAGTGGACTTTGGCATGTGCTAGTGTCTCCAAGCTCTAAGTACCCTATTAGGTGGTTTCTGTCTTTAAAGGGGACAATATGTCCAAGGTACATCCTTCAAATGGTGGTGGCATGTGATAAAGAAATGAATGGAATAGGGAATGAAAGGGGCAATCCTAGGCCAGATGTCGGGGTACAAGGGTAGCTAATAGAGGGAAGCCTAGACTTGGGTATATAATGTAGAGGAGGGAGCAGTCGTGGTGCATGAGATACCCCAACCTTGATTTTTCCACCCTCCTTCATATGCCTTTTGCCTTTTATGGTTTTTCTTTGATTAACTACTCAGGGCTCAAGGGATAAGAGCATGATGTGTAAAGTATAGCAAGTGTAAATTTTTGTAGATGTTCTATGCTTGATGCAACTTTACTCTTTATTCCCAATTTCAGTCAGCAATCACATAAACAAGAAAGTAAAATGCAGATAGAACATACTAGTAGATCGACAGAAGACAAGCCAAAATTATATGTGTGTTGGTGCGTTATGGCGGTCAGCAGGATGCTTCAACCAACAAAGTCTCAATACTATTAGCCAACCAGAAGTGTCACACAACCCTCACGAACAGGCAGATCAGTCAACCCAAAGTCAATGATAGTCGATGCTGTCCCAGTCAACGGTCAACGCAAATAGCAGCAGTAAGAAAGTCAATGCAACCAAGTCAAAGTCAACGTCCAGCCTCGGTTTTTGTGCCAAAAAATACAGATTGATGAGATCAAAGTTTAGAGAGAGTTTCAGGTCAATTTGACCAAGCATTGACCAAAGTCAACGCTGGTCAATTTCTGCGTTGGAAACCCTAGACAGTCTGAAACCGTAGTTGCTGCTTTTTCCCACATGGGAGTGAGGAAGAGACTCCAATAGATGATCGAACCAATCAAATGAGGAGAGAGGATGTGATGTGATGGATAAGTGAAAATGACCTTCGACATTGACCTATTTATATCCATTAATGAGGGTGTGTGACACAACTGTTGGGGCTTCAAGCCTACATTTTATTTCAGGCCGACCTGCACATATTTTGGCTAAATTCGAAATAAATGTTCTTCTCATCGGATCAAGATGATCTTTAGATCGATCTTGCACCTCTCTGAAAGAGGAATCCAATAAAAATATTGGCATCTTCATCTGAGCATCACAACATGTAGTTTGGACCTAGTTGTCCAAAATTAACACTCCCTCTCAACTAGGGAGAACTCTATCCACCTGTGCCATCCAAACATTGTGCGTCATCCCACCGTAACTTGCTTTGCTGGCTTCTTTATTTCAGAACATAAGTGGGTCAGTCACAAAGACATCATTCCCAGCTGAGAAATTCAACCCAGAGGTCCGAACCCTCTATAGGACTCAAAGAGTCACATACCAACCCGAAGTTGGTTTATCTGACTCGAAGTTAGTAGGAGGTCCGAAACCTCACTAGACTTTATCCCAGATCAAGTGGTTGGACACGTGCCATCCTGGACATAGAGAGTATGGCAATCTCTGATGCGTTCATCAGTATTTGCTACTGGTCTCTAGCTTTTCCCACCTCACTGGCCAAATGAGAGGTACTTCCCATGAGCCCGAGACTCAATGGGTAGGATGCATATGGGGCATAGATTATGAGAGGTGAACCAACTCAATCATCATAACGGTGGGGTAGAGGCACCACAAGGTTCGACAAGCCTAGCCCTGTGTGTGCTTATAGCTTCGAGAAGCTATCCCCAAAGCTCCCCAGAGCTCCCAAAGCTCACCGTCCAATAGGACCCTCAACATAGGGTTGTTCCATGATACCAAAATTCTCATGGAAGGTTGGGAACTTGACCTTCCCCAGGGGATTTGTGAGAATGTCTGCGACCTGCTCATCAATTCCTATATGATCCAGCCTTACGGCGCCTCGCTGTACCATATCTCGGATAAAGTGGTACCTGATATCAATATGCTTGGATCGATCATGGAACATTGGGATTCTCGGACAACCGAATCCCACTTTGGTTATCATAGAGCATCACAGTGGTATCTAGCACATGCCCTAACAACTCATTGAAGAGCTTTCGCAACCAAACTGCTTCACAATAGGCCATACTCACTGCAATGTATTTGGTCTCCACGATGCTCAAAGCCACTGAATTCTGCTTCCTGCTCATCCATGATATCGAAGCAGACCCAAGTGTGAAGTAGCATCCCAATGTGCTCTTACAATCCACCACATTGCCAGCCCAATTGACATCAGTATATCCATGGAGTGTCACACTCTCAACAGTGTATCTCAGTGCATGGTTTATCGTGCCCCAAAGATATCTCAACAGATTATTGACACCAACCTAGTGAAAGTGATGAGGCTCAACCATATGTTGACTCAAAGTGTTCACTCCAAAACATATGCCCGGATGGGTGTTCACTAAGAACATTAGGGCCTCTACGAGTTGACGATTCTCAGTAGGATTTGCTAGCACAGGCCCAGCAGCACTGCCACTCAACTTCTTAAAGTTGAGCTCTATCGGTGTCGACACAGACTTACAGTCCACCACTCCAAATCTTTCCAGAAGCTTCACAATATATTTTCCTTGAGAAAGGAAAATCTCACCAGGTCTCTGCCAGACCTCCAGGCCTAGGAAGTAATGCATCTGTTCTAGGTCCTTCATCTCGAACTCAGCAGCGAGCTCCCTCTTACACTGATGAATGAGAGGGTCAGCCCCTGTTAGGAAGAGGTTGTCCACATACAACACCAAAATGAGAGGCTTTTCTCTATCAACCTTGAAGTAAAGGTTTGGATTATCATTACTATGAGTGAAGCCTAGCTTCATCAGGTAGCTACCTATCCTCTCGTACCAAGCTCTGGGTGCTTGCTTCAACCCATAGAGGGCTTTCTTTATGAAATTTTCAAGAGGAAAATATTTCTGCAATACTTGGTTTATTTCTCCTACTTATGAGATAAGTTATTTACAGATGCTTCAATAAATTCTGAAATAAACACATTTGCAGATCTTCACTATCGTTAAGAGCATAAGAACATAAAGATAATTTACACCAATAGCACAATAGAAATAACCATATAAACACAAATGCTTTTGGACAATTGCCTCGGAAAAACCCAATGTGGGAAAACCGGTGTAGTAGATGATGGTTTTATATTTATCTTCAGAAATGGAAAGTACATTTACAGGAGTCCGATGAGCAGAGAAGAATTAGCAAACACCTCGCTGAATTTTCTAGACCTTCTAGACAATTTTCAGACCGTCGGGGTGACCTCCTTCACCCTCTACGTCATCAAGCATGAATGCTCTGAGCAGTCCCTCTCTGGACTGCATGATTCTGTGCGGAGGGGTTCTTGCTGCTGATCAACTCAACTTCCCTTCATCCTCTTGAGTTCTGCTTCCTAATAATGGACTCATCCCTCCTTCTGCTTTTGCAAACCAGCCTCTACAAACTCACCCCTTGAAATCGATTTCCCTTGCTTTAGAATCGATTTCCTTAGGGTATTGAGAGTGTCCCCGGCTTGATTTTCAAATGGCCCTCAAGTCTCTTCTTATAGTCTTCTCGTTGATGAATCAACGTCCAAGATTATATCTTTAATCAATGGCTCAGATTAGAAGATGACTTGATCTTCGTCTTCTAGAAGATTCACACCCTCCTTTATTAATACCCTTTAATTATTTAATTTCCCTAAGTTTATACTTAGGTTCTGCCTTAAAATAATTAATTATTTTAATAAAGTCATATCCGAGTGGAATTTCCACAAGCGATTTCTGGATTCTCTGGATAATTGATGTCTAAGCCTCTCTACCAAAAATGAGACTTAGAACACTTTCCGATGCTATAGAAATCAACACTACCTCTTAGCGAGGAAAGTGTTTAAGCAAGATGTCGTTGTACTGCTCTGACTCTACATCATCTGCTACGATGATGGTGTCCTGGCTGCTACCCCTCATCTCTGCGCTGCTGCTTCCTGTACAACTGCCCTGTCACTGCAACATCCGTACTGCAGCTCCCTCTTCTTCTGAAGACCACCCTTTCCTCTAGTGGAAGGGATTCACGACCATCCCCATCTTCTCTCTGAAGTAAGTGTACTTGATCTTACTTAGAGCCTTTGTGAGGATATCTGCCACTTGTTTACCTGCAGGAGTGTATCGCAACTATATTGCTCCCTTCTGGACATAGTCCCTGATAAAGTGACACTGAATGTCAATGTGCTTTGACTGGTCATGAAACACAGGATTTTCAGAGAGCTTGATGCAACTTTGATTATCACACATAATCTCGGTTGGTTCTATTTGCTTCTTGAGTAAGTTCAAGAGCAATTTGCAGAGCCATATGGCCTCACACAAAGCTGTGCTTGCTGCCATGTACTTTGCCTTGGCTACTGCACCAGGAGGTCATCCTGATCCGAGACTGAAACAGTACCCACTGGTACTTTTCCGATCTACTGTGCTTCTAGCCCAGACTGCATCTGTGAACCCACTCAACTAGACCTCATTTCCCTTGGTGTAATTTAACCCATACTCGACTGTCCCTCTCAAGTATTTGAGAATATGTTTGGCTGCTGCCCAGTAAGCCCTCCTTGGTTCCACCATGAACTGACTGAGGGTATTCACTGCATAGCAGATGTCTCCTCTCGTGTTGACTAGATACATCAATGACCCGATGAGCTGTCTGTACAATGTGGGATCAGCCTCATCATCCTCTGATGTGTCTATCTTCTTCCAGTTAGTAATCATTGGCGTGGCCATGGGTCTACAGTTTTCCATTTGAAATCTTTTCAGAATCTCTGTCGTGTATCTTCCTTGTCTTGGGAAAATTTCCCCTTCCTGCTGCCAAACTTCTAAACCAAGAAAATAGTGCATCCGCCCCAGGTCCGTCATGTCGAATTCTGTTGGCAAATTCTCCTTGCAGTCTTTGATGAGCTTGGATGACTCGGTCAGAAACAAGTCATCCACATATAGAACAAGAATAAGCAGCTCATCTACTACTCTTAAGTAGTATAAGCTGGGATCTGCATCACTCTTGACGAACCCCATCTTCTGCAAGTAGCCATCAATCCGACCATACCATGCCCTGGGGGCTTGTTTCAAGCCATACAAGGCTTTCTTAAGTCTGCAAACATGAGTCTTCTGCTCATGTGTCTCGAAGCCCTCTAGCTGCTCTATGTACACTTCCTCCTCAATCACACCGTTCAAGAACGCAGTCTTGACATCCATCTGGTGAATTTCCCATCCAATCTGCGTTTCCAAAGAGATGATGAATCTGATAGAAGTGTATCGTGCTACTGGAGCAAAGGTTTCTTCATAGTCAATGCCTTCCTTCTGGGCATACCCCTTTGCTACAAATCTCACTTTGAATTTCTCTATGCTGCCATCTGCAGCAGATTTAATCTTGTAGATCTATCTGGATCCTACAACAGATCTATCCTGTGGTCTAGGGACTACTTCCCAGACATCATTTGTCATGATGGAGCTATACTCCTCCACCATGGCATCTACCCATACCTGATGCTGAGCTGCTTCCCGAAAGGTAGAAGGCTCTCCAACCTGAGCTACTAGTGCCTGATATCTGTTAGGTTGTTTCCTTATCCTCTTCCCTTCTCTAGGTGCTCCAACAAATCCTTTTGCATCTCGAAGAATCTGTTGGAGTTCTCTTCTCGGTCTCCCATCAGTGGTGGGCGGTCTCACCTGTTCTTCCTTGTGTTCTTCGTCGGAGGAGTTTCCCTCAAAAAAATTGTGCCTTGGAGAGGCACTGGACCTCTCCTCCAGAGGTCGTTGAGGCTATACTAGTGGATCTTCCTCAATCTGCATATCTATGGCCATCTCTCGAGATTTCCTAAAGGCTTTCTCCTCCAAGAATTTTACATCCCTTCTTACCACGACTTTCATGCTCTTTGGAATATAGACGTGGTATGCCTTTGCATTCTCACTGTAGCCCATTAGAAAACCGTTTTCTGCAGTTTGATCCAGCTTCTTTGTCTTTTCCTCTGGAACGTGGTAGTATGCTATTCTGCCGAATATCCTGATGTGGCCCACTTTTGGCTTGCTGCTTGTGAACACTTTTGGGAGTAACCTTCCCCAAAGCTCTATTGGGAACTCTGTTCTGAATATAAACTGTTGTGTTGCAGGCTTCTGCCCATAAGAATTTGGGCATCTCCTGGTCGTACAACATTGCCCTTGGAGCTTCTATTATGGTCCGATTCTTCCGTTCTGCAACTCCATTTTGTTCTGGATTGCAAGGAGTTGTCGACTCTCTCTTGATGCCTTCCTATGCACATAAATTTGTGAAGTCTTTATCAATATATTCTCCATCGTTATCTGACCTTAACTTCTTGATCTTCTTTCCTGTAGAGTTCTCCACCAATGGTTTGAAATCTTTAAACCGATTAAGGACTTCATCTTTGGTCTTCAGAAAATAGATCCAAGTTTTCCTGGAATAATCATCAATGAAGGTGGCAAAATACTTCGCCCCATTGAGGCTGTTGTGGACTTCAGACCGCAAATGTCAGAGTGTATTGACTCTAATACACCTTTGGCTCTGCTGTTGCTTCTTGGAAATGCTCCCTTAGCGTATTTCCCTAGTACGCATCCCTTGCAAACTTCTTATTTCTTTGTGCTGAGTTCAGGAGCCCCTATGACAACATTTTTGAGAATCCCCAAGGCTTCATGATGTAGATGCCCCATTCTTTTGTGTCGTAACTCGTTCAGATCTCTGTCGTCTATGCTGCCGATCAGGGCCACCGGAGGTTCAAGCTAGAGCTTATACAGCTTGTGACTCCTTACTCCGATTTGTGCCTTTTTCCTCCAGTTAGGGTGTTTGACATACACCTTATCTTGATTAAAGTACACGTCATAGCCCTTGTTCTAAAGTTGAGAGACCGAGAGTAAATTCATCCCCAGCCTTGGTACATGCAGAACATTCGTGGCTCGAACTGCCATTCTCTGTCTAAAATGTCACAATACCTCTCTCGATGGGGGTACATTTTGGCTTATTTCCCATAGTTATTTGGAAATTCATCTGCTCTTCCTGATAGCTCGAAAAACATTCTCGAACCCTCGTCATATGAGCAGATGCTCCACTGTCAATATACCAAACACCTGGAGGAGTTGTGCTTGACACACAAGCAAGATCCTCCTGTAGTCTGGATGCCAACATCTTCATGTCATGTTCTCTGTGCATTTATGCGTGCTCTGGAGGACTGCGTGAACCCTTCCTTTGGTCCATAGCAGATCTTCCCTTCCTGTTTTTAGCCCTTTGCTCCGATACCATGTGAAATTTTCAAGAGGAAAATATTTTTGCAATACTTGGTTTATTTCTCCTACTTATGAGATAAGTTATTTACAGATGCTTTAGTAAATTCTGAAATAAACACATTTGCAGATCTTCACTATCGTTAAGAGCATACGAACAAAAAGATAATTTACACCAATAGCACAATAGAAATAACCATATGAACACAGATGTTTTCGCACAATTGTCCCCGGAAAAACCAGTTATTTACAGATGCTTTAGTAAATTCTGAAATAAACACATTTGCAGATCTTCACTATCGTTAAGAGCATAAGAACAAAAAGATAATTTACACCAATAGCACAATAGAAATAACCATATGAACACAGATGTTTTCGCACAATTGTCCCCGGAAAAACCCAATGTGGGAAAACTGGTGCAGCAGATGACGGTTTTATATTTATCTCAGCAATGGAAAGTACATTTACAGGAGTCTGATGAGCAGAGACGAATTAGCAAAAACCTGGCTGAATTTTCTAGACCTTACAGACAATTTTTGGACCCTCGGGGTGACCTCCTTCACCCTCTGCATCATCTAGCGTGAATGCTCTGCGTAGCCCCTCTCTAGATTGCATGATTCTGCGTGGAGGGGTTCATGCTGCTGATCAACTCACCCTTCCCTTCATCCTCCCGAGTTTTTCTTCCCGATAACTGACTCCTCCCTCCTCCTTCTGCTTCTGCAACCTAGCCTCTACAAACTCACCCACTGAAATCGATTCCCTTGCTTCAGAATCATTTCCGTCGGGTACTGAGAGTGTCCCTGACTTGATTTCCAAATGGCCCTCAAGTCTCTTCTTATAGTCTTCTCGTTGATGAATCAATGACCAAGATTATATCTTTAATCAATGGCTCAGATTAGAAGATGACTTGATCTTCGTCTTCTAGAATATTCACACTCTTCTTTATTAATACCCTTTAATTATTTAATTTCCCTAAGTTTATACTTAGGGTCTACCTGAAAATAATTAATTATTTTAATAAAGTCATATCCGAGTGGAATTTCCACAAACGATTTCTGGGTTCTCTGGATAATTGATTTCTAAGCCTCTCTACCAAAAATGAGACTTACAACACTTTCTGATGCTATAGAAATCAACATTCTTCAACCTGCAAACATGGGTGTCTCAATCTTGGATTTCGAACCCCAGAGGTTGCTCCACATACACTTCCTTTATCGCACCATGCAGAAATGCGGTTTTTACATCCATCTGATAAAGATTCCATCCTTGTGTAGTAGCAAGGGCTATGATAGATTAGATGGTGGTATATTGGGTGACAGGTGCAAATATATCATCATAGTCTACGCTATGATAGATTAGATGGTGGTATATTGGGCGACAGGTGCAAATATATCATCATAGTCTACGCCTTCCTTTTGAGAGAAGCCACGGGAAACGAATCTTGCCGTGAACTTTTTAGCATTTCCATCAGATCCATGCTTGATCTTATAGAGCCATTTCGAGGTGACGACTACTTTGTCCTCCTGTCTTGGAACCACATTCCAGACATCATTCTTCATAATGGACTCATATTCTTCGTGCATAGCATCCTTCCAGACTTGATGCTTTACGGCTTCTTCAAAAGATCCAGGCTCAGATTGTACAATAGTACTCATGGCTGCTAGATACCCTTGGTATCTATTCGGCTTCTTATTTTCACAGAATGTCCCACTTGGGGCCATATGATTCTCGACATCCTCGAGAGTGTCCCCGAGCCATGATGGTCTTTTCTTCATTGAAGGAGGTGGATCAATAGGGTCCATCGGTCCTTCAACATCGGACATCATCTCATCCTTTGGTTCTTCTTGATTTCCAAGCCTTACTTCATGATCTTCCTCAGATCTTGGAAGATTTACTACGTTCCTCAGGGAGGCATCTTCGTCAAAGGTAACATCCTGGCATATCTCCACTTCCCTTTGACCAGGCACATAGACCCACAGGCCTTCGAAGTTTTGCTGTAGTCCACAAACATTCCTTTCTTCCCAGAAGCATCCAGCTTGCTCCTCTTCTCCTCCGGTACATGAAAATAAATAGGACATCCAAAAACTCTAAAATGTGAGACGTCAGGTTTCTTGCCAGAGAAAACCTCTTCGGGAGTTTTGGAGTCTAGAGTGGAATGCGGGCATCGGTTTTGTATGTACACAATAATGTTTGCAGCTTCTACCCACAGAAACTTCGATATACCCTGGTCACATAGCATGGCACGGGCAGCTTCCACAATGGTCATGTTCTTTCTTTCAGCAACGCCATTCTGCTCAGGAGTATAGACAGTTGTGACATGTATAACATTTTCCTTTCTTCCCTTGGGCCCCCACTCTTCCTTTGTTCCTCGGACCACCAAAGTTCTTCTTAGCACGAGCAGTGAAGGCAACATTTCCTTCATTTTCATATTCCTTCATCCTTGTCTCTTCTTGTACGCATCTCGATAGTACTTCATCAAAATGAGGTACCACATTGTTATTGAGAATGTTAGTGTTGAATGCATGCCATTCAAATGAAAGAACTCCAAGTGCGGTGAGAACCATCTCTCGATCAGCTATTGTCTCCCCAATAGCCAAAAGATTATTCCTGATTTCAGTCAGCTTTAGAAAATATGATTGAACGGATTCATCCCTGCCTTTCTTCAGATTCTTCAATTGATTCTTAAAGAATAGGACTTGATTTGCATTGTTGGCCTTGAACATGTTGACCAACTTATCATACATCTCCTTGGATGTGCCCAGCTCAGAGATGTAGGCAACCAAACTCTTATGAATTGAGTCCCTAATCATCAGCTTTGCTTTGATTTCCCCCTTATACTTTGACTTGGTGGCAGCAGGTGTAGTGGATGGAGGCTCTTGGATTTTACCCTGCACATAGTCCATGACATCTTGGTCTTCCAACATAAGATCCAATGTCATCTTCCAGGCATGGAAGTCTTCCTTCCCAGTCAATTTGTCATCAACTTTAAAGCCATTGTAGTTTGAGGTACCCATGCTCTTCTTCGGTGATTGCTACAAACTTGGGCTTTGTCTTCACCTCAGCTCTGATACCATGTAAATTTTTGTAGATGTTCTATGCTTGATGCAACTTTACTTTTTATCCCCAATATCAGTCAACAATCACATAAACAAGAAGGTAAAATGCAGATAGAACATACTAGTAGATCGACAGAAGACAAGCCAAAATTATATATGTGCGTTGGTGCATTACGGCGGTCAACAGGATACTTCAACCAACAAAATCTCAATACGGTCAGCGAACTAGAAGTGTCACACAACCGTCATGGATAGCCAAATTAGTCAACCCAAAGTCAACGATAGTCAACGCTATCCCAGTCAATGGTCAACGCAAACAACATCAGCAATAAAGTCAATGCAACCAAGTCAAAGTCAATGTCCAGCCTCGGTTTTTGTGCCAAAAAATGCGGATTGATGAGATCGAAGTTTAGGGAGAGTTTTGGGTCAATTTGACCAAGCGTTGACCAAAGTCAACACTGGTCAATTTTTGCGCTGGAAACCCTAAACAGTCTGAAACCCTAGCTGCAACTTTTTCCCACATGTGAGTGAAGAAGAGACTCCAATAGATGATCGAACCAATCTGATGAGGAGAGAGGATGTGATGTGATGGATAAGTGAAAATGACCTCCAACATTGAGCTATTTATATCCATCAATGAGGGTGTGTGACACAACTGCTGGGCTTCAAGCCTACATTTCATTTCAGGCCGACCTGCACATATTTTGAATAAATTCAAAATAAATGTTTTGCTCATCAGATCAAGATGATCTTTAGATCGATCTTGCACCTCTCCAAAAGAGGAATCCAATAAAAATATTTGCATCTTCATCTGAGCATCACAACATGGAGTTTGGACCTAGTTGTCGAAAATTAACAAGTGGATATCCCCTTCAAGGTAGGGCGATTCATTTCCTACCAGGGGTTGGAACAATCATGTGTTCTTGAATGATAAGGGAGGCTCATCTAGGGCCTATAGGAACCAGGGTGATGGGCATGGGTATGGGGTAGAGCTCATGCATTTGGCTTTTTCCCCGTGCTAAATGTGTTTTTCTTAGGCATATTTTGCATTTTGTGGTACATTTTCCTGTTGAATGTGGGCAATTATGCTTTTACTCTTCTTTTCAGCTGCATCAACCTCTGGGGCATCGTTTTAGCCTCTTGGCCGACCCAAGGTGTGGACTAGGGGAAGGGGAGGCTAACACTATGTGGACCCAATGGAGGGTTGTGGACCTAGGTGGGAGAAATGATGAATGGGGTTTTAGTGAATGGAAAAGGGGTAACATATGTGGATGAAGAAGCGGGACAAGATGACCAAATTTAGGGTTTCCCATGTAGTACCATCCCTAAAGCCCAAAGGTCAATAAAAGAGATCCCACGGGACTAAGATCCAAGGGAAACATCCAAAATAAGTCTAGGGGACAAAAGCACAAACCTAGCCCACTCTTTCTGCCGAATCCCCCCATTAATCCATGCCCAAAAGTTTCCATAAACAAATTACAATGCTCAATTACGAAAAGACAAGGCATACCTTTAGGTTCAGGAGGCCCACCTTCAAACATATGATCATGACAGATGGGTGATGGACACATGGATGGCTCAGGTGGCGGAGAAATGACACAACGAGCTAGTTGGTGGCTGCAAGGGGCTGCCGGCTGAGGACTGTCTTGGAGGAAATTTTCCCCTAGGGATATCACCCACAAAATGGTGGGTAACAATGATTAAAATGGTAAACAGTGCCCAATACTGATTCACCCGCCCTCTTATCATTGGTGAATATTCCAACAATATAGGTATTTGTTGTAGCATGATTTTTTTTTTGACACTAGAGGCCAGCTAGAGCCTCTTTGTTGATATATTTTTGGTTCAGAGATGTATTACACAAAGTGCTATTTTCATTATATGCACTCTTAGTTGCTATATAAATATAAACTTTTGCATATTTGTGTATAAATGGTGGATCCAAATGAATGCACATGGATATATATGTTTTTCTTTAAAATTTGAATATTTATGTATTTTTTTTGGTCAACTGGTTTTTTAATCTGTTTTTTATACCGATTATGGTTCAATTCTGACTGGTTCCCGGTTAAGGGGATCTACTAGTCCAGTCAATGGTTTAGTTCTGACAACACTGCTTTTTAGTTTTATTTATGACTTAGGTTTACTTTATTACATAAATTTAACAATAATCAATACATTTTAACATTTAGAAACTTATTTATTAGTGCTTCTAGATCCTGTCAAGTTTAAACACAAAGATGGACTAAACCATTTTTGGTGAGGGATTTCTATAAACATTAAACTGCTTATGGATTTTTATATGTATCAAATAATGCTCTGTATGGTGTAAAATAACCTCAATTGTTGTTAAGTGTTTGATGTGATAAAGATTGTTCAACAGATTGAATCCTGAGCGCATGGGTGGAGATTTCAAGGAAGAAGTTCAGGTAAAGAAGCTTGTAAAGACTAACTTGCTAAACTATCCTTCTAAGTAGAATTATGGATTGGATGTTTTTATGAATATCATATTACTTGAAAGCAACCATGGTTTTTCTTGAACCCTGTTGCAGTTGTAGTTACAGTTAGTATTTGGTGAAAAGTAGCTTATGTTGGCCTCTTTTCAGGTACATAGTGGATTTTTGAATGCATATGATTCAGTGAGAAACCGACTCCTTTCATTCATCAAAACTTCAATTTCCTTCAAGTAAGATTGCTATTTTCTTCCTTTCTCTAGTTCTTGCACCCTTAGTTCTTAATTTTATAAAAGTAGTTTAGGAGGTTGATTTTGTTGTATGATTTAAGCCTTAACATTGAACCTTTTTTCAGCAATGTTCTCTTAGAACTTGGGATTTTACTGACTTTCAATTAAAACTATTCCTTTTATTCTGTTTGTTTATTATTCCTTATGGGTCATTCGTTTTTAAGGGTATTCAAATAATGACAACTTCCAAACTTCTCTGAGTCAAGAAGCATTGAATTTTTTCCATTGAGTTTTGGTCTAGTTGGAAGTGCACTTGTAGTTATGATTACCAAGGTTCTAAACCTTAGGAGCTCACTCCATGTGATAACACCACAGTCATCCAATTAATGTCGTTGAGGCCATGTGCAAGTCCTTGGTTGTTTTGATGGAATATGTAAGCTTCAATTACAATACTTACCCAAATGTAGTCTTTATGTATCAAGTAAGCCAGCCTTGCATGGAGTTTCATATGCTCTGTAGCCAATTGAAATGGGAATAAATCCCAAGAAAATAAAAATAAAATAAATAAATTAATGAGTTGGTGATTCATAATATAAAGACATGCACTATGTTGCCCCATTTAATGCATATCTTATTTTATGATTTTCACAAGCTTTCTTTTATCACTAAGTACAACAGGAGATCATTGGTGCTAGTTAATTGTTGCAGGGAGAGGTTTGGTGGTGGTTTATCTTTTCCTAGTTTGCCTGAGCACTACTCATCACCCAGTGGAAAAACAAAGGTGTAGAAGTGTTGTTGCGTTGATGGAGATTTTTTCAAAGTCATATTTCAGTAGGGAGATTCATTTGGGCACGCTAGATACATATTTATAACTGTGTTTCCCCTCTGAAAAATTTGGGTAATAGTGACACGTTATTCAATCAATTTTCACATATTTTGAAGCATATTTCACCATTTGAGTTATTTTGTGTGAAAGGACACATTGTTTAAGGCCTTTTCTACATATTTGGAGGCGATCCCTTTGCATGAGGAGATGGCATGTAATGCCTGGAAATTTGAAATGATTTTCACTCAATTCAAACTCAAGTGGTCATAAATAGTTATAATGTTCAAAAATGATATCATAGGCCACATATCATGCTTACAAGGCGTGATATATATCCATTCATTCACCATCCGAACAAGTAAAAGAATCATAAATTGGCAATTTGCAGAAAAGTTATCTCATGATGTTCATGATGCTGTCACAAGTCAGGAATAAAACGAAACATTTAACAGTGTGAGTGAGCAAGGTATATGTATATGGAAAAGATCTTAGCCACAAATCAGCGAGTTATCTCAGAAATATAAACAGTGAAGCACAGAGACATTATGTGCAATTGTTATTAGTGTGGCATCACAAATAAATTGACAAGATAGCTTAGAGATGGATATGTCCACGAGCAATGGAGTTCATGTATTAGTACACTAAAATGCTAAAGTCGTGTTTGCTTAATAACGAATTATTGAAAAGAGATATGTTATCATTATACAGAAACATGAGGGTAGATGTGAAACATTTGTAACAGTGATGCCACTGGAGTATTACATCAGATATAATGTTTCAAAATCACATGACAATTTGATGAGTGCAAGTGATGTCACTGTGTGAGGGCACTTAAATATTTTAGCAGTTGGAAACCATTTCAAGAGACACATAAAACCAGATTTAGAAAAGAGTTATTTTGAGGATAACATCTCTTTTGTGATGCGTTGTGTATTATTAATTATGAAAGTAGTTGCAAAAAACACCCCCGTGTAATATCAATGATGATGAATCTCGGAAGTATAACCGACAATAAGCATTACAAACTATTAACCATGATGACAATAATGATACAAAGTGTTGCAATATTGAATATAGCAGTGCCAATTTTAGGCTAATGCAGTATCAACAATACTCAGGAGTCAGAACGGCAGTATCACTGTGAGAAAATGCAACTGTACTGGTGTTCAGAAATCATTGTAACAGAACCATGAGATACCAGATCTAAGACAAAGTTATTAAGAGTGTTATGTAATTAATAAAAACGGAAATGAGAGATGTCAAATGTGATGCCAGTGGACAATGTTTAAACTCAGAAAGGTGATTGTCATAGGGCTATGTTGGAGGAAACAACCCCCAACCTGACGTACTGGTACTGACAACACCGTGCAATGCTGAAATGTGGTTGAAATGCCATTAGAACCACCTATATGACATTTCTTGATTTGGAAATGCCACACAGTATATCTGGTGGTGTTTCAGTTCAAATCTGCCCCATTTCCGCTGCTTTTTTTGCTTATGTGGGCTCACTCAAGCATTGAAGAAGGGTGTGGGGCCCTTCTATTTCCCAAAAAAAAAACCCTACCACTAAAATTTATCTATAATCATTCCATGTACTAATTTTTCTCTAATCAATCCATACTCTAGTTATGTTGAACAAAGTCCTTGCTCTATTTTTGTTGATGAGGATGAGGCTTACTAGGATATGTAATTGCACTTTTCTTTAGCTCATGTTTTATTTCATTTTAAACTCATATAATTATGTATAAAGGATGATTTTGGAATCTTGGATGTGTAGTCTCATTAATAGAGGCTAATTTTTGTTAATTTTTAGGGCTAGATTGTTCTCTGCTGTAGATAATTGAATTTTCAAACTTCTTAAACATTTTCATATAACATTCACCCCATAGCATCATATCAACATCAGCAATTATGTAGAGAGGACAATAACATCAGCAATGTCACAGAACAATAAAGAACAATAAAAGAGAAACATATACAATCAAGACACCAGGATTTAGGTTAGAAACCAGGGCAAAACCCCACTAGAGGGAAAACCCAATGAGATTCTTCTTCTTTGATATTCATCAAATGTTCAGTCGAGACACAAAGTACAACTATCATGAGATATGAGTCTTTCATGTTAGTTTTTGTAGCATCAAATATGTTCTAGTCTCAAAACTTTGTGGAGAGGCTAAAACACATGAATTCTCCATAACCCAAAAATCGTTTCTAGAAATTCCACCTAGAAGTGTCTCAATTAGATTATTAACCTATTTTTTTAATATTTCCTAATTCTAAACTTAGGAAATCTAGTTAATTAATCAATATTAATTGAGATAAGGTGTGAATCTTCTAGAAACTCACATGAATCGACTCCGATATGATCTTAGCCCTTGATTAAGTTTTAATCTTGGTCATTGGAGGTCCAACAAAAGATTATAAGAAGTTGATGGGTAGATGGAGGACACACTCATAGAGATCAATTTCCTTGGAGAGTTTGATTTTCTAGAGAGCAACAACAATTACCGGAAGAGTTTGAGCAAGAGAAGGAAGCAGAGACAGAGAGGAGCAGGGACAGTGAAGTTGGAGGAAGATTTTTCAAATTCGGTGAGTACTTAGCAGAGAGGCCGAAATTTCTCAAGGAGGTTGCGCAAAAGCTTCAGAGGGCAGTTCTATTTGATGGAGGAAGAAGACATTATTAGTTCTAGAGGTTGGGAAGAGTTTCCAAAGGGCATGAGAAGCATTTTCCTGTGAAAATTCTATAATGGAGAATTCCACTGCAGCTACTTATTGAATTTCTTCTATGGCATTGTCAAACACAATTATTTAACATTTCTCGTGTTAAATAACAAAATAAAATATGTTGTAGACTTCACAATTAAGAATTGACATATAAAAATAGCACAAATAATCACACATAGACACTGTTATTTTTGGACAATTGTCCTTGGAGAAACCCAATGTGAGAAAACTAGTGCAATAGATCTGAGGATTTCTTTATTATGCAAAAATTCTGAGTACAAATGTGTGATTGTAAATGTCAATCAATCACCTAAAGAATTCTGATGAAAAAACGCTGAGTGAGACAATTCTCACATCACCACGAAGTTCCGGCACTGACCTGCACCCACATTGACTGGCTCTGCGTGATTTCTGCGCAGTGACTATGTCACTCACGCTGTCACTACGTCACTGCTGTTGCTGCTTGTTGTGGCTGCTTCTATGTTTGCATTGTGTGAGACTAGAGTGTTCCTTCCTTCCATAACTGTCCTCCTGACATCAGATGAACCCTCAGCTGCCCCTCCTACAGAAATCGAAACTCCCTCTGCTTCTCTAGGCTGGCCCAGTGTAACTGTTGCTAGGGTAACTCTGCGCTAATGCTTTGGATCCTCTTTCACTCCTATTCATGCACTCTCTATGCTTCAGAAATTCTCCCTCCTGGAGATTTCACCTTCCCCTCTATGCAAATGAGAACCACTTTGATTCTTCCTTTCATTGAAGAAATCGAACTCTTGATTCTTTCTCTGTTTGATGTATTTTTCCATAGGCCCCTCACCCTCCTTCTTATATTCTTCTGTTGTACCTTCAACGGCCAAGATTAAAACATAATCAAGGGCTAAGATTAACTTGGAGGTGATTCATGACTTTTTCTGGAAGATTCACACTAAGTTTAATTAATACCCTTTAATTAATCAATTTCCCTAAGTTTATACTTAGGAAAACATTAAAAACGATTAATTATTTTAATTAAACCATCTCTAAGTGGAATCTTCCAAAATCCTTTTTGGATATTATGGAATACATGTGTCTTAGCCCATATACAAAATTACAAGGCTAGAGCACATCCGATGCTACCATAAATCAACACTCCCTCTTAGTGAGGAAGCGCTCTAGCAAAACAACTCAATGTGATGTTGTTTTGACTTCTATAACATTTGTTGTTGTGCTATTGATGCTGCTCACCAACACTGCACAAAAATGATGCATCTGTACTGCTGCTGACTCTGCTTACTACTGCCAACTTCCATTGTACTGCAACTCCCTCCTTCAACTGCGTTGAGGATCCATTTCTTACTAAAATGGATTTTCAGTCATACCTAGTTGTTCCCTGAACTGAGTGAACTTAATTCTCCCCAGAGCCTTAGTGAGTATATCTGGTGTTTGTTCGCCTGTGGGAATGTACTGGAGTTGTACTGCCCCACGCTGAACACAGTCTCTGATAAAATGACATCTGATGTCAATATGTTTGGACCGATCATGAAATACTGGATTTTCGGAGAGTTTGATACAACTCTGATTGTCACAGTAAATGCTAGTTGGCTCCATCCTGCTTTTGAATAGACTCACAAGAAGTTTCCAAAGCCAGATTGCTTCGCATGTAGCTATACTAGCTGCCATGTACTTTGCTTCAGTTGTGCTCAATGTTGCTGACTTTTGTTTCCTGCTGCACCAGGACACCATTCCTAATCCAACGCTGACACAGTACCCATAGGTACTTTTCCTATCCACTGAGCTTCCTACCCAATTTGCATCTGTGAATCCATTTGAGTCTGACATCCTCTCCTTTGCCATATCTGATACCGAATCTGACAGTTCCTCGTACATACCTCAAGACGTGCCTTGCTATGGCCCAGTGCACTCTTTTGGGTTCCACCGTGAACTGACTAAGAGTGTTGACAGCAAAGCAAATATCCGGTCTGGTGTTAAACAGATACATCAATGACTCAATGAGTTGTCTGTATAAAGTGGGGTCTACCTCTGTATCTTCTGATGCTATCTATCCGACCATACCATGCTCTTGGAGCCTGCTTAAGCCCGTATAGGGCTTTCTTTAATCTGCAAACATGAGACCTCCTTTCATGAGTCTCAAAACCCTCTGTCTATTCAATATATACCTCTTCCTCAATTTCTCCATTCAACAACACTGTCTTGACATCCATTTGATGAATCTCCAATCCCATCTGTGCAACTAAAGATACGACAGTCCGGATGGAGGTATATCTTGTAGAAATTTTTGAATCTTAACACTTATGCATAAATTATTACTGTTAATCCGGTTAAGCTCCTCCTACTTTTATAAGTTATCAAATGAATAAATTCAAGTTAACATTGAAGCAAAACACATAACAGATCTCTACCAATTCAGATCTAAAATAAGCACATGTACACATTGACAAAGCGACAATTATTTTTGGACAAACTGTCCCTGGAAAAACCCAATGTGGGAAAACCGGTCTCTGGTCGCTGGAGGGTTCTATTATTAAGAATATTTTTGAATACACAACTTCTGGGTTCCAGATCTAGAATACCCGACAGAGAAAACTCTAGATCTACAGCTCTTGGCTGATCTAGGGCCACAAATACTAACTGATCCACACCCTCAAATGGGATTTACAGAACTCAGCCAGATCCAGGCCTAGAAACCCCAGCGCTACCCCTGAAAAGCTTTGCGTTAGCCTCTGAAGCCCCTGAAAGCTTCTGCGTCAACCTTGGATGGCCTCCAAACCTTCAACGCTGCTCCTGGAAGGGACTGCGTTACCCTAGAATGGGTGACGCAGTCACTGCGCTGCCCCTAAGGATCTCTGCACAACCCTTGAAGGGTTTCCTGAAAATGACGTTGTCCCTATTGCTGCTGTTGCCTTCCTCTGCGCTGTCCTTGAGCTGATCTCTTCTTTGCCTCTTGTGTATTCTAGACCCTGGGATCAGATCATCCCCTTGGTCTAAATTCCCCTCTCTGTAGCTGAAACACTTCTAAGTATTCTTAGCAACCCCGCCCTAGAATCTCAGCTTAGCTTCAGTGCTCTGCCTCTGCGTGTCTTTACAAATGATCCCAAGCCTTTCCCTTATACTTTTCTCGTTGACAAATCAACGACCATGATCAGATCTTGAATCAATGGCTAACATTAAAAGAAAGCTTGATCCATGTGACTTAAGACAATTTCATCACATGTTTAATTAAATTCACTTTAATTATTTTATTTTAAATAATTAATTAATTTAATATCTCCTAAACTAGATGAAATTTCCCAAATCCATTTCTAGGTCTTGTAGATCAGGTGAACTCTAGTCCTTCCTCAAAATTTGGGACCTAGAGCACAACTGATGCTACCCCAAATACACAAAATCTCAACACTCCCTCTTAGCATCAAGGGTGTGCTCTAGCAATACATCACACTTATGCATTACATAATTTTGGGTACTGGTTCTGTGTTGTTGATGCTTGGCCTATTGCCACTCAACTCTGCACTGTTGCTGCCATTTTGTACTGCTGCCCATGACTCTGCCACTGCCATTGCAACCACTGTACTGCAACTCCCTCTCAATATGCTCCATTTGTGCTGCTCATAGCACTGCCATTGCTGATCTGCTGCACTGCAACTTCAGTTGTTGAGAGAAACAACTGAATCTCCTGCCCAATCTTTGACAAACAAGTCTGATGGGCTGCATCCCCATCACTGAAGCTCCATAGGCTACAAATGTGTGCTGGCATCTAAAGAATGATGTACAACTACAACTCTGCCTGTGTAATCAGACTCCCTCTGCATTACTGAAGTCACATAAGCTCCTTGTGCTGAAATATATCACGTTGCTGCTGCATTGCGCTGTCCCTCTGAAGCTCTTTGCGCTGTTGCAACTCTACACTACGTAAGCAACACTACTTTGCGCTACTGAAGTCACATCAGCCTCTACGCTGCTGCTGCTTCTACGTTGTTGTTGCTTTGTTCTGTGCTGCTCTTCACAGCCTTCGGATCTGCCTTTGCTTCTGCTCATCTATGATCTATGCACCCAATGCTCCACTTGTCTCGCTACTATCTTAAGGCTGTCGTAGCTCGCATGTGATCCAAGAGATGAGCTGCTCAAGGATCCCGCCTTACTTCTATGTAGCTCCTCTACATATCCATGTCACCCCACCTCCGTGGTTCATGAGCGCTCATGGCTACATCATCTCCAAACCCATCATCTGCCACAGCTGCTTTGGAAGAAGATGCTTCCTTGTCCTTTTTCTTCTTAGGACAATTGTTGGCAAAATGTCCCATTTCACCACACTAGAAGCACTTGATCTTTGAGAGATCCTTCTTCTTCTTTAACTGCTTCTTCGATGCCAAGGCTGCATCTTCCTCATCTTCCTTCTTTACTTTGCTCAACCCAGGGTTGTGCTGCTTCTTGGTGAATCTACGTAGTTCTTCTTACCGCAGGATTGACCACAAGTTGTCCCAATCTCGGAGGTCCGCTCTGCCCAAGATACTTTGGACAAAGGTTTCCCACTCATCCGTGACTGCATTGAGGGTAGTCCTGAATATCAGTGCATCATCTATGGTTGCACCCGTTGCAATCAGTTGATCCCTGATTGACTGCAATCTGAAGAGGAAATGCTCGATGTCTTCTCCCTTGGTCATCATGAATGACGTCATTTTGGCCTCCAACAACATCTTTCTTTGGACTGATTTTCCCTCATACAGGGAAGTCAAGGCCTTCCACATCTCATTAGTTGTCCTCTTCTCAGCTATATGTGGTACAATATGGTCCTTGATACTATCCATTATTAGCCGCTTGGCATGTCCAACAACTTTCCTAAACTTCCGTAGGAGATCCGCATCTGTCTGTGTGGCCAGAGTCTGCTCTGCATGGTCTCTTAGACCGTATGCCTCAAGGACAATCAGGGTCCTTGCTTTCCACACCAAAAAGTTTGAGAGGCCCTCTAGCCTATTCTGATCACGCAGTCCATGAGGAGCCATTTCCTTAGAATGTGTTGGAGCTCCTCCTCTCTATGCTAGAGATCCGGATCTAGGGTCCTTTACGAACTGGGCACCCTTTGCTCCCTCCGACACTTGATTTCCCTCCTTGGAAATATACCAAATCAACTATGATTCAACTTCTTCTTTGATCCTTTGATCAAACTGCAAGTTTCCTTTGGCAAGAAACTCTCTGAGGAGTTGATCTCCTCCCAATCTTTGTCATTTGTGCTAAGGCTAAAAAATCTAAAAACTTCAGAAATTTAACCCCACCAGCTCTTCTGAATTTCTGCAGCTTTTCTACAGTCTTTTTGAGATCTGACAGATTCAGATCTGAATCACACTGGCTGGGTTCAAACCCAACCGACGCTGTTTCTAAGCTGCCTTTGCGCAGTAATTGCGTGGACTTTCTAGGACATAGTGCTGGAGTGTTAGGATATTCCGACACATAGGAAATAGTTAAGAATAACTTATTCTAGTGTAGAGTTAGGTAAAGTGTGTTTCTTTACCATGTACATTTGTAACTTATAATCTAACGGTCACAATTTGTAGTGATCCGACGATTATCTCTCACCTCGATATTAACAGCACTTGATCCGTGGCTTAACACTTGATTGGTCCATGATCTCTATTTAAAGAGCATGGAGGGTCATTTGTCCTGTAACTGTTTATGAGAGAAACATATGTAACTTTTCTTTTTATATTAATAAATTCCCTAAAGTGGCCGTGTTGGCTCAGGGCGTGGACTGTTTCCTTCTTTGAGGGTTTTAACCACGTGATTATACTAGTGTACTGATTTGTGATCTGTTTGTGAGCGGTAACCTTTGGTTCTTGATCTACAAAACTTACCCTATAAATTCCTACATGGTATCAGAGCTATTTTGAGGGCCGCGTCTGTTGTTGATCAAAATCCGAAGCCGGTTTGATTGCATGTGAATGCTGTTTTGTAGATCTACTATTTCTAAACATTTTTGGGCTGGAGAACTGCTCGGTTGTGTCCGGAGCGTCTGTTACAGTGAGGAACGCCTTTTGTTTCATGCGAAAAGATTTCCGACTGCCCAAGTTATGTCAGTTTAGATCTGTAGGTATAAAGCATCTATTTTGCGGTTATATTTGTTAATAGTTCTGCTTATTTCGGGTTTTTTTTTTTTTTGTTACTGTATTAAGGTTTTATTTATTTGCTGGATCTGTACCCTCTTCTCTGTGTATGCTCTTTGTTGTGCGCTCCGTGCGATCTCGGCAAATCAGAAACAGGAAAAAGGGATTTTTTTGCTACGTATGCTCTTTCCCCGCGTCTTTGTGCGATCTCGGGAAATCAGAAATAGTAAAAAAAGTGATAGTTGCCCGTAAGGCTGTTATGAACCTAATTCATAACTAATGTAATAAATATAGTTATTAATAGAATAAATAGAATAAATATAATTACTAATTACTCAAATAGGGATTATGTAAAATAGTCATTAGGTTAATGAAAAGACATGTCTAAAAGACATGCTCATTCGTGGAAAGGTACTTGCATAGGTATAAAAGCGGGACCTCATTGTAATCATTCAATCGTCTTATGTCTTATATCATATTAATAAATATTTATTATTATAAATACCTTTTGTGTATTTTTATAATTAAAGCCATTTTGCTACTAAGTCAACAAATCTACAAGTCTTGCTGCTACAGTAACCAAATCTACGAATTCCATTGCTACAGTGGTATCAGAGCCATATTGAGGACAAGTTGAAGCAATGGCACACAACATCGTTCTACAAGCCTACGAACTTAGTGTACGAGCCCAGGAACATTGTTTACCGTATAATGTGCCATTACGAGAAGATCCCAAAAAAATTGAGCAGATTAGAAAAATTCAAGAAAAGCTTCAGCAATTAGAGAATTCTTGTGCAAAAGTCACAAACGGTTATAAAAAAATTTCCGCAGGTCTTAAAAAAATTTCTGCAGTAATCTATAATAGAAAAGAAGAAAATCATGAGAAACAAAAAGATAAAAGATGTTGTAATAATGAGAAAGTAGTTAGTTATACCAAGGAAAAATCAAGGCAAATATATTCCCCCACAAATGCGTAATAAAGGAAAAAAAGAAGAAAAATGTTGGAAATGTGGAGATAAATATTTCGCAGGACATAAATGTGTCTTTATTGGTAATGCCACCAGATATAAAACGGCGTATTTGGTAGTGGATACAATAACTGATTCCTCCATTTCTCTAAATCATCAAAGGCTGCAAACCAGCAACTGTGATGAAACTATAAAGAACCAGAACTTTAGTTACAGTGGTGATAGAATGGTCTTGTTAGCAGGTGATGATGCAACTGAAACATCTAAAGAACAGTGTTCTATGCTGCATGTTGAATCCCATGTTGATGGTCAGGATGGCCTTGGTCAAGCATATGAAGATGCTGATAAAAAAGTTGCAGAGGGCTCACAAAACAGCATATCTAGGTCCTCTCCATTCAATCAATCCAGTATTTCTGTTGAGAAGAGGTCAATTCACACAGCTGTGGACTCTTTGGATCAGGTGGGAGATCTATCTATGGATGTGTCTCCGGCTTTTTCAGAGTATGCATCTACTATGAAGAAAGAGGTTGGTGAAAAACTTCAGGAAGATTGTAATGGCACAAGACATAAAGCAGCTTCTTTGGCACTGGATACAAAAGCTATTTCTTCCATTTGGCTAAATCATCGAGCACTGCAAAATTATGGCAGTGATGAAGCTGAGAAGAAGAATCTGAGCAATATTTGCAACAGTGACGGAATGTTTTTGTTGGCAGAAGAAACAGTAGTTGATGATGCTGGGCAAAGCGATAGAGTTTACAGTGGACATGCAAGATTCAAAAAATGTCCAGTCAATAATCTTACGGCCAAGACTTCTGGGAGCTCTTCTCAGTTTTTTGTAGAGTGTGAGAATGGAATTAAACTGTCTGTTGACCTTGCACAAGACAGCCCATTAAATTGGATGAAGACTTGTAATTACGAATTTTCCTTACTTCAAGACCTTGATGATCACAAGCACGACAGAGGTCATACTCTCATGGAAAATACAATAAATGGTTCAACTAAACTGGGTGATTTGCAACCACGGATTCCAGATATTAAGAGTTCAGCAAATCTAAATCAAATTGCATGCTCTTCAAGTTTCCTTCAAAACTAGAGCATTACTTTTACATCTCCTGTCGTCTCAACAAAGAAACCAGAAGCATCTAGGGAGCTGAGACGCACTTCTTCAATTCTCAGTCCTCCTCGTGGTGCAAATAGAGTCTCGTCTTCGTTTAGTTCTCAGAAATCAAGCAAGTTTTTGTCTCCTCTTATTTCTCCGACAAACAGATTTTTATTCCCATCTTCAGCAGTTGCACGTGGAAAACATTGGACCTCCATTAATGAAGAGATTGACCAGTTCAGTTGTTTATCTGAAAGAAGTGAGCCAATGACAGCAGAGCCATCAAAAGTAGTAGAAGATTTTCATGGTGAGTCAGGTGCACCAGAAAAAAATGGGCTTCTTTCTTAGAGTAAGCCTTTTAACGATGGGCATCAAGATGCGGAAATGGCAGAACAAAGTCATTCTTCTATGAAACTGTCAAAGAATGAAATAGGCGAGGAGGAAAATATCCAACATAGAGGGAAGGCTTTTCATAACCAAGAGAAGGAAGCCGATCATGTGAATGCTGAAGTGGTTGTAGGCATCGTTGAAAGTAAACAAGATGTTGTGGTTTATGACACACTTGGACGCTTTCTGAAGGAAGACAATGCTAGTCGGGAGATTTTCCAAACAGAGACCAAATCAGTGAAAAACAATGATCTAAGAGACCTATTGCCGTATCGCTTTTTAACCCATCATGCAGGGATGGCCAGAGCAGATCGAACTTTGGTAGAAGACCTCTTTGCTGATGGCCATATTCAAGTATTGGTGTCGACTGCTACTCTTGCATGGGGAGTAAATCTTCCGACTCATACTGTTATTATAAAAGGAACTCAAATTTACAATCCTGAGAAAGGTGCATGGACTGAACTCAGTCCGTTAGATATTATGCAGATGCTCAATCTCTTTTCAAATTTCTTCACGGGACGTATTCCGTCCGGCAAAATTCTAGCTATAAAAAAGCTCTATCCGACCACCAATGGCATAGCCGCAGATCAGAGAATCTTCATGTCGGAAAACTAAACCCTGGCGGAGTTAATCAAGATGTCTGGATGCAATAAACGTTTGAATCAACAGGTGGCAAGTATTTTAGATGATACGACGTGTCCTTTTTAATCTGGGTTATCATAAGTCGATTTTATAAATTATATATATGACAGTCAACGTCGGTGGAAGCCGTGAAGGGCCGTAGGTATCGTTGGAAAAGTTAAATAAATAAAAAATAAAAATAAAATAGTAATTTAATTAATTAAATTAATATCCAGGTGGACCGCAATTTCCAATAGATAGGTGGACTGCATCCTTGGTTGAGACTTTTGATCAGGTTGTGGCCAAGAGGGATGTAGAAGTTGAGCAAGATGTACAGTGATTGTTAGGACGTGTCAATAAATAAGAATCTACTCTGGAAGACCCCATCCTCATCCCTTATGAAATATAATCGATTTAATATTTTATTTGAGAGCAGTTATACAAAAAAAAATTCAATTATGCCAGTCTAATTTGCACATATGTCACTCACGATTTCAATTTCAACCTTTACGTTACATCACAGTGGAAATTCTGAGGTCAATGCTCCCAATTCCGAGGTTCATTCATCTTCGGTTTACCATATTATTTAAATCAAATATGTTTGGAAGAGTTGGTGGTACATTAAATGGGGTTCATTAAATATGATACGAAAATGAAGTTCCACCAGTCGGGAAACATGGATAGTAATATGGCGCAACATGAATCTCTATAAAAATATTCCTCTTCTCTGTGTATGCTCTTTGTTGTGCACTCTGTGCGATCTCGGCAAATCAGAAACAGGAAAAAGGGATTTTTTGCTACGTATGCTCTTTCCCCGCGTCTTTGTGCGATCTCGGGAAATTAGAAATAGTAAAAAAAGTGATAGTTGCCCGTAAGGCTAACAAAGAATCTAACATTCTGCCGTAAGGCTTTGCATTTCGTTTTTTTTTTGCTCGTTTTTTGTGGTTTTTGTGCAGGAAAAGGCATGCACACCGAAGAAGAAGAAGAAGAAGAAGAAGAAGAAGAAGAAGAAGAATAATCCCCCCTTCCTCCTTTCTAAAATAACATGATCCTTTTACTATCTCACTTGGTAAGGGGTTAGTTTATGAGAATAGAGGTCTTGGGTTCAAGTCTCCTTCTCAAGCTTCTTTTGTAAAAAGTTTTTGTTCAAAGGGGCGGATTTTAAAAATGTCGCACTTTATCCTATTCACGTAACTATTCGGCATCTACAACTCAGATTTTTCAAAAGGCATAACTTCTTCATCCGGACGCTGTTTTTCGAGTCGTTTTTTTTTAAACAGCCTAATTTTTCGAGATCTTTCCATTGGAGCAATTAGTTTCAACTTTTCTCAACTTCAGTTTTTTTTTTTTTAAATGGAAAGTGCATGCTCGGTTATTCTTAATAGCTCCAATTATTTCTAATGGCTACCTCACATGGTAGATATACTTAGAAGTAAAGGGCTTTATAAAATAGCCACAGGACAAGAAACTAAACCTTCCGATGATGATAAAGTTCTTAAATGGGAAAATAGACATGATCAAGCAAGAGGGTTGATAGGAATGTCCATTGCTCAAGATCTTCTATTTCACATCCTTGACATTGACACCCCTGATAAAGCCCTAGAAAAGCTAAATAATGTTTTTGGTATTCAAAATCAAATCAGGGCCCACCAGCTTGAAAATGAGTTGCTTACTTTGGACCCTAATAATTTCTCCTCTATTGAAGACTTTTTGTCCAAATTCAAGACCCTTAGACTTTTTTTAGAAGGGTGTAAGGTCAAAAAGGAAGATGGTAGCCTCATCTATTGCATTCTTGCTAAGCTTGGCCTTGCATACTCTGTATTTGTTTCCGCCTTCCATTCCACCAGAGAATCCATCATTTCTTCAGGAACCACCTACAAGAATCCCTCTTTTGATGCCTTTTGTGATTCTTTGATAAGAGAACAAGAAAAAAAATTTACACCTTCATCTTATCACTACTGGAAACGCTTCTAAGAAAGCCTTAGTAGCCCAACAACAACCATATCAAAAGAATCCCAAGAAGCAGTATCCTAAAAAATATGGTTCTAAACCAAACAAGAGCCCTAAGCAATTTCAGCCGCAAACTGAAAAATCAAATCACCAAAATAATAAGGCAAATCAAAACAAAGGGAAGAAGACAGAGAGACATTGCAACTTTTGCAACTGGGATGGCCATATAGAGTCCAAATGTTTTAAGAAGATGGAAGCCTTAGAAGCAGCAATGAAGAAGCACAACATCAATTTGAAGCACTCTTCACCTTCATTTTCAGGCATGGCACTTTCTGCTTGTGGTTGTCAAGCATCAAGATCTGGTTATGCATTAAATGTATCTCTTCTTCTCCTTCTCATGAGTGGCTCATTGATTCTGGAGCTTCTTACCACATGGCTAAAAATAAATCCATGTTTTCTTCTTTAAATGTTTGTAACACCAAACATATTTATGTTGGTGATGATAGATCTCTTAGTGTTGTAGGATCTGGAACCATTCATTTACATAATGGTCAGTTTAATGATGTACTATGTGTTCCTACCTTGTCATGCAACCTTCTATCTGTTTATCAGATTACTCATTCAGGTGAAGGGAAATCAGTAGAATTCTCACCTCATGATGTTGTAATCAAGGACCTCAAAGATCCTAAACATATTTTAGCTACTAGCATTGCTGATGATTCCACAAGGTTGTATAAGTTTGATAACTTTGGGTCATCATCTCTTCCCTCTGTTTTGTTGCTCATTATGATGATGTGAGCAAACTTTGGCATGAGCGATTTGGTCACTTAAACTATCGCTCTCTTCAAACTATGTAATGAAAATATGGTGACGGGCCTTCCTATGGTATCTTGCTGGGATGGTGTTTGCTCCAGATGTGTACTCGGAAAACATTATTGGGATAGTTTTGACAAACATGCCTCTTGGCACGCGTCAGCCCCTTTGCAACTTGTGCACAGTGATTTATGTGGTCCACTTCCTGTTGTTTCTTTCTCTAGTTGCAAGTACTTCTTAACTTTCATTGATGATTTTTCCAAACGCACTTGGGTATATTTCTTAAAACTGAAGAGTGAAGTTTTTAACATGTTCTTGGCCTTTAAGGCCTTTGTTGAGAAACAATCTGGACATCAAATTCTTAAGTTAAGATCAGACAATGGCGAAGAATATGTTAACAACAAATTTATCAACTTCTGCACTGAGCATGGCATTCAATTGCAACATATTGTTCCATATACTCCACAACAAAATGGTGTAGTTGAAAGGAAGAATCGCACCTTAAAAGAAATTTCTAATTGTATGCTTCAATCTAAAGGACTTGGTCTCAATTTTTGGGCAGAAGCCATTAATTGTGCAAATTACATACTGTGAAAATGTTAGTACTTGTCCTCGGTACCAACGTCTGACTTCCTGTCTGTTCTTCTTGGTGCCCCTGTTGTTCTTGTACCAAGGGAACTTCTGCAGTTTGATCCTCTATTGGCATATCACGCGATTTCTGAAACGCTCTATCCTCCATGAACTTAACATTGCGTCTTGTCACAACCTTCCTACTCTCAGGAATATAGATCCTATATGCCTTGGAGGTGTCACTGTATCCTACAAGATACCCCCTTTCTACAGTTTGATCTAGCTTGCTTCTCTTTTCGCTGGGTACATGACAGTATGCCATGCTACCAAATATCCGAAGATGCCCTACCTCCAGTTTCTTCCCTGTGAAAACTTCTTCAAGAGTCTTCTTCCTTAATGCTCTATGAGGTGTCCTGTTCTGTATATACACTGCTGTGTTGCAGGCTTCAGCCCATAAGTATCATGGTAAATCAAGGTCAAATAACATGGCCTTGGGTGCTCCTACAATTGTTCTGTTCTTCCGTTCTGCCACACCATTCTGCTCTGGATTGTATGGCGCAGTCCACTCTCTCCTTATGCCCTCCTTTGCGCAGAAATCTGTGAAGTCTCCATCTATGTATTCCCCACCATTATCTGAACGCAGTGTCTTGATCTTCTTCCCCATCATGTTTTCAACAAGAGCCTTGAATTCTTTGAACTTTTCAAAGACTTCATCTTTTGTCTTCAGGAAGTAGATCCAGGTCCTCCTGGAGTGATCGTCAGTGAATGTGACAAAATATTTGCCACCTTTGAGAGCATTAGTGGACATTGGTCCACAAATTTCTGAGTGTATCAATCCCAAAATGCTTGCTGCTCTGTTTTCACTTATGGGAAAAGCTGCCTTAGCATACTTCCCAAGTACGCATCCTTGGCATACATCATCATGTTTCATGCTGAGAACAGGTGCCCCATCAACTATTTTTCTGAGCGTCTTCAATGCACCATGATGCAGGTGCCCCATCTTCTATGCCAAAGTTCATTCAACCCTTTCTTGTCTTCGAGATTACTACTGAATAGTGCCATTGGGGTTTTGATCTGCAACCTGTATAGTCTGTTGCTTCTGACTCTGTTCTGCCTTGTTTGCTTCCAACTGGGATGCTTGACATATACTTTTTTTCCGGTAAAGTGTATGTCATATCCTTTGTCCTGCAACTGGGATACTGAGATTAGATTCATCCCAAGCCCTGGCACATGTAGTACATTCGTGATCTTGACACTAGTTCCGTCTTCCGTCTGAAACACTACGGATCCTCTCCCAACAGGAGTGCACTTCGTGCTATTGCCCATAGTGATCTGGAAATTGATCTGCTCTTCCCTATAGCCCGAGAAGTATTCTCGTACTCCAGTCATATGAGTTGAAGCCCCGTTATCAATATACCAGATTCCTGCAAATGCTGAACTTGATAGGCATGTACCATCTTCTTTTAACCTAGAGAATAAAACATCTAAGTCTGTCATACTTATCTGTGCTTTCTTCTCTCTGTGTTGCGTCCCCTCTGAAGCTTCTGGTTTATGTAGTCCCTTTTCTAACCTTGCTTCCTTTGGATCTGACAGCTCCGATACCATGTGAAAATTCTATAATGGAGAATTCTACTGCAGCTACTTATTGAATTTCTTCTATTGCATTGTGAAACACAATTATTTAACATTTCTCTTGTGTTAAATAACAAAATAAAATATGTTGTAGACTTCACGATTAACAATTCACATATAAAAATAGCACAAGTAATCACACATAGACACTATTATTTTTGGACAATTGTCCCCGGAAAACCCAATGTGGGAAAACCGGTGCAGCAGATCTGAGGGTTTCTTTATTATGCAAAAATTCTGAGTACAAATGTGTGATTGTAAATGTCAATCAATAACTTGAAGAATTCTGATGAGAAAAGGCTGAGTGAGACAATTCACACATCACCACAAAGTTTCGGCACTGACCTGCACCCACACTGACTGGCTTTGTGTGATTTCTGCACAGTGATTGCGTCACTCACACTATCACTGCGTCACTGCTGCTGCTGCTTGTCGTGGCTGCTTCTGTGCTTGCTGCTGTGTGAGACTAGAGTGTTCCTTCCTTCCAGAACTGTCCTCCTGACAACGGATGAACCCTCAGCTGCCCCTCCTATAGAAATCGAAACTCCCTCTGCTTCTCTACGCTGGCCTAGTGTAACTGTTGCTAGGGTAACTCTGCGCTGATGCTTTGGCTCCTCTCTCACTCCTCTTCATGCACTCTCTATGCTTTAGAAATTCTCCCTCCTGGAGATTTCACCTTCCCCTCTCTACAAATGAGAACCACTTTGATTCTTCCTTTCACTGAAGAAACCGAACTCTTGATTCTTTCTCTGTCTGATGTATTTTTCCATAGGCCCCTCACCCTCCTTCTTATATTCTTCTGTTGAACTTTCAACGGCCAAGATTAAAACATAATCAAGGGCTAAGATTAACTTGAAGGTGATCCATTGCTTTTTCTAGAAGATTCACACTAAGTTTAATTAATACCCTTTAATTAATTAGTTTCCCCAAGTTTACACTTAGGAAAACATTAAAAATGATTAATTATTTTAATTAAACCATCTCTAAGTGGAATCTTCCACAATCCCTTTTGGGTATTATGGAATACATGTGTCTTAGCCCATATACAAAATTACAAGGCTAGAGCACATCCGATGATACCATAAATTAACATTTCCCATGACGGGGACTTACAGCGCACGATGGGTAGATTCCATCTACCGACATTTGACGGATCATCCAAGTGTTCGGCAAAAGCTTGGGTGGAGAAGTTGGATATATATTTCCAGCTTAATCAGATGGCAGAGCTAGAGGCCATCAAGGTGGCAACGCTGCACCTAGAGGGTGAGGCCTAGGATTGGTGGTTTCACATGATGGTTACGCTGGGGCACTCGAGAGTGACAGCATATGCTGAGTTTACGCGGAGGTTGGTAGAGCGTTTTGATTGGAGGGATCCAGAGGAGCATTTTGTTGAGCTAACAAAGCTCAATCAGACCAGGAGGCCGGACACGTACATATCAGAGTTTTTGAGACTCTCCGTGATGGTACATGATTTATCCACAGCTCGGATGATCTATATGTTCATAGATGGATTGGCAGAACCTCTACGGGGATTAGTCAGATCGACGAGACCAGCAACACTCCATGATGTAGTTGAGAGGGCTCGGGATTTGCAGGATGCACTACCCAATACTAGAGCTCCTTTTCCCCAGAGACTGGCATTCCAGCCGAAGGGAAAGGATGAGAGGGTTCCACCTCCCAGGGGGAACTAGGGTAGAGGGCCTGGAGATGATGAGACCAGGAGAGATCTGAAGCGGAGGAGGTTATGCTTCACGTGCCAGGAGCCATGGGCACCAGGACACCGTTGTGCCGCAGGGAAGGCACACTACATCGAGGTCTTCTTCAATAACAGCGGGGAAGAAGAGGAGTGTGAGGAGATAGAGCCTGGAGGCAGCAGTACAGCGCAGAGAGGGGATCATCTGCCACCTCCACCGTCGAGAGCAGGAAGTGCAGCTTTTGCACCCACCAAGGGAGCCCTTGCAGCTTTGCGGGGAGTTCCCAAGTATTTGACACTGCATGTCTGAGGCATAGTACGAGGGCAGCGTGTCTCAGTGTTAGTAAACAGTGGGGCCACCCACAACTTCATTGATGCCCAGCTAGTAGAGCGGAGGGGCATACCGACAGAGACCTTTGATGGGTTTTCGATACTGGTTCCAGGGGATCAGGCTATGCAGTGTGCCAAGTATGTGCCAGCCTTGGCAGTGACCATGGGGACATACACCCTGATAGATCATTTTTTCATGGTGGACATTCCAGACACCAACGTGATATTGGGGGTACAGTGGCTGATCATATTGGGAAAGGTCACCACTGACTGGGAGACCTTGGAGATGTAGTGGACGGATAAGAAGACTAGGAGGCATGAGAAGATTTAGGGGATGCACACCTACCCACCACAGACAGTTTCAGCACACCGGATGGAGGCAGATTTCCCGAAGGGGGACGTAGAGTGGGCAGTGGAGTTGTGTGTGTCGAAGTCAGGATCTACAGGGCAAGCCGTACACCCATATGTATAGTCCATTCTCGACAGGTATGCTACGGTATTTGAGGAGATACCACCAAGACAGCCACCAGATCGGGGATTTGAGCACACTATTAAGCTGGAGCAGGGTATCCAGGCTGTCATTACTACACCCTATAGGCACCCCAAAGCCTATCGGGATGAGATTGAGAGGGCTATCCATGAGCTCTTAGCTCTTGGACACATTCGTCCTAGCACTAGCCCGATTGCTTCTTCAGTAGTGATGGTGAAGAAGAAGGACGGCACATTGAGGATGTACATTGATTACAGAGCCCTAAACAAGAAGACCATGAAGAACTGGTACCCCATCCCACAGATCGATGAGTTGATGGATGAGCTGAGGGGGTCCAAGTTCTTCTCAAAGATTGATTTGAGATCCGGGTACCATCAGATTCGCGTGAGGGAGCAGGACATTCCCAAGACCGCTTTCCGGTGTCATTACGGCCATTTTGAGATTTTGGTGATGCCCTTTGGGCGAACCAATGCCCCAACCACTTTTCAGTCATGCATGAATCACATCTTCTGCAGTCACTTGAGGAAGTGTGTGTTAGTATTTTTTGACGACATTTTGATCTATAGCAGGACATGGGAGGAGCACCTCCAACATATAGAGGTTGTATTGCGCATTTTGGAAGAGCATCAGTTTTATGCTAAGATCTCCAAATGTGAGTTTGGGCTGACCAAGATGCTCTACTTGGGGCACATCATCGGGGTGGATGGAGTGAAGGTCCACGAGGAGAAGATCAGGGCCATCAGGGATTTGCCGGAGCCGAAGAATGTGACAGAACTTAAGGGATTTGTGGGGATCTGCACCTACTACCGAAAGTTCATCAAGGGATTTTCCCAACTTGTTTCACCCCTTACAGACCTCACCAAGAAGGGGGCATTTAGTTGGATGGATACAACACAGAGGGCTTTTGACAGGCTCAAGGAGGTGATGAACAGCTATCCAGTGTTAGCAATGCAAGATTTTACATAGCCCTTTGTCTTGGAGTGTGATGCATCAGGGGAGGGGATCGACGCAGTTTTGATGCAGGGAGGCCACCCCATAGCTTTCGAGAGCCGAAAGCTATTGCCACATGAGAGGTTGTACGCTATATATGACAAGGAGATGTTGGCCATCATGCATGCATTGGCCAAGTTTTGGCAGTACCTGGTAGGGAACAGATTCAGGGTGAGGACAGATCACAACAGCCTGTGATTCTTTCTAGAGCAGAAACAGTTGCAGGAGAGGCAGCAAAAGTGGGTCAGCAAGATCCAGGCTTATGACTTTGACATCGAGTATGTCAAGGGGAAAAACAACGTTGTGGCAGATGCACCTTCACACAGACCGGCAGCGTTGTCCTTGATGATTTTGGACACAGACTGGAGGGCTCAACTGTTGGTAGAGTACTCCAAGGACTGTTTTGCCTATGAGATTTTGGATGGACAGGTGATAGATGATAGGTACAGAGTGATGGACAAGGTGATCTATTACAGGGACAGGATCTTCTTGACTGAGGGCTCCTAGCTCAAGAAGAAGATATTGCACGCCTCGCATTATTCACCATTATTAGGCCTGTTGACCACACTTTGTCAACAACCCCATAGCAGTACACCCCCATTTTTTCAATTGGGACTTATCATGTTTGAGGTTCACGTCATCTAGATTTCATCGACAGTTGACATTTTTTTATAAATGATGTAAACCCATTCTGCATGTTTACAATGTAAATGATTTAAGTAAGACTGTCATGTATGTAACAACCTAGGTAAGCCTAGTATGTTGGTGACGATTTCTATCCCAGGAGGTTTTTTGCCTCACTGATTTACTTGTGTTTTTCGACACAAGTTATCGGCAGAGTTTTCCCCTCCAGCCTCACCCCAAAGCTAGGGTGGATTTTGTCATCAGCATGCTAAGTGAGTCCTAGTGTTTTCTATTGAGTCCTTGTAAAAGTAGTTCGGAAATAATCCTAGCTAGTTGGCTAGATTATTTTATTACAAGCTACTTGGTCTACTAGATCATTTTTGAATTGCAGAATTGGGTACCTACTTGAGGGTCTATACGAATGGGTATTCCCCCTTCATGTGTTTAAATGTATTTATGTAAAGAGGGTTGGAAACATAATTAAAATCCCCTCTCAGTCAATTAACTAAATTTTCTGGTCAAATTAATTAAAAATCCTAAGCCAGAAATTTAATTATTGTTAGGTCCTAGGTGAGTATAAAATTTTTCAAAGGCAAAATTCGTTGGTCCTCAAAAAATGAATTTTTAAAGGCCCCAGGCCAAGGGAATATTGAGAATTTTAAGAAATTTTGGACCTTTGGGCCTAGGTGGTTAAGTCAAAGTCAAAATTTTGAGGTAATTAATTCAAAATAGTATTTTTGAGTTAATTAAAATGGATTTAAATGATAAATTCGTTTTTTCCTCAAATTTATAATTTCGACGGTCCAGATTAAATGATGATCAAATCTTTTCGACGGTCGAGATTATTTTGACATGGATCAACCGAACTAGCCATTGGAGATTTTGTCTTATAAATTAAAGGTCTTGATGTGACATTTGCATCTGATCTTTGAATCGTGCACTTGTCTTGGAAGTTCTTGTGATTTCTTTTGATGAATATAGCATAAAGACTTTGGGGTTACAAAATTTGGTGTTTCTTTTCCAAATCTATGTGGTGATTTATTTCTAAACTCTGCTACTTTGTTTGGCATTTTTATGGTTGATGCCTTCATGGATTGATCTGCATACAGGTATCTTGTACAGTTTTCTGGGTTCATAAAATGACATTTTTGATTTAACGAAAAGACTAGTTATCTATTTTTCTGAAAGATCTCATGTTATTTTCTTAAATCTATATCAATCTAAAGTTCAGATCTAAGTGTGCAGGGAAATTTTTTTTAAGGTTTGAGCGTCTGGGGAAGTCTTCAGTTGGACCAGCCGACTCTCAGATTTCGTAAATCTGAAAAAGCCCATTGTTTTTAATTTCTCAAAGCTATCTTACAAAATTGTGTTTTTAACAAGGTCTTTTAGGGCTTGTGTCTCTCTTTAAAATTTCAAATTTCTAAAAATTGTGCTGAAATGGGTTTAAATCTGACCATGAGGGTCTTTGATATGTAGATTAACATTGTAAATTTGTATATTTGCTCTAGGCTGTAAGGGTTTAATAATTTTTTGTGCATATAGTTTTGGGATCTATTCTGGTTTCACAGGTTGTAAGGTTTTCTCAGAATTTTTTTTTAAGATCTGAGTCAGATCTAGCCCCTGAGGGCAAAATTTGGCCTCAAAATTGCTTCTGTTGGCAAATCTGAATGTTATTTGATTAAAGGAGCATCTAAGATCTGAGGTTGACAGAAAAATTTTAAGTTTGCTGGACGTTTTAATGTGTACTGGGTTTGTTTGAAATTATCACTGTCTTTATTTGTTGCATAAACGCTGCCAAAACTCCCGTCCATTCATTTGCATCTGCTGCCCTTGACTCTGCATACGCTCCATCTCCATTCCTCTCTGCAACGTTAACCCTCCTCTGTCGTCCAGCCCTCGTCCTCCTTTGCCGCCTTCTCCTCTGCCCTCGCTTTCTCCTTAGTTGTTGGCTCATATCTTCTCAGCCGTCGATTAGCTCTTTCATGCCATCTCCTTACCTATCCGAGCCTTCTTAACTGCTGCCTTTCGACCCCTTGTCTTCTACTCTCCTTCGCTGTCTTGCCTCATGCCCTCCGCAACTCGCATCCTTGTCCTCCATCTTCTTCACTCCTCACACCGTTGACTTCTTCCCCTTCTTGACCTGCAAAAACAAACAACTCACGCATACATTAAAACTCAAAGCCCACGTTTTATTTTTATTTGGTGCGGATTCTTTTTTTTTCAATAGCGTAAGGTTTAGTTAGGTTTTAAATTCAGTTTTCAACTCTTGTTTTTTTTAGCTTTACTTTTAAATTTCGTTAGTTTTTTTTTTGTTTTAGATTTTAATTCATTAACGTTAGTTAGTTTAGTGTTAAGTTCATTTATTAATTTGATTTTTTAAACTTTAGTTTTAATGATTAGATTATAGTTTTAGTTTAGATTTTGGTTTTTAGTTTTTTCAATTTAGAATTTCATTTCTTTTTAGATTTAAAAAATAAAAAATGAAAAACTTACTTTTAGTTTAGTCGGTTTAGTTTTAGCTCTTAGTTTTAGATTTAGGATTTTAAATTTTAAACTTTTGTTTTAGGATTTAAAAAATAATAAAAAATAAAAAATTCCAAAAAAGTCTAAAAAAAAATTTCTAGTCAAATGAGCTTAAATTTTTATCTAAAATTTGACTATAGAAACATTTCAATTTCTGGATTAGGTTATTTAGAATATCATAGATTCAGAAACATTGCAAGCATCTGGCATTTATTTTTAATGATCGTTTCATGATAGCTTTGTTGTTGGCTTAAGTATTTTAATGAATGGTTGTGGTGCTTTCTATTGAATATCATTGTGGCCATTTTTGTTTTCATAGCAGCAGTTATACATCAATTACTTGGCTTTAATTGCATAATGGGATCTTTTAACTCCATAAGGCATTGGTTTTAATATAATTGATCTGTGAAATCTCGTTAATTTCATCAAGTACTTGGTTATTTGACTGTGTCTCCTGAGTTGGTTGACTTGCAACCAATCCTATTCCTTCATTTTTGTTAGGGTCTACCTCCCTTAGCTTGCAAGGAGACAACTTAGATGGAGAGATTGGGGATCAGGGTGACAGCCCCCGATCTGAGCCATTGTTGCAGTGCCTAGACATTCTGTGCGACAACATTTTTTGGCGTCGTTGCCGGGGACCAATTTATTGGACTTTGGCTTTACGACATTCATCTCTTTATTTATCTTTCATCTCAGGTATTTGGGTTAGCTTCCTGTCCTAGTGGCAACTCCATTGGCTTCATCTTCCACAAGAATTTATACCAGAAGACATCCAAGTAGCTTGATTAATCCTACTCCAGATCCTGAAAGGGTTTTTAGAGTCCGATTACACAAGCTCTCTTCTCATACACTTCTTGTTAATCTCGGCCAGGAAGCTCTCTCTGATATCCATTCTCTTTTTTGTGATCCGCCTTAGCACGATATCATGGATTTATATAACTCGTGTAATTTGCTAATATTCAGGGTTATCCCCATGCTTTCCCTCAAACTGGAATGGATAAATTACCTTCTTTTCAAGGAAATGATGCAGTTAGTGTCAAATCTCATTTGTTTGCTTTCGCTAATTGGTGGAATAGAGTTGTAGTTGCAAATAACAATTTCGATGATGTAAAGATGAGGCTTTTGTTCTTACTTTTGGCCAAGATGTTGCAGATTTGTTTAATGAAAAACCTGATAATTCATTCGATACCTTTGAATCAATTGTAGCTGCCTTTAAGGACAAGTATGGTGATAAAAGGGAAGATAGGCATTTGGTGAAAGAGATCAGTACCATAAAAAAGAAAGAAAATGAAACGATTAAAGAATTTAACAAGAGATTTAATGGTATCCTTAGAGAAATATCTCAAACACATAAACCTCCTGATGGATCTCTTCTGAATTTTTACATTGATGCTTTTAATTCTGATACTTCATATGAGTTAAGGCGAGCTAAAACTGAAAATTATAAGGCTTGTCAATCTTTTGCTGAAGAGCTTGAAAAGGATAAAAGGGCATCAGGGAAGTCTGAAATTCCTGGTTTTGATAGGGCTGCAACTAAGTTAAAGGGACCTAAAGTTAAAGAACCTCTAGAAGATGATGATGACCCTATGAAAAAGTTAATGCAAGAGCTTGAAAGCATGGAGCTTAATCAAGCGAAATTAATCTCTGACCATGCTAAGGAAATAAGCACTTTACAGTCTAGGTTGGTCCAAATGGAAAGGGCTCGAACGCAGAATTCCCAACCTAGGAATCATAATAATAATAATCGAGGAAATAATACTTGGCAGAAAAAAGGTCAGTCGAGTGAGTAGAGACCTCCGAATCTGCTTGAATCTACTAATCTGGTTGATGAAGCTCCTCCTTATTGTAGAGCTTGTGACGCTCTTCATGAAGAGGTTACTTGTCCCACTGTTAAAAGAATCATGAATAGTGGAATGTTTGGGGCAATTAATCAGATACATGTTGTTGGTAAGGAGTTCTCTTTGTCTATGGAAGATTGGATGGAAGTTAAGGAAAATAGTCAAGATGTTAGGCCTTCCACATCTTCGTATAGTATCAATAATTTTGATCATGAGAAGGATTTGATGATTGAATTATTCGGTGAAAAGCCTTCTCCTGATCAAGTTTTGGAAATTGCTAAGGACAAAGGATTAACTTATCAAAGAAGGGGTAAAGAGCAAGGTCATAATCAAACTCCCCCTCAAATTTTTAATCCTAGTCCTGGTTTGGATATTGATTTGGGTGCATGGTTGAAAAATGCTAAGATCTTGCTGCCTATTACTGAGGTTTTAAAGTTTCCTACTTAGAGAGCTAAAGTTTTAGATGTTCTTGGAGCTTCACATGTTAATGTTACTCAAGATAAAACTCCTGAAGTTTCTTATCAAGATGCCCCTATATATTTGCAAAAAATGGAATCGGATAACAAAGATCATCAGCCATTTTTTGTTACTTTGATGGTTAATGGTTATAAACTGAATAATTGTATGTTGGATTCTGGTGCTTTAGCTTGTGTCATGACCAAGAGGGTCATGGAACAACTTAATCCAAGAGTTTCTAGACCATACTACAACATATGTGCCATGGATTCTAAGAAAATTGAAATTCATGGGTTGATCAAGTATTTACAAGTTCATTTATCGGTTTACCCTGATATCATGATTGTTATGGACATATTTGTAGTTGATGTTCCGGATGCTTGGGGTATGTTGTTATCAAGAAAGTGGGCTTCTGATCTAGGAGGAAGTATTCAAATGAACTGGTCTTATGCTATGATTCCTTCCCCTAGAGGTGAAGGGTTTGTGAAGCTTAATAGAGAACCTGAAAGAAGATTCCATGTAGAAGACCCTAAAAGACCTCATAATGAAATAATTAAGGAACAACCTGACATGGGGAATTATGCTATTATGTCTAATTTCACGGTTCCCTTAGAAGACAAGGTTGATGAGAAATTTGAGGACCTAAAGGATCAGGTTTGGTACATGCATTTTGATGGTGCAGGATCTAGGTATGGTAAGGGTGCTGGAATTGTTTTGAAGCCTCCCCTTGGTAGTGTTTTAAAGTTTGCCTATTAACTTGAGTTTGATGCAACCAATAATGTGGCTGAGTATGAAGCCTTGTTGTTGGGTTTTGAGTTGGCAAAAGCCTTGAGGATTAAGTTGCTTATTATCAAGGGAGACTCTGATCTGGTTATCATGCAAGTTAAGAACAAATTCACATGTAAAAATCAAAGGTTAAGGAATTATCGAAATGTTGTGTGGGATGTTATGGAACACTTTGATGCCATTAACCTTGAAGTTGTCCCAAGAGAAAAGAATGCCTTAGCGGATGAGCTCGCTGTGGCCGCTTCTACTTTACAATTATCTGATGAATTAATTAAGGAAAAGATAAAAATGGAAATTATTTTCAGACCTTCAGTCCCGGATAATTCAAAGCATTGGCAAGTTTTTTTAATAATGAAAAGCAGGCTATTCGTTTTCTTAATAATTAGGATGAGTTTGAAAATTTTCAAATAAGTTCTAAGGAGGATGGATTTGAGGATCGTGATGATATTATAAGTCCTACTCCTAGGAATATTGTTGCTTTAGAGCAACACTTTGATCGGCATGATGCCACAAAGCTGAAAGAGGAAAATAAAATGGATCTGGGTGAATTCATTGAAGTAAATCTTGGTACTTCTAAGGATCCTGAGATTGTAAAATCGGTAAAGGTACTAATGAAGAAGAAAGGAAAAAGTTGACAAATTTACTTCATGAGTATAGGGATGTTTTAGCATTTTCATATGATGAGTTAAAAGGATATAGGGAAGATGTCATGCAACACATTATCCCTTTGAAAGATGAGAATGCTAAACCTTTTCGTCAAAAGCTTAGGCAAATAAATCCTAAGTTAGCCCCTTTGGTTCAAAAAGAGCTTTCAAAAATGGTCGCAGCTGGAATCATTGCTCAAACTAGACATTCAACATGGTGTTCCAACCTGGTGATTGTTAGGAAGAAGAATGGTACCATTAGACTTTGTGTTGATTTTAGAAACCTTAATCTAGCATGTAAAAAGGATATTTACCCTTTGCCCAACATGGAGACTATGTTGCAAAGAGTAAGAGATTCAGGAATGATGTCATTGCTAGATGGTTTTTCTGGATACAATCAAGTTTGGGTTAAAAAAGAAGATCATCACAAAACTACATTCACCACACCATGGGGTACTTTCGAATACATTAGAATGCCTTTTGGTTTGACTAATGCTGGGGCTACTTTTCAAAGGGCTATGGATTATGCTTTTAAAGGTTTAATTGGAAAAATCATTGAAATTTATCAGGATGATCTTACTGTTTTTTCTAAAGATGGTATTACTCACATAGGTCATCTTAAGCAAGTCTTTGATAGATGTAGAGAATTTTGGATTTCCTTGAATCTGGCTAAATCTGTTTTTGGAGTAACTGAAGGGAAATTACTTGGTCACATCATCTCCAAAGATGGGATCAAGATTGATCCTGAAAGAGTTGAGGCAATCCAAAAGATTTCTCTACCTCATAATCTTAAATCCCTTTAGTCTTTTCTAGGAAAAGCTAACTTTCTTAGAAGATTTATTCCAAATTACGCAGAAATAGCTAAGCCCATTCAAAGTCTTCTAAAAAAGGATGTAAATTTTTTATGGAAAGAAGATGGTAAAAAGGCTTTTCAAGGGATTAAGGGTGCTATTGCTTAAGCTCCTGTTTTGGCAAGTCCCAATTATTCAAAGGATTTTATGATTTTCTCTTTCGCTTCTGAAGATACTATTGTTGGTGTCTTGTTACAAAAGAATAAGGAAAGTCACGAACAGCCTATTGCTTTCATGAGTAGAGTGCTTCAAAATTCTGAATCAAAGTATACTACTATGGAAAAGCAAGCCTATGCTTTGGTTAAGTCTCTTAAGCATTTTAGGACTTATGTGGGTTATTCTAAAATCATTGCTTTTGTCCCGCATTGCGCGATTAAAGATATCTTAACTCAAACTAGTTTCTTAGGGACTCGCGCTAGGTGGGTTACTAAAATTCAAGAGTATGATCTAGAGATTAGACCCACTAAGTTAGTCAAAGGTCAATGCCTGGCTGAAATGATGACCGAGGGTAATGAGAAAGCACCTGGTTTGATCTGTCTTAAGGATGCATCTTCACCTAAGCTGCAAAGGTTAGGAGAGCATGAATGGTATAAGGACATTATTTATTATTTGTTAAATCTTACATGTCCTGATCATTTAATTGCTCATAGAAGAAGGGCTCTTAGATTAAAAGCCACTAAGTATTGCCTCATGAAGGATGGCCTTGGATGGAGAAATCCTGAGGGAATAATACTTCGGTGTGTTGATGAAATTTAGTCTAAAAAGTTGATTTCTGAGTTTCATTTAGGATTTTGTGGTGGTCATTATGCTGCTAGAACTACCGCCCACAAAATTTTGAGAGTTGGTTATTTTTGGCCTTCGAGTTTTTCAAATGTGCATAAATTTGTTAGAAGTTGCCAAGCCTGTCAACTATTCACTGGGAAGCAGAAGCTATTTGCCCTACCCCTACAACCTGTGGTTGTTGAGGCACCTTTTTAACATTGGGGTCTAGATTTCATCGGGAAATTCCATGAAAATTCTAGCAATGGCTACTCCTGGATCTTAACTGCAACTGATTATTTTACAAAATGGGTTGAAGCCATTCCTGCTAAGAATGCCAATGAAAAGGTCATTATGGACTTTATTGAAAATCAAATCATTACTAGATTTGGTGTCCCTGCCAAGATCACTACTGATAATGCCAAGGCTTTTAGTTCTCTTGAATTTTCATCTTTTTGTTTTAAATATGGCATTACTTTATCTCATTCATCTAACTACTATCCTCAGGGTAATGGCATAGCTGAATCAAGTAATAAAAATCTTATAACCATTATCAAGAAGATAGTAAGAGATAATAAGCAATCTTGGGACAGCAAAATCAAGTATGCTTTGTGGGCAGATAGAATTACTAAAAACAAAGCTACTGGGAAAAGTCTTTTTGAATTAGTTTATGGCTTGGATGTAACTTTTCCTATGCACCTTAAATTGCCAGCTTACCAACTCCTTCAACATTTTTCCACTGATAAAGATGTCATTCAAAATAGAATTGATCAGATTGTGGAGTTGGATAAAACTCGTAGGAAAGCTTTAGATAATATGTGTAAGAATCAATCTAACATTAAGAAAAGCTTTGATAAATCATCTCGATCTAGATCTTTGTAGGTTGGAGACATGGTATTACTTTGGGACAGAAAAAATGAAAAGCCCGGAAAACACAAGAAATTTGATAGTTTGTGGCCGGGACCTTATATTATCAGAGGTATTGCTGGACCAAACTCATTCCACTTGAGCACGTTGGAAGGCGAACCACTTTAGTTACCTGCGAATGGCCAACTGCTCAAGTTGTTCTTCAAAGATGACATCTGATGCCATTGGGCATCCTCTGTATTGTATTTCTAACCCTACTACTTATCCTTTCAGCGTTTCATTTTGTAGTTAGATTAGATTTACTTTTCATGTTAAGTAGAATAATAAATGATAGAAGAGCTTATATTTTTTATGTGCTTAATTTTATATGATGATATTTGGATGGACACTACTTATCTAATTTTGTGTGTTGCTTGAATGCAGATTTTGGATTCTCACATTCCTTCAGTGAAGCAACGTGTCCCCAAGTAGAGCCAAATGTTGACCACACTTTGTCAACGACCCCATAGCAGTACACCCCCATTTTTTCAAATGGGACTTATCATGTTCGAGGTTCACGTCATCCAGATTTCATCGACAACTGACATTTTTTTATAAATGATGTAAACCCATTCTGCATGTTTACGATGTAAATGATTTAAGTAAGACCGTCATGTATGTAACAACCTAGGTAAGCCTAGTATGTTGGTGACGATTTCTATCCCAGGAGGTTTTTTTGTCTCACTGATTTACTTGTGTTTTTCGACACAAGTTATCGGCAGAGTTTTCCCCTCCAGCCTCACCCCAAAGCTAGGGTGGATTTTGTTATTAGCATGCTAAGTGAGTCCTAGTGTTTTCTATCGAGTCCTTGTAAAAGTAGTTTGGAAATAATCCTAGCTAGTTGGCTAGATTATTTTATTACAAGCTACTTGGTCTACTAGATCATGTTTTGAGTCGCAGAATTGGGTACCTACTTGAGGGTCTATACGAATGGGTATTCCCCCTTCATGTGTCTAAATTTATTTATCTTATGTAAAGAAGGTTGGAAAAATAATTAAAATCCCTTCTCAGTCAGTTAATTAATTTTTCTGGTCAAATTAATTAAAAAACCTAAGCCAAAAATTTAATTATTTTTAGGTCTTAGGTGAGTATAAAATCCTTCAAAGGCAAAATTCGTTGGTCCTTAAAAAATGAATTTTTAAAGGCCCCAGGCCAAGGGAATATTGAGAATTTTAAGAAATTTTGGACCCTTAGGCCTAGGTGGTTAAGTCAAAGTCAAAATTTTGAGGTAATTAACTCAAAATTAGTATTTTTGAGTTAATTAAAATGGATTTAAATGATAAATTCGTTTTTTCCTCAAATTTATAATTTCAACGGTCTAGATTAAAAGATAATCAAATATTTTCGACCATCGAGATTATTTTGACATGGATCAACCGAATTAGCCGTTGGAGATTTTGTCTTATAAATTAGAGGTGTTGATGTGACATTTGCATCTGATCTTTGAATCGTGCACTTGTCTTGGAAGCTCTTGTGATTTCTTTTGATGAATAAAGCATAAAGACTTTGGGGTTACAAACTTTGGTGTTCATTTTCCAGATCTATGTGGTGATTTATTTCTAAACTCTGCTACTTTGTTTGGCATTTTTATGATTGATAGCCTTCATGGATTGATCTGCATACAGGTATTTTGTGTAGTTTTCTGAGTTCATAAAATGACATTTTTTATTTAACGGAAAGACTAGTTATCTATTTTTCTGAAGGATCTCATGTTATTTTCTTAAATCTATATATCTAAAGTTCAGATCTAAGTGTGCAGGTAAATTTTTTTTAAGGTTTGAGTGTCTGGGGAAGTCTTCAGTTGGACCAGCCAACTCTCAGATTTCATAAATCTGAAAAAGCCCATTGTTTTTAATTTCTCAAAGCTATCTTACGAAATTGTGTTTTTTACAAGGTCTTTTAGGGCTTGTGCCTCTCTTTAAAATTTCAAATTTTTAAAAATTGTGCTGAAATGGGTTTAAATTTGACCATGAGGGTCTTTGATATGTAGATTAACATTGTAAATTTGTATATTTGCTTTAGGCTGTAAGGGTTTAATAATTTTTTGTGCATATAGTTTTGGGATCTGTTCTGGTTTCGCAGGTTGCAGGGTTTTCTTAGAAATTTGTTTTAAGATCTGAGCCAGATCTAGCCCCTGAGGGCAAAATCTGTCCTCAAAATTGCTTCTGTTGACAAATCTGAATGTTATTTTATTAGAGGAGCATCTAAGATCTGAGGTTGACGGAAAAATTTTAAGTTTGCTGGACGTTTTAAGGTGTACTGGGTTTGTTTGAAATTATCACTGCCTTTGTTTGTTGCATAAATGCTGCCAAAACTCCCGTCCATTCATTTGCATCCGCTGCCCTTGACTCTGCATACGCTCCATCTTCATTCCTTTCTACTGCGTTAACCCTCCTCTGCCGTCCAGACCTCATCCTCCTTTACCGCCTTCTCCTCTGCCCTCGCTTTCTCCGTAGCCGCTGGCTCATATCTTCTCAGTCGTCGACCAGCTCTTTCACGCCATCTCCTTACTTGTCCGAGCCTTCTTAATTGTTGCCTTTCGACCCCTTGTCTTCGACTCTCCTTCGCTGTCTTGCCTCACGCCCTCCGCAACTCGCATCCTTGTCCGCCATCTTCTTCACTCACGCCGTCGACTTCTTCCCCTTCTCGACTTGCAAAAACAGGCAACTCACACATACATTAAAACTCAAAGCCCACGTTTTATTTTTATTTGGTGTGGATTCTTTTGTTTCGATAGCGTAAGGTTTAGTTAGGTTTTAAATTCAGTTTTCGACTTTTGTTTTTTTTAGCTTTAGTTTTAAATTTCGTTAGTTTTTTTTTTTGTTTTAGATTTTAATTCATTAACGTTAGTTAGTTTAGTTTTAAGTTCGTTTATTAATTTTATTTTTTAAACTTTAGTTTTAATGATTAGATTATAGTTTTAGTTTAGATTTTGGTTTTTAGTTTTTTCAATTTAGAATTTCATTTCTTTTTAGATTTAAAAAATAAAAAATGAAAAAGTTACTTTTAGTGTAGTCGGTTTAGTTTTAGCTCTTAGTTTTAGATTTAGGATTTTAAATTTTAAATTTTTGTTTTAGGATTTAAAAAATAATAAAAAATAAAAAATTTCAAAAAAGTCTAAAAAAAAATTTCAAGTCAAATGAGCTTAAATTTTTCTATCTAAAATTTGACTATAGAAACATTTCAATTTCTGAATTGGGTTATTTAGAATATCATAGATTCAGAAACATTGCAAGCATCTGGCATTTATTTTTAATGATCGTTTCATGATAACTTTGCTGTTGGCTTAAGTATTTTAATAAATGGTTGTGGTGCTTTCTATTGAATTTCATTGTGGTCATTTGTGTTTTCATAACAGTAGTTATACATCAATTACTTGGCTATAATTGCATAATAGGATCTTTTAACTCCATAAGGCACTGGTTTTAATACAATTGATCTGTGAAATCTTGTTAATCTCATCAAGTACTTGGTTATTTGACTGTCTCCTGAGTTGGTTGACTTGCAACCAATTCTATTCCTTCATTTTTGTTAGGGTCTACCTCCCTTAGCTTGCAAGGAGACAGCTTAGATAGAGAGATTGGGGATCAGGGTGACAGCCTCCGATCTGCGCCGTTGTCGCGGTGCCTAGACATTCTGTGCGACAACAAGGCCATCCAGGGTTTACCAAAACCTATAGGGCCATCAAGGAGATGTTCTCTTGGAAGGGCCTCAAGGAGGACGTGCTCCAACATGTCAGGGAGTGCGAAGTTTGCCAGCGTAACAAAGGGGAAATGAACCATTCGGCAGGATTATTGCAGCCTCTTCCCATACCTGAGGGGAAATGGGAGAATATTTCGATGGACTTCATTACATGGTTGCCCACTGTGCAGGTCAAGGATTGCATATTTGTAGTTGTTGATCGGCTGACTAAATATGCTCATTTTTTCGCCATATCGGCACATTACACTGTAGCTTAGGTAGCAGAGTTGTTCTTCAGGGACGTTTTCAGATTGCATGATCTCCTAAAGACCATTGTCAGTGATAGTGACAGCCACTTCATGGGCGGGTTTTGGCAGGAGCTTTTTCGTTTGGTGGGCACTGAGTTGACACCGAGTACTAGTTACCACCCCTAGACGGATGGACAGACAGAGATAGTGAACAAGTGGCTGGAGTGCTACTTGCGTAACTATGTCAGCGGGCAGCAGAAGGCATGGTTGAGATGTTGCACTTGGGGGAGTATTGCTACAACAACACTCATCATATGTTCATCGATATGTCTCCATTTTATGCATTTTTGACATGATGTTTGGTGCTAGCAAGGCTCCTAGAGCCAAGGATTGGATCTAAGAGTCAGGATATACTTCGAGCTCTCAAGGATAACGTGGCTACAGCGCAGAATCAACAGAAGCTGTACGCTGACAGGGGACATGTTGAGAGGTGGTTCGAGGTAGGAGACTTGGTCTGCCTACGCTTGCAACCATATTGGCAGTCCACGCTAAAGCAGAAGGGTTTTGAAAAGCTCAAGCCTCGCTTCTATGGACCATACAGGGTGACACACAGAGTTGGAGAGGTTGCATATGAGTTGGAGCTGCCCATTGGTAGCAAGATTCATAACATTTTTCACGTGTCATGCCTGAAGAAGGCACTGGGGCAGCAGGTGACTGCAATAGAGGAGCTCCCGCCCACAGATGATGAGGGGCACTTGGTGCTACAACCGGAGGCCATTATTGATACTAGGGAGAGGCAGCTATGGAGCAGGACAGTCAGAGAGTACCTAGTGAGATGGAGGAATTTATAGGATGAGGATGCCACCTAGGAGAGTGAGAAGATTCTGTAGTATCCATCATTGCAGTTGCTTGAGGACAAGCAACGTTTTTCCAGGGAGGACTGTAATATTCCCAATCAACAATAGCTAATTGGAAATATTAATTTTGACTATTTTGCCTTTATAAAGTTAAATTATAAATAAAGTGGGTGAAGAGGACACTTAGCTCACACTTAGGATAAAAAATATTTCCTAAAGTCACTTAAGAGACATGTCTATTTGGCAAAGTGGGGTCTAGTGGTCAAGTGGTAGCGTGGGAAAAGGGGCAACGTAGATAACGTGGGGCCAAGCCAGCGCAGAGAGAGATGGACAGCGTGGCTCAAGGGGACAGTGCAGAGATAGGTGGGGCCTAGGTGAGGGAAAGACTCACCAAGCATAAAAGGAGGGAGGATCTCCTCATTCTCATTCATTCTGATTGTGCATCTTTGAGATTTGTCTTTTGACATTGAACATGCTTGCTGTTTAGCAAAGTCTGCACGTACTATTCAGTACATCGGGTGTCTCCGTTCGGAGATCCCAACCTCAGCTCCTGGAGACTTCGAGTGCTTGCTCGGGTGAGGAGTTCCACCTTGTTTTTCCGGAGAGGGTAGCATCATCCACAGTTGGGAGCATTCCTTGGAAGAGACAGCGCAGTCAGTGAGAGGGAGGACGCAGTCTTGGATAGAGGGAGTTTCGGATTGAGGCTTTATCATGGGATTCAGCCCGGAGGAGTTGGAGAGGGATCAGCCCTTCCATATTCTATCATTCTGATAGAGTCGGAGGCCATCATTTGCATCAGAGCATTCAGGGTCAACGTTTCTCCTTGGAGGATAGCGTAGAGCCTCAAGGGAGGTATTTTTGAGCGTCAGCCATTCCCAGAAAGCTCTCTGGGCTTTTCTGGGTTTTGTGTGGAGAGGCCATTTTTGGAGTTTAATAATTTTCCGAGGAGGGGAACAACCCCAAATCATCACTTCATTCTGGCAGCAGTAGCACCAGCAACACTGGAGATTACGTAGTCTTGAGATTAGCAGCCATTCTGGGTCACATCCTGAGAGTATTTCCACGCTTGCCTAGTGCAAACCAAGGTGCCATCATTCTGATCACCTTTGTATTCCTTTCCATTTCTCAGTATTAATAAAATGGCTCAGCGTTCTCCATATTATATGTTTTTATTATGATTCGTCTCTAGTTGCTGTGTGTCTTTGTTTATGTGCTTTATATCGCTGTTTATTTCCACTGGGGATATTACAACATCGTCATTGCTTGATCATGAGCTATTGATGCTGCATTATGATTTCGATCCACCTTTTTTGAAAGGATTGCATGATCATTTTTAAATTCATTATGATTCTGCTCAAGCTTACTCTCTATTCTCTTTGTTGTATCCTGTAGCTCTTTGATTTCATTAGAATGTCTGGTAACCATATTCTCAAGATCTATCAATATTTTACTAAAATCAACCATCGACATTGACGAAGACATTGATCAGGTAGGTGGTGGTGTATATTTATCCAGCTTAACCTTTTTTCTTAGCTTAACCCTATTTTTTTATTTTTATTGAAAAACATTTTATTTTTAACTAAATATTTTTTTTTACTAAATCTTTTTTTCTGTTTATTTTTTTAACTATATATATATATATATATATATATATATATATTTGTATATGTATATTTTTAATCTATGTTGTCAGGAGGCGTGGGTTCAGGGATGGGGACAGGGACAAGGATGGCTACGTCACTTTTAGAAACAGGGTGCGTGGGTTTGTTTGGGGTATATAATAATTTATATATTTATTATATTTTATAAATTATAATATATATGAATTTGTATATTTTCCAACTTTAAACAAGAAAAATAAAATATTTCACATCATTCAACATTCAACATTCACATTGAAATTTCAAAATTTATAGTTTGATATCAAGTGCAAATTGGAGTTTACATATTAATAAGAATCATGATATATGTCCTTTGTCATACTACATTCAAAATTTGTCTTAAGGCATCTCCAAATATGAACTAGCAAATTTCAAAATAGTGAACAATGGATTCCTCGAGCCATGTCATCCGCATCCATGTCATCAATATCACTTAGATCTTTAGTCATCATGCTCTCTAGCGACATGGCTACAATAGTAATGGTATTCGACCTACACAATGAATCTATAGTGGCCATCTCTAGGTCGAAACTGCAAAAAGAGAAGTAAAAATGTCAAGCTTGAAAAGAATTACAACAAAGTCAATGAAAAGTATTAACCCTAACGTTACCGATTTTGGGGATCCACACACTTGTTGTCGGGGTTCGACGCACCCAATTAGAAAAAAGAACCCAAATTTTTGTTGTGAAGAACCTAATGCTTACTCGAAGAACCCGGTTCTTTTGTGTGCGTTTTAGAAGAACCCATACCCGAACTTGGTACTTCGGGATGAGAACCCGGGATGGGTTCGAGAACCCCACCCCCGGGTTTGTGAACCCGTGCAACATAGTTTTTAATAATTAAACTATATATATATATATATATATATATATATATAGTTTTAACCATATAATATGTAGTTTCTATCAAAGTAACTATATGATACATTGATTTATAGTTTATAACCCAACTATTTGATATGCCAATGATGCAATGCAGCGTTCGGAGAGTCAACTAGACGACGGGGATGACAGCGTCGGGAGATATGCTTGGTGGATGGGTGTTGGTCGATCGACAGCAGAAGGTGATTGTGACAGCGGAATGGTTGGAAGAAGTGGACCAACGCAGTTACAGGGTGTCGAAACAAGCAGAATCAGCGTTTGAGGAGGGTGGACGGTTGGGCTAAATTCACAGACCAGCAGAAAAGGGACGATGGATACGAGGAACAGGTGTAGGGACAGTGGAAGGGACCAGCGAAGGACAATACGTAGAGATACAGTAAGCATGAATAGGTCTGGTGGAGTGGACAACAAACAGTACGAGCAACTGATACAGTTGAGATGGTATGTGCAACGATGGCTCTGATACCAGATGGAGCAAACAACTCATTAATTGACAGAAATACATATATATTTTATTAATGATTGAATGATGATTTACAAATATTGGAGGCCTTGGCTTAAATACAGCCCAGGAGCCATTACATGAGGGGGCATGATCTTTGATTGTGCCCCTTAGTTTTAGAAAAAATAAATAAAATAAATTTTACATAACAGCCATAGTCCCCCCGAAAAAGGAAGGCATGAGTGTGGAACTTGGTGACGATCCTACTTATCCTAGTGAAAAAAAGGGAGGCATGCGTGTGGAACTTGGTGATGATACTACTTATGCTATGAGAGAAGTTGGTTCCACTTCCTTCTAGACAGCTTTAGGCTTTGTTACAGGGAAGGATGTGTCCATCAGGTGACGCAACCCATACTCCTCTTTGGTCTTCTCAAACAGTGACTAGAACAGAGAATGATTGAAATGAGTGGCACAAATAATAAATCTTCCTCATTCTTTTCCAATGTACACTGTATGGTGTCCTTTGGTAACATCTGTGGGCAGAACACTACATGATCTGCATGCTTGAACCTGGGCAACTAAGCTAATTAATGTCCAATTTGCCAGAGAATGAGGTATATGTCTTCAAATTATGCTTTGCTATATTTCATATGCTACAAATAAGTGGATAGTCTATATATATATATATATATATCTGAAATGGGAGATTTTATGAAAGAAATTAAAACTTTCTAAATTTTGAAGCAAATCAAACAAAATCAGATGAAATCTTAAGCAAAGGCCGTTTTGGTGGCATATAGTATTGCAAAACCATTTAGTGTATTTGGGATTGGCAGAAAGGTCCATTATGTTCATGGTTTCTCTTTCTTAGTGTTCTTCTGAGCTTGGCCAAATTTTTGAATCTGATTGGCATTTATGATACTTTCTAATTTTGGCAAAGGCTTCTCTTACCAGCCAAAAGATTAGACAGCTTTTGTTGCCCTCTGAACTTCAAGATTAGAAACTCTGAATCCCTTACGCTTTATTCAGTCTGGATCAAAATAGACCATTTTAGCAGCACGATGGCTCTGAGAGTAGTTTGTTACTAGAATTTTGTGCCGAGATATTAGTTTGTATGGTATACTTGAAAACAATTTTTATAGCGTCCTGGATCTTTTCTTGCTGCTGTAACCTTGATCAAACACTTAATTGATCACATTAATTTTGATTCTATGAACAGGTCCTACAGACCTGGTAGGTCACAATTGGCATTAAACAGATGCTGTACTTTGCTTTGTTAATTTCCTGCAATGAGTAAAGTAATGTTTCTTGGAGTTCATATTATCGTATTTTTCATTTTAATTCCTTAAGCATTTGGATTGATTTCCACTTGTGCTTGTAGGGAAGGTGAAGAAGACAAGACATCCAAGTGGCATATTTATGTGACTGGACATAGTTTAGGTGGTGCATTGGCAACTCTTCTTGCTCTTGAACTCTCATCGAGCCAAATGGCTAAGTCAGTATTTCTTTTCAGTTCTTTACATCAGTCAACATAGAATGCTCATTAGTTATTCTTCAATTCAAAGGAGGCTATGCATTATATGGTATGGTGACCAGCTGCATTTATTTAATTGTTCTAATAATGTTTCCACTGTGAAATGGTTTTGGCTTTAATTTGAGCAAATGATATTGGATTGCTGTTAATCTGCTTCAGAAGATAGTACATAGTGGGGAGTACATGATCCTGTATCCCTAAGCAGTGAACAAAATGCCTCTGAATTAGCATCTAGTTATCATTACAAATTCTTGGTTGGAAATGTACCAGTCAAAACTATTCATGTTTCAGATTCATAATAAGTGTGTGGAGATTCAAAGCTTGTACTATATATTGTGAAAATTCCACAAAGGGAATCCCTACTGCAACAATCTGATGTTATTTCTTCTACTTGTGAATAATGAATAAAGTTATTTACGGTGTCACACAGTAAACATCGAAATAAATAATACTGCAACCTTCACACATAAAAAATACTGCGGAAACAAGTACTTAGCAAGAAGGACATAAACACACATATATACATAGTTGTTTTTGGACAATGTCCCCGGAATAACCCAATGCAAGAAAACGGTGCAGCAGCTGAGGGTTCTAATTATTTTGCAGTAGTTTATGAATACAAATCTTTGGATGCCAAACTGGAAATCCAATACAGAGAATAAACTGGAAAAAAGATAATGAGAAAATCTCACACCGTCACTAGAAAATCCGGCACTGATTTGACTGGAGATGAGCTCCCTGAGTTGACTCTACGTTTGCCCTATGTTGTCACTGATGCTGGGACTGCGTTGCACCTCCTCTTGATCTTCTGCTCGTTGGAAACTTCAACCCTCTGGGCTTCGGTCTCACACCCTGGCTCCGGCACTAGATCTTGTTAAAATTGGACAACTAGGTCCAAACTCCATGTTGTGATGCTCAGATGAAGATACGAATATTTTTATTGGGTTCCTCTTTCGGAGAGGTGCAAGGTCGATCTAAAGATCATCTTGATCCGATGAGCAGAACATTTATTTTGAATTTATTTTCTAATATATTCAAATATGTGCAGGTCGGCTTTAAGGTTTTGTACCCCAGCAAATGTCACACACCCTCAAGTGATGGATATAAATAATGTCAACATTGGAGGACATTTCACTCATCTCATCTCATCATCACACATATTTCTCTCTCCACTTCTGATTGGTTCGAGCTACTTGGAGGCAATCTGCGGTTCACACGTGGGAGAAGGACGAAGACATTTCTGCTGCAGCTAGGGTTTCCACCGCAGGTTTGACCAGTGTTGACTTTGGTCAATGCATAGTCAAACGAAGCTGAATTTTGGCATAGACTTTGATTTCTGCAGTCCGTACATTTTGGCAGAAGAACTGAGGTCAAATGTTGACTGTAGACTGTGATATGTTGACTTTGACTTTCTGCTATTTTGCATTGACTTTTCTGGACAGCGTTGACTTTTCTGGGGTTGACTTTGAGTTGATTGTTTCGCTGTTTTGAGGGTTGTGTGACATTGCTGGTTAGCCAACCATATCGAGACTTTGCTGGTTGAAGCATTATGTTGACCACTGTAACGCACCATCACAATTATCTGTTTCTGGCTTGTCTTCTGTCGATCTATCGATATGTTCTATCAGCATTTTACTTTATGGTTTATGTGATTGCTGTCTAGTATTGAAGAGAAAGTAAAGTTGCATCAAGCATAGAACATCTACATAAATTTACATGGTATCAGAGGTAAGGTGGAGACAATGCCCTAATTTGCAGCAATCAACGAAGAAGAAAATGGGTTCCACAAACTATGGCTTCAAGGAGGATGACAAATTGACTGGGAAGGATGACTTCCATGCTTGGAAGATGACATTGGATCTTAAATTGGAAGAACAAGATGTCATGGACTATGTGCAGGGTAAAATCCAAGAACCTCCATCCACTGCTACTACTGCTGCCAAAACAAAATATAAGAAGGGGGAGATCAAAGCAAAGCTGATGATCAGGGACTCAATTCACAAGAGTCTGGTTGCCTACATATCTGAGATGGGCACATCCAAAGAGATGTACGATAAGTTGGTCCACATTTTTAAGGCCAACAATTCGAATCAAGTCCTATTCCACAAGAATCAATTGAAGAATCTGAAGAAAGGCAGGGATGAGTCTGTTCAATCATATTTTCTGAAGCTGACCGAGATCAGGAACAATCTGCTGGCTATTGGGGAGACAATAGTTGATCGAGAGATGGTACTCACCGCACTTGGAGGGCTCTCATCTGAATGGCATGTGTTCAACACTACCATTCTCAATAATAATGTGATACCTGACTTTAATGAAGTACTATCAAGATGCGTTCAAGAAGAGACAAGAATGAAGGAGTATGAACATGAAGGAAATGCTGCCTACGCTACTCATTCTAGAAAGAAGAACTTTGGTGGTCCAAAGAACAAAGGAAGAGCAAGGGCCCAAGGAAAGAAGGGCAAGTGTTACACTTGTCATATGCCAGGTCACTATGCTAGAGAATGCCCTTTCAAGAAGGATTCTCCCGATGATGATGACAACAACAACAACCAGAGGAATGGAAATCAAAGGAACAATAGGTTCAAGGGAAAGAGGAAGGCTCCCTCCGACGAAAATGAGCAACCTTTCAAAAGGTCGAGAAATTCCATTTATCAGGAATGAAATGTTGTTAAAAGAAATGAATTCATTCTTGTATCTGCCCTCTCTGCTGCATCTCCACTTGACACTATGGATGTCTGGTTGATAAATAGTGGTGCCTCAAGGCACATCACTGGGTTCAAGGAAACACTCTCTGATATGGTTGAGAAGGATACTAATCTGGAAATTATCCTTGGAGATAATGCCGCATATCCTGTGAAAGGGATAGGGACTGTGACCCTCCACTTGTCTCAAGGTCAAGTCCTCCGCATGCAGGATGTACTATATGTACCTAATTTGAAGAAGAACCTTGTGTCTATATCGGCCATAGAAGACAAAGGTTTCAATGTGGCATTCACTGATGGAAAGGTGCGCATTTGGAAGAAGAGCTTCAAGGAAGCTATCATGATTGGGTCTAGAGTTGATACACTCTACCAGGTTGGAGGAAGTCCACTAGGAGTAATGACATGAGATGCTATCCGACAGACCGATAATGGCACTGAATATAAGACGAACGAGTTCAAGAACTTTTGCAGAGAAGCTGGCGTCAAGAGGGAGACCACAACTATGATCTATCTATACTCCTGAGCAGAATGGCATTGCTAAACGAAAGAATAGGACCATTGTGGAAGCTGCCCGTGTCATGCTATGTGACCAGGGTCTACCGAAGTTTTTGTGGGGAGAAGCTGTGAACGTTTCCGTGTACATACAAAACCGATGCCCGCATTCCGCTCTAGAATCCAAAACTCCCGAAGAGGTTTTCACTGGTAAGAAACCTGACGTCTCACATTTTAGAGTTTTTGGATGTCCTGTTTATTTTCATGTGCCGAAAGAGAAGAGGAGCAAGCTAGATGCTTCTGGGAAGAAAGGAATGTTTGTGGGCTACAATGAAACTTCGAAGGCCTATAGAGTCTATGTGCCTGGTCAAAGGGAAGTGGAGATATGCCACGATGTCACTTTTGACGAAGATGCTTTCCTGAAGAAAGCAGTCAATCTTCTGAGATCTGAGGAAGATCACGAAGCAAGGCCTGGAAATCAAGAAGAACCGAAGGATGAGACGATGCTTGATGTTGAAGGACTGATGGACCCGATTGATCCACCTCCTTCACTGGGAAAGAGACCATCATGGCTCAGGGACACTCTCGAGGATGCTGAGGGACATATGGCCCCAAGGGGGGACATTCCGTGAAAGTAAGAAGCTGAGTAGATACCAAGGGTATCTAGCAACCATGAGTACTATTGTACAATTTGAGCTTGGGTCTTTTGAGGAAGCCGTAAAGCATCAAGTCTGGAAGGATGCTATGCACGAAGAGTACGAGTCCATAATGAAGAATGATGTCTGGGATGTGGTTCCAAGACCGGAGGACAAAGCAGTTGTCACCTCGAAATGGCTCTACAAGATCAAGCATGGATCTGATGGAAGTGCTGAAAAGTTCAAGGCAAGATGTGTTGCCCGTGGATTCTCTCAAAAGGAAGGCATAGACTATGATGACATGTTTGCACCTATGGCCCGATATGCCACCATTCGATCTATATAGAAGCGGGAAAATATGTCAAGCCAACAATAGGGGATCTCCCCGGTGAAAAGTCCCAATTAGACTTTGAGCAGATTTGGAGTAGGGATCCCGTCAGGAATGTGGGTCCGGCTATACCACTTCGAACGGCTATCTCTTCGGAATCGAGCAACTTTGATTGGAAGCGTAAACATACCCACTTATTAACACGATATAGAATACATGACTGATGAATAAAACTGATATATGACACTGTGCATAGCAAGGTAATAGACAGAATGCATAAACTCAGGAAATGTCGTTAGCAACACATCTATGAGGTATGCATGCAAGATAATCTGACCGCCAAAGAAACAATCCTTTGTGGTAAGAATATCCCTTAACTTTCCGAAGGATATAACGAGGTGCTAATAAAATAGTTCATTAACATTCATCGTGAAGTAAATAATAACTTGAGCATCATCAACACAATCACGGATAACTATGGTGCATGAATGACACCATTAATAACACAGATTCATTAATCAAAAGATATTCTGAAGCTACATGCAGAATACACACAATGTTGTCATGGCTAAACACATCATCCAATCAAAGGGGTTTTAACATGTATTGTATTTCATATATCGAAGTATGCTTCAACCCATTTCTGATACGTAATGCCTTTCGATCCCAAAAGACGATGACACAATGCTCCCCACAGGGGTATTTATAGATTCAACAGCCGTACTTATGGCCTTCCGACGGTTCAACTTCAGCGGTTCCGCTTCTGTTCGACGAAGTGCCCCCTGCGACACAGTCGCAGGTCATTTGCGACACAGTCGCAGGACTGTTGTGGGCGAGTCGCGAGGGCGACCTGCGACCCGGTGTTTGGAACTATGAAGGTGGTCGCGCACTTGAAGCTTCTGGAGCGTCGGCTTTCTTGCCTTTGATGAAGTCTTTCCAAGTCTGATAATCTGCCGTTATAGGAGCGACAAGAGGGCTTTGCTCTTTTATCCGATGCATACATTCTAGAGCATTCGGCACCAGAGTCTCTTTCTTCTGGGAGATCAGCATTGAGAGAGAAACAAGCTTGGTGTAGATTTGCACTGGAGTGACAAGCAATCGGTTCAGATTCTCTTGTGATGCCTCGAATTCCGGTACGGCAGCAGCTTGTCTTACGAGAACATGACCGAATTTCTTGCTCTCGCCTTGACCTTTAGTTTCATTTAGTGCCCCTAATGATGGAATGTGATGAAGGGCATTCATGGAGTCGATACCACTGATTAGGTGGTTATACGCAGACACTACTTTGTCCAGATCTTTGGACAGCTTGTCTTTGGATTGCATACTCATCCGAATCTGCACTTTGGTTTCTTGCGTATGACTCCAATCCTTCCGAGGCACGTGTTCGGGAGCTTGCTGATACTGGGTTGTCCAATTCATCATTTTGTCCAAGGCTGTCGAGGCTTCCTTGAGTTGTTCGTGTTTCTGCTTGGTTTCTTCCCGTGCCTCTGCCAATGGGGCCACTGTTTGTTTCAGGGTGAACATTTTCTGGTATACTTGCCTCATTGTCATCTCCAACACATCACATTCCTTCTTGACCGCCAGTGGGACCTCATTCACTTGAGCGGGCCTACCCTGGAGCTGGAGCATCTCATTTTCTAGCCTTGATTTCTCTTGCTCTGCCGCTTTTAGCCGGTTCTGTAAAGAAATAATCTCTTTGCTCATCCTTGTGACATTTTCTTCTGTGGCTGCGGCAAAAGTGGTGCCTGCTGACGCTATCATAACCGGATTTGTCCTTGTGTCTGGGACAATGTCCTTTCCGGTGGAGACTGTGGAGATGGCAGGATAGCCTGACGTCAAGGATTTCCTCTTCTCTTGCCGTATCTTGAAAGAGAATTGGTCAAAGGTTAATCTGGTCAAGTCGAAGACTTCTTCTTCTTGCTCCCCCAGAAAGTCATCAACACTGAGGGCACCTCCCGCGCCACCTACAGGAATATTCAGGGGAGATAGATCAATGTCATCTATGAGCTCGTCCTCTACATCCTGTGTTTGACCTTTTTCTCTCTCCTTTTGCAGACGCTCCGCCTCCGCCTTGTCATGTTCTTCTTTCTTTCGGCGTTCGGCCTCGGCCTCTGCTTCCTTTTCCTGTTTCCTCTTCCTCTCTGCCGCGGCGGCCTGTTCTGCCTTTTTCTGACGCTCGACCTTATCGAGTTCCTCTTTCAGTGCCTTTTCTGCTGCCGCCTGTGCCTCCTTTTCCTGTCTTTCTTTCTCCTCTTCCTTTTTCTTTTTCCGTTCTGTTCTGGACTCTTTCTTGCGTTTCTCTTCCTCTACCTTTTTCTTCTTCTCCTCTTCAAATTGGGCCTGGGCTTCTGTTTCCCTTTGCTGATCTGCAGTGTCAGGTCCCGTACCGGTCTGTGTTCTTTTATCTTTGGAGGAGGAAGAACCTCCAATGTTCTGATGCTCTTCTCCTTCTCGGTCAGGGTCGATTCCTGGCGCGAGATGCCGGTTTGCATTATACCAATTTCTTCTCTCATCCTCATCCGGGCGCTCGAAGTGTTGATAACTCCATCTGAAATTGGCCCTTTTACAATGTTTAGGAACTATCCTGACTGGATCGTAAGTTCGGGAGTCCAGATTTCTGAAGTGATAGCTTTTCACCTCTTCCCCTTCACGCGCTACTTCTCTGGAATCTTTGACCGTATAGGCACCAATGGTGAGAGGTAGAGCAGGCCAAGGTTTCTTCTTCCCTTTGGTAAGGACATTAGAGAAGCCCAAGGTCATTTGGAAGCACACCTCCTGTATGAGCACCTTGTCAGTAACAAACTTAGGTAGAGCGTGTGGTGCTTTAAACGAGCCAAATACTCGGATGATTGTGAATTCGGCGAATGGGAACCAGTGTGCCACCTGACCCAGTGTTTCCATTGCTCGCCAAGACATGCAGGGGGAATCTTGACCAAATAGTTTCCCGTAGAGGGCGGGCATGAATATGTGAGAGATTTGCTCGATGTCCGACTTGTACCTAGATTCCCAGAATACCCTGGTCTGCAAGTGTATTGCCTGGGTCTGTTTGGGGTCCCAATTATGTGGCCATCCCTCAACATGCATCTGGGCACAGACAGCATCTAATAGATACGAAGCCATGTAGAATTCTGATGGCGCTCCCTCATCTGGGGCTAAAGCTGAAGCCAAGTTTGTGTGCATGGAGCCCATTAATATTCCCGCCCAATTGAATCGAGTGCCGTGGAATGTTACGTGTTCTATGATGGTTGCCCATGTTCCATTGAAGGTGGTGGCGTCCGAACGCCCGTATATCCTGCACAGCATGGCGGCCACTAGCTTATAGACTTTCCTCAAACTGGCCACCGGGTACTCCTGGTCCTTTTTGATCTTAAATTTGTCTGGTTCTGCCCACCATCTTCTGATCGTGTCAACCATCGGCACTTCATTTGCAGCAAACCATCTTGGGGTGAAATTCACCTCTGCGTTGGGTAGCGAGTAGTAGACCTGTGCTCTTGAACTTTCCAATGTTGCGAACGCTTTCCCTGCACTATCTCGGATTGTGAAGCTTTTCGGATCAGTCTTCTGTATGATCCAGTCCAACATCTCTGGGCACGGAAAGATGGCAGGATGCGACCCGACTAGGTGTAATCTGGACCTTTTTACTTTCAGGTATATTTCACGATCCGGGAGCTCTTCTGGGAAATCTCCTTCTAGCATGGCGAACTCACGGTATACTTCATACCACCTAAGGCTATCCTCCTTTGCGAAGGTGCAAAGGGTGTCTCTGTATATTGGCGGCGGAGATATTTGTAAGTCTGCGTCTGATTCTTCCTCCACCACCTGCCTGCTTCTCCTTCGGGATACCCGGGGTGCCATATTGCTAGAGTCGGAGGGGACCGGTACTGTGTCTGCTCTGAATTCACCTGCTGCATTTAGAACAGAATCGCAGGATAAGAAAGACATGATGATAGTGGCTAAATAGAGTCTGAACATGCAAAGATAATTTACTGTTCTCTGGGAGTCGCTGGGTCGCTGCTCTACAAAAGGACTCACCCACGACCTCGCGACCTTGCGACTAGGTCGCAGGGTCGCAGAGTCGCTGAGTGGGACTTTTGCGACCTTGCGACCTTGGGACCTGGTCGCTAGGTCGCAGGTCGCATTTGCGTTTTGCGCGCACGCGACCTTGCGGCTAAGTGTTTACTAATGGGAAAAATCCGCGGTCTAAAAGGTCCAGAATTTACCATAAGGCACAGCCATGAGGATTTAGGCAAGAGGCGGGTGACCTTGGGGCTTGGGGGAAACAACACGACGATGAAAATTTTAAAGAAAAACCCACATCCTTGCCGGTAAATAAATAAGACCGTGGGGAGGCTCAATAATGGCAAGAAATGCTTAAGAGGGAAACATAAGGAAGAAAAGGCAACTTACCCGGAAGAAAATGCGCCAGTCGACCTGTCAGAGCAATTTCGCGGTTTTCGCTGAGAGCCACAAATGCGACCTAGCGACCCGACCTTATATAAAAAGGTCGCACGTGCGGACATTAAATGAGGTCGCAAGTTTCAAGTTTGCGACCTTGCGACCTTCAGGTCGCTAGGTCGCAAAGGTCGCTGAGTCGCTAATTTCTTTAAAACTTCATTTTGCGACCTTGCGACCTTGCGACCTCAAGGTCGCTAGGTTGCAAGGTCGCAAGTTGATAAAATTCTGACTCTTGCGACCTGGCGACCTGTGCGACCTTGGTGTGAAATCGCAGTGCGCGTTGCTTAAATAATGTGTATGCGACTTAGCGACTTGCCTTAAGAACTTTACTTGGATTTTTTCCTTCTTTAGTTTTTTTAAGGGGGGGGCTCCAAAAATTTTGAAGTGTGTGTTATGATTTTATGTAATTTTTGGAGGGTGTTGTAGGAGCTACAACAAATGGCGATTCACTGGATGAATTCAGAGTCTCTGCTGATGAAGGGTCGATGAGGGAGGAGGGAGGGGTCTAATACTTGCTTGTTCTTTTACCTCAGGGTTTACACTTTCCTCCCTTTGCCATCCCGCTTAGTCGCCTGCCCTTTTGGCTTGCTGGGTGCAGATCAACCGAATTTTAATTCCTCACGCTTCCAGGATCGAGAGGGTCGGGGAAACCTTGGGCCACTGCAGGGTCCGGGGAGGTTGGTAGCATCCAAAAATGGAATCTAGAAAACACATACCAAGCTCCTCCTGGGCGAAGCTGATGGGTTCATTTGTGGCATCCAAATCAGTTACAGTGTGTTTCATGTATGGTTCACTTTCGACTCTGATTTGGTTGTTCCTCCCTTTGTAAGGTAGCCATAAGTGAGACCAGTCTGTGGCAAAGTATCCTTGCAATTTGCTAGACCAGTCTCTACTAAGCAGTACACCATAGGCTTCTGGGATGTCAACAACCACAATATCAATACATTGATGAACCCTAGAGTCGGATGAGAGGCGGATGATAACATTGTTCAATTCTCCGACCGCTGGTACTTGTGTTCTATCCAGTTGAATGATTTTTGCATTAGTTTTCTCTGGGAGGATGTTGAGTTTCTTACACACAGAGAGAGGCATGACATTCGTGGACGCACCAGAGTCAACGAGGCAGTTGTGAACGTTGAAGTTAAACATCTCAAAAGATAAGAGAAAAGGAGGGGTGGATCCTCTCGAATTTGTGTTGACAGCGTTCACTATAGATTGGATATCTGGACTGGTTTGTGCAAACGTGTTGCTGACGTTCTTCGTATTTTGGTTGTTGGCGAAAGCTTTTAGGATAATTTCCTTTTGGTTCGTGATGCGGGCCAACTCGTATAGTGAGATATTGGCCCTGGTCTTTTTCATGTCCTCCACTATGTTGTAGCTAGTGTCGTTGTGGGGACTGGGTTCGGTGGTGGTTTTCGAGGGTTCCACCGGGAGCTTGGTCTTTTGACTCGCTTTGGTATTACTATTCATGAGCTTTTCAGGTGTAGTTTTTCCTTCATTTCCGGGAGGAAGAATTTTCCTCAGGAAAGCCCTTTTCTTGTCTTCATATGATTGTTCAGGAACAGAGCCTTTGCTTCTAAGACTGTAGTTTCGAGTGGGCTGAGCTTTGGGGCTGCCTGCCATGTTAATATCAATAGGAGCAAGACTCCCTTCCCCGCGGATTACATCGAAAGTTAAAACAGAGGCCCCTGATTCCCCATCAAGGAGCGAACCCTCATCTTGATCAGAGACTTCATCCTCTGTCGGGCTTCCTGGAGTCTGATCATCCAAAAGTTGGTTAACCACTGCGGTCATGCTGCCAATCCATTGCGGGCACGTTTTTTCAGAATGAGAAGCTTGGTGAAAAGAGCAAAAATTGTCTTTCCCTATCTCCTCCACGTTGAGAGCGGCACTGGTATTTGAGGGAGGCCTGCTGGTGTTGGGATTGCTTTTCTTGAAAAAGGGTTTCGGGGGTTTATTTGTAGTTGAGGTTTCAACGCCTTTTCTCTTTAAGTCAGAGACCTCATTCGTTAACAGTTTGAGGGTTTTGGCCATATTTTCGAAATCGAAAGTCTCTCTCTCCCTATTTGGGGTGGAAGACTGACCCTTTTTAGTGGTTGGTTTGAGATCGTCCTTCCCGTCATGATCCATGACTCCTATTGACAACATGTCCTTTTCTACCGCGAGGGCAGCGGCGTAATTTGCTGTAAGAGTAGTGCGGGCCTCACGTTTGACAAAAACGGCAATATCCCTAGGGAGGGCTTTAGTATAGTAGTCGATGGTGATAGAATCGTCCAATGCTAAGTTTGGAGGAAATTTTTGCAATATGGTGGCGAATCGTTGGTTAAAATCTTTAACTTTCTCTTTCCTGTGACATTTAATGGTGCTTAGTTCTGTGAGGAGCATAGAGGGTGTTTTATCCTCTGCAAACTTTTGCAGGAACACACAACGGAACTGGTCCCATGAAGTGATAGAAGCACTGGGCAGGGAACGGTACCAGGTGGCTGCTTGGCTTACAAGAGTGTGCGGGAAAAGTCGACATGCGACATCATCGGATTGAACTCTCATGATCTGTAGTGACAGATAGAAACTACTAATATGATCTTCCGCTGATGTGCCCTTTTCAGGATCGAATTTAGGAAGATGTTTCTCTGGGTGTCTAGGCATGTCATGAAGGGGACCTAAAAGAGCCAATGGGGATTGAGCCATCCAGGCGAGAGGCTGCACCCTCCTGGGGCGTTGATGATGTCGGGTTTCTGCTTCAGACTCGCTTCCCGTCCCGGACACCGATGTTCCTTCATGATGACGAGAGTGTTCATCGCGGTGTCTTTCCCGGTTATTTACGTTCCTAAAAAGCTCCCAGTTGTAGGGAGGGGGTCTATTTTGGTTTTGGTGGTGATTATGGTTGGCCTGGTGCCTCGGGCCACGAGTGATATCTCCTCTACCCCCACGACCGTGGCCTCTGTTGACTCCACCTTCATTTCTTCGGGGCCTATTAACTTCCTCTGCATTCCTTCGGGTTGTGTTACCTTCTCTTTCGTTTCTTCTTTCCCCTTCTCCTTCTCGTGGGGAATAAACTTGGTTATTGGTCCACTGATGTAAGTCAGGTTGTGGTTCAGGGAAAGGTTCAGTATCAGGGAAACCTTCACTATCGTGGGTAACGGGGTCATTTTCCTGGACAACCCGTGCGAGGTCCTCAATCATGGTATTCACAAGTTCAGGTACGGTACGGACTAGCACGCCATTGCGAGTGATGTTATCGGCAGGGGTCCTAGTGTGGGCTAGGAATTCCATGATAGGGGTATACCGTAAATCCCTGATGAGATTACGGGCAACTGGGTGCAAGGCTCTCAGCTGTTCGTTAGTGATTTCGAAGTATCGGGCTTCCACCGTTGGAATATCTTCTAAAGGGGGAAGGGCAACTTCGTTATTTATGACCTCCCGGCGGGGAGTTTGGGATGGAATGTCTGTTGTATGCTGGGAGGATGCCATGGCCCTCCTTCTAGGGCCAAATCTGTTGACGGGAAAATATGTCCGGCCAACAGTAGGGTATTTCCCCGGTAGAAAGTCCCAATTAGACTTTGAACCGTTTGGAGTAGGGATCCCGTCCGGGGAGTGGGTCCGGCTACCACTTAAATAGCTATCTCTTCGGTTTCGAGCAACCTGATTGGAACTGTAAACATACACTTATTAACACGATATAGAATACATGACTGATGAATAAAACCGATATATGACACTGTGCATAGCAAGGTAATAGACAGAATGCATAAACTCAGGAAATGTCGTTAGCAACACATCTATGAGGTATGCATGCAAGATAATCTGACCGCCAAAGAAACAATCCTTTGTGGTAAGAATATCCCTCAACTTTCCGAAGGATATAACGAGATGCTAATAAAATAGTTCATTAACATTCATCATGAAGTAAATAATAAACTTGAGCATCATCAACACAATCACAGATAACTATGGTGCATGAATGACACTATTAATAACACAGATTCATTAATCAAAAGATATTCTGAAACTGCACGCATAATACACACAATGTTGTCACGGCTAAACACATCATCCAATCAAAGGGGTTTTAACATGTATTGTATTTCATATATCAAGAGTATGCTTCTTCAGCTACAATGCAATAATGCCTTTCAGTCCCAAAGGCAATGCAATACTTACGAAGTATTTATAGATTCAGCAGTAGTACTTATGGCCTTGAGCAGTTCAACTTCCCGACGGGTTCAACTACTTTGTTTGACAAAATTAGGCACGACACCGGTCGCGAATCGCTGCAGCACAGTCGCAAATGCGACCTGCGACTTGGTCGCAGATGCGACCTGCGACCCGGTGTTTGGAACTATGAAGGTGGTCGCGCACTTGAAGCTTCTGGAGCGTCGGCTTTCTTGCCTTTGATGAAGTCTTTCCAAGTCTGATAATCTGCCGTTATAGGAGCGACAAGAGGGCTTTGCTCTTTTATCCGATGCATACATTCTAGAGCATTCGGCACCAGAGTCTCTTTCTTCTGGGAGATCAGCATTGAGAGAGAAACAAGCTTGGTGTAGATTTGCACTGGAGTGACAAGCAATCGGTTCAGATTCTCTTGTGATGCCTCGAATTCCGGTACGGCAGCAGCTTGTCTTACGGGCTGCAGAAAAGACTGAATTTCTTGCTCTACCTGCTCCCAGCCTTTAGTTTCATTTAGCGCCCCTAATGATGGAATGTGATGAAGGGCGTTCATGGAGTCGATACCACTGATTAGGTGGTTATACGCAGACACTACTTTGTCCAGATCTTTGGACAGCTTGTCTTTGGATTGCATACTCATCTGAATCTGTACTTTGGTTTCTTGCGTATGAATCCAATCCTTCCGAGGCACGTGTTCGGGAGCTTGCTGATACTGGGTTGTCCAATTCATCATTTTGTCCAAGGCTGCCGAGGCTTCCTTGAGCTGTTCTTGTTTCTTCTTGGTTTCTTCCCGTGCCTCTGCCAACGGGGCCACTGTTTGTTTCAGGTTGAACATTTCCTGGTATACTTGCCTCATTGTCATCTCCAACACATCACATTACTTCCTGACTGCCAGTGGGACTTCATTCACTTGAGCGGGCCTACCCTGGAGCTGGAGCATCTCATTTTCTAGCTTTGATTTTTCCTGCTCTGCCGCTTTTAGCCGGTTCTGTAAGGAAATAATTTCTCTGCTCATCCTTGTGACATTTTCTTCTATGGCTGCGGCAAAAGCGGTGCCTGCTGACGCTATCATAACCGGATTTGTCCTTGTGTCTGGGACAATGTCCTTTCCGGTGGAGACTGTGGAGATGGCAGGGTAGCATGACGTCAAGGATTTCCTCTTCTCTTGCCGTATCTTGAAAGAGAATTGGTCAAAGGTTAATCTGGTCAAGTCGAAGACTTCTTCTTCTTGCTCCCCCAGGAAGTCATCAACACTGAGGGTACTTCCCGCGCCACCTGCAGGAATATTCAGGGGAGATAGATCAATGTCATCTATGGGCTCGTCCTCTTCATCCTGTGTTTGACCTTTTTCTTTCTCCTTTTGCCGGCGCTCCGCCTCCGCCTTGTCATGTTCTTCTTTCTTCCGGCGTTCGGCCTCTGCCTCTGCTTCCTTTTCCTGTTTCCTCTTCCTCTCTGCCGCGGCGGCCTGTTCTGCCTTTTTCTGACGCTCGACCTTATCGAGTTCCTCTTTCAGTGCCTTTTCTGCTGCCGCCTGTGCCTCCTTTTCCTGTCTTTCTTTCTCCTCTTCCTTTTTCTTTTTCCGTTCCGTTCTGGACTCTTTCTTGCGTTTCTCTTCCTCTTCCTTTTTCTTCTTCTCCTCTTCAAATTGGGCCTGGGCTTCTGTTTCCCTTTGCTGATCTGCAGTGTTAGGTCCCGTACCGGTCTGTGTTCTTTTATCTTTGGAGGAGGAAGAACCTCCAATGTTCTGATACTCTTCTCCTTCTCGGTCAGGGTCGATTCCTGGTGCGAGATGCCGGTTTGCGTTATACCAATTTCTTCTCTCATCCTCATCCGGGCACTCGACGTGTTGATAACTCCATCTGAAATTGGCCCTTTTACAATGTTCGGGAACTATCCTGACTGGATCGTAATTTCGGCGGTCCAGATTTCCGAAGTGATAGCTTTTCACCTCTTCCCCTTCACGCGCTACTTCTCTGGAGTCTTTGACCGTATAGGAACCAATGGTGAGAGGTAGAGCAGGCCAAGGTTTCTTCTTCCCTTTGGCAAGGACGTTAGAGAAACCCAAGGTCATCTGAAAACACACCTCCTGTATGAGCACCTTGTCGGTAACAAACTTAGGTAGAGCGTGTGGTGCTTTAAACGAGCCAAATACTCGGATGATTGTGAATTCGGCGAAGGGGAACCAGTGTGCCACGGCCAGTGTGTTTCGTGCTGTGAGGCTGTCGGGGGTGTCCACGACGGAAATAATTTCCGTAGAGAGGCGGGAATGAATATGTGAGAAGATTTGTTCGATGTCAGAGCTTGTGCACAGATTCCATTGGAGAAATACCTTTGGTGCCAAGCAAGTGTATTGCACAGGTCTGTTTGGGGTCCCAATTATGTGGCCATCCCTCAACATGCATGCGGGCACGGACGACATCTAACGGATACGAAGCCATGTGGGGTCGGTGGCGCTCCCTCGTGCAGGGCTAGAATTTGAGGCAGGTTTGTGTGCATGGAGCCCATTAATATTCTGCAACGAATTGAACGTGGTGTTGTCCGTGTTCCATGATGGTTGCCCATGTTCGAATTTGAAGGTGGTGGGCGATAAACGCCTGTATATCTGCACGGCATGGTAATGGCTGTGTCTCGGGCCAGCCACCGGGTACTCCTGGTCCTTTTTGATCTTAAATTTGTCTGGTTCTGCCCACCATCTTCTGATCGTGTCAACCATCGGCACTTCATTTGCAGCAAACCATCTTGGGGTGAAATTCACCTCTGCGTTGGGTAGCGAGTAGTAGACCTGTGCTCTTGAACTTTCCAATGTTGCGAACGCTTTCCCTGCACTATCTCGGATTGTGAAGCTTTTCGGATCAGTCTTCTGTATGATCCAGTCCAACATCTCTGGGCACGGAAAGATGGCAGGATGCGACCCGACTAGGTGTAATCTGGACCTTTTTACTTTCAGGTATATTTCACGATCCGGGAGCTCTTCTGGGAAATCTCCTTCTAGCATGGCGAACTCACGGTATACTTCATACCACCTAAGGCTATCCTCCTTTGCGAAGGTGCAAAGGGTGTCTCTGTATATTGGCGGCGGAGATATTTGTAAGTCTGCGTCTGATTCTTCCTCCACCACCTGCCTGCTTCTCCTTCGGGATACCCGGGGTGCCATATTGCTAGAGTCGGAGGGGACCGGTACTGTGTCTGCTCTGAATTCACCTGCTGCATTTAGAACAGAATCGCAGGATAAGAAAGACATGATGATAGTGGCTAAATAGAGTCTGAACATGCAAAGATAATTTACTGTTCTCTGGGAGTCGCTGGGTCGCTGCTCTACAAAAGGACTCACCCACGACCTCGCGACCTTGCGACTAGGTCGCAGGGTCGCAGAGTCGCTGAGTGGGACTTTTGCGACCTTGCGACCTTGGGACCTGGTCGCTAGGTCGCAGGTCGCATTTGCGTTTTGCGCGCACGCGACCTTGCGGCTAAGTGTTTACTAATGGGAAAAATCCGCGGTCTAAAAGGTCCAGAATTTACCATAAGGCACAGCCATGAGGATTTAGGCAAGAGGCGGGTGACCTTGGGGCTTGGGGGAAACAACACGACGATGAAAATTTTAAAGAAAAACCCACATCCTTGCCGGTAAATAAATAAGACCGTGGGGAGGCTCAATAATGGCAAGAAATGCTTAAGAGGGAAACATAAGGAAGAAAAGGCAACTTACCCGGAAGAAAATGCGCCAGTCGACCTGTCAGAGCAATTTCGCGGTTTTCGCTGAGAGCCACAAATGCGACCTAGCGACCCGACCTTATATAAAAAGGTCGCACGTGCGGACATTAAATGAGGTCGCAAGTTTCAAGTTTGCGACCTTGCGACCTTCAGGTCGCTAGGTCGCAAAGGTCGCTGAGTCGCTAATTTCTTTAAAACTTCATTTTGCGACCTTGCGACCTTGCGACCTCAAGGTCGCTAGGTTGCAAGGTCGCAAGTTGATAAAATTCTGACTCTTGCGACCTGGCGACCTGTGCGACCTTAAGGTCGCAGAGTCGCATAGGTCGCATGGGTCGCAAATAATGTGTATGCGACTTAGCGACTTGCCTTAAGAACTTTACTTGGATTTTTTCCTTCTTTAGTTTTTAAGGGGGGGGGGCTCCAAAAATTTTGAAGTGTGTGTTATGATTTTATGTAATTTTTGGAGGGTGTTGTAGGAGCTACAACACTATCATAGCCCTTGTTTCTACACAAGGATGGAGTCTTCATCACATCGATGTGAAGATTGCATTTTTGCATGGTGCGATAAAGAAAGAGGTGTATGTAGAGCAACCTCTGGGGTTCGAAGTCCAGGATCGAGACACCCATGTCTGCAAGTCGAAGAAAGCCCTCTATGGGCTGAAGCAAGCACCCAGAACTTGGTACGAGAGGATAGATAGCTACCAGATGAAGTTGGGCTTCACTCGTAGTAATGCTGATCCGAACCTTTACTTCAAGGTTGATAGAGAGAAGCCTCTCATTCTAGTGTTGTATGTGGATGACCTCTTCCTGACAGGTGCTGACCCTCTCATTCATCAGTGCAAGAAGGAGCTTGCTGCTGAGTTCGAGATGAAGGACCTAGGACTGATGCACTACTTCCTACGCCTGGAGGTCTGGCAGAGACCTGGTGAGATTTTCCTTTCTCAAGGGAAATACATTGTGAAACTTCTGGAAAGATCTGGTATGGTGGACTGCAAGTCCGTGTCGACACCGATGGAGCTCAACTTTAAGATGTTGAGTGGTAGCAATGTTGGGCCCGTGTTAGAAAATCCTACTGAGTATCGTCAACTCGTAGAGGCCCTGATGTTCCTAGTGAACACCCGTCTGGACGTATGTCACTTTGAGTCAACACATGGTTGATCATAACATTCACTAGGTTGGTGTCAAGGAACTCTTGAGATATCTTTGTGGCATGATAGACCATGGGCTGAGATACACTGCCGAGAGCATGACACTCCTTGATATACTGATGCCGATTAGGTTGGCAGTGTGGTGAATCGCAAGAGCACATCTGGATGCTGCTTCACACCTAGATCTGCTTCGAGCAGGAAACAAGAGTTGGTAGCGTTGAGCACCACTGAGGCCGAATACATTTCAGCATGTATGGCCTATTGTGAAGTCACTTGGTTGCGAAAGTTCTTCAGTGAGTTGTTCGAGCATGTGCTAGATGCCACCGTTATCCTTTGTAATAACCAGAGGGGGATTCGTTTGTCATAGAATCCCGTGTTCCACGAACAATCCAAGCATGTTGATGGCTAGTACCACTTTATCCGGGATATGGTACAACGAAGCGTCGTAAGGCTCGATCATATAGGAACTGATGAGCAGGTCGCGAATATTCTCACAATGCCCTTGGGGAAGGTCATGTTCCTAACCTTCCGTGAGAATCTTGGAATCGTGGAATGACCCTATTCTAAGGGTTCCATTGGATGATGAGCTCTTGGAGCTCTAGGGGGCTTTGGGGATAGCTTCTCGAAGCTATAAGCAACCACAGGGCTAGGCTTTCCGAACCTTGTTGGTGTGCTTCTGCTGCCCGCCCCACCATTGTGATGATTGAGTTGGTTCACCTCTCATTATCTGTGCCCCGTATGCATCCTACCCATTTGAGTTCCAAACTCATGGGAACTACCTCTCGTTTGGCCAATGAGGTGGGAAAAGCTAGAGACTAGTAGCAAAGACTGGTGGACGCATCAGACATTTTTGTACTCTCTATCTAGGATGGCACGGTCCAACCACTTGATCTGGGATCAAGTCTAGAGAGGTTTCAGACCTCCAATTAACTTCGGGTCAGTGAAACTAACTTCGGGTTAGTATATGAGAGTCTTTGTGAGTCCTATAGAGGTTTCTGATCTCTGGGCTAAATCTGTCAGTTGGGAATGATGTCTTTGTGACTGACCCACTTCTACTCTGAAATAAAGAAGCCAGCAAAGCAAGTTATGGCGAGATGACGCACGATGTTTGGATTGCACAGGTGGATGGAGTTCTCCCTAGTTGAGAGGGAGTGTTAAAATTGGACAACTTAGTCCAAACTCCATGTTGTGATGCTTAGATGAAGATTCCAATATTTTTACTAGGTTCCTCTTTCGGAGAGGTGCAAGATCAATCTACAGATCATCTTGATCAGATGAGCAGAACATTTATTTTGAATTTATTTTCTAATATATTCAAATATGTGCAGGTCGGCTTTAAGGTTTTGTATCCCAGCAAATGTGTCACACACCCTCAAGTGATGGATATAAATAAGGTCAACGTTTGAGGACATTTCACTCATCTCATCTCATCATCACACATATTTCTCTCTCCACTTCTGATTGGTTTGAGCTACTTGGAGGCAATCTGTGGTTCACACATGGGAGAAGGACGAAGACATTTTCGCTGCAACTAGGGTTTCCATCGCAGGTTTGACCAACGTTGACTTTGGTCAACGCATAGTCAAACGAAGTTGAATTTTGGCATAGACTTCGATTTCTGCAGTCCATACATTTTGGCACAAGAACCGAGGTCAATAGTTACCGTAGATTGTGCTGTGTTGACTTTGACTTGCTGCTGTTCTGCGTTGACTTTTCTGGGCAGTGTTGACTTTTCTAGGATTGACTTTGAGTTGACTGTTTGACTGTTTTGAGGGTTGTGTGACATTGCTGGTTAACCAACCATACCGAGACATTGCTGGTTGAAGCATCCTGTTGACCACCGTAACGCACCATCACAATTATCTGTTTCTGGCTTGTCTTCTGTCGATCTACTGGTATGTTCTATCATCATTTTACTTTATGTTTTATGTGATTGCTGTCTAGTATTGAAGACAAAGTAAAGTTGCATCAAGCATAGAACATCTACATAAATTTATAGATCTTGACTGTTCCCCAATAGAATTTCAGACTCGCTCTAAAGCTCTGAGGTGCCTCTTTGGACTTCTCTGCCTTCCACTCTCCGGATCATGAAAAAATTCCTTCGACAAACTATCCCTACCCCTCACTGCAAGAAATCACTTCGATCTTCCTCTGACAACTGCTGCGCTGCTCTCTTGAGAAATCGATCTCTTGATCTCTTACTCGATGTATCTTCCAAATGCCCATCAAGGTCCTTATAATCTCTCGTTGATATATCAACGGCCAAGATTAAAACATAATCAAAGGCTAAGATTAACTAGGAGTTGATCCATGTCTTTATCTAGAAGATTCACACCCGATCTAATTAATACAATTTAATTAATCACATTCCCTAAGTTTAGACTTAGGAATACATTAAAAATGATTAATTATTTTAATTAAATCCTCTCCGAGTGGAATTTCCCAAAGTGCTTTCTGGGTATTGTGGAATGCATTTGTCTTAGCCTCTTTGCAAAATCTCAAGGCTAGAGCACATACAATGCTACAAAAATCAACACTCCCTCTTAGCGAGGAATGTGCTCAAGTGTTGCAGCCTCCTAAAGCATCACTCTGACTTCTGCATAATTACAGTTGCATTGCTGATGTGTGACTGTTGTTGTCCACCAACTACTGCGTAGCTTCTCTGTGTGATGCTTTTGTGTTGCTGCTGACTCTGAATTCTATTGTCAACTATTGCATCTGCACTGCAACTCTGTTGTTGTTGCCACTGCAACATCCGCAATGACCTCTCATATGTTGCTACTGCAACTTAGAGATGTCCATCAACTGAGCCAACTGTGTTCAGATTGATGCATCTGTTGACTGAGTTTTGACTGCTGCTAGCCTCTGCGCTGTCACTAAAGCCTTTGCACTACTGTTGACTCTGCATTATGCCAACTACACTGCTGCCAACGCTCTGCCCTACTCAGTTCCTAACGCTACTAACCACTGCTATTGTCACTTTGGCACCTGACTGCACCATCTCTCATTAGTCCATTCTGCTACTGCTACTATGGGCTCCCGTAGCAAGGTGATGATCCAGGAGGTGGACTCCTCAAGGTTCCTGCCCATCCTGTAGCTCTCTGAGGCTACAAAACCATATCACCCCACCTCTCCCGTGGAGGTATATTGGCAATCATGGCAAACTCCTCCAATCTGGAGGACAACCTATTGATCTCTGCAGTCGCTGCTTGCTAATCCTGCTCCTTCTCCTTTTCCTTCTTCCGAAGAGGACACTAAGAACTGAAGTGGCCCATCTCACCACATCGAAAACACTTGATCTTTGAAATATCCTTCTTTTGTCTACACTGCTCCTGCTATCCCTTCGATGAGAGGGATGCATTTTCCTCTTCCTTCTCGATCTTCACCCCACTACTGTTGCTGCCACTTATGGTGCTCTTCACCAAGTCACACCTCATCTCCGCTTGTTGTAGATCAACCCAAACTCTTTCCCAATCAGGCCACTTCTCTCTGCCCAGGCTACTCTAGACAAAGACTTGCCACTCCCGGGAAACGTTGTTAAGGGCCAATTGTACAAAATCAGTACCCTGAGGCGTTGCTCCCATAGCAACCAGTTGATCTCGAGTATCCTGAGGTTTCACTAGGAAGGGGTCTATGCGCTCTCCCTTCTGCATCCTAGTGCATCTCATCTTCTCCTCCAAGTACATCTTCCACTGCTCGGAAGACCCATGATATAACATGGCCAATGCATCCCACATCTCTTTGGCTATGTCTTTGCCTGCTATGTGAGATATAATGTGATCTCTCACTTCGTCGAGGATCAACCTCTTGGCCTTCGCCATCTCCTTCTTGTAGGCCTTAAGTGGATCTGCATCTGTGGGCTCAGCTACCACATTAATGATATAAGTTTTGAGATCATGCTCGTCTAGAAGGAAGGGAGCTCTTGCCTTATAGATAACATCGCTGGAGGCACCCTCCAACCGATTTTGATCTCGCAACCTAGCTGATGCCATCTTGCCAATCAAATGTCAAACTGCCTCCTCTCTCCTCTACGCAACTGCGGATTGGCTCTACCCACTCCCTACTGGAGTAAGTAGATCTGCTCCCGGCTACTACTGCTCTGCAGTGAGAAATCGAATTCCTTGGCTCAAAATTCTCTTAGGAAGAAATTCCCTCAGTATGTGCCCTTCTTTCCTTTTCTGACGCTTTTCGGTCCCAGCAATTTGTTGCAGAAAACTGCATCCTAGTTGAAGATCCTCTTTGCACTAAATTTGCTACGATGCTCCTTCTGCCTCTGACAAGATCTAGATCCAGAAAATTTACTCTCTTTCGACCCACTCAGAGAAGTAATATTCCACGAAAATCGGCCTTCCCGACCAATGGACTATGCAACCCCTTTGGGGTTCGATCTGTTGCTTACACAATCTCTTCGAACTCCCTCTTCTGCTCAACGCTAGCTCTTCTTGCTACGCTCTTCTTGATTCACCTGTGCTTTGATACCATCTGAAAATTCCACAAAGGGAATCCCTACTGCAACAATATGATGTTATTTCTTCTACTTGTTAATACTGAATCAAGTTATTTATGGTGTTACACAGTAAACATCGAAATAAATACTACTGCAGCCTTCACCCAAAAAATACTGCGGAAAGAGGTACTAAGCAAGAAAGAAATAAATGCACATATATACACAGTTGTTTTTGGACAATGTCCCCAGAAAAACCCAATGCGAGAAAACCGGTGTAGCAACTGAGGGTTTTAATTATTATGCAGTAGTTTCTGAATACAAATCTTTGGATGCCCAAACTAGAAATCTGATACAGAGAATAAATTGGAAAAATATAGTGAGGAGATCTCACACTGTCACTAGAAAATCTGGCACTGATCGAACTGGAGATGAGCTCCCTGCGTTGTCCCTACGCAGTCTCTACGTCTTCCCACGCAGTCACTGATGCTGGGACTGTGGTGCACTTCCTCCTGATCTCCTGCTCGTTGGATCTTCGACCCTCTGGCCTCCCGGTCTCACACCCTAACTCCGGCACTAGATCTCGACTCTTCCCCAGTAGAATTTTAGACTCCCTCTGAAGCTATGTGCCACCACAACGTAGCTCTATGCTGCCTTTGCATGGCACTGTGCTGCCTCTTTGCACTTCTCTCTGCCTTCTCTACCTTGTACTCTCCAGATCAGGAAAAAATTCCTCCAGCAAACTATCCCTGCTCCTCACTACAAGAAATCACTTCGATCTTCCTTTGGCAATTGCTGTGTTGCTCTCTTGAGAAATCGATCTCTTGATCTCTTGATGTATCTTCCAAATGCCCATCAAGCTCCTTCTTATAATCTCTCGTTGACATATCAACAACCAAGATTAAAACATAATCAAAGGCTAAGATTAACTGGGAGTTGATCCGTGTCTTTATCTAGAAGATTCATACCCGATCTAACTAATACACTTTAATTAGTCACATTTTCTAAGTTTAGACTTAGGAATACATTAAAATTGATCAATCATTTTAATTAAATCCTCTCTGGGTGGAATTTCCCAAAACGCTTTCTAGGTATTGTGGAATGTGAAAATTTTCAATCTGAAACACTACTGCAGTGATAGATTTTTTTTTGCCTACTTATTTTATAATAAGTTATTTACAGATTCTTTAGTAAATTCTGAAATAAACACAACTGTAGTATTCACTTAATCATAAGCAGGAAATTGAACAAAATGCATATAACGCATTAGAAACAATCACATGAACACTATTATTTTTAGACAATTGTACCCAGAAAAACCCAATGCAGGAAAACCGGTGTAGTAGATGAGGGTTTGTATTATTCTTCAGCAAGTAAAATCATTTACAAGAATTGGACGAGCTGACTTCTGGAAAACACCTGAGATAAATCTCCCAAAAATTTCGGGAGAATTTCCGACACTCGGGAGGCATCGTAGCTCCCTCTGCGTCACTCTGCGTGGTCTTCTGTGCAGTCCTTGCATTGGACTGCGTCGCTCTGCGTGGGGACTCAGTGCTGCTGCTCAGCGCTGTACCCTCTGTGTCCTCCTCCTGCCTTTCTTCTGCCTCTGCTGACCTCCCCTTCCATCTTCTGCCTCTACAACCTCTCCCTATGAAATAGAATTCTATGCCTTCAGAATCGATTTCCTTTGGGTACTGAGTTTGTGCGTGACTTGCTTTCCAAATGACCTTCAAGCCTTCTCCTATAATCTTCTTGTTGACGAATCAACGATCCAGATTAGATCTCTAATCAATGGCTAAGATTAAAACATGACTTGATCTTCGCTTTCTAGAAGATTCACACTCTGTTTTATTAATACCCTTTAATATTTAATTTCCCTAAGTTTAGACTTAGGGATCACATTGAAACAATTAATTATTTTAATAAAACATGAACCGAGTGGAATTTCCACAAATGGTTTTTGGGTTCTCTGGAATATTGATGTCCAAGCCTCCTCCCAAAATATGAGACTTGGAACACTTTTCAATGCTACAAAATCAACATGGAATGCATGTGTCTTAGCCTCTCTGTAAAATCTCAAGGCTAGAGCACATTCGATGCAACAAAAATCAACATATATAGGTTTCATAAGTTACACGGTGTAAAAGATTGTCTCCCCAACATTACTATTATATCAATTCAAATAAGCAATAGTATGAAAGTGTAACAAAAATCAACTGAATAAGCGAGATAATTGTCGTACATACTAGAAAACATAGGAGTATAAGCTAGCCTGTTGATGATGAAAGCTTCTGGAATATTGGTGTAAGATTAGTGAGGTTTCCGACGTTTCGGGTGAACACTTCACCCATCTTCAGGGACAGAAAGCTTGGAATGATGATACGAAGAGTGCTAGTCAACATATAAAGAGAGAGAGGAAATGACCATTACAAAAGGAAACTTAAAATATTAAAATAACATTTTAGTATTAATTAATAATAATATTTTAATTTGGAAAGAAATGTGTTAGTTTTTGTAGATGAGACAAGTGGTCTAGTTCTATTGGTGTCTATGAGGCTAAGGAACACAAGAAGATAATTATCTCTAAGTCTTAGAAAAACTGGTTAATTAAGTCAGATTCTAAGTCACCTAATACAGGGACATGGGACATGTAGGACACGCAAATTCGAGTGTCCGACACAGGGTATGTAGACCCAAATTCTCATTCATGATACAAATTCAAACATAGATCTGGATTTTACATTGTAAATTTGTAAGTTGTAACATTTAGCATACATATTACAAATACAATCATGACAGATTCATCAATGATCTAATAGGAGAAAGACAATAAACGACAGTTTTCTCATTAAGTCATCTCTTATGACATACTTCCACAATGGATATTTACTTTCTTGAGCCTACTGCCCTTCTAAATTTATTCTGCCCTCAACATTTGAAGTTGTTGTTGCAGCCCCACTTCCAAGTTCCAATAGAGGGAACATTTGTAGACCCTGATGAAACTGGAACAGGAGGGGCATCACCAATGGAGACATTATTCCCCTTCTTTTACCCTTCCCTGCCCCCTTCTTTTACCCCTTCCTTGCTTCCCTTTATTGAGCCATGAATACTGTAAAAAAGTAAAGAAAAATTGCGCTAGCATGTAAACAAAATGGATAGGCAAATTGCTATACCAAAAAAGGAAAAAAAATGGAAGAAAAATGCACTTACAGGTTGACTAAGTCACCTGCAAATGCTCCTAAACCCTTTGCTACTCGCTCCCACACACCCATAGCAAGTGAGAGACACAAGGATGAGGAGAAAGCGACACAAATCAGGCTTCAAAAGGCCCGTGACATGCTTTTCTAGAGGGACGCGCTCGAGCCACGAATCGGACATGTGTCCCTCGAGAATTGTGTTTGACACGTGGGATTCAAGACATGAGGGGGGGAGGACAAATCCAGTTTCAAGTCAGATTAAATGAGACAAATCGATTTTCTCTAATGAGTTGTAGAAAAGTGATGAGAAGGAGTCAAGATAATCTTGGCCATCGATTAGAGTTAGATTGTGGACGTTGATTCATCAATCATAGATTATAAAAGAAAATTGATGGGGCACTTGGAGAACACATTTGAGACACAAAAATGATAGCAAGGGCACACTAATAGCATGTAGAACACTAACAACGGGGTTTCAGCAGAGAAATTGAGGAGAGAATTTTCAGAGAAATTCTTCACCGAGATTCCAGTATTTTGAGAAGAGAAAGGACGCTAAATTATTCTGCAGAGAAAGCCTAATCATGCCATCTCAGCGAGTGCAAGTAGCTAGAGGCTCGATTCAGTTGTCGGTTGTTGGAAATAGTAAATTATGAGATGGGGTGAATCAATGTTTCTTATCAATTATTATATTTTTAATTTCACAGAGCAGTAATTGTTATTAGCATCAGAAAAACATAAACATCATCAACACCATTCAACAATGTATAACAAATAGAGATAGTAGATAAAGACTTTTAGGTGGAAACCCCTCCAGGGAAAAAACCACCGAACATTTCTTAATATTTCTCTATAAAAGATTTACACCAAGTTTTCAGCTCCAATTGAAGGAGGATTCTGTTGAGATTTTGTGTAGTTGGGGTACCATCGGATGTGATCTAGCCCTGAAACTCTGTGGAGGGGCTAAGAAATACATCACCTCCAAAACCCATAAAGCCTTTGGAGAAATTTCATCCGGTGTTAAAGTTATTCAAATAATTAATTATTTTAATGTGATCCCTAAGTCTAAACTTAGCAAAATTAAATAATTAAAGTAAATTAATTTACATGTGTTGAAATGTTTCGAGTGACACGGATCAAGCAGTCTTTTAATCTCAACCGTTGATAAGTGATTTAATCACGGTCGTTGATGTGTTCAACGAAAAAGTATAAGAGAAAGGCTTGAGGGTCGGTTGGAGACACACACACGGAAGCAGAGTTGAGAGACAGATCTAGAATTCTAGGGTAGGGTTTGCTAAGAATTTCCAGAAGTGTTTTCTGCAATGAGGGGTAGTATTGGCTGAGGGGATGATCTGATCCCGGATTCAAGAGACAACAAGAGGAAGAGGAGAAGGTTTCAAGGACAACACAGACGAGAAAAGGCAGCAGCAGCAGCGACGCAGAGAAGAGGTTTTAGCAGCTACACAGGCCTAGGAAAGGGGAGCGCAACAGCTTCAAAGGGTTTTAGAATTACACAGAGGTAGCGTAAGGACTGAGTCACCCACTCTGGGGTTATGTCTCTGAGCAGCGTAGAGGCACACAGAGCTTAGCAAGGCTGACGCTGGGGCTTCAGGGGCAACGCTGATCCGGATTTATGTAGGAACGCAATAATATACAGAAATAAACATAAACACAAAGATGCAGTGGTAATAAAAATTCATTTCATTAATATTATATAACAGAAATATGCTTACAGACATAATGGAAATAAACAGTTAGGGCGCTGGTAGGCTTATCTCTGAGAAGAGATGTGGCGGCTACATGCCTCTAAACTGTGTTACAATGAGGCTCGAAGGCCTATTTATTGTTGAGAAACAATAGAAAACCCTAGACATTCAGAAACCTAACCATAGGAGATGAAGCGCCAAAACTATGGGCTCTATTTGGGTAAATTGGTGTTTCAACTTCCCGGGACGTAACTTTGGCATACGATTTCCGTTTGACGCGTACCATATCTTGTTAGAAAGATCAATCCGAGAACTACAACTTTTTATGTGAGCAACATCGGTCCATTGACCCATGTTTCTCCCGATTTTTCCAAAAAACGTCGTTTAGGGCCTCAAAACGGCTCCGGAAGTTCAGGACCCAAAAAACTGCTAAAAATAGTAAGTTGTGCCAAAACTGAAAAACTGAAAGAATTGATGGTGCGGGTCCAAATGGAATAGGTGGGTGGCCACCAATATCCACCTAAATCATTCCTCCCTGCTTAGGAAGCAATGGTCCCCATTGCGTTAAGTTCCTCCATGAAAGGCAAATTCTGTTGAACTTGGTATTGGGTTTGTCTAGGATGTCGTGGACCTGCTGGCGGACGTGCTGGATGCATTCAATAAATTTGGTTTCCTCAGACAGTAAATGTGTGGATTTTTCCTGTGTAATCGCATGAGGTATGGCAATATCAGGCGATGGTGCGCCGGGAGTCAGATTGATGGAGTGCTTGTCCTGATAGTGTAGAGGAACCTTTGTGGGTGAGGAGAAAATGTCCTCGTATTCCTCCATGACTTTGTCCATCTGCTACTGTTGTGCAGGGGAGCCCTGTTTCGAGGCTGTGGCCACAATATTCTTCTTTCCTTGTGGGAGAATGGTAATGCAAATAAATTTCCTTGTTTGGGAAACAATCTTATTGCGTTGTTTTACAGTAGTCAAAGAGATGGAAGCAGGCGGTACTACCTCTGGTATCCTGTACAAGTTATTTCTCAAAATAATAATAATAACATGAGGCCTAGACTCATACACAGCATGTCGCCTCCACAGGTATGGATGGCCCAATAATACATCAGCTACATCAAGAGAAGCGACATCACACAATACCTCATCTATGAATGGCTTGATGTTGTACGGAAGGCGACACTGCTAGCAGACGCGAAGATCTCTCCTTGGGTGAAGCCACCCGATGGTATATGGTTGCAGGTGTGCTATGGTCGGTAGGCCGAGCCACTTAACGACCTCTGCTGAAATGAAGTTCTTTTGGCTTCCGCTATCGACAAGAAATTGCAGTGGAGAACCCTTCACCCACATCGCGAATGGAAGAGGCACTCCCTCTCCTCTGGATCCTTAGGGTCCTCCTTCTGGAGCTTGGTGGTGGAAACAATGGCACTGGGGTCCGTATCGATGATCTTCTTCCCTTTGTCATCTCCCTTGTCTGGTTTTGGCTCAGGATCAGAACATGCATCTGATTTGGGTACCATCAGTTCAACCACTAGCGACTGTTTGGCCCGACACTCGTTATTGCTGTGAGTGGGGCTGTTATGAAATTCACACCACTTCCCTGTGTCCTTCTTTGGATTTGTGGTGGTGTTTTGAGTCGCCCCACTTTGGCTCTGCCCCTTGTTCTGTGGTTCGGGGGCACCTTTCCCTGGCTTCGAATTCGCGGATCCAAAGTCTCGCTTCTTTTGCTTAAATTTCTACTCGATCTTGGCGGCATAGCGATATGTCGTGCCAAGCGAGGTAATGTCGACGAACTCCATTTCATCTTGAATGTGTCTGTGAAGACAACTGCGGTACTTGAGCACCAAATGTCTCTCTGAATCTTTAATACCCAACTTTGTGCACAGGGTATGGAATAAATTTATCAATTCGTGTACATCTTGATCCCTTTGCTACCGCAGCATGGTCCATTGGATGTACTTGTCCTCATAGCTCCCCATGAGGTAATATTGTTCCTTGATTCCGTCTCCGAACGAATTCCAAGTGGATGCGGCCGAGAACAGAGAGGGTTCCCCCTCGTCCTTTTGCTCATAGTAGGTTTCCCACTAGTCTTTGTCATGGGGGGTGACTTTGAGGAGTGAAATATAATCTTTTCTCGGTTGGAGAAATTATGGACCGAGAAATACCCTTCTAGAAAATTCAGCCATTTATCTACGACGTCTGCATCAATCTGGCCTTCAAATACAAGAATGTTAAATTTTACCTGTACCTTGAAGGGAGTAGCGCCTCCAGAGTGGTTGTTGGATGCAGATGCGCCGTAGGTGGGCAACCGTTGAAGGATCTGGGCAAAGTTATCCATCATCGCTGTAATATCCCGAATGGGAAATAAACAGCAATACAAGCATACAATAATATAGAAAATGCCGGAAATAGAACATAAAACAAATACACATGAAAATGCCGGGAATGCTAAGCCATTTTACTAATCTGAGAATATAATGAGATACAATGGATAATCAGAATGATAGCACCTCTTCTTGCTCAAGGCAAGTGAAGAACTCTCTCAGATAGACGGGAAATGGCTGCTACAAGGAACTGCGTCCCAGCTGCTGGAAAACTGCCGTAAACTGCTGCTGCTAAAATAGACTGAAAACTAGGGGCTGATCCCCTCGCCGGAATGAGCTAAAAATCTGTAGATCACCTGTACTCACTGCTCCGGACAAAACCCAGAAACCATAAACAAAATGGACCACCTCCGAAAATCACCCCAGAAACCGTCAAGGAAAAACGTTGTCCCTCCAGGCCCAGCGCAGATGCCAACCGAAATATGTTGAGACGGAGCCACAAACTCCTCAGGTAACTCTCCGACTGATAAAGGCTGAACCTCCGCACCAAATAACACTGAATCTCCTGCAGAAAACCCCGCAACAGAACACCTCCACCAAGAACTGCGTCCTCTCTCCTAGGGACTGCGCAGTCACCAAAAGAAGCCCAGCTCCTCCGCGAATCAACAACCAAATCCTCCGCTGAAAACTGTAGAAAAGACCTTGCCTGAGCAGGCACTCAAAGTCCCCCGAGGCTAAGGGTGAGATCTCCGACCGGAGACACTCAGTCGCACTAAACAGTGCTGCAGACAGGCTAAACAACCAACGTGCTCAAGAAGACAGAAGTCTAGCTCAAATATCATCAACAACAAGAATGCCAAATGAAGTGGCTCCCCCACCTTTTATAACGCTAGCTCTCCTCAAAAACCCTAACGTGGTCCCCCTCTCTCCACGTGCTCCTCATAAGTCTGCGCAGATGCTCCTAGAGGCTACGTGAGGCCTCCCTCATACGTGGTGTGGACCCCCAAGGCTCCCCTTTAAGTTATAACGTTGCTCCTACTAGGGAAACACTTTATTTTATTTAAGTGAGTTAACCCCTCTTTTCTCACTTTTATTTATTAATTAGCTATAGGCGGCAAAACTATACAAAAATCAAATATTCCAATTAGCTGTGCTAATTAGGAATATTACAGTCTCCCCCGGCAAAATGTTGCTTGTCCTCAAGCAACTGAAGTGATGGATGCTGTAAAATCTTCTCATACTCCCAAGTGGCATCCTCATCCGGCAAATTCTTCCACCTCACCAAGAATTCCCGGATCGTCCTGCTCCGCAGCTGCCTCTCCCTGGTATCAATAATAGCCTCTGGCTGCAACACTAGATGCCCCTCATCATCCGTGGGTGGTAGCTCATCTGTGACTGTCACCTGCTGGCCCAATGCCTTTTTCAGGCATGATACGTGAAAAATGTTATGAATCTTGCTGCCTTGGGGCAGCTCTAACTCATATGCAACCTACCCAATCCTGCGTATCACCCTGTATGGCCCATAAAAACGGGGCTTAAGCTTCTCAGCCCCCTTCTGCTTAAGTGAAGATTGTCGGTATGGCTGTAATTGCAGGTTGACCAAAGTCTCCTACCTCAAACTGTCTCTCCACCCGACCCCGATCAGCATACAGCTTCTGCTGATTCTGCGTTGTGGCCATGTTATCCTTGAGAGCTCGGAGGATGTCCTGACTCTCTTGGATCCAGATCTTGGCTCTCAGAGCCCTGCTAGCACCAAACATCATGTCCACAAAAGATAAAGGGTGATATCCATACAAAGCATAGAATGGTGACATACCAATGGACATGTGATGCGTCGTGTTGTAGCAATACTCTCCCAAATGCAGCCACTTCAGCCATGCCCTCTGCTGTCCACCGACATAGTTACGCAAGTAGCCCTCCAGCCACTTGTTAACTATCTCTGTCTGTCCGTCCGTCTGTGGGTGATAACTAGTGCTCGGCGTCAACTCCGTCCCCACTAGCCGGAAAAGCTCCTGCCAGAATCCGCCCATGAAGCGGCTGTCCCTGTCACTGACAATGGTCCTAGGTAGACCATGCAACCTAAAAATCTCCCTGAAGAACAGCTCGGCCACCTGTGCTGCTGTGTGGTGTGCGGATATGGCAAAAAAATGAGCATACTTCGTCAGTCGGTCAACGACGACAAAGATGCAGTCCTTTCCCTGCACCATGGGCAACCCTGTGATGAAGTCCATCGATATGCTCTCCCATTTCGCCTCTGGAATGGGAAGGGGCTGCAACAACCCTGCCGGATGGCTCATCTCTCCCTTGTTTCTCTGACAAATATCGCACTCCCTAACATGCTGGAGTACGTCCTCCTTGAGGCCCTTCCATGAGAACCTCTCTCTGATGGCCCTATAGGTCTTGGTGAACCCCTGATGGCCCGCCAATGGAGAATCGTGTGAAGCATGGAGTATCTTCTTCTTAAGCTGAGATCCCTCAGTCAAGAAGATCCTGTCCCTGTAATAGATAATCTCGTCAACCACCCTGTACCTGTCATCTGCTACCTGTCCATCCAACACCTCACATGCAAACCTGTCCTTGGAGTACTCCACCAACAGTCGGGCTCTCCAATCAGCGTCCAAGCTCATAAGAGATAACGTGGCCGGTCTCCGTGAAAGGGCATCTGCTACCACGTTATTCTTGCCTTTGACGTACTCAATGTCAAAGTCATAGGCTTGGATCTTATTGATCCACTTCTGCTGCCTCTCCTGCAACTGCTTCTGCTCCAGAAAGTACCTGAGGCTGTTGTGATCTGATCTCACCCTGAATCGGCTGCCCACTAAATACTGCCGGTACTTGGCCAATGCATGCATGATGGCCAACATCTCCTTGTCGTATATGGAATACAACCTCTCATGGAGAAGGAGCTTCCGGCTCTCAAAAGCTATAGGGTGACCGCCCTGCATCAATACCGCACCAATCCCCTCTCCTGATGCATCACACTCCAGGACAAATGGCTGCGTGAAATCCGGCAATGCAAGCACGGGGCAGCTACTCATCACCTCCTTGAGCTTATCAAAAGCTCACTGTGCTGTATCCGACCAACTGAATGCCCCCTTCCTCGTCAAGTCTGTGAGGGATGCTGCAAGCTGTGAGAAGCCCTTGACGAACTTCCTGTAGTAAGTGCAAATGCCAATAAATACCCGAAGCTCCATCACATTCCTCGGCTCTGGCCATTCTCTGATGGCCCTGATCTTCTCCTCGTGGACTCTCACCCCGTCCACTCCTATAATATGCCCCAAGTACAGCATCTCCGTCAACCCGAACTCACATTTGGAGAGCTTGGCATAGAACTGCTGCTCCTCCAAAATGCGCAATACTGTCTCAATATGTTGGAGATGCTCCTCCCAAGTCCTGCTATATATGAGTATGTCATCGAAGAAGACTAGCACAAACTTCCTCAGATGACCCCTGAAGATATGGTTCATGCACGACTGAAAGGTAGCGGGTGCATTGGTCAGCCCAAAAGGCATAACCAGAAACTCGAAGTGCCCATAATGACACCTGAAGGCAGTCTTGGGAACGTCCTGTTCCCTCACGCGTATCTGATGGTACCCAGATCTCAAATCAATCTTTGAGAAGAATCGTGCTCCTCTCAACTCGTCCATCAGCTCATCGATCCTGGGGATGGGGTACCTTTTTTTCAGGGTCTTCTTATTCAGAGCCCTGTAATCAATGCACATCCACAATGTGTCGTCCTTCTTCTTCACCAACACCACGGAAGAAACAAAAGGACTCGTGCTCGGCCGAATGTGACCAAGGGCCAGCAACTCCTGAATAGCACGCTCAATCTCATCCCGATAGGCCTTGGGATGCCTATACGGTGTGGTGATCACTGCCTGTATGCCCTGCTCCAGCTCAATGGTATGCTCAAACCCCCAATCCGGTGGCTACCCTGGCGGAATATCCCCGAATACTACGGCGTACCTGTCAAGGATAGTCTGTACCTCAGGATGCACTGCCTGACCTGTATCCACTGCCTCCGAAGCTCGCAGCTCTACGGCCCACTCTATGTCTCCCTTGCGGAAGGTTGCCTGCATCCTATGTGCCGGCACAGTCTAAGGCGGGTATGTGTGCTGTCCCCGTATCTTCTCATGCCTCCCTGTCTTGGGATCATCCCACTCCATCTCTAGGGCCTTCCAATCTGTCGTGACCTTCCCCAGAGTAATAAGCCACTGAACACCCAATATCATGTTGGTGTCCGGAATATCCACCACGAAAAAATGATCTGTCAATATATAAGTGTCCATCGTCACTGATAACTCGGGAACATACCGAGCACACACCATGGTCTGATCTCCTGGGACCAAAACGAAAAATCCATCAAAACTCTCAGTCTGTATACCTCTCCGCTCAACCATCTGTGCATCAATAAAGTGGGTGGCCCCACTATCAACCAAGACTGAGACCCGCTGTCCACGCACTGTCCCCCGTACGCGCAGCGTCAAGTACTTGGGAACTCCTCGCAATGCTGCTAGAGCTCCTCCAGTAGGTGCAAATGATGCACCACCTGCTGCTGGTGGTGGAGGTGGTAAGGTACCCTGCACTGTATAACTATCTCCTGCCTCCACATCATCCCCCTCATCTTCTTCCCCGCTGCTCTCGGAGAAGACCTCAATGAAATGTGCTTTCCCTGCAGCACATCTATGTCCCGGTGCCCATGGCTCCTGGCAAGTGAAGCACAGCCGCTTCTTCTTCAGCTCCCTCTTAGCCTCATCATCAACCTGCACTCGTCCAGGGTTCCCCTTGGGAGGCGGAATCCTCATGTCCTTCCCCTTAGGCTGGAAAGCCGGTCTCTGGGGGTAAGGTGTCCGAGTCCTGGGTAGGACATCCTGTAGATCTCGGGTCCTGCTGATGGCATCCTGAAGCGTAGCTGGTCTAGTCGACCTGACTAGGCCACGAAGTGGTTCTGCTAACCCCTCCACAAACATGTAGACCATTCGAGTTGCGGATAGATCTGGCACCATCACTGAAACCCTCAAGAAATCTGAAATGTAAGTCTCTGGACTCCCAGTCTGTTTGAGCTTTGTCAGCTCAACGAAGCGCTGCTCCGGATCCCTCCTGTCAAAACGCTCTATCACCCTCCGGGTAAACTCGGCATATGTCCCCACTGTAGAATGCCCGAGTGTCGTCATCCCATCAAACCACCAGTCTTGGGCCTCACCCTCCAGATGTAATGTTGCCACCTTAATGGCCTCTGACTGCGACATCTGATTAAGCTGGAAATAGATATCCAACTTCTCTACCCAAGACTTTGCCGAACTGTTTGATGAACCATCAAACATGGGCAAATGAAATCTGCTAGCTACGCGGTGGTCATCATGATGATGCCTGTGCCCTCTGTGATGATCACGGGATCTACCATCACGCTGGAGCTGAACATAATCTCTGAATAAGATAAGATCTCTGATCGCGGGCCCGCGTGCCAGGTACTCTGCAATGTAGGCGTCCATCTGACCAGGCTCAGGCTCTGGCTCCTACTGTGCTCCTGCCCCTGTGTCCTCTGCTAGGAATGTGGGCATAGTGGATCGCGTGGGTGCATGCGATGCCATGATGGGGATAGCATCACGCTCCGGCATATGGTGTGACGTGCCTGATCCCTCACCGATCTGAAAACCCCTTGGGGTTTCCCGCTACCTAACCTCTAGCGCAGTGAGTCTCTGTGACACATCCTGCATGTGTTGGAGGAGCGCCTCTCTAAATCTCCTCGCATCCTCCTCGTCTGCCATAGGACCCTGCTGCTCTGCGTCCCCCACAGGCTGCTTCTGCTCTGAATCTGTCTCAGGCTGCTCCTGATCTGTGTCCACCACTCGAACACAGTCCCCCTCTCCGTAGGTGTTCTCCAACCTACGCTCAACGTCTCTGTATTTCTTACCTCGGTAACAGATATGGGGTCTATCCCTCGGCCTCATAGACTGCTAGCTCCACAGGCTGAGCCAGATCTATGCTCTGATACCATAGTGGCCCAACCACTACACCAAAAGCTCGAACTGTTAGTGAGGGCGGCATCCCAGGGTGTTAAGGGTGAGCTCAACAGCCCACCGGAGCATCTCGAGGACGGCAGCTAAACAGCCCCGCAGCTAAATAGCCTCGCAGACCCCGGCAACGTGTCAAGGCCCACCGGACCCTCAACAGGGAGGATGCCCTAAACAGGGATATTACAGCCCACCACGGTCCGCGAGTCTCGACCTCGAGACCTCGGCTCTGATACCATAGTGGCCCAACCACTACACCAAAAGCTCGAACTGTTAGTGAGGGCGGCATCCCAGGGTGTTAAGGGTGAGCTCAACAGCCCACCGGAGCATCTCCAGGACGGCAGCTAAACAACCCTGCAGCTAAATAGCCTCGCAGACCCCGGCAACGTGTCAAGGCCCACCGGACCCTCAACAGGGAGGATGCCCTAAACAGGGATATTACAATCGCGTTCCTATGTTTCTCGAGGGCCTCCTTGAGCAATATTTTGATAGGATCTCTTGCTCCCTCGTCTTTCTTTTATTCCACCATGGGAGGTTGTCGGGGTTTGCGAGGTTGATCTTGCAAGGGTTCAACCAGATCGAGCCCTAACTCCTTACACCCTGACCGCGTTGGGGACATGCAAAGAAAAACAGACCGCTCTGATACCATTGATCTAGATTTATGCAAAAACACCATAATATACAAAAATATACATAAACACAAAGATGTTGCGGAAATAAAGCTTCATTTCATTAATATTATATAACAGAAATATGCTTACTAACATAATGGAAATAGACAGCTAGGGCACTGGTAGGCTTATCTCTAAGAAGAGATGTGATGGCTACATGCCTCTGAACTGTGTTACAATGAGGCTCGAAGGCCTATTCATTGTTGAGAAACAATAGAAAACCCTAAACATCCAAAAACCTAACCATAGGAGATGAAGCACTAAAACTATGGGCTCCGTTTGGGTAAATTGGTGTTTCAACTTCTCGGGGACATAACTTTGGCATACGATCTCCATTTCACACGTACCATACCTCGTTAGAAAAATCTATTCGAGGACTACAACTTTTTATGTGAGCAACGTCGGTCCATGGACCCATGTTGCCTTTTGTTTTCCCAAAAGACGTCGTTTAGGGCCTCAAAACGACTCCAGAAGGTCAGTGTAATATTCCTAATTAGCGATAGCTAATTGGAAATATTAATTATGACCAATTTTGCCTTATTATAGTTGGAGCATGAATAAAGTGAGTGAAATATTAAATAACTCACTTAGGATAAAGTGTTTCCCTAAAGTCCACATCGTATTTGAGGAAGTGGGGCCTAGTGGCCAAGTGGACAGCACAGGGAAAGGGGGACATAGACACGCGAGCAGCGTGGGGCCTACCTCACGCAGTTGAGAGGGGCAGCGTGGGCCAAGGGGCACTAGGAGATGGTGGGGCCTAGGGTTGAGAGAGGCCCATCGTGATAAAAGGGAGGAGAGCCTCTTCATTTCATCATTCATGTTTATGCATCTTGAGCTTGTCATTTCAACTTGGAGCACGCTGGCTGTTTAGCTTGTCTGCAGTACTGTTTAATACACCGGGTGTCTCCATGTAGAGATCCCACCCTCAGCCCCGAGAGACTTCAAGTGCTTGCTCGGGTGAGGTATTCTACCATCATTTTTGCAGGAGGATTTGTGGTTGCCTTCGTTGTGGAGGAGAACATCTAGAGACTGTGTAGTCTTGAGGATGCAGTTCATCTTGGGGGAGCTCCAGATTGGTGCCATTTTGGAGGATTCGGGCCGGAGAATTGAGCTAGGGGCTAGCCCTTGCCTATTGGAGATAGTTGGGAGAGAGGGAGTCCCTATTTTGGAGATATTCATTCAGCACCAGCGTGGCCTTTGGGAGGATAGCGTAGATCCTCAAGGGAGGCATTTTCGGGGGTCGAGCATTTCAGAAACGCTCTTTGGGCTTTTCTGGGTATTGTGAGTAGAGGTCGATTCCTGAGTATCAACATTTTCCGAGTAGGGGAGCAGCCCCAAATACTCATTTTGGTTCCAGCAGTTGTAGCAGCACGACAGTATTTCAGCAGTTGGAGTCACAGCGGAGAGCAGCGATTTCCCTTGACATTCTAAGAGTATTCCTACACTTGCCTGGTGCAAGTCGAGGTGCCATCATTCTGATCACCTCTTGTACTTCTTTATATTTCTCAGTATAATAAAATGGCTTAACATTCTCTCTATTTCATGTGTATCTGCTTCATGGTTTGTTTCTAGCACTATATGTCTTGTTATATGCTTTGTATTACTGTCTATTTCCCATTTGGGATATTACAGTGGTATCAAAGCTCATAGACCTGGCTCAGCCTGTGGAGCAAGTTGTCTATGACAATGGAAGAGAAGCCGTATATTTGCTACAGAGGTGGGAAGTACCGTGACCGAGAGCGTAAGTTGCAAATCACCTATGGAGAGGGTGACTGCGCTCTAGTAGTGGACGTAGAGTAGGAGGAACCGATGGCAGATGATAGTGATGCGAAGAAGTTTGGGGAAATGCTCCTCAAGTCAGTACAGGATTTGTCAAGGCAGATTAAGGTGATGGGACAGAGATTCACCGTTGTAGAGGCTAGGCAGCGTGAAACCCCAAGGGGTTTCCAGATTGGTGAGGGATCAGGCACATCCCACCATTTGCAGGAGCATGATGCCACTCAGCACATGGCATCTCATGCACCCACACATTCCACTATGCCCACTTTTCTGGCTGCAAACATAGGGGCAGGAGCACAGCAGGAGTCGGAACCTGGCCACATGGGTGATTACTTTGCTGAGTACCAGGCATACGGGCAGGAGTTCAAGGATGCCCTTTCATTTCATGATTTTGTCCAGCTCCAGCGGGACAGCAAACCCCGCGACCATCATAGGGGACACCGGAATTATCACGACGGAGACACTCAGCGTACGATGAGCAAGTTCCATTTGCCTATGTTTGATGGTTCATCAAACAATTCGGCAAAAGCTTGGGTCGAGAAGCTGGACATATAATTCCAGCTCAACCAGATGGCGAAGACAGAGGCCATCAAGGTGGCAACGCTGCATCTAGATGGCGATGCCCAAGATTGGTGGTTCCACGGGATGGTTACACGGGCACTCGACAGTGACAGCTTATGTCGAGTTCACCCGGAGGTTGATAGAGAGGTTTGATCGAAGGGATCCAGAGGAGCACTTTGTTGAGCTGACGAAGCTCAAGCAGACCGGGAGTCTGGATACATACATCTCAGATTTCCTGAGACTCTCGGTGATGGTACCAGATCTATCCGCGGCACGGATGATCTACATGTTCATTGATGGGCTAGCAGAGCCGCTTCGGGGATTGGTCAGATCCACTAGACCGACCACACTCCATGACGCAGTTGGCAAGACACGGGATTTGCAGGATGCCTTACCCAGGACCAGGACGCCTTACCCCCAGAGACAGGCCTTCTAGCCTAAGGGGAAGGATGTGAGGATTCTGCCTCCAAAGGGGAGTCAGGGTAGAGGACAGTTGGATGATGATGCCAGGAGGGAGTTGAAGAAGAAGAGATTGTGTTTCACCTGTCAGGAGCCGTGGGCACCAGGACACAGATGTGCTGCTGGCAAAGCACATTATATCGAGGTCTTCTCCGAGAGCAGCGGGGAAGAAGATGAGTATGATGACGTGGGGGCAGGGGGTAGCCATGCAGCGCAGGATCATTTGCCGCCTCCACCACCAGGAGCAGGAGGTGTAGCCTTTGCACCTACCGGAGGGACCCTTGCAGCATTGCGAGGAGTTCCCAAGTATCTAACGTTGCGCGTCCGAGGTACAGTGCAGGTGCAGCGAGTATCAGTACTGGTGGACAGTGGGGCAACCCACAACTTCATCGATGCACAGATGGTAGAGCGGAGGGGCATACAGACAGAGAACTTCAATGGGTTTTTAGTGTTGGTCCCAGGAGATCAGACTATGCAGTGTGCCAAGTATGTCCCAGCGTTGGCAGTGACGATGGGCACCTACACAGTGACTGACCACTTTTTCATGGTTAACATACCAGATACCAATGTGGTATTTAGGAGTACAGTGGCTGATCACTCTAGGGAAGGTCACCACAGATTGGGAGGCCTTGGAGATGGAGTGGGATGACAAGAAGACCAAGAAGCACGAGAAGATACGGGGCATGCACACTTACCCACCTCAGACAGTTTCAGCTCACCGGATGGAGGCAGACTTCCGGAAGGGAGACATATAGTGGGCAGTAGAGCTGCGTGCATCAGAGGCAGAGGCTACCGGGCAGACAGTTCATCCAGAGTTACAGACCATCCTTGACAGGTATGCCGCGGTCTTTGGGAAGATACCACCAGGACAGCCACAGGATCATGGATTTGAGCATACGATTGAGCTAGAGCAGGGCATATAGGCCGTCATTACCACACCCTATAGGCACCCCAAGGCCTATTGGGACGAGATCGAGCAGGCTATCCACGAGCTGTTGGCTCTTGGACACATTCGGCCTAGCACCAGTCCTTTCGCTTCTTCGGTAGTGTTGGTGAAGAAGAAGGACGACACATTGAAGATGTGCATTGATTACAGGGCCCTGAACAAGAAGACCATGAAGAATAGGTACCCTATTCCATGGATTGACGAGCTGATGGATGAGTTGAGAGGGGCACGGTTCTTCACAAAGATTGATTCGAGATCCGGGTACCATCAAATTCGCGTGAGGGAACAGGACATTCCCAAGATCGCTTTCAGGTGCCACTATGGCCATTTTGAGTTCTTGGTGATGCCTTTTGGGCTAACCAATGCACCGGCCACCTTCCAGTCATGTATGAACCACATTTTCCGCAGCCACCTAAGGAAGTGTGTGTTGGTCTTCTTTGATGACATATTGATATATAGCAGGACATGGGAGGAGCATCTCCAGCACATAGAGGCAGTGTTGCATATTTTGGAGGAGCAGTGGTTTTATGCTAAGCTCTCCAAGTGTGAGTTTGGGTTGACGAAGATGCTATAATTGGGACACATCATAGGGGTGGACGGAGTGAGGGTCCACGAGGAGAAGATCAGGGCCATCAGGCATTGGCCAGAGCCGAGAAACGTGACGAAACTTCAGGGGTTTGTAGTTATCTACACCTACTACAAGAAGTTCGTCAAGAGTTTCTCTCAGCTTGCTGCACCCCTTACAGATTTAACAAAGAAGGGGGCATTCAGTTGGACAGACATAGCGCAGCGAACCTTTGACAGGCTCAAGGAGGTGATGAGTAGTTGTCCAGTGCTAGCATTACCAAACTTCACGCAGCCATTCATTCTGGAGTGTGATGCATCAGGAGAGGGGATAGGCGCAGTGTTGATGCAGGGAGGCCACCCTATAGCTTTTGAGAGCCGGAAGCTCCTACCACATGAGCGGTTGTATGCCATATACGACAAGGAGATGCTGGCCATCATGCATGCATTGGCCAAATTCCGGCAGTACCTGGTAGGTAACAGGTTTAGGGTGAGGACTGACCACAACAACCTCAGGTTTTTCTTAGAGCAGAAACAGCTACAGGAGAGGCAGCAAAAGTGGGTCAGCAAGATCCAAGCCTACGACTTTGACATCGAGTATGTCAAAGGGAAGAACAACGTAGTGGCTGATGCACTTTCGCGCAGACCAACCACATTGTCTCTGATGAGTTTGGACGCAGATTGGAGGGCTCGACTATTGGTGAAGTACTCCAAGGACAGGTTTGCTTGTGAGGTTTTGGATGGACAGGTGACAGATGACAGATATAGGGTGATGGATGAGGTCATCTACTACAGGGACAGGATCTTCTTGACTGAGGGCTCTCAGCTCAAGAAGAAGATATTGCAGGCTTCTCACGATTCACCATTGTCTGGCCATCAGGGTTTTACCAAAACCTACAGGGCCATCAGCGAGAGGTTCTCATGGAAGGGCCTCAAGGAGGACGTACTCTAGCATGTCAGGGAGTGCGAGGTTTGTCAGTGCAACAAGGGAGAGATGAACCATCTGGCAGGTTTGTTGCAGCCTCTTCCCATTCCAGAGGGGAAATGGGAGAGTATCTCGATGGATTTCATCACAGGGTTGCCCATGGTGCAGGGCAAGGACTGTATATTCGTCGTCGTTGATCGACTGACAAAATATGCGTATTTTTTCGCCATATCCGCACATTACACAACAGCACAGGTGGCAGAGCTGTTCTTCAAGGACATCTTCAGGTTACATGGTCTTCCCAAGACCATTGTCAGTGACAGGGACAGCCGCTTCATGGGTGGGTTTTGGCAGGAGCTTTTTCGGTTGGTGGGGACAGAGTTGACACTGAGCACTAGCTACCACCCACAAACAGAGATAGTTAACAAGTGGCTGGAGGGCTACTTGCGTAACTATGTCAGTGGGTAGCAGAGAGCATGGCTGAAGTGGCTGCACCTAGGAGAGTACTGCTACAACAACACACATCACATGACCATCGGTATGTCTCCGTTTTACACATTATATGGTTATCATGCTTTATCTTTTGTTGATGCGATGTTTGGTGCTAGCAAGGCTCCGAGAGCCAAGGACTGGATCCAAGAGAGTCAGGACATCCTCCGAGCTCTCAAGGATAACATGGCTACAGCGCAGAACCAGCAGAAGCTGTATGCCGACAGGGGTCGGGTGGAGAGACATTTTGAGGTAGGGGACTTGGTCTACCTACGTTTGCAGCCATACCGACAGTCTACTCTGAAGCAGAAGGGAGTTGAGAAGCTCAAGCCCCATTTTTATGGGCCTTACAGGGTGATACGCAAAGTTAGGTTGGTTGCTTATGAGTTGGAGCTACCCCAGGGCAGTAAGATTCATAACATCTTTCATGTATCGTGCCTGAAGAAGGCACTAGGACAGCAGGTGACAGTGACAAAGGAGCTTCCGCCTACGGATGTGAGGGGCACTTAGTGCTACAACCGAAGGCCATTATTGATACCCGGGAGAGACAATTGCGGAACAGGACGATCCGGGAATTCTTAGTGAGGTGGAAGAATTTGTTGGATGACGATGCCACTTGGGAGAGTGAGAAGATCTTGCAGCATCCATCACTACAGTTGCTTGAGGTCAAGCAACATTTTGCCGAGGGAGACTGTAATATTCCCAATTAGCGATAGCTAATTGGAAATATTAATTTTGACCAATTTTTCCTTATTATAGTTGGAGCATGAATAAAGTGAGTGAAATATTAAATAACTCGCTTAGGATAAAGTGTTTCCTTAAAGTCCACATCGTATTTGAGGAAGTGGGGCCTAGTGGCCAAGTGGACAGTGCAGGGAGAGAGGGACGTAGACCACGTGGGCAGTGTGGGGCCTACCTCACGCAGTTGAGAGGGGTAGCATGGGCCAAGGGGCACGTAGGAGATGGTGGGGCCTAGGGTTGAGAGAGGCCCATCGTGATAAAAGGGATGAGAGCCTCTTCATTTCATCATTCATGTTTATGCATCTTGAGCTTGTCATTTCGACTTGGAGCACGCTGGTTGTTTAGCTTGTCTGCAGTACTATTTAGTACATTGGGTGTCTCCGTGCGGAGATCCCACCCTCAGCCCCGGGAGACTTCGAGTGCTTGCTCGGGTGAGGTATTCTACCATCATTTTTGCAGGAGGATTTGTGGTTGCCTTCGTTGTGGAGCAGAACATCTAGGGACTACGCAGTCTTGAGAGAGGGGACACAGTTCATCTTGGGGGAGCTCCGAATTGGTGCCATTTTGGAGGATTCAGGCCGAAGAATTGAGCTAGGGGTCGGCCCTTGCCTATTGGAGATAGTTAGGAGAGAGGGAGTCCCTATTTTGGAGATAGTCATTCAACACCAGCGTGGCCTTTGGGAGGATAGTGTAGATCCTCAAGGGAGGCATTTTCGGGGGTCGAGCATTTCAAAAACGCTCTCTGGACTTTTCTGGGTATTGTGAGTAGAGGCCGATTCTCGAGTATCAGCATTTTTCGAGTAGGGGAGCAACCCCAAATACTCATTTTGGTTCCAACAGTTGCAGCAGCACGGCAGTATTTCAGCAGTTGGAGTTACAACAGAGAGCAGCCATTTCCCTTGACATTCTGAGAGTATTCCTACACTTGCCTGGTGCAAGTCGAGGTGCCATCATTATGATCACCCCCTGTACTTCTTTATATTTCTCAGTATAACAAAATGGCTTAGCATTCTCTCTATTTCATGTGTATCTGCTTCATGGTTTGTTTCTAGCACTATATGTCTTGTTATATGTTGAAATTTGGTACCGGAGGACAGGTGGTTCCCTAAGGCTTTGATCTTTGGCCTAGGGAAAAGTGTCCACAAGAATTTAATTTTTCTCCTAAAGTAACTTTATAAATTTTTATAAAGTTAAATCTAATTTAAAAGTGACTTAAGTGATAAAGTTACTAAAGTGACTTTATAAAGTTATAAAGTCAAATCTAATTTTAAAGTGACTTTAAGTGATAAGGTTACTAAAGTTAAAGTGACTTTAAATAAAGTCAATGTAAAATTAGAAAGGAAAAAGTGACTTTGGAAATAAAAGACTAAGTGGGTCTTTATTAAAGTGGGGTGAATTAAAAATAGAAAGTGAGATTTAAATGAGCATTTAATCTCAGCCCTAGATCTCAATCTATCTCAGCCATTGGATTTAGGGATTCCCCAAAAGTCACTTAGGGTTAGGTTAAAGGAGGAAAAGGAGGAAAAGGTCATTCATTCTTTCATGAGCAGATTTAGAGAGCAGGAGAAGGAGAGCAAGGGAGATTTCTGAGCAGAGAGGAGAAAGAGAGTAGCTGATAGAAACTTCAGCAAAGTCCGTACAGCAGCAAGGAGGCACAGATTCCAAGGCAGAAATCTGTACAGCAAGTGTTGGACACATTTTTCGAGGGAGAGAGGCACATTTTTCAAGGAGAACCGTACAGCAGCTTCAGCATTTAATTCTGGGCAGATTCTGGACACAGAAATCGAGGAGAGAGACTGCTGCTTGGTGGTACAGATTTCTGGAAATCCGTACAGCATCCGTACAGTCAGTTTCGGCACAGATTTCGAGGCAAAGGAGCGCAGATTTTGAGGAGAAGCAGCAGCTGGGTTTTCCGTACAGTCCGTACAGCAGTACGGCCGTACAGCTGGGCACAAAAATCGAGAAGCTAATTCAGCATTTAATGCTGTAAAATTTCTGTTTTGGGTTTTTCCTGTTTTGCACGTTATCCAAGGCGGAGTGAATGCACGGAAATCGAGATAAGTACTGTTGTTTAGTTGCTGAAATTTTTGCTGTAATTTCTGCCTCTCTGTAAAAGCATTTTTTCAGAAATAAGAAGGAGCTCTCAAGATTGGTTTTCCCCAAGAGTTGTAGGGGGTTTTTCCAGGGTCAAGTTGACCAAAAATCTCAGTGTTCAAATGTGTTGAATGACTGTTTCAGCTTGCTGTGTGTTTTGTTTTATTTCTGTAGTTTCAACATTCTGTAAAAGTTTTCCAGAATTTGTGTTTCAGCAAAGTAATTTGTGTTTCAGCAAAGTAACTTGTGTTTCAGCAAAGTGATTTCTGTTTCAGCAAAGTGATTGTTGTTTCAGCAAATAAAAATTATTTTTTCTGAGTGTTGAATGTAAGGATATGGGAAGGGGCATTTAACCAAAAGGAGAAATAAGTGATACTGAAACCGGGGTTGGGAAAAACAGGAAATTTCTACATGGTATTGGAGCTTGAGTGCTGAAGGGCAGTTTGGGACAGCAAGGAAGAAAATTACAGCTTGCTAATTTTTCACTCAGAAAATTCCAGCAAGCTGATTTTTCACAAACAACAGATTTTTACCTTTACTACAGCAGTGTTATTTTTCAGTTTTAGGACAACAGGATGTCATTGGGACAGAGGGTGGAGGATAGGTTGGATGGGCATTCCAACTACAGCATTTGGAAGGAGAGAATGCAGAGTATCTTTGAGGAGGCAGAAGTCTGGGACATTATGGTACATACCACACAGAACCCTGTGAATGTGCCTACTGATGCTACTCAGTTGGTAGCATATAATAAAAAGAACAACAAGGGTAAGAGGCTGATTCTAGACGGAATCAAAGACCATTGCATTTCTCATGTGAGAGGAAAGAGAAATGTTCATGAGATGTGGACAGCATTGTCCAATCTCTACCAGAGTACCAATGAGAACCGGAAAATGGTCCTGAAGGAGAAGATGAAGACCATTAAGATGGGCAATGATAGTGCAGCTGGATATCTCACAAAGATTATTAATGTGAGAGATGAGTTGGCAGCGATTGGAGAGGCCATTCCACCCACTGAGTTGGTGCGGATTGCAGTGAATGGCCTCCCCCGTTCATGGATGAACTTTGCCGATGGAGTTTGTGCACGTGAGACCCTTCCCACATGGGAGAGGTTTTGGGATGATTGCATTCAGACAGAGATCAGGAAAGGTCAGCTTGGGGCAGCCAAGCCAGTTGAGCAGGATGAGGATGTAGCACTGTTGGCAGGACGCAAGAAAGGCAAAGGGAAGAAGCATGCTTCCACAAGCAATGGTGGGGGCAAAGGCAAAGGTAAAGGTAAACAGGATAACTCACATAAGGACTATTCCAAAGTGAAGTGTTGGAATTGTCAGAAGATGGGACACTATGCAGTTGTGTGTCCGGAGAAGAAGAAGAAGAAGGGGAAGAACTAGAGCATGGCAGCTTCAGCAGAGGTTGAGGACTTTGCAGATCGCTTTGACCGGGAGTTTGGGTTCATTGCGTGTGAGTCTTCTAGTGCAGGATTGTCTCCCATAGAGGTTCAGAGGGAGCATGCATTTCCCTCGATTAGCGGAGCATCTTCGGGTATCTGGTATGTGGACAGTGGGGCTTCACGTCACATGACAGGAGTCCGTGAGTACTTCTCAGAGCTTTCAGAGAGTGGCACTGATATAGAGGTAGTACTCGGTGATGACAGAGTTGTTAGAGCAGTCGGTGTGGGAACACTGAAATTTCAGAGGGAGTCTAAACCTCCCTTGAAGGTGTCAAATGTTCTTTATGTGCCAGGGATGAGGAAGAACCTCATATCCGTCTCAGCTTTGGAGGACAGAGGATATGAGATACTGTTCAGGGGTGGACAGGTGTTGATGTATCCCAGGGGCGCTCCAGCTGATTCAGCTAGAGTGATAGGTGTACGCTATGCAAAGGTGTACAAGTTTGCATTTCAGCCCCTTTTGGCATTGAGCAGTAGTACCGACAGCAGAGCTAGCAGTTCTGAGCTGTGTGAGATTTGGCACCGCAGGATGGGGCATATGTATCATGGAGCCTTGAGGACTTTGCGGGAGATCACTACAAGTGTGCCAGATTTCAGTACTGATCACTTTGATACTTGCAGAGGATGTGCGATGGGCAAGTTTGCCAAATCCCCTTTTCCCAGCAGTGACAGCAGAGCGACCGGGATACTTGATTTGATTCATTCCGATGTGAGCGGTCGGATGTCTCATGTTTCCTTGAGTGGATATGAGTACTATGTGTTATTCATTGATGATCACTCCAGGAGGACCCGGATTTATTTCTTGAAGACCAAGAGTGAGGTCTTCAAGCGGTTTCAGGAGTTCAGAGCTCTTGTGGAGACACAGACAGGTCGGAAGATCAAGTCCCTGAGGTCAGACAATGGAGGAGAGTACACCCTTGGAGAGTTTGTTGACTATTGTGTGGAGGCAGGCATTAGGAGGGAGCTCACTGTTCCTTACAACCCCCAGCAGAACGGGGTTGCGGAGAGGAAGAACAGATCCATCGGAGGGGCTGCCAAAGCCATGTTACATGATCGGGGGTTGCCATTGTTTTTGTGGGCAGAGGCCTGCAACACAGCTGTTTACTTGCAGAACAGGAGTCCGCATCGTGCCTTGGGGCACATGACTCCGGAGGAGGCTTTTTCTGGGAAGAAGCCTGATATGGGTCATCTTCGTATCTTGGGGTGCATGACATACTCCTACATACCCAAGGAGAAGAGGACCAAACTAGAGCCCACCGCAGAGAAGGGTATCTTTGTGGGCTACAGTGAGACCTCCAAGGCCTTTCGGATTTACATTCCCGCGCAGAGGAAAGTTGTTGTCAGACGGGATGTGAAGTTCGAGGAGGATAGGGCCTTTAGGAGGTCACGGGAGTTAGAGTATCTGGATCAGCCAGACCCTCAGCAGCAGTTGAGTCAGTCACAGGGATCCAGTGGGCAAGGTGGATCAGAGGATCCGGATGGTACATCTATGACTTATGTCGTCCGCTGGGAGTGGCTCGGAATAATGTGAGGGGTGGAGCTATGAATACACGCAGAGTTGGGCCCACAGAAAGGGGCTTCACTGGGGGAGTCCACCGATGGATACCACACCTGCATTCTCAAAGATCTGCTGTGTTCAGCAGGCAGAGGACAAGAGACAGACAACAGAGTTCACAGGTTTATGTTGAGAGAGGAGTTTGATAAGTTGTGTCCCAAGTGGGAGAAGTGCACTGTGAAGAGGAAGCCGATTTTCAGGTGGCTTCAGGACACCTTGAGAGATGCCACATCTATCGCTGAGCCTAAGAGGCCGGTCAGAGAGAGCAGACCACCCGAGAGGTTTTGTAGCTATATGGCAATGGCTACCAACATCCTTGACTCTGAGCCTTCTAGCTATGAGGAGGCAGCTAGCCAGCAGGTCTGGAGAGAGGCCATGCAGGAGGAGTATTCTTCTATCATGAAGAATGATGTTTGGGAGGTGGTGCCGAGGCCCGAGGGCAAATCCGTGGTTACTTCCAGATGGCTTTACAAGGTAAAGCATGCTGCAGATGGCAGCATTGAGAAATTCAAAGCAAGGTTTGTGGCTAGAGGGTTCTCCCAGGTAGAGGGAGTTGATTATGAGGAGACCTTCGCTCCCGTGGCTCGATATACTTCGATTCGCTCCATTATATCGATAACAGCAGAGATGGGTTGGAAGATCCACCAGATGGATGTGAAGACCGCATTTCTCAATGGCTTCATACAGGAGGAGGTGTACATTGAGCAGCCACAGGGCTTTGAGGTGCATGGGAAGGAGTCCCATGTGTGCGGACTGAAGAAGGCCCTTTATGGCCTGAAGCAAGCTCCCAGAGCTTGGTACTCCAGGATAGATACTTACTTGCAGAAGATGGGTTTCACAAAGAGTGAGGCAGATCCGAACCTTTACTATATTGTCATAGGTGAGGAGCCTCTCATTCTGGTGCTGTATGTGGATGACTTGGTCATTACAGGTGCAGAGAGACTCATAGAGCACTGCAAGAGAGATCTTGCGCCGGAGTTTGAGATGAAGGACATCGGCTTGATGCATTACTTTTTGGGTTTGGAGGTGTGGCAGGAGGAGGGGCATTTCTTCCTGGGACAGGGGAAGTATGTTGTGGACATCCTTGGCAGATTCCACATGGAGGATTGTAGACCCATGTCGACACCGATGATCACCAACTGGAAGAAGCTTCATGCTTCGGATTCCGAGTTGGTGGATCCCACATTGTACGGACAGCTGATTGGTTCCTTGATGTATTTGGTCAACACTAGACCAGATATTTGTTTTGCAGTCAACACGATGAGTCAGTTTATGTGTGAGCCTAGGAAGGTTCACTGGGTGGCTGCAAAACACATTTTGCGATACTTGCAGGGGACAGTGGATTATGGTCTGGACTACAGGCAGGGGGATGGAGTGAGATTGGCAGGTTACACTGATTTTGATTGGGCAGGTTGTGCTTCTGATAGGAAGAGTACTTCAGGGTGTTGTTTTGGGTTGGGTTCGGCAGTGGTGTCATGGTTCAGCCGAAAGCAGCAGTCAGTAGCATTGAGTTCAGCGGAAGCAGAGTATATGGCAGCCAGTCTAGCTAGTTGTGAGGCCATCCGGCTTCGCAAGATGTTGTTTGGCTTATTTGGTCAGCCGTTGAGACCTTCAGTGATTTACTGTGATAATCAGAGTTGCATTAAACTCACTGAGAATCCAGTATTTCATGACAGGTCAAAGCATATCGGGATCAAATATCACTTCATCAGAGAGTATGTTCAGAAAGGAGCTGTGAAGCTTGAGTATATTCCCACTGATGAGCAGGTTGCAGATATTCTTACCAAAGCCTTACCACGGGGCAAGCATGTCTACTTTAGAGACAAGATGGGTGTGGTGAGGAACACCTTCCTCGGTAAGAGGGAGTGTTGAAATTTGGTACCGGAGGACAGGTGGTTCCCTAAGGCTTTGATCTTTGGCCTAGGGAAAAGTGTCCAAAAGAATTTAATTTTTCTCCTAAAGTAACCTTATAAATTTTTATAAAGTTAAATCTAATTTAAAAGTGACTTAAGTGATAAAGTTACTAAAGTGACTTTATAAAGTTATAAAGTCAAATCTAATTTTAAAGTGACTTTAAGTGATAAAGTTACTAAAGTTAAAGTGACTTTAAATAAAGTCAATATAAAATTAGAAAGGAAAAAGTGACTTTGGAAATAAAAGGCTAAGTGGGTCTTTATTAAAGTGGGGTGAATTAAAAAATGAAAAGTGAGATTTAAATGAGCATTTAATCTCAGCCCTAGATCTCAATCTATCTCAGCCATTGGATTTAGGGATTCCCCAAAAGTCACTTAGGGTTAGGTTAAAGGAGGAAAAGGAGGAAAAGGTCATTCATTCTTTCATGAGCAGATTGAGAGAGAAGGAGAAGGAGAGCAAGGGAGATTTCTGAGCAGAGAGGAGAAAGAGAGCAGCTGATAGAAACTTCAGCAAAGTCCGTACAGCAGCAAGGAGGCACGGATTCCAAGGCAGAAATCCGTACAGCAAGTGTTGGGCACATTTTTCGAGGGAGAGAGGCACAGTTTTCAAGGAGAACCGTACAACAGCTTCAGCATTTAATTCTGGGCAGATTCTGGGCACAGAAATCGAGGAGAGAGACTGCTGCTTGGTGGTACAGATTTCTGGAAATCCGTACAGCAGCCGTACAGTCAGTTTCGGCACAGATTTTGAGGAGAAGCAGCAGCTGGGTTTTCCGTACAGTCCGTACAGCAGTACGGCCGTACAGCTGGGCACAAAAATCGAGAAGCTCATTCAGCATTTAATGCTGTCATAAATGCTGTAAAATTTCTGTTTTGGGTTTTTCCTGTTTTGCACGTTTTCCAAGGCAGAGTGAATGCACGGAAATCGAGATAAGTACTGTTGTTTAGTTGCTGAAATTTTTGCTGTAATTTCTGCCTCTCTGTAAAAGTATTTTCAGAAATAAGAAGGAGCTCTCAAGACTGGTTTTCCCCAAGAGTTGTAGGGGGTTTTTCCAGGGTCAAGTTGACCAAAAATCTCAGTGTTCAAATGTGTTGAATGACTGTTTCAGCTTGTTGTGTGTTTTGTTTTATTTCTGTAGTTTCAGCATTCTGTAAAAGTTTTCCAGAATTTGTGTTTCAGCAAAGTAATTTGTGTTTCAGCAAAGTAACTTGTGTTTCAGCAAAGTGATTTCTGTTTCAGCAAAGTGATTGCTGTTTCAGCAAATAAAAATTATTTTTTCTGAGTGTTGAATGTAAGGATATGGGAAAGGACATTTAACCAAAAGGAGAAATAAGTGATACTGAAACCGGGGTTGGGAAAAACAGGAAATTTCTACATTATATGCTTTGTATCACTGTCTATTTCTCATTTGGGATATTACATTCAGGACCCGAAAAACTGCTAAAAATAGTAAGTTGTGACGAAACTGAAAAACTGAAAGAATTGATGGTGCGGGTCCAAATGGAATAGGTGGGTGGCCACCAATATCCACCTGGATCAAGCACTGGGGTTTCTAGGGCCAGATTCGGGCTGATTCTTGTAAATCTCATTTGAGTGTGTGGATCAGACAGAATTTTGGTCTTGGAACAACAGGTTAGCTACAGATCTACTTTTATTCTCTGTCGGGTTTTCCAGATCTAGAACCCATGTTTGTTGTACTCAGAGTCTACTTAATAAAATAAACCCTTATATTTGTTGCACCAGTTTTCCCGCTTTGGGTTTTTTCAGGGACCTATGTCCAAAAATCAGTGTGTGACTTTGTTTGAATGAGCGTAATATCAGTAAATGATTTGCATGTTTAGGCTGTTAGTTGTGTTTACTTTGGTATATTCTTTATCTAATTTCTGAATATAACTTGTATAATTTAATCAAGTAGGAGAAGTAAACCATGATACTGCAGTAGAATTTTCACATGGTATTAGAGCGGTAGCAGATCAAGTTGAATCTCCGGCAAATTAGCTGAAGAATATCTTTTTTGCAGGGTGGCAAAAGAAGCAGCAAAGATCCGGAAAGGGTAGTTTGGCAACAGGAGAACGCAGATCCAAGAAGGGACATCGTTACAATTGTAGAAGGCCATTGAGCTCAAGGTTGCGGGGGAGCGACTCCCCCCTATTGAACCCGCTCCCGGAGCGAATACTTAGAGGGTGATATTAATGACAAAGACCCCTATACAGATCCAGAGGTAATGATAAATATACCTCTGGTTCAATCTATGTTTTTATGTTTTTTATGTCTAATTCATCATTCTACATGCTTTTGTTGACACATATGCATCAAAATATAAAAAATATAAAATATATATATATATATATATATATATATATATATATATATATATATTATAAAAAAACGCTCCCCGAAACACTCTCAGATTGGGAGCTTTTGAAAATGGCGCTCCCGCTCTCGCTCCCAAGTAACCTTGATCAGGTTTATGCAGAGCCTTTCCAGGCCAGCGTAAGGACTGCATCACCCAGTCTAGGGTTACGCAATCCACTTTTAAGCAGCGCTGAGGCTAGTCAGTGAGACGCAGTCTAGCCATTCTTCCTGTTGCAGAAAAGCATTGCCAAGATCTGGAAGAAGTGCTTCAGATCTTCAGCAGTGTTGGTGTGGTGGAGATTCTGCCGATGCAGAATTGTGCCTAGCTAAGTCAACAAAGAGTGGGAGGAAGACAGACACTCAACAGATCTAAGATTCGATCAGGAGGGTGATCGGAGAGTACTGTCCAATTGTGTTTGGGTGAATATTTCCAGGAGGGAAATCAATTCTCAAAGGGAGCAGCTACTATAGAGGGTTTCTGATCACCAAGAAACCCAGATCCAACATTTTTTGTGGAGTATTGCAACTGAAAGAGGGAGAGGAGTATATGCTCTGACAGATCTACGCAGATGGCACCATATGGACTGAGAGATCAGGATAGGTTGGAGGGCATGTCCAACTTTGTTATCTGAAGGGCCAGGATCCTGATAGTCCTGGATGGATATGGCCTCAAGGACCATGTGGAGAAAGTCATAGCTATGCCAATCGATGCAGATCCTATGACAGCGTGGGGCCCAGGAGGGTGAAGTGGCAGCGTGAGGGAAGAGGCAGCATGGGCAGCATGGGCCCATCACAACGTAGTGAGAGAGGGACATCGTGGGCCAAGAGGGATAGCGTAGTTTGGTGGGGCCCGGATGAGAGCAAGGCTCTCAAAGCATAAAAAGGGGAAGAGGCTCCTCATTCTCTCATTCTATTATGCGTCTCTAATTTTTGTCTTTTGACATTGAGCACGCTTTTGCTGTTGAGTGAAGTCTGTAAGTGCTATTCAGTACACTGGGTGTCTCCGAGCGGAGATCCCAACCTCAGCCTCGGGGGACTTCGAGTGCCTGCTTGGGTGAGGAGTTCTATCCATCGTTTTGTAGGAGGGAGCCATAGCATCTTCAGCCAGGATTGTGCATTTACTTGGACAACGCAGTCTCTTGGAGGGATCACACAGTTGTGGTAGACGCAGTTCCGAGGCTACTATAACAGAGTATTGAATTCTCCGATCTATACGAAAGACAAAGCTCCAAACCAAGATGTCTCCAAATTACCTCTTCCTCCCCTTCTATAGATCTTATGGATAGATCTTCAAGCCTCTAGAAGCATCTTATTTTCTTATTATTCTAGAAGCTCTTCCATTGACTTTATTTTAGTGACTTTTTAATTTTATTTCGCTGAAGTCACTTTTGGGCCTTTTCCTCTAATAAGTTATTTTTCCTTAATTAAATGACTAATTAAAGTCATTTTGAATTAAGGAAAATGGTAAATCGTCCACCATACTCTCTCCGGCCACTAGAAGTCGCTTCTCAGCATCCCATCCTGTAGATCTTTTCGTTCTGGTTTCAACGAGCTATTACACTAAGGTGCTCCCTCAAATAATCTTCCTGGAATGCCACCTCGAGCATAATTAATTAAGTTAGGCCCATAATAATGCTATTTGTTTTAAATTTGTTGGAATGCAACGGAACGAAAGGCAAGTTGTGTGGATGATGGAATACGCCAAGTGCATGCCATCGAATCCCATAAAAACTCCTCAAAACTTCCCCCTAGGATCCCTGATGATGTAATCCTACTCCTGTGGCCTGACCATCACATACCCTGGAAACCAATCCTGGATGTACTATAGAGGAAAATAAAAATTGGGACATGACACTTGAGATCATCATAGGGCTTCTATTAGGCAAGTTGAAACAATAGGGGAATTGTTTCTCCTAGTGGTTGCCCACATCGGTGGGTAACAAGTTTGATACATCTTTCAAGGATTGTGGCAGATATAAAATGTTCCTTCTTTGGCATCATGGAAACATGAGCTCATATTTTAGGGCATATTCCAAATCATGAAACTTCCATGCAACTCAAGTTGTTTCAAAATGCCTTTTTGTTGTAGATAGGTGGGGAAAGAGGCCTTTCTTTCATCCTAGTTCCAAAATAATGTTTTCACAATCTCACTTGTTTTTGGTTTGGCTCCTTGTTTTCCCATTTTAGCTACTTCCTTTGCTTGGTGTTATTTAGTGGAGTTTATTCTCTAGTATATTACTACATTATCTTTTTTTAGATGTTACACGAATGAAAGTTAGAATCATATTTCCAAAAAAATAATTCTATTTTCATTTTTTTGGTATTATTCCTTTGTATTTTATAATAGTTTATTCCCTTAATAGTATTAACAAATCATCCTATTTTTTGTACTTTGTAATGTTAGTATGTACTTTAGTGTTTCATAGCATGATTTGCAATTATTTACCCAACTACAAGGCTTGTGGATTTTTTTTAATTCCTTGATTATTGTTTTTGTTTATGCAATAGGTCTGGGCGAATCAATGTTACAATGTACAACTTTGGCTCCCCTAGAGTTGGAAACAAAAGGTTTGCTGAAGAATATAACAAGGTTTGTCATCCTTAAATTTTAATCTCATCTTTTAACTCTCTAATATCATTATTTTTCAATTTATTCTAAGATATGTTTCCATGCAAATGTTGCACATTGTATGTTGATGACTTAGTATGTGCATTGTTACCATACAAATTAGCACCTTTAACTTAAAGCCCCAAATAATGGGTTCTAGTCTTATGAAACTTAGAAGGTTGGCCATTGTCATCTCACCAACACATCCCTACACTTCCGACTCAAGAAGTGCTTCTTAGTGAATGGGGTTTTCTGTATAGGTTAATTAGGCTCATTTTGTGTAGTAATGAGTGGGAATAGAGAAAATCTAGCAACCATATAAATGAAATTGATGAAATAAGATGGACTTGGTGTTGATTTCCATAGCATCAGAAATTGTTCTAAGTCTCATTTTTGGTAGAGAGGCTTGGACATCAGTTATCCAAAGAACCCATAAATCGTTTGTGGAAATTCCACTCGGTTATGACTTTATTAAAATAATTAATTATTTTAATGCAAACCCTAAGTTTAAACTTAGGGAAATTAAATAATAAAGGGTATTAATAGAGCAGAGTGTGAATCTTCTAGAAAACGAAGATCAATTCATCTTTTAATCTGAGCCATTGATTAATGATATAATCTTGGCCGTTGATTCATCAGTAGGAAGACTATAAGAAGAGACTTGAGGGCCATTTGGAAATCAAGTCGGGGACACTCTCAATAACCGAAGGAAATCGATTCTGAAGTAAGAGAATTCGATTTCAGTGGGTGAGTTTGTAGAGGCTGGGTTGCAGAAGCAGAAGGAGGAGGGAGGAGTCAGTTATCGGGAAGCAGAAGTCAGGAGGATGAAGGGAAGGGTGAGCTGATCAGCAGCAAGAACCCCTCCACACGGAATCACGTAGTCCAGAGAGGGATTGCGCAAAGCTCTCACGTTGGATGACGCAGAGGGTGAAGGAGGTCACCCTGAAGGTTCGAAATTTGTCTAGAAGGTCTAGAAAATTCAGCTAGGTGTTTGCTAATTTTTCTCTACTCGTCAAACTCCTGTAAATGTACTTTCCATTTCTGAAGATAAATTTTGCTACACCAGTTTTCCCACGTTGCTTTTTTCCGGGGACAATTGTCCAAAAATAACTGTGTTCATGTGGTTGTTTCTATGGTGCTACTTGTGTAAATTATCTTTCTATTCTTATGCTCTTGAGTCTTAACAATAGTAAAGATCTGCAAATGTGTTTATTTCAGAATTTACTGAAGCATCTGTAAATAACTTATCTCATAAGTAGGAGAAATAAACCAAGTATTGCAGAAATATTTTCCTCTTGAAAATTTCACATGGTATCAGAGCAAAGGGCTAAAAACAGAAAGGGAGGATCTGCCATAGACCAAAGTTCCATCATTCGGAAGGGTTCACGCAATCAAGGTGACTCACGCAGTCCTCTAGAGCACGCAGAAATGCAGAGAGAACACAACATGAAGGTGTTGGCATTCAGACTAGAGGAGGATCTTGCCTGTGTGTCGAGCATAGCTCCTCCAAGTGTTTGGTATATTGACAGTGGGGCATCTGCTCACATGACGGGGGTTCGAGAATGTTTTTTGAGCTACCAAGAAGAACAGATGAATTTCCAGATAACTATGGGAAATAAGGCAAAATCTACCCTCATCGGGAGAGGTACCATAACATTTCAAACTGAGGATGGCAACAAGATTCAAACCACGAACGTTTTGCATGTACCAGGGTTGGGAATGAATCTACTTTCGGTGTCTCAACTTCAAAACAAGGGCTATGACGTATACTTTGTTCAAGATAAGGTGTATGTTAAACACCCTAACTGGAGCAAAAAGGCACAAATTGGAGTAAGGAGTCACAAGCTGTATAAGCTCCAGCTTGAATCTCCGGTGGCCCTAATTGGCAGTGCAGACGACAAAGATCTGAATGAATTATGGCACAAAAAGATGGGGCATCTACATCATGGAGCCTTGGGGATTCTCAAAAATACAGTCATAGGGGCTCCTGAACTCAGCACAAAGAAAGACGAAGTTTGCAGGGGATGCGTATTAGGGAAGTATGCTAAGGCAGCATTTCCAAGAAGCAGTAGCAGAGCCAAAGGTGTATTAGAGTTAATACACTCTGACATTTGCGGTCCAATACCCACAACTGCTCTCAGTGGGGCAAAGTATTTTGCCACCTTTATTGATGATCATTCCAGGAAAAATTGGATCTATTTTTTGAAAACCAAGGATGAAGTCTTTGATGGATTCAAAGATTTCAAAGCATTGGTGGAGAACTCTACAGGAAAGAAGATCAAAAAGTTGCAATGAGATAATGGTGGAGAATATATCGATAAAGACTTCACAAATTTGTGTGCAAAGGAAGGCATCAAGAGAGAATGGATAGCTCCGTACAATCTAGAGAAAAATGGAGTTGCGGAATGGAAGAATTGGACCATAATACAAGCTGCAAGGGCAATGTTGTACGACCAAGATATGCCCAAATTCTTATGGGCGGAGGCCTGCAATACAACAGTATATATTCAGAACAGTGTTCCTTATAGAGCTTTGGGGAAGGTAACTCCCAAGAGTGTGTTCACAGGCAGCAAGCTAGAGGTGAGGCACATCAGGATATTCGGCAACATGGTGTACTGCCACGTTCCAGATGAAAAGAGAAAGAAGTTGGATCAAACTGCAGAAAAGGGTTTCCTGATGGGCTATAGCGAGAATGCGAAAGCATATCACATCTATATTCCAGAGAGCAGGAAAGTCGTGGTAAGAAGGGATGTAAAATTCCTGGAGGAGAGAACCTTCAGGAAATCTCGAGAGATGGCCACAGATACACAGATTGAAGATCCACTAGTACAGCCTCAACGACCTATAGAGGAGATGTCCAGTGCCTCTCCAAGGTACAATAATTCTGAGGGAAGCTCCTCCAACGAAGAACAAGAGGAAGAACAGGTGAGACCTCCCACAACTGATGGGAGACCAAGCACAGAACTCCAACAAATTCTTAGGGATGCAGAAGAATTTGTTGGATCCCCTAGAGTAGGACAGAGGATAAGGAAACAACTCGACAGATATGAGGCATTGATAGCTCAGGTTGGAGAACCTTCTACCTTTTGGGAAGCGGCTCAGCATCAGGTATGGGTGGCTGCCATGGTGGAGGAGTATAGCTCCATCATGACAAATGATGTCTGGGAAGTTGTCCCTAGACCACAGGACAAATCTGTTGTAGGATCTAGATGGATCTACAAGATCAAATATGTTGTAGATAGCAGCATAGAGAAGTTCACTGTTCAGGGCAAGATTTGTAGCAAAGGGGTATGCCCAGAAGGAAGGCATTGACTATGAAGAAATTTTTTCTCCAATAGCGCGATACACTTCTATCAGATCCGTCATCTCTCTGGCTGCGCAGATGGGATGGGAGATTCACCAGATGGATGTCAAGACTGTGTTCTTGAACGAGGTGATAGAGGAGGAAGTGTACATAGAGCAGCCAGAGGGCTTCAAGAGACATGAGCAAAAGATTGACTTAAGAAAGCTTTGTATGGCTTGAAACAAGCCCCCAGGGCATGGTATGGTCGGATTGATAGCTACTTGCAGAAGATGGGGTTCATCAAGAGTGACGCAAATCCCCACTTATACTACTTGAGAGTAGGAGATGAGTCGCTCATTCTTTTTCTTTATGTGGATGACCTGTTTCTGATCGGATCATCCAAGTTGATCAAAGAATGCAAGGATAATCTGGCAACAAAATTCGACATGAAGGAACTAGGGCAGATGCACTATTTTCTTAGATTAGAACTCTGGTAGCAGAAAGGTGAAATCTTCCTATGACAAGGAAGATGCACGACAAAAATCCTAAAGAGATTTAAGATGGAAGTTTGTAGACTAATGGCCACGCCAATGATTACTAACTGGAAGAAGATAGACACATTGGAGGATGATGAGGCTGATCCTACATTGTACAAACAACTCATCGAATCGCTAATGTATTTGGTCAATACGAGACCAGACATCTGTTATGTAGTGAATACCCTCAGTCAGTTCATGGTGGAACCGAGGAGGGCTCACTGTGCACCAGCCAAACATGTTCTCAGATACCTGAGAGGGATAGTTAAGTATGGGTTGAAGTACACCATGGGTAATGAGGTCCAGTTGAGTGGGTTCACAAATGCAGATGGGGCTCGAAGCACAGTAGATCGGAAAAGTACTAGTGGGTATTGTTTCAGTCTCGGATCAGGAATGACCTCCTGGTGCAGCAGGAAACAGAATTCCGTAGCACTAAGCTCAGTCGAGGCAAAGCACATGGCAGCGAGCACAACTTCGTGCGAGGCGATATGGCTCCACAAGTTACTCTTGAACTTGCCTAAGAAGCGGATGGAACTGATCGGGATAATGTGCAATAATCAGAGTTGCATTAAGCTCTCTGAAAAACCTATGTTTCATGACCGGTCGAAACACATTGACATTCGGTGTCACTTTATCAGGGACTATGTCCAGAAGGGAGCAATACAGTTGCGATACACTCCTACATGAGAACAGGTGGCAGATATCGTCACAAAGGCTCTAAGTAAGATCAAGTTCACTTACTTCAGGGAGAAGATGGGGATGGTCAAGAACCCCTTCCAATAGAGGAAAGGGTGGTCTTCAAAAGAAGAGGGAGCTGCAGTATGGATGATGCTGTGACATGGCAGCAGGGCTCAAATACAATCTCTTAAGTGTTAGCCAAATTTGTGACCAGGACATAATGTTGTCTTTAGTACAAAAAATTGTGAAATAAGAGACTCATCCTCAGGAGAACTTGTGGCGAAAGGAGTAAGAACGCCAGATAATGTTTACATTCTCAATAAAATCCAAGAAGATAAATGTTACGTAAGTCAAACAGATGAAAGTTGGTTATGGCACAAGCGATTGGGACATACAAGTTTTGATAACCTAGTCAACATCAACAAAATTAATGCAATGAGGGACATTCCAAAAATGTGCAAGCCAAATCAAGTTGTATGTGGCCCATGCCAACATGGAAAGCAAACCAGAACTAGGCACAAAACTAAGGAGTTCTCAACATCAAAACCTCTGGAAATTATTCATGCAGATTTGTGTGGGCCAACTAGAACTCCAGCTCTTCAAGGTGAAAGGTACTTTTCTCTATTTGTTGATGACTATACTAGAATGATGTGGATATTTTTCATAAAATATAAATCCGAAGCATTTGAATGTTTTAAGAGTCTTAAGGCTCTCATTGAGAATGAGAAAGATTCTAAGATTAAATGTCTTAGAACGGATAGAGGAGGAGAATTCACCTCAAAAGAATTTGATGAATTCTGTAAAGAGCATGGAATCAAAAGAGAATTATCTATTGCTAGGACACCACAGCAAAATGGAGTAGTTGAAAGAAGGAACCGAACCATTCAAGAAATGGCAAGGACAATGCTACTAGCAGCTGATTTGCAACCAAAATTTTGGAGAGAAGCAGTTGGGACCACAGTTTATACCTTAAATCGAACTCAACTAAGACCAAATAATGAAAAGACTCCTTATGAATTATGGAAAGGAAAACCTGCTTCAGTATAATATTTCAGGGTTTTTGGAAGCAAATACTTCATAAAAATAAATGATGACTGACCAGGAAGATTTGATTCTAGAGTTGACGAAGGAATATTTCTTGGATACTCCACTAGGAGCAAAGCTTACAAATGTTACAACAATCGTCTACGAAGAATAGTGGAAGGTATTGATGTAAAGATTTATGAAGGTCTTATAGAAAAGAGAATTGCAGATCATGAAGTTGAGCCTTTCTTTGAACAAAGTGAAGAAGAAGAACCTGAAAAAGAAGAGGCGAATGGAGAACCTCAAAGTGCACCTCAAAGTGAACCTTCACAAACTCCCTCTAAGATCAAGTTTATTCAAAGACATCATCCGGAAGAACAGGTCATCGGAAATATAGATGAAGGAATTCAAACTCGAAGAAGGATGATAAACACCCGAAGAAAAGATGATGTTGCTCTATTATCTTTAATAGAACCTGAAAATTTTTCTCAAGCAAGCAAAGATCCTTATTGGATAAAGGCCATGGAAGAAGAAATGTCTCAAATTGAAAAAAATGAGACTTGGGAATTGGTACCTGACCCCAAAGATAAAAATATAATTGGAACAAAATGGGTATTCAAAAACAAGATGAATTAAGATGGACAAATCATCAAAAATAAAGCCAGACTTGTCCGCAAAGGATACTCGCAAATCGGAGGAATTGACTTCAAAGAAACCTTTGCAATAGTAGTTCGAATGGAAGCCATAAAAATGTTTTTAGCATTTACTTGCTCAAAAGGATTCAAGGTTTATCAAATGGATGTAAAATCAGCATTCCTGAATGGAGATCTCAAGGAAGAAGTTTACATGGAGCAACCAAAAGGATTTGATCTTGCTGAAGGAAAAGACTTTGTATGCAAACTAAAAAAGGCCTTGTATGGATTAAAACAAGCCCCTAGAGCATGGTATGCAAAGTTGGATCACTATCTGCAACAAGAAGGTTTCAAAAAGGGAGTGGCAGGTAGCAATCTCTACATGAAGATGGATAAGGAAACTTCTGATCACTCTTGTTTACGTTGATGATCTAATCTTTGCTAGCAATGATGAAGAAATGAGCCATGAATTTGCTCTAAATATGTCCAAAAAATTCGAGATGTCAATGATCGGTGATTTGTCTTACTTTCTTGGGCTACAAATCTCTCAACCCTCTGCAGGCATGTTTATATCTCAAGCAAAATATCGTAAAGACATGCTTAAAAGATATTGGATGGAAGATTGTGCACCTATGAGCACACCAATGACCACAAATTGTAAATTAAGCAAAGATGTTGATACCCCTTTCATAGATGCAAGTCTTTACAGGTCAATAATTGGAGCTCTCCTATACGTAACTGCTACAAGACCAGATATTATGCAAGCAGTTGGAATGGTAGCAAGATTTCAGTCAAGTCTTAAACAATCCCATCTAGCAGCTATGAAGAGAATTCTCAGATATCTAAGAGGAATGACTAATTTCGGTCTTTGGTATCCGAAGAGTTCAACTCTTAATGTGACAACTTACTCTAATGCTGATTGGGCCAGAAGCGCGGATGATCGAAAAAGTACTAGTGGAAATGCATTCTTTATGGGAGATTGTCTTGTTCTTGGCTCAGCAAAAAGCAATCATCTATATCCCTTTCTACAACTGAAGCCGAATATATAGCCATTGTTGATTGTTGTACACAAATTCTATGGATGAAGGAAGCCTTGAAGGATGTCAACATAGAAACTCAGCAACCAATTACTATTTTTTGTGACGATACTAGCGTTATTAGTCTTTCAAAGAATCCGGTGATGCACTCAAGGACCAAACATATTCCAATCAAATACCACTTTCTCCATGAACAAGTTGCTAAACACAATATCAGGTTGGAATATGTCAATACAAAAGAACAAATTGCTGATATCTTTACAAAACCCCTTCCATGAGAAGGATTTGAGTATCTTCGCCAAAAGATGGGGGTCATTGCTCTTGCATCACATTAAATCAAGCAACATGTTAGGGGTACAGTATGTTAGGGGGAGCAGCATGACAGGGGGAGCACATTGACACCCCGTTGCCATTGATGTCAAAGGCGGAGAAGAAAAATAATATTGCCATCCAATGACAAAGGGGGAGATTGTTAAGCAAGGTTGTCATTGATGGCAATAGGATGCTAGAAGATGATGAATGACCATGCTTAAGATGATCATTTGGACAATGGAGGACCATTTGATGACATGGACAATGTTTGCATGACATGACGGACTTGGAGATCACTTGATGGCATATGATGACATTTGATAATATGGATAATGGATGAAAGACTACTTTGATGGCAAATTAATGGATGTTTCACTTTGACATATGGATGACATATCACTACTCTATTACATGACATGACTTGGATGCTACACACTATGATGAAGAACTTGGAGTCGTAATAATGAAGGAGCCCTAATGAACTTGCTGTCCTAATCACCCTCTGCACAAAATTCAAGAACAGTCACAAAGAAAAAATATTTTGGTCACCTTGGAGGCATCCTATTAACATGGGTCCTATACCATCTTGTAGTATATATTTTTCCCATTCTAATGAGCCTTTACTTGCCCCAAAACTCCCAGCGGTTTGTGAGAAATTGCTTTTTTTAAGGTCATATATTTTATTGTTTATCCTAGCCGACCTATTATTCTCTACACTAGTCGGTCTCCCTCCATAAGACACGTCCTTTTATTTCAAACCAAAAACTCTTATTAATATAGGAGATGTTTGTTCATTCAAATCATTCTTTTTTGGTTAAGAATACAGGGAGAAGGAACAGCAGTTCACATCTCGTGAACTTAAGAGCGTAGAGGAAAAGGAGCTTATAATTTGGGCTTATAAATCTCATCAAACCGCACTGGAGACCTCAGAATTTTTACAGTTCTACTCCAGCTCGGATCTGTCTGAAATTACAGTTACTGTTATTGCTCGGATTTTTTGAAAAGTTCAGATCCGAAGTTGCAGAGGCTAGTGGTTCAGATTTCTGTCTTGGCACATTCAAATCCGAAATTGCAGATCTTATTCTTACAGTGGCAGTATATTCTGATTGAACCGCACTGAAAAGTTTCAAATCCAAAGTTGCAGAAGCTAGGGGTTCGAATTAGGAGCAGTTAATCTTTTCAGGGCTTGGACTGTGCAACATCCTTGAGCATTTCATATAATCTATCTCGGACCTACTGTGGAAGAGCTTCTACCTTCAGATTATAATGAATACATACGTCGGTCTGTAAGGGCATACAGTGACTATGGTGAAATTTAGTGTAACAGCCTTATCTTACAGTGGCTTGAAGTCTTATCTTACATGTGGAGATCTTGATTGTTGTGGATCAATTGCCTAGGCTACGCCATCATTATCCTTGGGTTGGTAAACACAGATTGTTGAAGTGTTGGAGTTGTGTAACAGTGGTGGAGACCTTCTGGACAGTCAAGCATAGTTTTGGAGCTGATTGAAGCATTGAACAGTGAAGAATTTTGTTGAAGACACTTTTATAAGTACATTACACATTTTCTATTAAGAAGACTGAAGGATTGGTGTCCTAGGGGTTGGTGCCTCTAAACACAAGGTTGGAGCTTTGAAAAGGATAGGGTCGAAGCCCTAGAGGTCGGAGCTTCATCAAAGTCCAAGTTGGTGCTTGGCAACAGGTTGGTGCCTGTTTCATTAAAGGGTTGGTGCCCTCACTCATCTATTGTATACAGTTACTTGAAAAAGAATTGAAGTTCTTATTAGTCCTTAATATTATTATTATACACCTCTCTGTCTTTAATTGTGAAGAATTTAACTGGCAACAATTAACAATTGAAAAGAAATATTGATTCACCCCCCTCTCAGTATTTCCAACAATTGGTATCAGAGCCAGCTTCTTCATTATTAGCCTAACAGCTAGAAGAAGGATTCTTAGGCACAATGAAGAACATAGAAGGAACAGGGAAACTGCCTATCTTTGATGGAACAAATTTTAGTTTTTGGAAAAAGAGGATGTCCTACTATCTAATGTCTCTCGGCCCTGAAGTATGGCACTCTGTTTTGGATGGGTACAAAGCTCCCTCTGGTCTTCCAACTGATCCAGACGAAAGAAAAGCCTACATTGCTAATGCCAAAGCTTTAAATTCCATCACTAGTGGAATTACCGATTCCGAATTTACGAAAGTCATGAATTGTGACTCCGCCAAAGAAGTATGGGATAAGTTGGTTTCCCTATATGATGGGGACTCCAAAGTTAAGAAGGCAAAGCTTCAAACCTATAGAAGACAATTCAAGAGTCTGAAAATGGATGATGAAGAAGATATTGCATCATACTTCCTCCGAGTAGCTGAAGTGGTAAACTCTCTTAAAGGACTAGGACAAAATATTGAAGAAAGCACTATTGTTCAAAAAATCCTGAGATCGCTTCCTGACAGATTTGACTCCAAAGTAAGTGCCATAGAAAACATGAATGCCCTAGATACTCTCAAGATGGATGAACTTCATGGAATTCTCATTGCCTATGAGATGAGGAAAGGGAGTCCAAATTTCAAAGAAGCAACTTTCAAAGCCTCAAGATCAACAAAAGAAGGAAAAGGATGGAATTGCAACAGCGATGAATCTGATACTGAAAACGAATTAGCTCAATTTGTACGAATACTAAAAAGGGGATCTAATCTAAAAGGTAAGTACCCTCTTATTTTTTTCAATTGTTGAAGAATAGGTTATTACGCTACAAAATGTCCTCTTAAACATGATAGTGATGATGAAAAGGACTCTAAAAGGATGATGTACAAAAGAAAGGGTTTAATAAGAACTTCTTCTCCACACAAGATGAGTCTGATGAAGATGAATTTGTAGTCATCAAAAAGAAATCAACTAGAAATATGCGTCATCACAAAGAAAGTGATGATGAATCAGATGAGGAAAGTAACTATGCTGGAAGCAAAGAAACGTTATTCATGGCATTACAAATGATAATGAATCAGAACTGGAAGATGAAAGAAACATGGATAGATAGCTAATGAGTGCCATTGAAGAAAATGAGATTCTACAAAAGAAGATAACTTCTCTCAAAATAGAAAGAGGAAGCAAAAAGAAGGGAAGACTTCTTGAACAATGAGCTAAAAGAGAAGGATGATATCTGTGGAAAACGTGAAGCTGAAATAATATCTCTAAGAAAGGAATTAGAGCAAGTCAAAAGGAGTTGGCAAAGCTCTCTAGCTCTTGATAACATTCTTAATACTCAAAAACCTCAACATGACAAGTCTGGAATTGGTTTCAAAGGAGAATCATCAAGTACAGAGAATAATGCTAGAAGTTATGCTGACATACTCTCTTGCCATCCAAAAGAAGAAAAGTCATCTCGTCAGGAACAAAGTCCCATCTCAAAACCAAGAATCGAAGAAAGAGAAACTCCAAGGAAGAATGTTGGTTCAAGCTATGGATACTACAACAAGTATCAAGCTATTCTCTTGGGCATTGTTACAATTGTAAGAACTTACAATTGCAAGGCTCATAAGAATGAAGCACCAAGATTGAATGATCAAACAAACCAATTACCTAGTCCTAAAGAGCAAGGACAAATCAAAACTTACAATTCCTTTGATCCTTTGGCTAAGTTTGATCTGTCTTGCTCATTATGTGATAATTATGATCATAATGAACAAAATTTCCCTCTCAAAAGGGTAAAAGCTAAAAGCGTAAATCTCAAAACTGATAAATGTGGCCTACCTCTATGTGCTCATAGTGAAGAAAATCATTGGTTCGTGGATAGTGGATGCTCAAGACATATGACAAGTGACCAAAAGAAGTTTATCTCATTGAATAAGAAAAATTGAAATGTATCCTTTGGAAGTGGATCCGCTAAAATCACGGGAAAATGAACTGCTACCCTTGTCAATGGACAAGGAAAGGCTCAAAATACCTTGCTAGTAGAAGGGCTCAAACACAATCTCTTAAATGTTAGCCAGATTTGTGACCAAGAACATAATGTTTTCTTTTGTACAAAAAATTGTGAAATAAGAGACTCATCCTCAAGAGAACTTGTGGCGAAAGGAGTAAGAACGCCAGATAATGTTTACATTATCAGTAAAATCCAAGAAGATAAATGTTACTTAAGTCAAACAGAGGAAAGTTGGTTATGGCACAAGCAATTGGGGCATACAAGTTTTGATAACCTATTCAACATCAGCAAAATTAATGCAGTAAGGGACATTCCAAAAATGTGCAAGCCAAATCAAGTTGTATGTGGCCCATGCCAACATGGAAAGCAAAGTAGAACTAGCCACAAAACTAAGAAGTTCTCAACATCAAAACCTCTAGAAATTATTCATGCAGATTTGTGTGGGCCAACTAGAACTCCAGCTCTTCAAGGTGAAAGGTACTTTGCTCTATTTGTTGATGACTATACTAGAATGATTGGATATATTTCATAGAATATAAATCCGAAGCATTTGAATGTTTTAAGAGTCTTAAGGCTCTCATTGAGAATGAGAAAGATTCTAAGATTAAATGTCTTAGAACGGATAGAGGAGGAGAATTCACCTCAAAAGAATTTGATGAATTCTATAAAGAGCATGGAATCAAAAGAGAACTCTCTACTGCTAGGACACCCCGGCAAAATGGAGTAGTTGAAAGAAGGAACCGAACCATTCAAGAAATAGAAAGGACAATGCTGCTAGCAGCTGATTTGCAACCAAAATTTTGGAGAGAAGCAGTTGGGACCGCAGTTTATACCTTAAATCGAACTCAACCAAGACCAAATAATGAAAAGACTCCTTATGAATTATGGAAAGGAAGACCTGCTTCAGTAAAATATTTCAGGGTTTTCGGAAGCAAATGCTTCATAAAAATAAATGATGACTGACCAGGAAAATTTGATTCTAGAGTTGACGAAGGAATATTTCTTGGATACTCCACTAGGAGAAAAGCTTACAAATGTTACAACAATCGTCTACGAAGAATAGTGGAAAGTATTGATGTAAAGATTGATGAAGGTCTTACAGAAAAGAGAATTGAAGATCATGAAGTTGAGCCTTTCTTTGAACAAAGTGAAGAAGAAGAACCTGAAAAAGAAGAGGAGAATGGAGAACCTCAAAGTGAAGCTTCACAAACTCCCTCTAAGATCAAGTTTATTCAAAGACATCATCTGGAAGAACAGGTCATCGGAAATATAGATGAAGGAATTCAAACACGAAGAAGGATGATAGACACACCAAGAAAAGATGATGTTGCTCTATTATCTTTAATAGAACCTGAAAAAAATTTCTCAAGCAAGCAAAGATCCTTATTGGATAAAGGCCACGGAAGAAATTTCTCAAATCGAAAAAAATGAGACTTGGGAACTGGTACCTTGCCCAAAAGATAAAAATATAATTGGAACAAAATGGGTATTCAAAAACAAGATGAATGAAGATGGACAAATCATCAGAAATAAAGCCAGACTTGTCTGCAAAGGATACTCGCAAATCGAAGGAATTGACTTCAAAGAAACCTTTGCACCAGTAGCTCGAATGGAAGCCATAAGAATGTTTTTAGCATTTACTTGCTCAAAAGGATTCAAGGTTTCTCAAATGGATGTAAAAATGGAGATCTCAAGGAAGAAGTTTACATGGAGCAACCAGAAGGATTTGATCTTGCTGAAGGAAAATACTTTGTATGCAAACTAAAAAAGGCCTTGTATAGATTAAAACAAGCCCCTAAAGCATAGTATGCAAAGTTGGATCACTATCTGCAACAAGAAGGTTTCAAAAAGGGAGTGGTAGGTAGCATTCTCTACATGAAGATGGACAAGGAAAAACTTTTGATCACTCTTGTTTACGTTGATGATCTAATCTTTGCTAGCAATGATGAAGAAATGAGCCATGAATTTGCTCTAAATATGTCCAAAAAATTTGAGATGTCAATGATTGGTGAGTTGTCTTACTTTCTTGGGGCTACAAATATCTTAGACCTCTGTAGGCATGTTTATATCTCAAGAAAAATATCTTAAAGACATGCTTAAAAGATATGGGATGGAAGAGTGTGCATGTATGGGAACACCAATGACCACAAATTGTAAATTAAGCAAAGATGATGATACCCCTCTCATAGATGCAACTCTTTACAGGTCAATAATTGGAGCCCTCCTATACGTAATGTGCCTTCCCCGCGACACAACGGTGTCTTGGTGCCCATGGCTCCTGGCACGTGAAGCACAATCTCTTCCGCTTCAGGTCTCTCCTGAACTCATCATCTCCAAACCCTCTACCCTGGTTCCCCTTGGCAGGTGGAACCCTCTCGTCCTTTCCCTTCGGTTGGAATGCCAATCTCTGGGGAAAAGGAGCTCTAGTCCTGGGAAGTGCATCCTGAAAATCCCGAGTCCTCTCAACTGCATCATGGAGTGTCGCAGGCCTCGTCGATTTGACTAATCCCCGTAGAGGCTCTGTCAATCCATCTATGAACATATAAATCATACGGGCGGTGGATAGATCTGGTACCATCACGGAGAGTCTCAAAAACTCTGATATGTATGTGTCCAGCCTCTCGGTCTGCTTGAGCTTTGTTAGCTCAACAAAATGCTCCTCTGGATCCCTCGGTCAAAACGCTCTGCCAACCTCCGCATAAACTCGGCCTATGCTGTCACTCTTGTGTGCCCCAGCGTAACCATCCCGTGAAACCACCAATCCTGGGCCTCGCCCTCTAGGTGCAGCACTGCCACTTTGATGGCCTCTAGCTCTGCCATCTGATTAAGCTGGAAATATATGTCCAACTTCTCCACCCAAGCTTTTGCCGAACACTTGGATGATCCATCAAATGTCGGTAAATGGAATTTGCCCACCGTGTGCTGCAAGTCCCCTTCATGTGAATGCCTGTTCTCCCTGTGATGGTTGCGGGGTTTCCTGTCCCACTTGAGCTAAACAAAATTGTGGAAAGTGGGGGCATCTCTAAACTCTTGACCGTATGACTGGTACTCAGCAAAATAATCCCCCATGTGTAATATCCCGAAAGGGAAATAGACAGCAATACAAGCATACGACAATATAGGAAATGCCGAAAATAGAGCATAAAGCAAATACACATAAAAATGCCGGAAATGCTAAGCCATTTTATTAATCTGAGAATATAATAAGATACAATGGATAATCAGAATAAATGCACCTATCCTTGCTCAAGGCAAGTGAAGAACCCTCTCAGAAAAACAGGAAATGGCTGCTACAAGAAACTGCATCCCAGCTGCTGGAAGAAACTGCCGTAAACTGCTGCTGCTGGAATGAACTGAAGCGAGGGGCTGATCCCCTTGCCGGAATGAGCTGAAAATCGGCAGACCACCTGAACTCACCACCCCGGACAAAACCCAGAAACCATATACAAAACGGACCACCTCCGAAAATCACCCCCAGAAACCCTCCTCCTAGAAAAACGCTGTCCCTCCAGGACCAGCGCAGACACCACTGAAATAGACTGAAATGGGGCCACAACTCCTCAGGAAACTCACCAAATGATAAACGCTGAACCTCCACACCGGAATAGGCCTGAATCTCCTGCAGAAATCTCTACCACTGAGCAGCTCCAACTCAAACTGCGTCCTCCCTCCAAGGACTGCGCAGTCACACAATGAAGCTCAGCTCCTCAGCAAAACTCCCAACAAAACACCTGCAAATCTCCTGCTAAAGATTGAAGAAAAACCTTGCCCGAGCAGGCACTCGAAGTCCCCCGGGGCCAAGGGTGAGATCTCCGACCGGAGACACTCAGTCGCACTAAACAGTGCTGCAGACCGACTAAATAGCCAGCGTGCTTAAGTAGACAAAAGTCTAGCTCAATATCATCAACAATATCAATAATGCCCAAATGAGGAGGCTCCTCCCCCTTTTATAGCATTGGTTTCCCTCCAAAACCAACGTCCTCTCTGTCATTGGCTCCTCCACGTGGTGTGTGGCCCCCCTTGGCTCCCCCCTTAAGTTACAATGTTGCATCTACTAGGGAAACACTTTATTTTATTTAAGTGAGTTAGACCCCTTTTCTCACTTGTATTTATTAATAAACTATAGTCGGCGAAACTATACAAAAATCAAATATTCCAATTAGCAGTGCTAATTAGGAATATTACACCATGTGTGTCAGCTCCTGCTTCTGCCCCAATGTCTGCGGCAAGAAATGTAAGCATCGTGGAACAGGGGGGTGTGTGTGATGCCATCTGCTGTGTTGTGAGGTGCTCCTGTAAATGATGGGATGTGCCTGAGCCCTCTCCAACATGGAAACCCCTTGGGGTCTCGCGATGTCTAGACTCTGCTGTGAATCTCTGCCCCATCTCCTCTATCTGTCTTGACAGTTCCTGTACTGATTTGAGGAGAAGTTCCCCGAACTCCTTATCGACATTTTTGTCCTCCGCCATTGGTTCCTCTTCCTCTGCGTCCACCACTGGAACGTTGTCACCTTTCCCAAAGGTGAGCTCTAACCTCCGCTCTTGGTCTTCATATTTTCTCCCCCGGTAAGTGATGTATGGTTTTCCTGTTGGTGTCATAGACAATCTGCTCCACAGGCTGAGCCAAGTCTATGAGCTCTGATACCACTGTAATACTCCAAGTAGAAATAAACAACAATATAAAGCACATAAACAAAGACAAACAACAACTAGAGAGATATCACATGAACAATAACCAATATGGAGAACGCTGAGCCATTTTATTAATACTGAAAGATAGAAAATGAGTACAAAGGTGATCAGAATGACGGCACCTTGCTTGCACTAGGCAAGCGTAGAAATACTCTCAAATTGGGACTCGAAATGGCTGCTAACTCAAGATTGCATTATCTCCAAGCTGTTGGCACTGCTACTGAGCTGCTGCTATTGCTGGAATGAACTGAATCTTTGGGGCTGCTCCCCACCTCGGAAAATTTTGAAACTTCAGGAATGGCCTCTACTCCCAATACCCAGAAAAGCCCAGAAAGCTTTTCAAAAATGGCTAACCCCCGAAAATGGCTCCCTTGAGGCACTACACTATTCCTCAAGGAGGGACGCTGGTTATGAATGATCTACTCCAAAAGATGGCCCCTAACTCCTCCAAAACGCTGGAATAGGGAAGGGCTAGCCCCTTACCCACTATCCCGGGCTGAAACCACCAACTAACCCCCAATCCAGAACTACCTCCTCACAAGACTGCGTCCTCCCTCTCACTGACTGCGCTGTCTCTTTGAGTGGATGCTCCTCCTGTGGTAGCTGCAACTCCCTCTGTAAAAACAAGGATGAAATTCCTCATTCGAGCAGGCACTCGAAGTCCCCCGGGGCTGAGGTTGGGATCTCCAAACGGAGACACCCGGTGTACTAAACAGTACGTGCAAACTTTGCTAAACAGCGAGCGTGCCAATGTCAAAAGACAAATCTCAAAGATGCATAATCAGAATGAATGAGAATGACGAGACCCCTCCTCCTTTTATGCTTGGTGAGCCTTTCCCTCACCTAGGCCCCACCAATCTCTGCACTGTCTCCCTTGGCCCACGTTGTCCAACTCACTCTATGTTGGCTCGGCCCCATGCTGCCTACGCTGCTCCATTCCCTACGCTGCCACTTGACCTCTAGGCTGCACGTTGCCAAATAGACATGTCTCTTAAGTGACTTTAGGAAATATTTTTATCCTAAGTGTGAGCTAAGTGTTCCTTCACCCACTTTATTTATATTTTAACTCTATGAAGGCAAAAATAGTCAAAATTAATATTTCCAATTAGCTATTGCTAATTGGGAATATTACAATCTGCAAGTATGTTCAATATTCTAGAACAAGTTCTGACATGCGACTTAAACATCTTCTTGGTTGTTGATGCCCATTGTCAAGAAGCAATCCATCCAAGATGAATCTTTGTTCTTGCAGGAGGCTTGTTTCGACCACAGTGTTTACATGGGTGAAGATCAAAATAGTGATCTTTCATATGGCCTACGCGATCACAGTGTTGGCATTTTACAATTTGTTGTTGTTGTTGTTGTGGAAGAGGAGTAGGATCTGGAACAGCTATAGGTGAACTGTCATGAAGAAATCCGGCACTCTGAAATTTGATGGGCTTGGAGTAGTCCAAAATATGAAAGGACAACTCTTTGTCATATCCAAGACCAGTTCTGTGCTTGTTGTTGACAAGCTCTTCCCAAGGTCTGATGATGGGCTTGGGAAGTGCAGACTGAGCTGCTACATCTGCATGTAAATCTGCTCTTGTACAAGGAACTGAATGTGAATCGACTGCAACTTTATATTCTTGCTGCCGATGAGAGTCGTTCTTATTTTTCTGAACAAAAACAGGTTTAGAATGATGACTCTTTTGTTGAAGTTCATCTTGCTGAAGCTGAGACTCCAACTACAAAAACTCAATCTTGTCTTGTGCATCTTGCAAGCAAGTTTGAATATTAAAAAGAGCATTCTTGCTCATTTTTACCATATCATGAACAGTGGAATGAATGAGGTTATGCAACAACTCTAATGCATCATTGATTTTAGCCATTTTCTCAACAATTCAAATTAAACAAAAAGATATTCACAAGCTTGGATGCTTCACTATCGATGAGCAGATGGTCTTGAGCTTGCTATATTACCTCACAATAAAGACAAAGGAAAATTCCAAGAAAATCTTTGTGGCAAAACTATGAGTGAATTTATGATGCCACTGCTATTTTGAAAATGATGACCAATTTTCAACATTTGCCTTCACATGTCATATCTTTCAGAGAGTCACCCTTCTATACATGCAACAAATCTTAGTCATGTTTTTATAATAGAGAAACATATAACAAAAACTTTACTTTTCACTATATAGAAAATCCATATATCCATTTATTCATATACCATCTCCCCTCTCTCCTCTTCTTCTTCTCTTTCTTTCTTTCTTTTTTTTTTTTTGAAAAAAATAATTGGGGGAAGAAACAGAGGTATTATCTGGGGGAGGTGTTTTCTAGAGGAGGTGATTGCTGGAGAAGGTGATTTTTGGGGGAGGTGATTACTGGGGAAGGTGATTTTTGGGGGAGGTGAAACTGTAAAAAAAAAAATTAAATTGGTATTATGGCAGAATGAAAAAACGCAGAGAATCTGTGTGGGAGGGGAGGGAGGCGGAGTGTTGAGGGGCGGGCGTGAGCAGGGAGTGCAGGTGAGGGGGTTGGGAGCGTGTGAGGGGGAGGTGAGCGGGAGGCCGATGGGAGGGAGGCCGTGAGATGGGTGAGGGCTGCCATGAGAGGGGAGGGGGGATGGGTGAGGGAGCCATGAGCTGTTGGGGATGGGGAGTAAGCAGTGAGGGCGGATGGGGGAGAGCAGATGAGGGACATGAGAGGGGAGCGCTGGGGAGAGATGGGTGAGGGCCGAGGGCCGTGGGAAGGCCGAGGGGAGGGAGGTGAGAGATGGGTGAGGGTCGAGAGTCGAGAGTTGACGACCGTGGGAATGCGTGGGCAGCGCGAGTGAGTTGTGTGAGGGGGCGAGGTGGAGTGAGGGCAGGGCCGTGAGGGAGATTGTGGGGAGAGGTAGCGCGAGAGGTGGAATGGGTGTGTGAAGAGGTAGCCGGCGTGGAGGTCAAGCCTGGTCTATTTATTATTCAGAGAGCAGGAGGAGTCAAAAATCAGCGTGTGCAGTGGAGGACGGGCATCGGTTGATGGAGTACCCAGCTCTGTGGGAGCTCGACAATGTTGAAGGGAACACGATTTCTTCAATAGTCAACACACCTCAAGAATTTAATGCATCAATCTCCAGATTGATTCTTCAGCCGATATAAACTTTTCAACCACCATATTGCAATGCAATTCAAAGAAGAAATATGGCAGATATTGCAGGATATAGAGTAGAGGAATATGGCAGAGATTGCACAGTAATGTGCAGAAATTGCAAGAAAAAATTGCAGAATTTGTAGTAAACAAAAATTTAGAATTTTCCAAAATGCTGAATGGTAGGAGCAGTAAACAAAATGCCAGGAGCAGTAAAAACTGAATGCAACAGGGAGCAGTGAGAAAACTTGCAGACGGTGAGAAAACTTGCAGACTTTCAAATTCAGAAATATAGCAGTACACACAATGCTGCTTTTCACAAAAATAATTTCTGAACGCTGTAAAAATGATTTTTGAATGCTGCAAAAATGCACAGGATTTTTGCAGATTTACACAAGCCACAAAAACAAGTGGCTCACACAAGATTGAGCTTGTTATGAACGTATCAGCTTTGATACCATGTTAAACACACACATGGTGTATGGAGAAACTAAACACACAAATAGGAAAGATAGGCATTCGTTGCTCATATTATTCACCATAGATGTACATCTATAATACAATGAGGTGACCCTTGGATTCATCTTCCAAGGTCACTTGGACTCCTTTGTGACTCTTCGCCTTCCACACCTACCCATAGAGGATTAGGTGTTCAACAATCTCTCTATGTTTTTGCATTTAGTTTGCTGTTAGTGTTTACATGTGCATATGTTTTACATATTTGGTCATTTTTGTTTATTTTTTACAGTATTCATGACTCAATCAAGGGCAGCAAGGTAGGGGCAAAGAAAGAGGAAGAATGTCCCCATTGGAGATACCCCTCCTGTCCCTATTTCATCAGGGTCTGCAAGTATTCCATCTATTGGAAGTGGGGCTGCAACAACAACTTCAAATGTTTAGGGAAAACAAACTCAAGACCCCAAATACCCATTGTGGAAATATGCGACAAGAGAGGCAGGGCTAGGCAGCAAGGCGAATGGAGGAGGCAATGTTGCATGGAAATGTAGTTTTTGCCACAACCATTTCATGAGCACATATTATCGTGTGAAAGCTCATTTGTTGGCTTTGCCAAATTGTGGCATTTCAGCTTGTACACAGGTGCCATTAGCAAGGAGGAAGGAATTGGAGAAAGAGGCATTTGTTGGTGCAGCAAATGTTGCATAAAAATCAAAACAAAACAAGAATGATGGCCCCTTCCATTCTTGAGGAAAAGCAGCAACAAGTTCCCTTTTGAGAGTTTTAGTGGGGGACAAGCAACAAAAAGAAAGACAACTGCACTTGGTCCAATGGACAAGATTTTCCAAAAAGAGAAGAGGGAAGAGCTTGATCTCACCATTGCATTTTTTTCTATCAAAACTTCATATCCTTTAATGTTGCACGGTCACCTCTATTTATTGAGATGTGCCGAGCTCTAAGTCAAGGGGCTCCATCAAGGTATGTGCCTCCTAGGTCAGAGAAGCTTAGAACCATATTGTTGACAAAGGCAAAGAAAGAGGTGGACAAAATGCTTGAGCCTATTAAATCAACATGGCCAACATCTGGGGTTAGCATTGCTTCTGATGGATGGACAGATCCAGCATGGCACCCACTCATCAACTTCATGGTGTCATCCTTGAATGGTCCAGTTTTCTTGAAATTAGTGGATGCACTTGGACAGTACAAGGATGCACAATATATGGGTGAGCTATTTATTAAAATTATTGAAGATGTAGTTGTCGATTCTTGTGTGCAAATCATTACAGATAATGCACCTGTTTTCAAGGCTGCTGGCATGATTGTGGAAGCAAAATATCCACAAATATTTTGGACACCTTGCATTGTCCATTCATTGAACTTAGCACTAAAATCTATTGCCTCTGATGTGCTTTGGATTGGAAGCATTTTTGAGGATGCATGGCATATCCGCAACTTTGTACAAAACCATACAAATTCCCTCACTATCTATAATGAGTACACCAATCTATCATTGTTGAAGATTGCGGATACACGGTTTGCCTCTTCATTCATCATGTTGAAGAGGTTGAGGGAGGTCAAGACCGCTCTTGGGGCCATGGTTATTTCAGAGTTTTGGTCTTTTTGGCGAAATACGGATCAAACAATCTCAGAGAAAGTGAAGGACACAGTGTTGGATGATGTCTGGTGGGAGAAGGTATATCTACTTATTCAGATCATGGACCCTATCATTTCCTTGTTTCGATTTGCAGATACAGACCAACCCATCCTGGGAGAGGTTTATGAGGGATGGGATTCCATGATTGAGTCTGTGAGGACCATTGTTTTACATAGTCATTGCCCAGGGTACGAGACATCACCAGAGGCCTTCTTCACCAACATACAAGATATTCTTGTCAGCAGTTGGGACAAAAATTCCACACCTTTACAAAGTTTGGCTCACTCCTTGAACCCAAAATACTACAGCCATGAGTGGTTGAATGGTGGACCTTCCCGCAGATTCCCTCCTCACATGGATGGTGAAATCTCACAGGGGAGGAAAGATGCATTCGGGAGGATTTTTCAGGATAGGGCATCCCTTGATGAGGTGGAGGATGCTTTTGCAGAGTTTTCCACTGGCACTGGGTGATTTGCAGGGTATGATGTGATTCGAGACAGGGGGGCTAAGAAGCCCTATTCTTGGTGGGCAACTCATGGGGCAACAAGCCCTCCTCTACAGTAGTTAGCCATGAGGCTCCTCTCTCAGGTGACTTCATCCTCTTGTTGCGAGAGGAATTGGAGCACATATGGGAATTTGTATAGTGTGAAGAAGAGCAGGCTTGAGTAGTCCAGGGCAGAGACAATGGTGTATGTGCACACCAACCTTCGTCTCATCTATAGGCAGAGGGAGGATTGGTTGAAGGGAAAGACAAAGATGTGGGATGTCTTTCCTAATGATATGTGTCTGGACAACGGTGTTGATTTGGCATTGGCCAACTTGGATCTCAATGAGCCATTGCTAGAGCCTGTCACATTTGATGATGGCGATACAGTAGAGAGGTCATCCTCCACACCAACAGATGCAAAGATGACATTGGATATTGTTGTATAGGTAAATCCCCTCTGCGGACAAAGGCGATTCCTACTAGCCCAGACCGGGTCTAGCAAAAATCGTCACACGCTATGGTGCAGGTTCCTAATTGCAAATAAACCAACTCGCGATGAAGGCTTACCTAGAATCCAACGCTGTCGTTTGTAGAGAAGGTAGCGCTCCTGTTCCTTTGCTCTGGCAGATCACAATCCTCACGCTCTCCGCGATCGAACACCTGCACACGCAAGAAACACAACAAACACAAGCGTAAAATCCAGTATATGCAACTATATGTCAGTCAGAGAAGACATAACTCATGATCATAATCAACAACAAGAGTGGAACCATAACCAATAGTCGTTTATCATTAATCAATCAAAGGAAAATACAACCTGGCTCTGACGTTGAATTCTCCTTCGGCGGGTCGCCAGCGGAATACGTCTCGGTAAAGCCTGTCGGGGATGGGACAAGACCTCTCTCTTCGGATATCTTGACAATAGTCTCCTTGCTTGTCATTTGGCTCTATGAGGGCAATCAAGGCTCTTGCAGCATTAGGCTTTGAAGGCTCTTGGGAACTAGCTTGCAAAGGAGAATGGCAAGCTTTTATAGATGGAGGAAGGGGAGTTGGGATCCCTATAATCATGGGATTGGCCCTATCCTCAAGGAAGCTTCCATGAGAGGTGGCAAACTACTTCCTCTACATGGAGATCCGAAGCCAAACTTCTCAACTCAAGATAGATACCAGTTTAGGAATTGGTTAGAAAGAATCTTCCGCCATTTATTTTTAAAAAACACTCCTTATTATGGTTGGCGCGAGTGCGACTCTGGGACAGAGTGCCAATTGGCGCGCCCTATTTGAAGGATTTCCCCCATTGGCGCGGGTACTGAACTCGCTGCCCGCGCCAATGCCAAAAAGGTTGTTTTTAGGATTTTTCACAAGGAGATGTCTTCAAGAGAATGAAAGTCCATGCTCAGAGGGATGTCATGAAAGTGGTTTCAAGTCATGTCACTGCTCACAGGTCACGGAATGAGCCCTCCAATGTGCGGGACGGGGATTGCAGGGACGGTGACAAATTGCTGTGTAACAGATATAGAGGAGGAGGATGCAACAGAGGAGTGCAGTGGTGAGCATGATGATCAGGATGAGGACAGTGATACTGATTATGATGATGAGGATTGATGAATCATGAGTCATGATCTACCTACCGCAACACTGCATTGAGGCTTGTAGTCTTGTAGACTTGTAGTTGTTTTGTATTTTCTATTTCTATTTTCCATTGGCAGTGTACTACCTAGGGCCTAGAGGCTAGTACTTATATAACACATTTTGATTTTGATGACTTAGTGAGAAAACTACAGTATCTTGTCTTTCTCCTATTGGATCATTGATGAATATGTCTATTACTTTGTAATATGTATGATTGTATGATGTATCAATGTATCAATGTATCATGTATCTTAAATCTTTGTAAAACTTACACCTAGATGAAGATCTACATTTCAATCAATGAATTTGTGTAAGAAATATCTAATTTTTAATATATATATATATATATATATTTTAATAAAATAATATATAATGTGTCCAGACGTGTCCTGTTCCGGGGGCTCCCTGTGTCTAAATCCGACACTCGAATCCACGTGTCCATCGTGTCCCGTATCCCCCAATAAACTCCGTTAATCCCGTTAAATGGAAAATCAAAATTGGGGATATTACAGTAAAAACTACCTTTCCTGCTTATTCATCATAGAGATGTTCCAAAACAAGGAAGAACTTGCTTAAGCGGGTGCATAAATTGTATTATATTGAAAATAACTTATATATATATATATATATATATATATATATATATGAATGAAAGGTAGTGACCTTTAAATAAAAAAGGTATACTAGAGATGATTGACACATATATGACCTCAGACAACTTCCCACATGTAAGTAAAGAAAATAAACGGGGTCATCATTATGTTAGAAAACAACTTTAACAGAGACAATAGATTAACCATTATTATCAGAATGAAGGGAATAATTGAAGAAATTAATAAGGAAATTCTACATTAGAAACAGAGAAATGGCATCCATGCGTATGTAAAGGGCAAACGAGGTGTTCCATAGGGTGATTTAATTTTGAAATATCTGTGCTTATAATTGTCGTACTGAACAAATTAAAATGGAAAACTAAAATTGTATTTATGATATATCATAGGAGCATAGCAGTGTCTTATATTTTTATCATTAATTTACAAGCTTCTTACCTTTTTGAGGTAAAAAATTCTCTCTTAAAAATATCTGGAATGAAAATAAGGGCATATGAATTTCTGTGGTGCTAACAGCAAAACCTGCATCATGAGCATCTAGCACAAATATCTGAAATATGCTCCTTTCAATGTCTAGAATAGGATTCTATATTCAGTAGATCAAGGCAGAAACAAGGTCTCTATTGTCACAATCTTCTTATTTTTTTAATGGAAATTGCAGAAAGTAAAGGATAGCTGGCGAGTTGTGAACCATCGAGATATCATTCCTTCAGTGCCAAGGCTTATGGGCTATTGCCATGTAGCTCAACCTGTCTATCTTACAGCAGGAGATTTACAGGATGCTAGTGTACGTGCTATTATATTGTAAATTGTGAATAAAATATTGAATTTCCTTTGAGCGAATTTCATTCATTTCTTTTCCTGATACTAGTTGTTTTGCTACTAAAGGGACTATCTTTTATTTTTCTGTTAATTATAAATCTTTAATGATGGATCAAAATTAAATTAGTAGGTGCTACTCTTTGTTTTGATGTTCTTGTACATTTCTTACAAAAGTTTAAATTAAACACACTTGGCCACTGTTGACTCCCAAACCTGCACTTGAATTGGTAAAACCCTAGAACATAAATGCAACTTTCAAGGAATTAGGAGGAACTGCCCACTTTCACCTCAGTAGCTGCCTCTCTCACTCTAGGCCAACTTTTCTCTGGCACGTGGGGGTCTCTAGAAGTTATATGATATGTTGGAAATATTGGGAGGGGGGGTGAATCAATATTTCTTATCAATTAGCACTTTGAATTCCTTTTAGAGCATTAGTTAATCTTCAATTATTCTTAATGTTTATCCAGTAACAAGAGTAAACAATAGAGCACAATTGTCACATGAATTTTAGGTGGAAAACCCCCTCTGGGTCAAAAACCACCGAACACTTTTCTAATAAATTCTTTAATTTTCAGCCCCAACTAAAATGAAAGGTACAACTTCCTAGAATTCTAGAAAAACATTCTTCTCCAGCTCCCACTGGAAGGACGGCTCAACACCCTGGTTTCTTCAGTAATCAACTGAATGGATGCCCCGACATCCTAGACCAACCTATCACCCTGAAGTGTTCACAGGCTCTAGCCTGTAGGTGACTTCATGCACCAACATAGCACCTCCCTGCCACCCTATAATGATCAGAAATAACACGAGTGTGGAATCTCGTACCAGGGACAATGATCCACGATACAATATGATTCACAATGATTTTCTTGAACTAGACCAATCACCCAATCACACTATGACCTGCAACCCAACCATAACATTATCCAACAATGACATTTATAACTCCTAACAATGCCTCTCCAACTCTAGGCAAATTGACTCTTTTACAATTTTACAATGATGATTTTTACAATACTTACTGTTGTCGCACAGATTGTCCAGGCACCGCGACAACGGCTCAGATTGGGGGCTGTCACCTTTATCCCCAATCTCTCTATTTAAGTTGTCTCCTTGCAAGCTAAGGGAGGTGGACCCTATTAGAAATGAGGAGGAAAAATCCAGGAGACACAGCTAAGACATCAAATACCTGATAAAATAAACGAGATTCCACATATCTAAATTAGATTTCACGTTTTAAGATCAGTGCCTTATGGAGTCAAACAAGATCTCGTTACGCAATTATAAATAAGTAAGTGATGATTAACTGCTGCTTATTAAAACACGATTGATCACAATGATATTTAACTGAAAATGCCACAACCATGAATAACAATAACATGAGAAAGCCAGATGCTTAAAAAATTTCCGAAATTAAGATACTGCAATTATAACCCAGTGTGAAAATTAAAATGATCCACAGTCAAGCTTTAGATAAAAAAATTTGGTGCATTTGACTATAGAAAATGTGAAAATTTTTTATATTTTTGTATTTTCTAAATTTTTTTAAGATTTTTGGAATTTTTTAATTTTTTTTTTTGTTTTTTTATATTATTTTTTAATTATTTAAGACAAATTAAAGAAAATTAACTCTAAATTAAACTCCAAAATTTAAAATTTAGATCTCTAAACTAAGTTTAAAATTAAGTTAAATCTAAAATTCAAACTAAAACTAAACTAATCTAAGTCTACATTAAAATGATCAAAAAATTTGAAACCTATTTAAAACCTAAAATTAAAATTAAACTAAAATTAAACTAAAATTTAAAATCTAAAATTTAAATTCCTAAACTAAAGCTAAAGATTACAAATAAAAAATAAACAAAATCTAATTAAAAAAAAGTTAAAAGCTAAACTTAAACAAATCGAATTAAATAAAACTACGTCTAACCAAAATCGAAAAGAAAACCGACTCAATTAAAATCTAGAATCTAATACTATTAAAACTACACAGAAATGAAAAAATCTAACGCTGTCAAGAAATCCGACTCACAAAATTTTATCAACGCTCATCCATTTAAGTTTGATTTTTTTATAAATGCGTTTGTTGTGTGCATTTTTTTGGTTTTTTGTGTGTGCAGGTCGGTGGAGCAAACGGACAACGTGAGAATAACTGGAGCTGGACGGCGTGAGGGAGGGACTAGGGCACGAAGGCGTGAAGGAAGCTTTGACAGCGTGCAGAATGGAACGACGGCGGAAGAGACTAAGGCAAGACGGCAAGAAGAAAATGAAATCGATGGACAACAAGCTTAAGGAGTGAAGGACTTGACGATGGGTTCGACGGCACAGAGGATGCAGGTTTGACGGACATGAGGAAGGGTTCAATGAGCAGAGATGAAATTGCAGGCAGAGACTGCTGCAGATGGCAAGAGCTGGAATGACAACAATGAGGCTAGACAGGGGCATGAGAAAAAGCAGTGGAATGCTGGGCAGAATGAAGAGGGAATGTGAAAGATTGCAGAGATATCGAATTGTATGCAGGAAAGGCGTGAGGAAATGGGGCTCGGACGGCAAAGGAAATTGGAGCTGATGGCACAATGCAAGTGGACGCAGATGGTAACGAAGATGGCAAATCGATGGAGGATGTTGGACGTAAGGTAAAAGCTAGACAGGCAAAGGAAAAGCAGAGGCATGGACAGCGTAAGGACGGAATGCAGAGTTCGATGAGCAAAGACAACTGTGGAAATGGAAGAAATGGGACAGCAGAATGAACCCTGGGCAGTTTAAGTAAATCAATGGCAGCGCTTGCAATGGATAAACCCAGTACACACAAATTCTCCAGCAAATTTTAAATTTTCTTGATTTAAGCTCAGATCTCTTGCTCCCTTAAACCAAAATAATGTTCAGATTTGTCCACAGTGGGGATCCTAAGGCCAGATCTAGCCTTTGGAGGCTAGATCTGCCTTAGATCTAAAAAAAATTTCCGATTGAACCTGTAACCTGCAACAATCAGTTAGATCTGAATATATACACACCAAGAAACAATAAAACCCTCACAGATTTGAAAATTTTACAAATATACAAACTTATTTACCGAATTTAAAACCCTCATGGTCAGATCTTAATCCGTTTTAGCACAATTTTCAGAGATTTAAAGTTTTAGTGAGAGGCACAAGCCTTCGAAACCCTGCAAAATCACAAATATCGTAAGATAAACTTGGAATTTAACAAATAAAGAGCTTATCAGATTTATGTTTATTGAGAGTCGCCTGGTCCAACCAAAGACTTCCCCAGACGCCCAATCTTAAAAAAAATTCCCTGCACACTTAGATCTGAATCTTAGCTTGATAGAGATTTAAGAAAACAACATGAGACCTTTGCAGAAAAATCAGAATGTTATTTTATAAACCCAGAAAACTGCATAAGATACCTATATGCAGATTAATCCATGAAAGACATCAACCATAAAATACAAGAAACAAAGTAGCAGAGTTTAGAGACAATTCACCACATAGATCTGAGAAGGAACATCCAGATTTGTAACCCCAAAGTCTTTATGCTTTATTCCTCAAAAAAAGTTTACAAGAGCTTCTAAGAGCAAGTGCACGATCCTGAGATCGGATGATTCAATACTGACGAAGACCTCTAAATTTATAGGACAAGATCTCTAACGGCTAGTTTGGATGATCCTCGTCTTAGTTATCTTTTAATCTGGAGCGTTGAAATTAAAATTTTGGGGAAAAAACGAATTTATCATTTAATTCAATTTTAATTAACTCAAAAATATTATTTTTGAGTTAATTACCCCAAAATTTTGACCTTGACTTAACCAAAAAGGCCGAAGGGTCCAATATTTCTTAAAATTCTCAATATTCCCTTGGCCTGGGGCTTTCAAAATCATTTTCCAAGGACCCACAAATTTTGCCTTTAAAGATTTAATCCTAACTTAGGACCCTAAATTAATTAAATTTCTGATTTAGGATTTTATTAATTAATTGACCAGAAAATTTAATTAATTGACTAAGAGGGTATTATAATTATTTTTCCAACCCTCTTTTACATGAGATAATACATTTATATACATGAAGGGGGAAAACCCATTTGTATAGACCCTCAAATAAATACCCAATTCTGCGACTCAAAATATGATCTAGTAGACCAAGTAGTTCAAACTACTTTTACAAGGACTCAATAGAACACTTGGATTCACTTAGTATGTTGATGACAAAATCCACCCTAGCTTTGGGGTGAGGCTGGAGGGAAAAACTCTGTCGATCACTTTCGTGAATCAGTGAGACAAAAAACCTCCTAGGATAGAAATCATCAACAACATACTAGGCTTACCTAGGTTGTTACATACATTGACGGTCTTACTTAGATCATTTACATCATAACATGCAGAATGGGTTTACAATTATTTATAAAAATTGTCGTCTGTCGATGAAATCTGGATGACACAAGCCTCGAACATGATAAGTTCCATTTGCTATGGGGTCGTTGACAAAGTGTGGTCAACACTTACTTTTGACATGGCCTAATACTTGACTTGACACTACTTTGAACTCTAGCAACTGTTGATATATTGTCATGCTTGCTTCAAGTAATGGTACTTTGGCATTGCATTGTCCTTCTAGTGTGTGTCTAAGTTGTGCTATTGTGTCCTTCCTGCACATGCATTAATGAACAAGACCCAAACCAATATACAAACAAAATACTTACACTGTCCTACAAACCATATGTCATAGAAATATTCAAAATTCAAATGTAAATACATTCAACATTTATGAACAAAACCCAATCAAACATACACACAAAATACTTACACTGTCCTGCAAAAACACATGTCAAAGATGATATTCAAATTAAAATTCAAACACTAATCATACATACCTTGTTGTAGCAGACTGACCCTTGATTGTTGATGTGTTGTCCTTACTACAGTGATCCTTGAATGCATATTTTTTCTTGCCTTCTAGAAGCTCGATATCGAATCTGCTGTATCTATGTAATTTCATATCTCCAAGGTCTGCAATTGCATCCTATGGTAGCCCTCTGAGTCCACTTTCCAACCCTGTATGTCTGATCAATATTGGATTTGTAATATTCCTAATTAGCTTCTAGCTAATTGGAATATTAATTTTTGTTTTTCTTAATTAATGAATGAATAAAAAGGGTGGAGGGACCCATAAACCCAGTAGTGGAATAAAAACCACCTCCTTAGTGTGAAAGTGGATCTACAGATGGCTTATTTCCAGTAATACTTCTTTCGTAGTTTTGTTATCTATATTCGAGAGTTCTATGAGGACATCGATTATGAATGTAGACTGTTATCTTTGTTGCTTCCCCCCACAGGAATTTAGGTAGATCCTTATCATGTAGCATTGCTTTTACACTTTCTTCAATGGATCTATTCTATCTTTTTGCAACACCATTTTGTTCGGGATTATATGGGACTATCAACTCCCTCTTAATCCCTGACTCCTTAAAAATGCTATGATCTCTTTGGATGTATATTCTCCTCCATCATTAGATCTTAGAATTTTGATTTTTCTTTCTCTAAGGTTCTCTACTTCAGCTTTGAATTCTTGGAATTTTGTGAATACTTCATCCTTGGTTTTCATTATATAAACCCAAGCCTTTCTTGAATGATCATCTATGAAGGTGACATAATATAGATGACCTCCAAGTGATTTTGGAGTCATAGGACCACACACGTCAAAGTGAATAAGATCCGAGATTTCTTTTGACTGTGAAGCACTGCTTCCAAATGGTCTCTTGATATTCTTGCCCAATGCACATCCCTTGCAGACACCTTCATGATTCTCCTTTAGGTTAGGAATTCCATCAACTATGGAACTTAGAGATGGGAGGATTTTGAAATGGAGATGGCCAAATCTTCGATGCCAAAGTTCACATGGGCTAATTTCAATGTGAACTAGGGCTTGCGCTATAGGAGATATTAATCTGTAGAGCCTTCCTTCACGAATGGAAATAACTTTGTCTTGATCTATACTTGAGTATTTTCTCCAAACAATAACCTTTTCATCAATAAAGGCTACTCTATCTCCTTTATCTTCTAAGATTGAAATAGAGAGTAAGTTTTTATGCAAACCTAGAACAAAGGTGGATGTTGCTTTCATTTTCGCGTTTTCACGGGATAGTTGTTGTTGTCCACTGAATAGGTGGATTTTCGTTTTGATAAGGTCTTCAATTGGTTGGAGTGATCAATCATGTGTCTTGATGCACCACTATCAATCACCCAGATGTCTTCATCTTGGAAAGTACCAGAGAGAGCCGAGAAGAGACCTTCATTCCTTGGTTTGAATGATGCCTTCTTTGAAGAAGATAAGAAATTCCATACTTCCTTGAAACATTTCTTGAGATGGCTTGCAATCTTCTTGATGAATTTCTTCCCTGGGGAGGAGAACTTCATGATGGCCTTAGATAACCTTAGCTCTGATAACATGTTGAGAATTCAATAGGGCAATGAATTAGTTAATTCTCTATTCTTGATAACTGTTTATGTTATCTTTTTACTTCTTATCTTTGTTCCATATTATTATAGTGTGCAATACATCAAACAACTACCAAAACAATAAGAACAGTGACACAGTATATAGGCTGCAACCCAAGGCCAAAGCCCCTCCTCTTGAGGGGAAAACCCGTAAATTTCTTCTTCTTTTAGATTCTTCAATTGACGAATACCATGACCTAGTGACATAGACAAATACCCTCCATGATCAAGATTGGCACGACCTCCAGCTACAACTTCTTCAACCTCTCCAGAAAGTCCGAAATTTTTGAACTGCTGCAACTGTTGCAACTACACTTGGAGACTTCGATCTCCTTATAGAGCTTCCTCCTTCCCTTCGTTTGCCATTTCTTAAGATGTAGGAATAGAGAGATGCCCTAGAAGCCGTTCACTTGCCTTCTTTTCTTCCTCCTCTTCAAGGTTGAACCCAAGGATGCCCTAGTGCAAAAACCCTAGCTTCGACTTGTGCATAGGAGAGAGAGAGACCTAATCCAAGCACCTCGACTTCCTTCGACTCCTTCTTCTTCCTCTTCTTCGACCTTCTTCTTGTCCTCTTCTTTGCATATGATGAGAGTGAGTGAATGCCTTATGTAGGTCAAGCTCCTCTCCATATATAGGCTTCTTTCAAAGGAGACGTGGCTCTTCATGTAGGCCAACTTGATCTTGGAGGTATTTTTGACACTTTAGAGACAAAATAAATTTCTCTTTATAAGTTACAATGTGCCATTTGTGAAAATTCCTGAATGTTACTAATGCAAAAATCTGCTTTTAGATCTGGTTATGCTTCTCCTACTTAATTAAGTTATTAAGATGAAAATTCAGATTAATATCGAAGAAAACATATAACAGACTTTCACCGATTCAGATCTAGAAAAAGTACTTGCACACATAGACAAAGTGACACAAGGATTTTCTGGACAATAGTCCCCAGAAAAACCCAATGCGGGAAAACCGGTTTTCTGGCTGCTAGAGGGTTTTATTATTAAGAGTTTCTGAACACAGCAAATTTGAGTTCCAGATTTGGAAAACCCAACAAAGAAAATATAGATCTGTAGCTAACCTATTATTCTGAAGCCAAAATATTGACTAATCCACACCCTCAAATGGGATTTACAAGACTCAGCCAAATCTTGGCCCTAGAAACCCCAGCGCTACCCCTGAAGCCTCTGCGTTCGTCTGCGCTAGCCTGGAGAGGGCTGCGTAACCCCACACTGGGTGACGCAGACCCTACGCTGCCCTTGAGGGTCTCTGCGTAACCCCTGAGTGTCTCTTGTTGCCCAACACTGCCCCAGGAGAGACTTCTCCTCACTGCTCAGAAATCTTGTAATATTCCCAATTAGCAGCAACTAATTGGAAATATTAATTTTGATTAATTTTGCCTTTATAAAGTTAAAATAAAAATAAAGTGGGTGAAAGGAGAATATAACTCACTAAAATAAAGTGCACTCCCTAGTAGACTCAACGTTGTGACTTAAGTGGGCCAAGGGGGGCCAAGAGACCACGTAGAGGGGGACCCACTTAGACCACGTGGGCCATGACAACACAATTTAGTTGGCAACATGGGCCAAATGGAGGCTACGTAGGAGATGGTGGGGCCTAGGGTTGAGAGAGGCCCATTGCTATAAAAAGGAGGAGAGCCTCCTCATTTCCTCATTCGATGTTTGTGCATATTGAGCTGGTCAATTCGACTACTTGAGCACGCTAGCTGTTTAGCTTGTCTGCAACACTGTTTAGTGCACCGAGTGTCTCCGTTCGGAGATCTCACCCTCGGCCCCGGGAGACTTCGAGTGCTTGCTCGGGTGAGGCATTCCTATCAGTAATTTTTGCAGGAGGATCGAGTTGAGGCTTTTTTGTGGAGCATTGCATCTAGTAACTGCGCAATCTTGAGAGGGAGGATGCAGTTCATTTCGTGGGAGCTCCAGGTTGATGTCATTTTGGAGGTTTTAGGTCTAGAGATTGTGCAAGGGGCCAGCCCTTGCCTATTGGAGGCTTTTGGCAGAGTTTGTGGTAGTATTTTGGTGGATTCCATTCGGCCTCAGCGCAGAGCCTTAGAGGATAGCGTAGATCCTCAAGGGGGTGATTTTCGGGGGTCGGCCGTTTCAGAAATTCTCTCTGGTCTTTTCTGGATTTTGTGAGTAGAGGCTGATTCCAAAGTTTCAACTTATTCCGAGTAGGGGAGCAACCCCAAATACTCATCTTGTTCCAGCAGTAGCAACTACACGGCAGTTTTCTAGCAGCTTGGACGCAGATCAGAGAGCAGCCATTCCTTTGTCATTCTGAGAGTATTTCTTCACTTGCCTGGTGCAAGTCGAGGTGCCATCATTCCGATCACCTCTTGTGCTCATTTCTATTGCTCAGTATAATAAAATGGCTTGGCATTCTCTCTATTTTATGTGTATCTGTTTCATGTACTATTTCTAGCATTTCATGTACTGTTGTATGCTCCGTATCACTGCCTATTTTTCCTTTAAGACATTCCAGCTGCTATCCCATCTGTTGTGTTTTTCCCATACTCTATAGACAGAGTCTGGGGAGGGCCAGGTAGCCTCCAGATCTCACCCTCTTTTCAGAGGTGAAATATATGGTAAACGCCCCTCCAGTCCATCTCTGGTTTAGAGCTGACTGTGTTTGAGAGATATCCCTGAAAAGGGATATTACTGTGGTATCAGAGCTGAGGTCTTAAGGTCGAGACCTGCGGAGCGTGGTGGGCTGTAATATCCCTGTTGAGGGTGAGCCCTGCCACGTGTCTGAGGTCTGCGAGGCTGTTTAGCTGCTGTCCTCGAGATGCTCCGGTGGGCTGTTGATCTCACCCTTAACACCATGGGATGTCGCCCTCACTAACACTCTAGGCTTTTGGTGTAGTGGTTGGGCCTTTGATCCCTGTTTAGGGAACCACTATTAAGGGTGAGCCCTGCCACGTGTCCGAGGTCTGCGACGCTGTTTAGCTGCCGTCCTCGAGATGCTCCGGTGGGCTGTTGAGCTCACCCTTAACACCCTGGGATGCCGCCCTCACTAACAGTCCGAGCTTTTGGTGTAGTGGTTGGGCCTTTGTGGTATCAGAGCTCATAGACCTGGCTCAGCCTGTGGAGCAAGTTGTCTATGACACCGGAAGAGAAGCTATGGGGATAATTTTCTATGAACAAAGAGGGTAGGCAGAATCTTACCCACCAAAGGCAGTAGAGGTGGAAAATATGGGGGTTTCACAACAGTGTGACCAGCATTTACCAGCCTTCGGTAGGCCAACCAGAATCACAATGCCTACATTCTTACCTCCAGTACCGAGTGAGAAAGGTAGGCGGCATGATCATATACCTTTTGGAGATTATTTCCGTGAATGGCAATCTATGGGGGAAAACTTTAGAGCGGCTTTGCCCTTCAGAGATTACTGTCAGCTCAGGCAGGATGAAGGAGGAAGGAACAGCGGGGTTTCTAGCATGCAGAGTTCAGAGCTACAACGTACCACTGGGAGGACACCTTTTCCCACGTTTGATGGATCCATCGATTGCATGGTTCGGGATCAGGTGGAAAAACTGGATACCTCTTTCTAGCTTGACCGAATAACGGAGGGGGAAGCCATCAAAGTGGCTACCTCGCACTTGGAGGATGAAGGCACACAGGATCATGGGGAGCATGTGGATACACCCAGTATGACGCAAGGGTCACCTGTGTTGGAGACTTCTTTGACCATATCGGTTGACATCTTAGTAGAGAGAGTAGAGCTTACCCCAGTAGTGCCATCCATTGAGGTGATGACCGGGGTAGTGTCCGAGTTTTCGGGTGGTAGCAGCACGCGACAGATGGGTGCGGTGCCAAGAGATGTGTCCACCTTTGATGAGGCACTAGGAGATACAGAGGTATTGGACGATGGTTGCACACAACGGTGTCATCAGCTTCGAGCCGACCTTCTAGTTTTGAAAGGGAAGGCTACATCAGTACGAGAGGCTATTTTGTTACAGAACAAGGAGCTAGAGGGCATGAGAGTGGTTTATGTTTTGGTGGAAATACCCCATGGGCACAGTCAATTTTGTCGTTGTCCTTTGGCACTTTGGGCATGAGCAGCGAGGTACACGAGGCTCACCCAAGCTATTTGGATGACATTCAGCACACTAGTGGAGAGACTTCTCAGCAGTGGCACTGGGTCGGGGTGTTATTTGACAGCCATAGGTTAGGGGATGAGATGATCCTCTGCAGGGGTGGCACATCAGTCATCGCTGAGCCTATGCTTGGGGAGCAGGTCATGAGGGAGACATGCGTCACTTTTCCCTCAGGGCATGTCGAGATCATGCATGAGCAGAGGATACTGGGTACAGCAGAGGTAGCATCCCAGTATGTGTCTGGGCTCCAGACAATGTATCGACACATTATCGAGAGGGTGGATGGCATATTCAATGCAGATGAGGTGGCGGAGGTAGAACAGGAGGGCATTCCTCCTGTATGCCAGGGTGAGGACTCTTCTTTATATGAGTCCATAGGATCAGTTGAGGACGCTTTTAGGGAGCGAGAGCAGTCATGCAGAGATGATGACAGTAGACCGGAGCTGCATTCCAGTGTCCAGGGTGAGCAGTCAGGGGACTCTACAGGAGATCCGCTGGGCAATGAGTCACTTGTGACGATTCAGCCAGAGCAGCATATGATGGAACATGAGTCAGCAGAGGAGGATACTATGCACATCATGCATGATAGTCCTTTGGGGGAGAGCCAGATGGAGGTTCACATCGAGTCCGTGATGGGTATGCGGCTAACCTTAGGGTCAGCCATTGAGGAGGAGCAGTCAAATGCACTGACATCGTGTACGGCGACAGCAGTTGTAGATCCATATCCTCTAGAGATGTCGGAGGTTGATGGGATATTTCTGCAGGGGGCTAGGGGATGGCAGGAGCTTCACATTCCAGATGAGAGGGTGAGTTGTGGGAGATGGTGGAGCATCCATCTTTGGGCCGACACATTGATGAGGTGCAGATAGATGTACATACAGTCGGCCGAGCTGCAGTACTTTCAGTGAGTAGTACTCTCCAGGAGTACATTGATGGGGCTTGCAGCATATCTTGCCCACTTTGGCCCATTATAGAGAGAGGGGCTTCCTTCTATAGGCAGCTTTCATTGGCAGACAGGGCAGAGCAGTGGGAGTTGATTACGGGCTGGTGGCAACACTCTAGGCATGTTCCATATGTAGTTGTTGCTACAGTCGATTCTTCTTCCAGGATGGACTGGCGGGGGATCATGAGTTGGTACCCTCTTGATGGTACAGTATTCTTCGTAGGGAGCACAGTGGAGCAGGGGCCCTTAGACATAGTAGATGTTACAGATTCCAGTTGGCAGAAGGGCACAGGTCGTCATTTCTTCAGCACTCCATCCCGATTTCAGGAGAGCAGGATCAGCGTGGGATTGAGTCAAGACTTGGATTGGAGAGAGGTGATGAGTTGGTATGCAGTTGGTGGGGCAGCTTATACAGTTAGAGGTACATCACAGCAGGAGCCAGGGAGCATTGATGCTTGTTGGCAGGCTTCACTTCATGGGGCATCAGCTATAGCCATAGGCAGTGCACAACCTGAGTCGTGGGACTTGGACGATGATTAGCCATGGTGGCGTTGGCATCCGGGAGGATTGTTTGTTCGTTGGTACAGTGAGAGATCAGTTTTGGATCCCGGCACTGAGAGATCCCTCCATATCAGGGTGATACAGAGGACAGGGAAGATTCAGTGGTGCATCTGGGACCCAGGCCCATTTTACAGTGATGGTGGGGAGCATCAGCTAGAGCGGATGCTTGTTCAGGCATTGCTTGAGGACAAGCAATTTTTGGCCTGGAGGACTGTAATATTCCCAATTAGCAACAGCGAATTGGAAATATTAATTTTGATTAATTTTGCCTTTATAAAGTTAAAATAAAAATAAAGTGGGTGAAAGGAGAATATAACTCACTAAAATAAAGTGCACTCCCTAGTAGACTCAACGTTGTGACTTAAGTGGGCTAAGGGGGACCAAAAGACCACGTAGAGGGGGACCCACTCAGACCACGTGGGCCATGACAGCGTAGTTTAGTTGGCAACGTGGGCCAAATGGAGGCTACGTAGGAGATGGTGGGGCCTAGGGTTGAGAGAGGCCCATTGCTATAGAAAGGAGGAGAGCCTCCTCATTTCCTCATTCGATGTTTATGCATATTGAGCTGGTCAATTCGACTACTTGAGCACGCTAGCCGTTTAGCTTGTTTGCAGCACTGTTTAGTGCACCGAGTGTCTTCGTTTGGAGATCTCACCCTCAGCCCCGGGAGACTTCGAGTGCTTGCTCAGGTGAGGCATTCCTATCAGTGTTTTTGTAGGAGGATCGAGTTGAGGCTTTGTTGTGGAGCATTGCATCTAGTGTCTACACAGTCTTGAGAGGGAGGACGCAGTTCATTTCGTGGGAGCTCCGAGTTGATGTCATTTTGGAGGTTTCGGGTCTAAAGATTGTGCAAGGGGCCAGCCCTTGCCTATTGGAGGCTTTTGGCAGAGTTTGTGGCAGTATTTTGGTGGATTCCATTCAGCCTTAGCGCAGAGCCTTGGAGGATAGCGTAGATCCTCAAGGAGGTGATTTTTAGGGGTCGACCGTTTCAGAAATGCTCTCTGGGCTTTTCTGGGTTTTGTGAGTAGAGGCTGATTCTAGAGTTTCAACTTATTCCGAGTAGGGGAGCAGTCCCAAATACTCATCTTATTCCAGCAGTAGCAACTACATGGCAGTTTTCCAGCAGCTTGGACGCAGATCAGAGAGCAGCCATTCCTTTGCCATTCTAAGAGTATTTCTTCACTTGCCTAGTGCAAGTCGAGGTGCCATCATTCCGATCACCTCTTGTACTCATTTCTATTGCTCAGTATAATAAAATGGCTTAGCATTCTCTCTATTTTATGTGTATCTGTTTCATGTACTGTTTCTAGCATTTCATGTACTGTTGTATGCTCCGTATCACTGCATGTTTTTGCTTTGAGACATTCCAGCTGCTATTCCGTCTGTTGTGTTTTTCCCATACTCTATAGACAGAGTCTGGGGAGGGCCAGGTAGCCTCCAGATCTCACCCTCTTTTCAGAGGTGAAATATCTGGTAAACGCCCCTCCAGTCCATCTCTGGTTTAGAGCTGACTGTGTTTGAGAGATATCCCTAAAAAGGGATATTGCAAATCTCCTTAGCTCTCTTCTTCTCCTTCTCTCAATCTGCTCATGAAAAAATGAATGATCTTTTCCCCCCTTTTCCTCCTTTAACCTAACCCTAAGTGACTTTTGGGGAATTCCTAAATCCAATGGCTGAGATAGCTTTAGATCTAGGGCTGAGATTAAATGCTCATTTAAATCTCACTTTCTATTTTTTAATTCACCCCACTTTAATAAAAACCCACTTAGTCATTTATTTCCAAAGTCACTTTTCACTTTCTAATTTCACATTGACTTTATTAAAGTCACTTTAAAATTAGATTTAGTAACTTTATCACTTAAACTCACTTTTAAATTAGATTTGACTTTACAACTTTATAAAGTCAGTTTAGGAGAAATATTTAATTCTTTTGGACACTTTTCCCTAGGCCAAAGATCAAAGCCTTAGGGAACCACCTGTCCTCCAGTAATCAAATTTCAACATGAAACTTGCAGCTCCACTGCCCACTCTATGTCTCCCTTCCTGAAGTCAACCTCCATTCGGTGTGCAGAAACTATCTGTAGGGGATAAGTGTGGATTCCTTGGATCATCTCATGCTTACCGGTCTTCTTTTCTGTCCACTCCATCTCCAGAGTCTCCCAGTCCGTAGTGACCTTCCCCAATGTGATCAACCACTACACTCGCAGTATCACATTGGTGTCCGGAATGTCCACCACAAAGAAATGATCCGTTAGAGTGTAAGTCCCCATGGTCATTGCCAATGTCTGTACATATATAGCAAACTGCATAGTTCTGGCACCCGATACCAGTACTGAAAATCCATCAAAGCTCTTTGTCGATATGCCCCTCCGCTCTACCAATTGTGCATCAATAAAGTTGTGGGTAGCCCCACTGTTAACCAGCACTGAAACATGTTGTTCCTGCACGATGCCCCAAACACGCAGTGTCAAATACTTGGGAACCCCTCGCAAAAAAGCAAGGACTCCGCCAGTAGCTGCAAATGTTGTCCCTCCTGCTACTAGTGGTGGAGGTGGTGGATGATTCCCTCTCTGCACTACAACGCTGCCTCCTGCCTCTATCTCCTCATATGCATCTTATTACCTGTCGCTGTCAGAGAAGACCTCTATGTAGTGTGCCTTTCCTGCGGCACATCGATGTCCCGGCGCCCATGGCTCCTGGCATGTGAATCATAGCTTCCTCTGTCTCAAATCTCTCTGGGTATCATCGTCCAAAGGCCCCCGGCCTTGGTTCCCCCTCGGAGGTGGAATCCTCGTATCCTTTCCCTTAGGCTAAAATGTCAGTCTCTGGGGGAAAGGAGCTCTGGTCCTGGGTAGAGCATCCTGCAAATCCCTGGTTCTCCCAACTGCATCATGAAGTGTAATAGGCCTCGTGGATCTGACTAATCCACGCAGAGGCTCTACCAACCCATCAATAAACATGTATATCATCCTGGCTGAGGACAACTCAGGCACCATCGCCGAAAGCCTCAAGAACTCAGAAATGTAGGTTTCTGGGTTCCCAGTTTGCTTGAGCTTGGTCAGCTCAACAAAGTGCTCTTCCGAATTCGTTTGGTCAAACCGCTCTACCAGTCTCCGTGTAAACTCTGCATATGTTGTCACCACTGAGTGACCCAGCATGGCCATCTCGTGGAACCACCAATCATGGGCCTCTACCTCTAGGTGCAACGTTGCCACCTTGATGGTCTCTCCCTCTGCATCTGGTTGAGCTGGAAATAAATATCCAGCTTCTCCACCCAAGGCTTTGCCGAACATTTTGAGGACCCGTCAAATGTTGACAAGAAAAACCTACCCACTATATGTTGTACGTCCCCATCCTGTGTGTATCTACCCCTCAGTTCTGGTTACAGGGTTGGCTGTCCTTCTTGAGCTGACCAAAATCATGGAAAGTGAGAGCTTCACTAATCTCTCGCCCATAGGATTGATACTCAACAAAATAATCCCCCATATGAACCTGATCTAGCTCCTGAGGTGCTCCCGTTCCAGTGCCTACAGTCAGAAATGTGGGCATTGTGGAACGTGGGGGAGTGAGTGACACAACTTGCTGCGCTGTGAGCTGCTCCTGCCAATGGTGGGAAGTTCCGGACCCTTCTCCGATGTGAAAACCCCTTGGGGTTTCACACTGTATCTAGTTTGCGGTAAACTTCTGCCCCATCTCCTTGATCCTCCTCGATAGCTCCTGCACAGACTTTAGGAGGAGTTGTTTGAACTCCCTCCCTTCATCTTTCTCCTCTGCCATTGGTTCTTCCTCTTCTGTGTCCATACTGGAACGCAGTCTCCCTCTCCAAAAGTGGCCTCAAGCCTCTGCTCTTGGTCCTTGTACTTCCTTTCCCGGTAAATGATATATGGTTTTCCTACCAGTGTCATAGATAATCTGTTCCACAGGCTAAGCCAAGTCTATGAGCTCTGATACCACTGTAATATTTTGAATAGAAATAAACAGTAATACAAAGCAACATAAACAAGCATCTACAACAAATAGAGAGACATCACTTAAACAATGCAAATATGGAGAAACGCTAAGCCATTTTATTATATAACTGAAAGATAATAATGAGTACAAAGGTGATCAGAATGATGGCACCTTGGCTTGCACAAGGCAAGCTGGAAATACTCTCAGAAATGTTCAATGAATGGCTGCTTTGTCAAGGACTACATAATCTCCAAATGCTGCTGCTACTACTGTCGGACTGCTTCTACTGTTGAAATGGGATGGCTCTTTGGGGCTGTTCCCCTGCTTAGAAAAATGTGAAACTCTGGGAATGAGCTCTCCTCCAATAACACAGAAAAGGCCAGAAAGGAATCCCGGAATGGATGACCTCGGAATTTGACCTCCCTTGGGAAATAACGCTATCCCAATGAAATATGCTGGCCCTGAATTATCCTCTGCAAATGATGGCCTCCTCCTGTATCAAAATGATGAAATAGTGAAGGTTTGGTGCCTTCACACTATCTCGAGCTGAAACCCCTGATAAATCCTCACTCTCGGAACTGCCTCAACCACAAATTGCGTGATCTCTCCAAGAGACTGCGCTGCCCAAGAAAATGCGTAATTCCTGGCTGAAGATGCTATGGCTCCTCCTACAAAACGATGGATAGAACTCCTCACCCGAGTAGGAACTCGAAGTTCCTCGGGGCTGAGGTTGGGATCTCCGCTCGGAGACACCCGATGTGCTGAAAAACACTTGTAGACTTTGCTCAATAGCAAAAGCGTGCTCAATGTCAAAAAATAGAAATCATAGATGCATAATAGAATCGGAGAATGAGGAGCATGTTCCCCTTTTATGCTTTGAGAGCCTTGCTCTCACCCGGGCCCCACCAAACTGTGTTGTCCCTCTTGGCCAACGTTGTCCCTCTCTCACTGCGCTGTCATGGGCCGACGCTGCCCACCCTGCCTCTTCCCTCACGCTGCCACTTCACCCTCCTGGGTCACACGCTGTCAAATAAATATATGCTCAAGTGACTTTAGGGAATGATTATTTCTGAAGTATGGGTTATGTGTCTCATCACCCACTTTATTAACTGACTTTAATATTAGAAAAGAAAAACTAGCCAAAATTAATATTACCAATTAGTTGTTGTTAATTGGGAATATTACACCCCTGAGGGTCTCTTGCTGCCCAACGCTGCCTCGGGAGAGACTGCGTAGCTGTAGCTACCCCTGTGCTATGCAGCTGCTACCTCTGCTTCTCCGTGCTGCCTCTAGAAGCTGCTCTCTGCCTCTTGCTGATTCTAGGCACTGGGATCAGATCATCCCCTTTGCCTAAACTCCCCTCTCTGAAGCTGAAACACTTCTGGAAATTCTTAGCAAACCACGCCCTAGAATTTCAGCTTAGCTTCAGTGCTCTGCCTCTGTGTGTTTGAGCAAATGACCCCAAGCCTTTCCATTATACTTTTCTCACTGGGAAACCAACAGCCATGATCAGATCTTGAATCAATGGCTAATATTAAAAGAAAGCCTGATCCATGTGAATTAAGACAATTTCATCACATGTTTAATTTAATTAACTTTAAAATACATTAAAATAATTAATTAATTAATTACTCCCAAACCAGATGAAATTTCCCAAATCCCTTTCTGGGTCTTGTAGATCAGGTGTACTCTAGTCTCTCCACAAATTTTGAGAGCTAGAGCACATCCAATGCAACCCAAATACACAAAATCTCAACACCCTTAGGGTCTTCAACATATGACAATGACTCTTATACCTAGGACAAATCCTAGAAGCAATTTAATAAGTGCTTGACCTATAAAATAAAGAACTTGAGCATGAAACCCATGCTCCAGATAATAATTTCTTTTTATTTTATAATTTACAATTTACAAGAATACATTTCATACTTATGAAGACCGAACCTAGTTACGCGTTCTTCAACAACAAATGAGAGCGAGGGCCTGCTTATATACCCTAGGCAGGTGTCCCTTTATGAATGGTGATGTCTCCTTAGACATGCCTCTTTGTTTAACTAATTACTAATTAACTAATCCTTATTTCAATTATCATCATTATTTATATATATTTTATTCATAACACATATATAGAGTACTGCTTCAAGAATTGTGGTGTCAATTTGTTTCAGATGGGAGGCAGCATTATTCTGAAGCTCTAGGAAGGCCAAGAGAATATCAATCACAAGCATCAAGTTTTCAAATCCACCAAACTATGCCACTGTATTGTAATGTTCTCGAACTGAGTCCATTCAGGGATGAATTTATCTTCTTCGTTGTCTCTAGAACTCACTTTAAATTGTCAAGATAAATTAGACCAAGCTATTATGCTTAAAACCATAGAGTTGAAATTGTCTTAAGGAAGGTATTACTGCACATACACAAGCAAGTGTGAAAATTTCTTAACTAAGAAACCCTACTGTTAAATCTCGATTTACTTCTCCTACTTGGTTAAACATACAAGTTATTAATCTGAATATTTAGAATTAACATTGAAGTAAATACAATTAACAACCTACACATACAGATCATTTACTAAATAGCACGCTCATATGACAAAGTGACACAGATTTTTCAGACAAATGTCCCTGAAAAAACCCAATGCGAGAAAACCGGTGCAGCAGATATGAGAGTTTATTATTATTATGCAGCAGTTTCTAAGTGCATCTAGCGTACCATAAACTCGGCTGACCCAACAGAGAAAACCTCGATAATCAGAGAAATTGTGAGATATACCTCACTCTCGCAAGTCCCGGCTGATCCAGATGAGCAATTGGTGAAGCCCCAGCTAGCTTTGCACAGCAACTGCGTAAACCTGCGTAGCCTGTGCTGAAGATCTGCGTCACCCTTGTTTTGCATGGATCTTCTTCTCCCAAATCTCGATTTCAACGCTCCTAGCTCAAAAACCCTTCTCCCGACAAAATTCAGGACTTTTCCTTGGAGTTGTTGCACTGCCTCTGCGTGGGACCTACATGGGCCCACGTCACCCTCCTGAGGGATTGCGTAACTCCCTCTGATGGTTGTGCACCCTCCACTATGTCTCTGCTGCCCTTGCTCTGCACTGTACTCTTGGCTGTAAATTTTTGTAGATAGTCTATGCTTGATGCAACTTTACTTTTATTCCCAATATCAAACAGCAATCACATAAACAAGAAAGTAAAATGTTGATAGAACATACCAATAGATCGATAGAAGACAAGCCAAAAATACACTTAACTTGATTAACAAAATATATCTGTTGTGGTGCGTTACAGCGGTCAACAGGATGCTTCAACCAGCAAAGTCTCTACACGGTTAGCCAACCAAAATGTGTCACACAACCCTCTCGGACAGCTCTATAACAATCAACCCAAAGTCGACAAAAGTCAATGTTGTCCAGTCAACGGTCAACGCAAAAAACAGCAGCAGAAAAAGTCAACGCAGCCAGGTCAAAGTCAACGTCCAACCTCGATTTCTGTGCCAAAAATGCGGATTGCAGAAATCAGAATTTTGGGGGAGTTTGAGGTCAGTTTGACCATCCGTTGACCAAAGTCAACGCTGGTCAAATCTGCGCTGAAAACCCTTGGTCAAAACCAGAAAATCCTTTGCTGCAATTTCCCACGTGTGAGAGAAGAAGAGCCTCCAAGATGATGATCAAACCAATCAGATGATGAGAGAGAATGTGTGATGAGTTATGTTGAAAATGACCTCCAACGTTGACCTATATATATCCATCAGTGAGAGTGTGTGACATCTGTTGGGGCTTCAAACCTACGTTACAATTCTGGCCGACCTTGCACATAAGTGGAATTAATTCAAAATAAATTTTCTACTCATCGGATCAAGATGATCTTTAGATCGATCCTGCACCTCTCCAAAAGAGGAATCCAATAAAAATATTGGCATCTTCATCTGAGCATCATGGCATGGAGTTTGGACCTAGTTGTCCAAAATTAACATTGGCCCTCCTAACCAATCACTGCATCTGCCCCTCGCTGCAAATCCAAGTCACTCAGATCTAATCTTCGTCTGAGCACTGCCCCGTCAGAAGAATTCGATCTCTTAGACTCTATGTGTGTCTCCAACTGACCCCAAGCCTTTCTCTTATACTTTTTCGTTGACATATCAACAATCGTGATTTAATCTTTTATCGATGGTTGGGATTAAAGAAAGCTTGATCCGCGTCACTTAGAACATTTTATCACGTGTTTAATTAATTCACTTTAATTTTTCTGATTCCCTAAGTTAGACTTGGGGTCCTCATTAAAAAAAATTAATTATTATAATATCTCACACACCAAATGAAATTTCTCCAAACGCTTTCTGGGTTTTGGAGGTCTTGTGTATCTTAGCCCCTCCACAAAATTTCAGGGCTAGAGCACACTCAATGCTGCCCTCCATCCATTGCGTTGTTGCTTTCTGTATTACTACCCATGTCACTGCCACTGACATTGCTACATCTGTATTGCAGCTCCCTCTCAATTTACTGCATCATGCTGCCCATAGCACTGCCACTGCTAACTGTTGCACTGCAACTCAGTTGCTGAGAAGTAAGCAACTTAAGGACTCCTGCCCAATCATTTACAGACAAGTCGGGATGCATCTCATCACTGAAGCTCCCTTGGCTGCTACTCTGTGTTGTCCTCTTGAAGCTTCTACACAGCCTCTCTATGCTGCTAAAGTCCCATTAGCCCCTCTACGCTATTGTTGCCTCTGCAGTGCACTGCTCCCTCTACAACGTCTCAGTACTACCCTCCGTTTCACTGTGATCTTCTACACCCTCTACTCCACTTGGCCCGCTACCGTCTTCAGTCTCCCGTAGCTCGTATGTGATCTAAGAGTTGGGCACCTCAAGGATCCTGCCATCACTCTATAGCTGCTCTATAGATCCATATCGCCCCACTTACGTGGCTCATGAGCACTCATGGCTACGTTATCATCACTCCCATCATCCTTTGCTACTGCAGCCTTGGATTCAAAAGATCCTTTGTCCTTCTTCTTAGGACAAGTGCTGGCGAAGTGTCCAAGTTCGCCACAGTTAAAGCACTGGACCTTGGATAGGTCCCTCTTCTTCTTCCCTTACTGCCTTCGTTCCAGAGTTGCATCTTCTTCCTCTTCTTTCTTCGCCTTGAAAATTTCGCTGTCGTTGCTTTGCCTCTTGGTGAATCTCATGATTTCCTCCTGACAGAGGATTTCCCACATGTCTGCCCAGGATGGTAATGTTACCCTGCCCAATATGTTACTTTTCTTATTCCTTGGTGACTGCATTCAGGGCAGTCCTTACCAAGATCCCTTCATCTGGAGTCGCACCCATGGCAATAAGTTGATCCTGGATAGTCTGAAGTCGGAAAAGGAATGAATCTATCTCCTCACCCTTCTGCATTTGAAACAACTGCATCTAATTCTCTAGAAGCATTTTCCTTTTGATAGAGCTTCCCTGATACATCATCTCCAAAGTAGTCGACATCTCATTTGCCTTGTTCTTCCCAGCAATATGTGGCACGACGTGATCTTTGTCCATCCATGATCAAACGCTTAGCCCGCGCTCAATTTTCCTTGAATTTCTTTAGAGGATCTGGATCGGCAGGCACAGCTAGGAAATTCTCTGCATGGTCCTTGATGTCGTACTCATCTAGGACTGACAGAATCTTGACCCTCCAGATGACGAAGTTGGACACGCCGTCCAACCTGTCCTGATCTCTCAGTCCATGAGAAGCCATTTAGCTCAAATTTGTCAAAACATATACTCGTCTCCCTCTTTCTGCTGCAACACTCAAACTACTGGATCTAGGTTTCTTGGCAATTAGAACCCTCTATAGTAGCTGCTCTCTCCGACAACTGATTTCCCTCCTGGAAATCTTCAGCCAAAAACAACTGACCAGTTCTCTACGATCACCCTCCTGATCAAATCTCAGATCTGTTTGGCACACATCTGCTGAGTAACTGTCCTCCTCCCGCTCTTTGTCAACTCAGCTAGGCACGATTCAGCACCGTCAGAATCTCCACCACACCAGCAATTGTTGAAGATCTGAAGCCCTGCTTCCGGATCTTGGCAATACTCACAACAACAACAACAAAAATTGGATTGCGTCCCTCTAGCTGGCCTCTACATGAGCACATTGGGTCAGTGTAGCCTCTGTTGGGACTGCGCCCTCCTAATGTTGTGTTGCCCTCTCCAGATCTATGCTACGTCAGTTGCTTTCTGCAACAAACATTTCTTCAGCCGATTTTGCTATAGATTCAGCTTGATCTGCAATGCTCTAGTACCATGTGAAAATTTCTTAACTAAGAAACCCTACTGTTAAATCTCGATTTACTTCTCCTACTTGATTAAACATACAAGTTATTAATCTGAATATTTAGAATTAACATTGAAGTAAATACAATCAACAACCTACACATATAGATCATTTACTGAATAGCATGCTCATATGACAAAGTGACACAGATTTTTCAGATAAATGTCCCCGGAAAAAGCCAATGCGGGAAAACCGATGCAATAGATATGAGGGTTTATTATTATTAAGTAGCAGTTTCTGAGTACATCTAGGGTGCCATAAAATCGACTGATCCAACAAAGAAAACCTCGACAATCAAAGAAATTTTGAGATATACCTCACTCTTGCAAGTACCGGCTGATTCGGATGAGTAACTGGTGAAACCCCAGTTGGCTCTGCACAAAAACTGCATAAGCCTGGGTAGCCTGGGCTGAAGATTTGCGTCACCCTTGCTCTGTGTGGATCTGCTTCTCCCGGATCTCGGTTTTAGCTCTCCTGGCTCAGAAACCCTTCTCCCGACAAAATTCAGGACTCTTCCGTGGAGGTGATGCACTGCCTCTGTGTGGGCCTACGTCACCCTCTTGAGGGACTGCGTAACTCCCTCTGATGGCTATGCTACCTCCATTGCGTCTTTGTTGTTTGTTGCCCTTGCTTTGCACTGTACTCTTGGCCTTCCTAACCAATCACTGCATCTGCCCCTCACTACGACTCTGAGTCACTTAGATCTTATCTTCGTCCGAGCACTGCTCCATCAAAAGAATTCGATCTCTTAGACTGTGTGTGTGTTTCTCCAACTGACCCGGAGCCTTTCTCTCATACTTTTTCGTTGACATATCCATGGTCGTGATGTAATCTCTTATCGACGGCTGAGATTAAAAGAAAGTTTGATCCGCGTCACTTAGAACATTTCATCACATGTGTTTAATTAATTCACTTTAATTTTTCTAATTCCCTAAGTTAGACTTAGGGTCCTCATTAAAAAAATTAATTATTTTAATATCTCACACACCAGATGAAATTTCTCCAAACACTTTCTGGGTTTTGGATGTCTTGTGTGTCTTAGTCTCTCCACAAAATTTCAGGGCTAGAGCACACCCGATGCTACCTCAAAATCTCAACAGCAAGCTGAGACCAATGCTTTTGGATAGATCTTATAGGTTGAAAATTCAGAGATTTACCAGAACCAGATAATGTATTGGTCAACTAAGACTGTCACATGAATTTTCCCTCAAATGATACTTACTTCAGAATGTTATTTCTGCCAGGAATATCATTAAGTTTATGCTATTATTGTATCACAATGTTAACCAACCATGAAAAATAATACTTCTGCTACTATTTAGGTCGGTTTCACTTCCTTCAGTAGTCACACAAATGAGTATATGTATTGAGCATACCCTGACCAGAAACACGTTACTGCAATCAAGAAATAGGTCTGTGGTGAAATGTCCGTCAAGTGTTGTAGGATGAATTTCTTAAGAGGGTCGAGGTTCACTATTTCTTAAGTCTGAAATATGCCTAGAATGATCCAAAGATAATCCGAATGTTATGAGAGGAAGGTCTGCCCCAACATGGTCCCAATCCAAGATTTGGGTATAGCTTTGCTCCAAAAAAAATTGACTGTGCTTATACCTCAAACGAACCACAAGAACATAGAAAAAGGCTATTCTATACCTCGTTGTTCTAAGATAGTGATCACAGGTTTGAAAAATTCAGAGATCTATTCCTACTTGGAATAGGAGGTCTTCTTAAAAGGCTGTCAACATCACTCTTTAATAACATGAATCTTGGCTAATTGGAGGGATCTGAAGTACTAATGTCAACAAATTGCAATAAAAACAAATTCCCTAACAGGCCTTCGGCAGCCCTTAGGATAGGACCGAATCTTACTGCTCAGAGAATTACATAAAATGCAATTGACTTACTCTAGAATCTTCACATTCTTTGTTTCCTAAAAGAATCTCCACCACAAATGTAATTCAACCAAATTCTTCTGAGCTAACTTTTCCACAGAGAGAGGCTGAACACTTTTTCTTCCTCAGGTATCTAGACAAAAAAATTCAGAAGAGGAGTATCGAGAAGTTAATGTGATTTGATGAGGTATTAGGTCTTCCTTTTTATAATGTATGGAGAGGCCTTTTAGGTGATCGTTGGTGGAGTCTTAAGTCTTAAGAAAAACCCTTTATAGATATGTTAGTTTATTTGATGAGTGTTATTAGTTTGCTTTCTTAAGTCCAAGGTAATGGGAGGGCTGCTTGCTTGTTAGGTGTTAGATTTGACTTCTTAGTTAAGGAAGAATGTCATTTGTGGGTGTCGAGTAGGTTGATGTCCTTCCTTAAGATAGTATTGTGACAATGAACCCCTTATGCTTAAATTGCCCTTAATTTAATTAATTACTAACCCTTATTAACATTTTTCTCGAGAAATTTTCAATTGCACTAAAATTTTAAAAATCAATGATTGGCTTAGTACATATGGTCCTATTGTGAAGTCAATGATTGGTTTATTGTCTTTGGTTCTTGGGGGTATGCAACTTATATGTAGTGTGATTACAGTGATAAACAATGCCATATATTGACAACCGTAGGAGGAGGTGTCATGTCACTACCCCTTGGGGTTTTAGCCCACAAAATTGGGTCTTCAATTTCACACTTAATTTTCTCTTAAACCAAGAGGAACCACGGGGTGTACCACATATCAACAGAAACATCTCTTCGAGGAGAATTTAATGACCTAGATCTCCAACACAAACTCAATGGTTTGACCCTTCAAAAACCCTCGACAAGGTTGGGGTACATCCTCAGTCCAGGGAACCCAAACCCTAGGACTTGGGTTTTCAACCATCCAACAATATAGTTGCCATCTTGATGTAATCCAACAATTACTAGGAAGCGTTCATTAACCATTTGACATCAATGACTGGTGTTTTTGGTCAAATTCAAATCTAGTCAACTCCCTCTACCTTAGATTTGCTGATAAACCAATCGAAGATTTGTCTCCACTGAACATGGCGTTCTCAGGAGCTCAACCGCGTCTTCTTCGATCCCGAGTGAGCTGCCCCTAACGGTACACCTAATGTTCCTATCCACAAGTCTCATGGGAAGCAACGCTCCAAGGGTCTGTTGTGTCGCACCATGTGCCACTTCATAGCACCAAGTACCACCACGCTCGTCAGCATGCCACTATGTGTCGTAGCCTGTCCTTGTACACCACTGGATATCCACGGTTACCGCTATACCATCCTGTACCGCCCCGTGCCCTATCTGTGTCACGACACCAGTCACTCCTCGCGTGTACTCAATGCGATGTAAGACACCCCTACTACATAACGCAATCCAACACACAATGATACACCACCATGCATCTCCACACCCACCTGGAGACCACTGCTCAATGCTAGATGCTCCCACACATCCCTGGATGTGATGGCCTAGAGCTATGTCCCTACGTGTTGGCCCACACCTAATCGGTATTATCACCTCCACCATCACATCATCATACCCACCAATGAATGGATCTCCACTCCAAATCCTCCCTAAGGGAGCCAAGAAGTGAATCTCCCTATGTGTCAGTAGCCATGCCACCACTGCTCTGCTCCTTTGCGTCCCTTGTGCCCCACACAAATGTGAAGAATCCCAACTCCATACAAGGCACTGTTTGGTGGCCTGCCAATGCCACCTCCTCTGAAAAACTCCTACCAGAGTATGTTGATCATCCAGTGATACCGTGTACAATCATCATACCAAAACAACCCAAGGAGTCTACCCATAAACCGGTTAGCCATTGGTGCTTACCGAAACTCCACTAGTGAATATGTGCGCTCAACTACTAGGTCAACTGCACCATCCAGGACATAGTCAATGTGAAAATTCCTAACTCCCGAAATCCTATTGCAACAACTGATATTACGTCTCCTACTTGATAAGTTATACAAGTTATTCATTGTGTTCTACAAGTAAATACTGAAGCAAATACACCGCAACCTTCACTAAATAAACTACGGAAACAAGATCTGAGCAAGAAAATTAGACACATATTACACCATTATTTTTGGACTAAGTCCCCGGAAAAACATAATGCGGGAAAACCAGTGCAGCAACTGAGGGTTTGAATTATTAAGCAGAAGTTTATGAATACAACTGGATGCCCAAATCTGGCTATCCATAGAGAATCTGATTGAAAGAGAATTAGTGAGGATTACCTCACACTAACACTGGAGATCCGACATTGACCCAACACTGAACTCGACAGCCCCACATTGCCTTTGCACAGATATGCGTAACTTTGGTTGGGGACTACATCACCCCCTTCTACTGGTCATTCTACTCGCTGGATGTTGATCTTCCGCCCCTCCAGTCTCACACCCCGACACTCTGATATTGTATTTGACTTATCCTCAACAAAACTTCAGATCTCCTCAAGGCTTCAACATTGCCTTTGTGTGGCATTGCACTTCGCAGCATAGCCTCTACGCTGTCTCTTCTACGTCCTCTTCTCCGCCTTCTCTATGATGTATTCCCGGCTCAGGAAAATATCTTCCAGCCGGAACTATCACTTCCCCTCACTGCAATCGAATCAAGTCGACAATCTTCTCTAACTACTCAGCGTTGCTGACTTGAGAAAATCAATTTCTAGTCTCACTCAGTGTATCTTCCAAATTCCCATCGAAGTCTTTCTTATAACCTTCTCGTTGGAATCTAGATAACCACCGGCCTAGATGCAAACATAATCAATGACTTAGATCATATTGACTCGATCTTCGTCTTTTTCTAGAAGTTTCACACCCAATTCTATTAATATACTTTAATCATTTCAATTCCCTAAGTTTAGACTTAGGCTCCCATTAAAAATAATTAATTACTTTAATAAAACCCCATCTGCGTGGAATTTCCCAAAACACTTTCTAGGTATTTTGGAATACTTGTGTCTAAGCCTCCCTACAAAATTTGAGACTTAGAGCACATCCAATGCTACTAGAAATCGATTCTCTCCCTTAACGAGGAACGTGCTCTAGTAATGCATCTTGCTGAAGCACTACAATGATTTTGTAACATCTCCTTCTGTGTCACTGATGTCTGACACTATTGCCCATCAACTACTGCATTGCTGCATCTATGTTGTTGCTGACACATCATACTACTGCCAACTGCATCTGCACTGAAACTTTGTTGTTGATGCTGCTGCAACAGGAAAACATCCAAAATTACTGAACTAATTTTTCACTATGATGCATTTGATACTGAAGATGTGACTACTGCTAGACTTTGTATTGACCCTCTGAAGTTGTTGCGCTGCTGCTAACTCTGTGTTGTGCCTTTTTGCACTACTACCAACTCTATGCTGCGCTACTCAAACTCTGACGCTCTCTAGCCACTTCGGTACTCCTCTGCACCAACTGGCACTGGTCCATCCTACTACTTCTGATTTGGGCTCCCGTAACAAGGTATTGATCCACGAGGTGGACTCTTCAAGGATCCTGCCCAATTGCAATTCTTTCGAACTACAACTCTAGATCACCCCAATTCTCCCCTGGATATATGCGGGCAATCATGGCAAACTCTTCCTCCTTGATCCTTGCAATTGCAGCCTGCGGATCATGTTTCTCATCCTTGTCCTTCTTCTTGAGAGGACACTGCGTAGCGTAGTGACCCATCTCACCACACCGGAAACAATTGATCTTTGAGACATCCTTCTTCTGCCTTCGTTGCTCCTGCTGCCCCTTAGATGCAAGGGTTGCATTCTCCTCCTCCTCCTTGGGCTTCGACCCACTGCTGCTGTTGTTGCCATCAAGTTTTCACTTGATCATATCTCGCCTCATCTCTTCCTGTTGAAGAGTGGCCCACATCTATTCCCAATCAGGCAACCTTTCTCTACCCAGGATGCTCTCGACAAGGACTTGTCATTCATCTGATACAGAGTGTAGAGCCAATCTAACCATCTCAATGGGCATGAGGTGCTGATCCTGTTAGCACTCCACCAATTCTCCGAAGGCTTTGAAGGAGACCGACAAAGGTAACTACAGACCACTTTGACCTAGTAGCTAGCTCTACTAGGCTAAAAGGGCTCTCTCAATGAGATCACAACCAAATTGACTGGATTATGGAGATTTTAGGCTAGGTATAATAGGATCTAGGGTTTTGGTTGATTTTCAGGAGTTGATCTATTTCATCTTCAGACAGAGGAGAAACTTCATTTTTTTAGGATCATGAAGTGCTTATTACATATAGAAACATAAAATTACATTGTTTGAAATCAAAATTTATTGAAGAAACTTGCTTTATTACCACTCCTCCAATTGCCAGATTTTATGCATGAATGACAGTTTAGTGACCTTTAAACCCTAATGACCTCATGGAATCATTGAACTGAACGAAATCATGGTGGTGATGATTGAAATAATGATGACAATCTCTGAATAATGATATACTCAGCTTATTTGATGACATGGACCAACAATTTAAAAATTTTGGAAGGAGTGGAAAATTGTTCTAAACCTAGTGCCTAGTGACCAAATTTTTGCTTGAAGACCTAGTGAAATGACAAAAAATTGACGATGGCACCCTAACAAGACATGATAAGAGTCCATTTGATCACTGGTGACAGGATGCAAAGACTGACACTAACAGATCCGACAGCTACCAACGGATCTATGATTTCCTAAGGCTTTGCAAGGAATGGATCAATGTGTTCTCCCTTCTACATCCTCATAGATCACATCTTCTCCTACAAGTACATCTTTTGTTGCTCGGAAGATCCCTGATACAATGTAGCTAAGGCGTCACACATCTCCTTGGTCGTCCCTTTGCCAGCGATGTGACATACTACATGATCCCTCACTTCGTCGAGGATCAAACGCTTAGCCTTTTCCATATTCTTCTTGTAGGCGTTCAACGGATCTGCATCAACAGGGACAACTACCACATTCTCGATAAAGGCCTTGAGATCATGCTTATCTAATAGACACGTGATCCTTGCTTGCCAAATCACATAGTCGGAGGCACCTCCAACCGATCCTAATCTCTTAGCCCATTTGTTGCCATCTCTGTCGTCTGAATAATGTCAAACTGTTCCCTCTCTCTCCTCTGAGCAGCTGCTAGGATGGCTTGCACACTCCCTACTTGAGTATGCAGATTTTCTCCTCGCTTATACTGCTTAGCAATTGAGAATTATAATTCCTTGGCTCGGAATTCACCAAGGAAGAAAATTCCCCCAAAAAAATGTCTTCTTCTTCTGGCGCTTTTTAGCCCCACAAAAAAATGCTGCAGAAAACTACGTCCAACTGAAAACTGCTATGCGTTGAAGCTTACACTATGTTGCTCCCTCTGTCACTAACAAATCACGAACTAGAAATATTACCTCTTTTTCGACTCACTCAGAAAGAGATTTTCCTCGATAATCTTTCCCACCTTACTTGGACTACGCAATCCCTTAGGGATTCAATTTGTTGCCGATGCAGTTATTCGTTCTCCCTCTTTCTCTTCAACATTGAGTTCTTCCAATCTGCTCTCTTGCTTTACCTGCATTGCTCTGATACCATGTGAAAATTCCGAACTCCCAGAATCCTATTGCAACAACTGATATTAGTTCTCCTACTTGATAAGTTATACAAGTTATTTACTGTGTTCTACAAGTAAATACTGAAGCAAATACACTACAACCTTCACTAAATAAATTGTGGTAATTAAATGCAGAAACAAGATCTGAGCATGAAAATTAGACACATATTACACCATTATTTTTGGACCAAGTCCCCGGAAAAACCCAATGCGGGAAAACCAATGCAGCAGTGGAGGGTTTGTATTATTAAGCAAAAGTTTCTAAATACAACTAGATGCCCAAATCTGGCTATCCACAAAGAATCTGACTGATAGAGAATTAGTGAGGATTACCTCACACTAACACTAGAGATTCGACAATGAACCAACACTGAACTGGACAGCCCCACCCTGCCTTTGCACAGATCTGCGTCACTCTGGTTGGGGACTGCGTCACCCACTTCTGCTGGTCATTTGGTTGGTTGGATGTTGATCTTCTGCCCCTCCAAACTCACACCCCGACACTCTGGCACTGGATTTGATTGATCCTCAATAAAACTGCGGATCTCCTCAAGGCTTCAGCGTTGCCTCTGCGTGGCATTGCGTTGCCCAGCATAGCCTCTATGCTGCCACTTCTGCATCCTCTTCTCTGCCTTCTTTGTGATGTATTCCCGACTCAGGAAAAGATCTTCCAACCGGAGCTATCAATACCCCTCACTGCAATCGAATCAACTCGATGATCTTCTCTAGCTGCTCAGCGTTGCGCACTTGAGAAAATCAATCTCTAAACTCACTCGGTGTATCTTGCAAATTCTCAAGAAGTCCTTATAATCTTCTCGTTAGATAACCAATGGCCTAGATTAAAACACAATCAACAACTTAGATCATATTGACTCAATCTCCGTTTTTTCTAGAAGTTTCATACCCAATTTGATTAATATACTTCAATTAGTTTAATTCCCTAAGTTTAGACTTAGGCTCCCATTAAGAATAATTAATTATTTTCGTAAAACCTCATCTGGGTGGAATTTTCCAAAACGCTTTTTGGGTATTTTGGAATACATGTGTCTAAGCCTCCCTGCAAAATTTGAGACTTAGAGCACATTTGATGCTGCCAGAAATCAACAGTCAATTGACATACCTGGAAAATGATAGGTAGTCCCACCCGGATCCTAATGTCAATCTAGGCTTTCAGTATCCCCAACGCTTGGAAACTCCTGCTGAGCTACACTCGGGTCCACCACCATCTCCATAGCCCACTCCACCAGGTATCAACTCAGAATTTGTCGCCATCCAACCCCAAGAGGGGGATCGAATGCACAAACTCCCACACTCAGAACAACCCCAACATGCAGATGCTGAACCCTGTGCAACTCAGGTTGTCTCATCTCATTATCCAGGTCAATGCATAAGATCTAACTAGGTAGCTCTGTCTCTCTTTCTCCAATGGGAAAAGGTGACCCAACAATGCTGCTAGCCCTGTCTATGTATGCCTGAAGAGGGCTGCTCCGACTCTCCAATGTGTAGGGAATCCAACTATTCTCCAATGCAAGCCAACTTGGTCGATGACTCAGCACAAACCACTCTCATGCCCTCCAGCTCCTCATTCTGCCAATCATAGCCTCTCGTACTAATGTGGCCTTCCTTTTTAATGCTAGAAGGTCGGCCTGAAACTGATGACAACGTTGTGTGCGACCATCGTCTAATACCTTTGTATCTCCTTTGATGAAACCGATGACTCTCCAATGTGCCCTCTAACTATACGATTAGGGAATCCAACTGTTCCCCAACGTGAGCGAACTTGGTCGCTGACTCGGCACAAACCACTCTCATGCCCTCCAGCTCCTCGTTCTGCCACCTAATAGCCTCTCGTCCTGACGTGGCCTTCCTTTTTAATGCTAGAAGGCCGGTCTGAAACTGATGACACTGTTGCGTGCAATCATCATCTAATACCTTTGTATCTCCTCGTGCCTTGTCAAGGGTGGGTACATCTCCTGGAACCTCATCCATTTGTCGTGTGCTGCTATAACCCAAAAACTCAGACACAACCCTGGTCACCACCTCAACGAATGGCACTACTGGGGTATGCTCCACTCTCTCCAATAAGATTCATCAAGGGTGGGTACGTCTCATGGCACCTCATCCATCTGTTGTGTGCTGCTATCACCCAAAAACTCAGACACGACCCCGAACACCACCTCAAGAGATGGCACCACTAGGGTATGCTCCACTCTCTTCACTAAGATGTCAATCGGCACGGTCAACGGAGTCTCCAACACGGGTGACCCCTGTGTCACACTAGGTGTATCTACTTGCTCCCCACAATCCTGTGTAGATTATTGCACTCCCACAGTTTGTGCATCTCTAGTGTCTCTTTTGTAGGGAAGAGGAGAGATCTAGTTTGACACCTTCATCACTGGGTCAAGAATTCGCGCATATTAAATCCTCCTTGTGCCATGGGTTGTTTATGGTTTAACCTGTCACTGTGTATACATGCACAAATCTTCCCTCATCTAATAGGCTACCCCGCAGCTTGCCAGATCATGGCTCTGATACCACTGTAATACTCCTAATGGAAATTTACAATGATAAACAAAGCAAACACAGCAAAATGTAATATTCCTAATTAGCGACAGCTAATGGGAATATTCGATTTTGTTTAGTTTTGCCGACTATAGTTTGTAAATAAATAAAAAGTGAGTGGAGAGGGTCTAACTCACTTAAGTGAAATAAAACATCCACCTAGTAGCACAACGTTGTGACTTAAGGGGGGGCCAAGGGGGACCAAACATCACGTAGAGGAGAGGGGCCTACGTACACTCTAGAAGCTTCTGCGCAGATGAGGATGAGCATGTGGAGGAGAGAGAGGTTATGTTGGGGTTCTGGAGGGAAATCAACGTTATAAAAAATGGAGGAGCCTCCTCATTTCATTCATTCTGTTGTTGATGATTTTGAGCTAGACGTTTTGTCTTCTTGAGCACGCTAGCTGTTTAGCCTGTCTGCAGCACTGTTTAGTGCATTAAGTGTCTCCGGTCGGAGATGTCGCCGTTAGCCCCGAGGGACTTCGAGTGCCTGCTCGGGCAAGGTTATTTCTTCAGCATTTTGTGGGAGGTTTTGTTGTTTGGGTTTGTTGTGGAGTTGGGCTTTCATAGAGACTGCGCAGTCACTAGGAGAGAGGACGCAGTCCATTTTAGAGGTGCTCTGGATCGGGATATCTGCAGGAGATTTAGCCGAGATTTTGAGCAGAGGATCAGCCTTTGCCCACAGGAGGATTTTTGTGGAGTTTGAGGCAGTGTTTTAGCTATTTTCATTTAGCCTTTGCGCAGAGCCTTGGGGGCAAGCGTAATTCTCTGAGGAGGTATTTTCTGGTGATTTTCGGAGGTTGGCCATTTTTGATATGGTTTCTGGGTTTTGTCGGGATTGGTGAGTATAGGAGGATTCCAGATTTTCAGCTCATTCCGGCAAGGGGAGCAGCCCCTAGTTATCAGTTCATTTCAGTGGTAGTAGCTACACGGCAGTTTTCCAGCAGCTGGAACGCAGTTCAGAGAGTAGCCATTTCTGGTGTATTCTGAGAGTATTTCTTCACTTGCCTTGAGCAAGTTTAGGTGCCATCACTCTGATCACCTATTGTACTTCATTATATTTCTCAGTCTAATAAAATGGCTGACCATTTCCTCTCTATATTTCTGGATGAGTTGCCGTACATTCTGTCTATGTTATTATATGTTTGCTACGCTATTATTTTTATATATATTTGAGCATTCTAGTTCTATACCACTTGGTGTGTTTATTTTATACTCTTAGACAGAGTCTGGAAAGGGCCAGGTAGCCTCCAGATTTCGTCCTCTTTTAGAGGCGGCATATCTGGTAAACGCCCTCCCAGTCCATCTCTGGTTGGAGTTTGCTGTGTTTTTGAGATATCCCTGAAACGGGATATTACACAAAAACACACACAGAATTATATCACATTAAACACCCAAAGAATGCCAAAATTTGTGCTGAGCTAAGCGATTTTATTAAGATAAATGTTCGGTACAAGATAAGATCAAAATGCATGCACCTGGGCAAGCTAACAATGTCCAGGCGATGAAATCTACTGCTCTGACACAAATGTGGTTGTCCCCAACCATGCTTTACGTTGTCCCTCTGAAATCTGCACGGATGACTGCAAGAAATGGCTGCTAAGGCCTCCTCCGGCGCTTAGAAAATTCCGGAAAATTAAACCCGAGCTCTCCTCCAATAACCACAAAAACCCACGAAGGAATTGGCCAAATGTTGACCTCGGAATTCCGTCCCAATTTCCCTTAGCTCCTCCAGCTGTTGGCTGAGTTGGGACCCCTGTTTGACCCCTCAAATCTGCGCAGAAAGCTTTGCAAAATTAAACTTGGTCTCTCCTGAATAAACCCAGAAAAACCCAGAATGGGTTTGTCCTAATTTTGATGCTCCAAAATTGACCCCAAAATGCTTGGCCCTCCTCTCCTCTACTGCTAGAAAATGTCACTTGTGATAGCGGAGGCGTTTCGTGCTCCTCAAAGGCTAGGAACTCTCTTCGAATTCCCCTCCAATCAAATCCCAAACAATTCCAACTCCTCAATCCACTCACCAAGCCTGCCCACAAATAGCTCCATAACCATCTTCGCAATGCTGGGGAAAAAGACGCAAGCCCAGCCACCCCCATTTGTTCTGCTGAGAGAAGCACCTCTAGTCCTAGAAATTTCCTCCTTCCGGCAAGTATTTGTGTGAGAAAATAACCCAACAACAACAAATTTCTTTTCTCCGGCACAATACCTCTCCAAGCCCTGCGTAGCTCCCTTTTCTGTGTCCCAGTGGTGCCATAAATTTGTGCTATTGCGTGGTATCCTCCCAACTACCAAAGAAGAGTAGAATTTTCCTCCCTAGGGTGGCACTCGTGGTCCACCGAAGAAGAGGGTGATATTTCCCCTTGGAAACCTCTAGTGCTAAACAACACTTGTGACTCAGTTGATTAGCTTGAGCAGTAATGTGTAAATGGAAAATTATCAAAATCCCTATATGCTGCCTTCAACTCCTTATTTATAATTGTTTCTTCACTGTTCCTTGTGAGTCCCTTAGCCAACTATTTCGACATCCTTCCCACACAATTGACTTTTCCTCCAAGAGGTGCGTATTCCATGAGGGGTGCCCCCCACATTCCACTAAAGTTTGGATTTTCGATTTCTCCTAAGTCCCGTATACCCAAAATGTCTCCAATGCCCAGATTACAAAATTGTGCTAGGCTTAGCACTTCCCCAATAACTTTGTCAATCATGTTAAATGAAAAATCAAAATTGGGGATATATCACAAGGGGCCAACCCCTTGTCCACTATGTTGGGAGTCCAATTCTACATCATGGCATCTCTTAGACTTCAGTAAGCCTCTTCAAAGACCCAATGACTCACTTTGTTGATCATTCAACCCTCTTGAGAGGCTTATCTTTACATTATTGAGATATTTGGTGGGCTTGTCACCAAATGTTTTGTTATTATGCCCATTATTTTATTTTAGGGGCTTAATTAGGCCTAATTAGTTAAATCGAATTCATTAGGAAGTGTATAAATAGATGAGAGTTGATTCATTTTCTCATCATCACTTGGATTGGATCTTTCTCTTTTGTAAGATTTTCGCTATCCTTCTTGGAGGACGAATTTGGATGAATGGATGAATTTTGATGTTTGGATCTCTTTCATTTTGTCTTGGAACTTCACTATTGGCATATAATGATGATTGGATATGCTCTTTCTTACATGTCAGTGCTTTCTTAATGCTATTTTCTTATGTCACGTGTAGGTGGGGTGCCCGGGTCCAAAATCCAGTCTACCTCTTCACTTATGGCCTTGTCGTCCATTCCTTCCCTTGCTTTGTCCACTTCTATCTGAAGAATTTCAATGCTCTGTTTTCCTTTGTCGAAGACAGAGGCGTTGAAACCTTCCTTAGCTTTCTGTAACTCAGGGGCAGCTTTGGAGCTGCGGAGGTTGCACTCAGCCATGGTTCTATACCGGTTGCGTTTTGTTAGTTTGCAGGCAGCTAAGCCCAACTCAAGAGCAAGATCAGAGAAATTTTGCAAGCCAGCAAAGGTGTATCCTTTGCCGTTTAAACCGGTATTTATAATGGGTTGTTTGGTATAAGGGGCCTTGGCCTGAATCAGAACTCCTGTCTTTGCCTTAAGCTTGCCAACCTGGTTCGCATGCAAGTGATGGATGAAGTTCCGATCATTATAGTTAATTGCGCTCTCGTTGCCACGCTTTTCCTTTATTAGATGAAGCCACGTGTACCATTTATCGGACTTGGTGTTCTGTTCTTTGTCAGTGGGATAAATCGCCCACATTACCCAACACAAGCCATAGGACAGTAGCTTACGTTGCCACTGCTGAGCATTACGAATTAGAGAATAAACATAAAGGTTGGACCTCATTTAGCATTGATTATCAGTACCTTGTAATCTGTCCTCCTCGCCTGATATTCCCTCTAGGTCTTTTGCTGAGATCTGAAGGCAATCATCACACAGGTTATCACATGTGATGTTTTGCCAGCAAGTGTCAAGGACACTATCTGGGTTGTCCACCGCGTGATTAGCCAGGACATCCGCCATAGCATTTGCAGTGCGCCTAACAGCCTGAAACACAAACCCATTGAGAGTGGAGCGATGTGTGGCGATAAGCGGAGTGACCATGGAGAGCTGCCAATGCTTGGTAACCTTCCCTGGCTGAGAACCATTTTGCAATTTTTTTGTTGCGTTGATGGCTAATAGCGAGTCCCCTTCTACTATAGTTGCACCATTCCCCAGCTGGATGAGAATTTGTAGACCCTGCTCAAGTGCCGCAAATTCCGCCTCATTATTGGTAGCTTTGCCTAAAGGGCAGCTGCAGACATGCATGATTTCCCCTTTGTTATTGCGAATGACCCCTCCGTGACCAGCCGACCCCGAGTTTCCCCGCGAGGCACCATCAAAATTCAGCTTGCAGTATCCTGGGAGAGGGAGCTGCCAAGACAAAAGCGATGTTGTCAGTTGTTGTTGTTGCAGAGGAGAATTGGAGCCTATTGCAACGTTAATGCCAAACACAGTTAGAATTCGCTGGTCATTTGCGGAAGGTTTGTTCTTTTGCTCTGTTTTACTAATGGTAAGGGCTATTTTGTAATATTCCTAATTAGCGACAGCTAATTGGAATATTCGATTTTGTTCAGTTTTGCCATCTATAGTTTATAAATAAATAAAAAGTGAGTGGAGAGGGTCTAACTCACTTAAGTGAAATAAAACACCCTCCTAGTAGCACAACGTTGTAACTTAAGGGGGAGCCAAGGGGGCCAAGCACCACCTACAGAGGGGGCCTACATTAGCTCTAGTAGCTTCTGCACAGGAGAGGTTGAGCACGTGGCAAGAGAGGGAGGCTACGTTGAGGAGATGGCCTTAGGGTTGGAGGAAGGCCAACGTTATAAAAGAGGGAGGAGCCTTCTCATTTGATTCATTCTGCTGTTGATGATATTGAGCTGGACGTTTTGTCTTCTTGAGCACGCTGGCTGTTTAGCCTGTCTGTAGCACTGTTTAGTGCATTGAGTGTCTCCGGTCGGAGATCTCACCCTTAGCCCCGGGGGACTTTGAGTGCCTGCTCGAGCAAGGTTATTTCTTCAGTATTTTGTGAGAGGTTTTGTTGTTTAGTTTTGTTGCGGAGCTGGTCTTTTATAGAGACTGCGCAGTCATTGAGAGGGAGGACGCAGTACATTTTGGAAGTGTTCCAGATCAGGATTTTTGCAGGAGATTGAGCCGAGATTTTGAGCAGAGGTTCAGCCTTTGCCATTCGGAGGATTTTGGTGGAGTTTGAGGTGGTGTTTCAGTCATTCTCATTTAGCCTCTGCGCAGAGCCTTGGAGGCCAGCATAATTCCCCAAGGGGGTGTTTTTTGGAGATTTTCGGGGGTCGGCCATTTTTAATATGATTTCTGGGTTTTGTCAGGACTGGTGAGTAGAGGAGGATTCCAGATTTTCAGCTCATTCCGGCAAGGGGATCAGCCCCTAGACTTCAGTTCATTCCAGCAGTAGCAGCTACACGGCCGTTTTCCAGCAGCTGGGACACAATTCAGAGAGCAGCCATTTCCTGTATATTCTAAGAGTATTTCTTCACTTGCCTTGAGCAAGTTTAGGTGCCATCACTCTGATCACCTATTGTACTTCATTATATTTTTCAATTTAATAAAATGGCTTAGCATTTCCTCTCTATATTTCTGGATGAGTTGCCGTAAATTCTGTCTATGTTATTATATGTCTATTGCACTGTTATTTTTATATATTCTTGAGCATTCTAGTTCTATACCACTTGGTGTGTTTATCTTTCACTCTTAGACAGAGTCTGGAAAGGGCCAGGAAGCCTCCGGATTTCGTCCTCTTTTCAGAGGCGACATTTCTAGTAAATGCCTTCCTAGTCTATCTCTGGTTGGAGTTTGCCGTGTTTTAGAGATATCCCTGAAACGGGATATTACAGTGGTATCAGAGCATAGTTCTGGCTCAGCCTGTGGTCTATGACACCGGGGAAGAGACCATATATTTGTTACAAGGGCATGAAGTACAAAGATCGTGAGCGTAGGTTGGAGAACACCTACGGAGAGGGAGACTGTGTTTGGGTGGCGAACACAGAGCAGGAGAGAGAGCCTGTGATAGACGCAAAGCAGGAGGAAACTGTATTAGATTCAGAGCAGGGAGGGCCAATGGCAGATGACACAGAGGCCAAGCAGTTTGGGGAGGCACTCCTCAAATCGATGCAGGATTTAGCTAGACAGATTGAGGTGATGGGTCAGAGATTCACCGCTGTAGAGGCTAGACAGCATGAGACCCCATGGGTTTTTCAGGTAGGAGAGGGATCAGGTACATCTCACCATTTTCCGGAGCATGGTGCCGCTCAGCGTGATACTCCTCAGCCGATGGCCTCACATGCACCTACAAGGGCAAGAGCCCAGCAGGAGGCAGAGCCCAGACACATGGGCGAGTATTTTGCAGAGTATCAAGCCTATGGGCAAGAGTTCAGGGATGCTCTCTCATTCCGGGATTTTGTTCAGCTCCAGCGGGACAGTAGACCCTGCGACCATCATAGAGGGCACCGACATTATCATGATGGCGATAACCACCGCACATCTAGCAGATTCCATTTGCCTACGTTTGATGGCTCATCAAACAGTTCGACAAAGTCTTGGGTGGAGAAGCTGGACATCTATTTCCAGCTTAACCAGAGGTCGGAGACGGAGGCCATCAAGGTGGCGACATTACATTTGGATGGTGAGGCCCAGGACTGGTGGTTCCATGGGATGGTCACACTCGGGCATTCTACAGTGACGACATATGCCGAGTTTACCAGGAAGTTGATGGAGCGATTTGACCAGAGGGATCCGGAATAGCACTTTGTTGAGTTGACGAGACTCAAGCAGACTGGGAGCCCCGAGACATACATTGCAGATTTCTTGAGGATTTCAGTGATGGTGCCAGATCTGTACGCAGCACGGATGATCTATATGTTTATGGAGGGGTTAGCAGAGCCACTTTGGGGTCTAGTCAGATCTACCAGACCCACGACACTTCAGGATGCTATCAACAAGACCCGAGACTTACAGGATGCATTGCCCAGGACTCGGACACCTTACCCCCAGAGACAGGGTTTCCAGCCCAAGGGGAAGGATGTGAGGATTCCACCTCCAAAGGGGAATCCGGGACGAGCACAGGTTGATGATGATGCCAGGAGGGAGTTGAAGAAGAAGCGGCTGTGCTTCACTTGTCAGGAGCCGTGGGCACCAGGGCATAGGTGTGCTGCTGACAAAGCACACTTCATTGAGGTCTTCTCCAATGATAGCGGGGAAGAGGATGAGGAGGAGGATGAGAAGGCAAGAGATAGTCAGACGGCCCAGGATCAGTTGCCACCTCCACCTCCAAGGACAGGAGGTGCAGCTTTTGCACCCACAGGAGGGACCCTTGCAGCCTTGCGAGGAGTTCCTAAGTATTTGACGCTGCGCGTACGAGGGACAGTACGTGGCCAGCGAGTGTCAATCATGGTTGACAGTGGGGCGACCCACAACTTCATTGATGCACAGATGGTCGAACGGAGGGGTATACCGACCGAGAGCTTTGACGAATTTTCAGTCTTGGTCCCAGGAGCCCAGACGATGCAGTGTGCCCGGTATGTTCCGGAGTTGGCAGTGACGATGGGTACCTACACTGTGACCGATCACTTTTTCGTGGTCAACATACCAGATACCAATGTGGTATTAGATGTTCAGTGGTTGATTACTTTGGGGAAGGTCACCACGGATTGGGAGGCCTTAGAGATGGAGTGGGATGATAAGAAGACCGGGAAGCATGAGAAGATCCGCGGGATGCACACTTACCCACCTCAAACAGTTTCAACACACCAGATGGAGGCAGATTTTCGGAAGGGAGACACAGAGTGGGCGGTTGAGTTGCGGGCATCAGAGGCAGAGACCACCGGTCGAGCAGTTCATCCGGATATACAGGCCATCCTTGACAGGTATGATGCAGTGTTTGGGGATATACCACCAGGTCGACCACCGGACCGAGGGTTTGAGCACACCATTGAGCTTGAGCAGGGTATTCAAGCGGTGATCACTACCCCCTATAGGCATCCCAAAGCCTATCGGGATGAGATTGAGCGGGCCATCCAGGAGTTGCTGGCTCTTGGGTACATTAGACCGAGCACGAGTTCGTTTGCTTCTTCCGTGGTATTGGTGAAGAAGAAGGACGACACCTTGAGGATGGGCATTGATTACAGGGCCCTGAACAAGAAGACCCTGAAGAACAGGTATCCTATACCCAGGATCGATGAGTTGATGGATGAGCTGAGAGGAGCCAAGTTCTTCTCGAAGATTGATTTGAGATCAAGGTACCATCAGATTCGCGTGAGGGAACAGGACATTCCCGAGACCACCTTCAGGTGTCATTATGGGCACTTTGAGTTTTTGGTCATGCCTTTTGGGCTGACCAATGCACCAGCCACATTTCAGTCTTGCATGAACCATATCTTCCACAGTCATCTGAGGAAGTTTGTATTGGTCTTTTTCGATGACATACTCATATATAACAGGACTTGGGAGGAGCATCTCCAGCATATAGGGGCAGTACTACGCATCTTGGAAGAGCAACAATTCTATGCTAAGCTCTCCAAGTGTGAGTTTGGGATGACTGAGATGTTGTATTTGGGTCACATTATTGGAGTGGACGGAGTGAGGGTCCATGAGGAGAAGATTAGAGCCATCAGAGATTGGTCGGAGCCGAGGAACATGACGGAACTTAGAGGGTTCATTGGTATATGTACCTATTACAGGAAGTTCGTTAGAGGTTTTTCACAGCTTGTTGCACCCCTTACAGATTTGACAAAGAAGGGGGCATTCAGTTGGTCAGATACAGCGCAGCGAGCCTTTGATAGGCTCAAGGAGGTGATGAGTAGTTGCCCAGTGCTTGCATTGCCGGATTTTACGCAGCCATTTGTCTTGGAGTGTGATGCGTCTGGAGAGGGGATCGGCGCAATATTGATGCAGGGGGGACACCCTATAGCCTTTGAGAGTCGGAAGTTTCTTCCACACGAGAGGTTGTATTCTATATACGACAAGGAGATGTTGGCCATCATGCATGCCTTGGCCAAATTCAGGTAGTATTTGGTAGGGAACAGGTTCAGGGTGAGCACTGATCACAACAGCCTTAGGTTCTTTTTGGAGCAGAAGCAGCCACAGGAGAGGCAGCAGAAGTGGATCAGTAAGATCCAAGCATATGACTTTGACACTGAGTATGTCAAGGGTAAGAATAACGTGGTAGCAGATGCCCTTTCACGTAGAGCAGCCACGTTATCCATTATGAGCTTGGATACAGATCGGAGGGCTCGAATTTTAGTGGAGTACTCAAAGGATAGATTTGCATGTGAAGTGTTGGATGGACAGGTGACGGATGACAGGTACAGGGTGGTTGATGAGATCATCTACTACAGGGACAGGATCTTCTTGACTGAGGGATCTCAGCTTAAGAAGAAGATACTCCAGGCATCACATGATTCTCCATTGGCAGGCCATCAGGGATTTACCAAAACCTACAGGGCCATTAGAGAGAGGTTCTCATGGAAGGGCCTCAAGGAGGACGTACTCCAGCACATCAGGGAGTGCGATGTTTGTCAGAGGAACAAGGGGGAGATGAGCCATCCCACAGGATTGTTGCAGCCTTTTCCCATTCCGGAGGGGAAATGGGAGAGCATATCGATGGACTTCATCACAGGGTTTCCCATGGTGCAAGGCAAGGATTGTATCTTTGTCGTCGTTGATCAGCTGACAAAGTATGCGCACTTTTTCGCCATATCCGCGCATTACACAGCAGCATAGGTGGCCGAGCTATTCTTCAGAGATGTTTTCAGGCTGCATGGTCTTCCTAAGACTATCATCAGTGACAAGGACAGCCGCTTCATGGGCGGATTTTGGCAGGAGCTTTTCTGGCTAGTGGGGACGGAGTTGACACCGAGTACCAGTTATCACCCACAGACGGATGGACAAACGGAGATAGTTAACAAGTGGCTAGAGGGCTACTTGCGTAACTATGTGAGTGGGCAGCAGCGAGCATGGTTGAGATGGTTGCATTTGGGGAGTACTGCTACAACACGACACATCACATGTCCATTGGTATGTCACCGTTCTATGCTTTGTATGGGTACCATTCCTTATCTTTTGCTAATGTGATGTTCGGTGCTAGCAAGGCTCCTAGAGCCAAGATTTTGATCCAAGAGAGTCAGGACATCCTCCGAGCTCTCAAGGACAATATGGCTATAGCACAAAACTAGCAGAAGTTGTATGCCGACAGAGGTCAGGTGGAGAGACAGTTTGAGGTAGGGGACTTGGTCTACCTACGATTACAGCCATACTGACAGTCATCGCTGAAGCAGAAGGGAGCTAAGAAGCTCAAGCCTCGCTTTTACGGGCCGTACAGGGTGATACGCAGGATTGGGCAGGTTGCATATGAGTTGGAGCTACCCCAAGGCAGCAAGATCCACAATGTTTTCCATGTATCATGCCTGAAGAAGGCGCTAGGGCAGCAGGTGACAGTGGCAGAGGAGCTACCACCTACAAATGATGAGGGGCACTTGGTGTTGCAGCCAGAGGCCATTATTGATACCAGGGAAAGGCAGTTACAGAGAAGGACAGTCCGAGAATTCTTGGTAAGGTGGAAGAATTCGCCGGATGAGGATGCCACTTGGGAGAGTGAGAAGATTTTGCAGCATCCATCACTTCAGTTGCTTGAGGACAAGCAACATTCTGCTGGGGGAGACTGTAATATTCCTAATTAGCGACAGCTAATTGGAATATTCGATTTTGTTTAGTTTTATCGACTATAGTTTGTAAATAAATAAAAAGTGAGTGGAGAGGGTCTAACTCACTTAAGTGAAATAAAACATCCACTTAGGAGCACAACGTTGTGACTTAAGGGGGAGCCAAGGGGGCCAAACACCACGTAGAGGAGAGGGGCCTACGTACACTCTAGAAGCTTCTGCGCAGATGAGGATGAGCACTTGGAGGAGAGAGAGGCTACGTTGGGGTTTTGGAGGGAAACCAACGTTATAAAAGATGGAGGAGCATCCTCATTTCATTCATTCTGTTGTTGATGATTTTGAGCTAGACGTTTTGTCTTCTTGAGCACGCTGGCTGTTTAGCCTGTCTGCAGCACTGTTTAGTGCATTGAGTGTCTCTGGTCGGAGATCTCGCCCTTAGCCTCGGGGGACTTCGAGTGCCTGCTCGAGGAAGGTTATTTCTTCAGCATTTTGTGGGAGGTTTTGCTGTTTGGGTTTGTTGCGGAGCTGGGCTTTCATAGAGACTGCGTAGTCATTAGGAGAGAGGACACAGTCCATTTTGGAGGTGCTTCGGATCGGGATTTCTGCAGGAGATTTAGCCGAGATTTTGAGCAGAGGGTCAGCCTTTGCCCACAGGAGGATTTTGGTGGAGTTTGAGGTGGTGTTTCAGCTATTTTCATTTAACCTCTGCGCAGAGCCTTGGAGGCCAGCATAATTCTCTGAGGAGGTATTTTCTGGTGATTTTCGGAGGTTGGCCATTTTTGATATGGTTTATGGGTTTTGTCGGGATTGGTGAGTATAGGAGGATTCCAGATTTTCAGCTCATTCCGGCAAGGGGAGCAGTCCCTAGTTATCAGTTCATTTCAGTGGTAGCCGCTACATGACAGTTTTCCAGCAGCTGGGACGCAGTTCAGAGAGCAGCCATTTCTGGTGTATTTTGAGAGTATTTCTTCACTTGCCTTGAGCAAGTTTAGGTGCCATCACTCTGATCACCTATTGTACTTCATTATATTTCTCAGTCTAATAAAATGGCTT